>OZ024913.1:73682287-74379787 GCA_964017125.1 Flabesymbios commensalis | reverse complement strand
CACGGAAAATTAGCAAATTTTTCATTTTCTCATATCCTAATTTCAGTCAGATAAATGTCCACGCTGTGAATAAACAGTCATACAATATGTGAACAATCGATATCATCTGAGAATCTCCTGTAACGTGAGACAGACACTCACCCGAAGATGGCGCTACATTACATATACATCCGGGTTCCTGGTAATTAGAACATCCATAGTTGATGATCAGAGCGCATGCGCAGAGGGGAGAGAGGAGTGGGTGCATCTAAATATCGGATCGCCTGTCAAGGGATAGATCTACAAACAGCATCGTCGTCTATCATGTCAATTCCTTCATATAATGACAGATTATTGCGTGCATGACACATTCAAACGGAGTCACCTCAAGATCACCTCACGGTCACCTCACGATAACCTCACGAATATCTCAGCATCACGATAGGAAGATCAGCTGTGCTAATCACGTGACGACACCACGTGATCAGTATGAGCCAACCATGTGTTCACCAGGCCGGTAAGATTCATCTAGTTTGTATAAGTGTAACATCCTTGGTGTTTATCTGTAAGATGTCAGACCGCTAACACTAGGTGCATATTGTTGATTATTATATATCTACCGTGTATTCATCTGTTGGATATATAAGACATATCTGAACATACCATGTGTTGACCAGGCCTGTAACACTGGTTACATAGTTTATTATTGTATATTTCACTTATATTTATCAGTTTGATATATCAGGCATCTCTAAACATACCATGTGTTCAACAGAGCCAATAAGATTTAAGAGACAGATAAGCATTCAAGTTAGCATATAAGGAGCCTATATTTTGAATCAAATTGTAAATAGTCTAATTAGGTTTTTTGTGACCACTTGAAGCTGTGGGACGCGGTAGCGAGACACAGCTTCAAGTGGGTACAAAATTATATTCTATAAATTATGTCATTTATAGCTAGCACTTTAAAAATAGGTCTACATTTTACATTTAGATTTTTTTGGCGACAACAAGTAGGCTATGTTATAGGCCACATGCCAAGATAAAAATGATCACACAAGAAAACATTCAGATTTTTATCGTATTTTTTCATGTTTCGATGAAGAATTATTTATTCAGAATTCAAATGTGATTATAGGCCTGTATATCTATTATTTAGATAAACTATAAATCTAAGTCAAATTAAAATAGTTGATGACATCTCACTGGAGTCTACATAAGGTGCACTGCTCTCAACGTCTGAAAGTAAACCTTACAGTGTGAATTACCAGCAAGCACAAGACGTTCACACAATGTTGGTTCAATGTTGGGCCGACGTCGCAGACGGCTGGCCAACATTAACCCTTAAAGCGCTGAAATATTCATATATAAACCAAGAGACCAGAGTTTTTTTAATTTGAAATCATCATAAATAACTTAGCTCTTTCAGATTTATTTGATTACATGCGGCCATTATAAATATTTTACTTTTTTGTCTATAGACGTCAGATTCTGACGTCTAAAGTCGATCCCCGCTCTTTAAGGGTTGTTCTCACACACTCTGCAGTGATTTTCTGGCAGTAGCCTACTGTTGTTGAGTTTAAACCTATGGCAGTTATGTCATTATGTTACTTGGACGTGTGACAAAATACAAACGTTGTTTAGTTTTCGTGCGATATTGGGAAAAACAGCACATCTCCAATGAATGAGGAAGATGAGTGCTGTATTTTCCCATATCGCGCTCAAGTGGACACCGTTTGCATATCATCCAGCGTTGAAGACATTAGTCCAGCATTCGGCCAATGCCTCGTGTTTGCTGTGGGGGCCTCTTTATAGCTGGAAGCATTTTTGGCCAAGGTTGGATCAATGCTCGACAGACTCTGATCTCAATCAATATAGCTGGATGAATAAGAGACAGAAGCATCGATTTCACAGCTAATTTGTGACAAATATTTCCCTCGTTCTCCCAATTAGTCCCTGTGAAGCATCTATTGAGAAACCCGACCACGGGAAGCGTTCTGCTCTTCTCCCGAATAATCCCTGTGAACTAAAACCACCACAGGGCAATATATCCGTAATATACTGAATACGGCGTTAGCTCATCGGTATCGGCTCGATCACTGAAGTTAAGCAATGCCGGGTCCGGTCCATAATTGGATGGGTGACCGCCTGGGACCACCAGGTGCTGTATACACTAGGACATGCGTGCAGGGATGTTGTGTCGTGTGGCTCAGAGAACCACGTAAGTCAGATGGCTCGTCTGACTGACCTAGAGTTGGACGTAAAAGAACCTCAATGGACGTAGGCGCAGTTTCCATCCAGTGAGACCCCAGAAAATCCGCAATGTGGCGCGATAGCACAATAATGCGTACTGCCACGTAACATACAGATACAGATACAGGTAACTGTATAATAACACAGTATGTATCTGTCATGAAAGCATAATACATTATCTATGCAGGGCCATTCCCGGTGAACACAGGACGTTTACCCAATGTTGTTTTATTGTTGGGCCAGCGTCGCAGATAGTGGCCCGGCATTAAATCAGCATTGGGTCAGTGAGTCGTGTTTGCTGGGTTTGTTTCATGTTTTTATTCCGCCAATAAGGGTTCTAGATGAGTGATATATGAATGAAATCTCACAACAAAAACAACAGACGTGTGTAAAACCAATGCTTGGATATTGTTGGGCCAGCGTTGCAAACGGTGTACCGACATCAAACCAACGTTGTCTTAACGCAGTGTATATTATGTTGCACTCCGTGCTCATTCGTCGTTAGAGATCTGATAACCAGCTCTTATGTACCAGGAAATACTGTTACCATGGTAACCTCACACCCGGCATACACCCACTTCACTTTGATATGAAGCACACAATAACCGATATACTGGGGAATGAATTGACGAGTACTGTCGGTATGATATAATTGTTGTCAATATAGTCTCACGTTCACATATTCCCGTGGGGTTATTGGCCTTTATGTATAGGATTAAATCCGAGGAGCTGTAGAGTGTTAGCTATGAAAAATATCGAGGCTAATTCAAAGCTAAGAATGTAGAACTCCGAGGTTTTTAACTGACTTGAAACACATCCAACATAATGAGGATCCCTCATAATCAACAGCTCGGTCACACCTGACTGATTATAGCACCATAGGCCCACCATGACAATTGGTCTGTACCTGGTTAACAATAACTCTCCATTCCCGGCTTAGAAAATAGTGGTCGGACAAAGAAAATAATGTGGTGTGTTTTAATTTCATACACGTCATTCTGATGCATGCCAGTCAAATCAATATAACCATGGTCGATGACAGTGGCATTATTTGAAATATAACCATGGACGATATCAGTGTCATTATTTGAAATATAACCATGGTCGATGTCAGTGTCATTATTTGGAATATAACCATGGTCGATATCAGTGTCATTATTTGGAATATAACCATGGTCGATGTCAGTGTCATTATTTGGAATATAACCATGGTCGATATCAGTGTCATTATTTGGAATATAACCATGGTCGATGGCAGTGTCATTATTTAATGTATAACCATGGTCGATGTCAGTGTCATTATTTGAAATATAGCCATGGTCGGTGTCGGTGTCATTATTTGAAATATAACCTTGGTCGATGTCAGGATTATTATTTGAAATATAACCATGGTCGATGTAAATGTCATTATCTGAAATATAACCATGGACGATGTCAGTGTCATTATTTGAAATATAACCATGGTACATGTCAGTGTCATTATTTGAAATATAACTGTGGTCGATGTCAGAGGCATTATTTGAAATATAACCGTGGTCGATGTCAGTGTCATTATTTGAAATATAACCAGGGTCGATGCCAGTGTCATCATTTGAAATATAACCATGGTCGATGTCAGAGTCCTTATTTAAAATATATAACCATGGTCGATGTCAGAGTCATTATTTGTAATATAACCACGTTCGATGTCAGTGTCATTATTTGAATTATAACTATGGTCGATGACAGTGTCATTATTTGAAATATAACCATGGTCGATGTCAGTTTCATAATTTGAAATATAAGCATGGTCGATGTCAGTGTCATTATTTGGAATATAACTATGGTCGATGTCAGTGTCATTATTTGAAATATAACCATGGACGATGTCAGTGTCATTATTTGAAATATAACCATGGTCGATGTCAGTGTGTCATTATTTGAAAGATAACCATGGGCGATGTCAGTGTCATTATATGATGTTGCATACAGTTATGTTGCGCTGATGGTAATAATGTGGTTCTTGCGGCAAAGGTTAATTCAGGTCCTTCTTGTATGACTTGAACTCTAGCGGGGTATTAGCTGCAGCAAATGACTCATTTAACCCTTACAGCGCTGAAATATTTGCATAAATTATGGAAACCAAAGGGTTCTTTTTCAACTTGAAATCATCATAAATGTCTTAGCTAGCTCTTTCTGATTCATTTGAATACCTATGTTATGGGTCTACAGCCACTAGAAATATTTTCACTCTTACAGTGCCGGGATCGACTTTAGTCGTCAGAATCTGAAGACTAAAGTCGATCCCCGCGCTGTCAGTGTTAAGTCCTACTATAGGCTGACACCTCAGTACGAAATGACTCGTTTGAGTTCTACTATAGGCTGACACCTCAGTACGAAATGACTCGTTTAAGTTTTACTAGAGGCTGACACCTCAGGTCAAATGACTCGTTTGAGTTCTACTAGAGGCTGACACCTCAGTACGAAATAAATCGTTTGAGTTCTACTAGAGGCTGACACTTCAGTACGAAATGACTCGTTTGGGCTCTACTAGGAGCTGGCCCCTCAGGTCAAATGACTCGTTTGAGTTCTACTGGGGACTGGCGCCTCAGAATCCAAGGATTCGTTTGAGTTCTAACAAGGATTCTATAGAGACCTATTGAGATTCATCGGTCCTACTGAGGACTGGCCCCTCAGAATCTAATGATTCGTTTGGGTTCTACTAGGGGCAGGCCCCTCAGAATCCAATGATTCGTTTGAGTTCTACCAAGGATTCTTTAGGGACCTATTGAGATTCATCGGTTCTACTGAGGACTGGCCCCTCAGAATCTAATGATTCGTTTGGGTTCTACCGGGGGCAGGCCCCTCAGAATCCAATGACTCGTTTGAGTTCTACTGGGGACTAGCCCCTCAGAATCCAATGACTCGTTTGAGCTCTACTGGGGGCTGGCCCCTTGTAATCCAATGACTCGTTTAAGACCTACTAGGGGCTGCCCCCTCAGGATTAAATGACGAATAATTTGAGACCCACTAAGGGCTGGACACTCAGGATTAAATGACTCATCTTCAAGGGTCCTTCTAGGGGCTGACCACTTAGGTCAAATGACTCGTTTGAGTCCTACCAGGAGTCGAATCCTCAGAATCAAGTGACTCACTTGAGTTCTACTGGGAGCTGGACCCAAACTGAGACTCGTTTGAGTTCTACTAGGGGCTGGCCCCTCAGGTCAAATGACTCATTACGGTCCTATTAGGGCATTCTATCTATCTGGATCAAATGACCGAGGTCATTTAATCCAGATGGATAGAATGACTCATTTCAATTTATCAAGATTGTAGTAGGAGTCAAATGTTCCAAGAAGAGCCCCAAGTTATCACATAGCAGCCTTCACTCCTCTAGGCAGTGAATGCAGTGTACCCAATGATAGATCAGTGTACTCAATGGTGTACATAAAAATATTAGCGTATGCGGGTGCCATTCTGGTACCCATAGCGGTTCCTTGGGTTTGTATGTAGTGGTCTCCATTGAATTAGAATATATTGTTCTCTAGCACTAATTGTGCTAGGTCTGCTACTATTGTGTAGTCCACAGTGGGGTCTAATGCGGCTCCTACTGTGCGGATACTGCTTATTCCTAATCATTGCGGAATGTTAGAGTATAGGCTAGTGACAACTAATGAGATTATCCTTGTGTGCGTTGTTGGTTTAATCTTGGGGAATGCAGTGTACCCGATGATAGATCAGTGTAATAGCAGCCAAACACAGACTATTGTTATATTCATCCGTCTATGATCATATTTTCTTTATATTTTCAGCTTTTTATGGAAATTTGCGAGAATTATCAGAAGCACTTAAGAATGGACAGGTGAGTGTGAGATTGAAAAATAGATAAAAACTAAAGAAATATTATTCTTTGTCCAAATCAAAGACCAATGTCAAAATTGCGTCCTGCATGAAATTTCATTGTTTTATTTTAAACCTTTTGTTAAAAAAAATAATAAAAATAACAAGTCGATAGTTATAAATATGTTATATTCTGGTGTTTATTAGGACCCCAGTGCCAGAGATTGCCACGGAGCCACGCCCCTACATATAGCCTCAGCCAATGGACATCTACCTTTTCTTGAGGTAAGTATGACATGGAGCCACACCTCTATACATAGCCTCAGCCAATGGGCATCTACCATTCCTGAAAGTAAGTATGATATGGAGACACGCCCGCAATATAGTCTCAGCCAATGAACATCTACCATTCCGTAAAGTATGACACGGAACCACGCCCCTACATATAGCACGGCCAGCCTATGGACATCTCTGCCTTTCCTCAAAGTAAGTATGATATGGAGCCACGCCCCAAATGACCTACCATTCCTTAATGTATGACACGGAACCACGCCCTTGCATATAGCACCAGCCAGTGGACATCTGCCTTTTCCTAAAGCAATGATCAAGAATCACACACCTACAAATACCCGACTGTCTCACCTGATATGATCAGTTTTGAGTTACATAATATAATGTATGAAAAAGAAACCGTGGTGAAGACCCTGCAATTCAGTACTAGAAATGATCAATTCGTACTTGTATATTATCACAAGCTATCTTAGAATTCGTATTAATTTTCCTACTTGTATATTATAGCAGGGTAACTTATGGTATTGGTTTATATCAATGTTCGTACTTGTATATTGTAACAGGCTATCTTAGGGTGTTGGTTTATATCAATGTGCGTACTTGTTTATTATCACAGACTATCTTAATGTATAGCTTTGTATCAATGATCGTACTTGTATATTGTTGAAGATTACCTTATGGTATTACAGTGGAGACCCGGAAATCTGACCACCTATATGGGACTGACTGAAAGTAGTCCTATTTTGGAATCGGTCCGATTTGTGAAACCAGCCAATTAGGAATGGAGAGATACTAGTCAGTCTGTTTATAGATATGCCTTGTTGCGTGTTGATATCAAGGTCGATTATTAAACTAATGTATTGAATATGACGTCATGATATAATGAAAAAAACACACAGTTAAAAAAGTTGTATTAAATGCCTATAAAAATATATACGGGAAAAATATTATACATATATTTATTTCTGTAAAAAGTATGTAAACTGAAAATCGATCAGCCGTGAATAACCCTATGACATCCAAAGTCCCTTATTATGACTGTCAATATTGTTTGATATGCTTTGATATAAAAGACAGCGAAATTCGCTAGCTTCAAATTTTGTTAATTGATTTCGAAGTGGCATTTATTCATTTATCATATTTCGAAATTTGCTGGCTTTAAATTGTTTTAAATTTGTTTTGAAGTGACATTTATCTTGAGAGCTGTATTGACAAATATGATATTAATTAGCAGTGTTCAAATTAGATGTCACGCTTCTAATTTTATAAAAACTCGGGAGTCGTACACGGAGTCATTATGATCAACTTGGAGTAATAAATTATTTCTTTCATTACGTTCCTAGAGTGATAGTATCGTTTGTTTGGGGTGATCAGGCCATGCAGCTGGGAACGCGAAATCGATCAGCCGTGAATAACCCTATGTAGCTTACAGTCCATTAACTGGATATAATTTATATTCTCTGGCGTAAAAATACATTAGATTAGTATTCCGTTTAATACGCGTAACTATACAGAAAATCATGACGGAATCGTTATGTCTTGCTTCACTATATGAATTTACATGGCAATTTGTAAGACTTTTGGGATTGCAAAGGTGTAATCACGCTATACAGGTGATAATCCTTCTGTACGCTAGGGCCTGTCATATAGCCTATGACAAGTCAAGCTGCTAAAAAGCAGCCTAGCGAATTATAATCTTTTCGAATTATGGTCATGTTATAAATATGATAATCTGTTTGTTTGTATCGCTTGTATTTATTGTTTCCTATTTCAGTATCTATTTATACGTGAGGTCTATCTGTATTAGACACAAATAGCCCTTACATATCCTGCGTAATTAAATGATTGTTGCACGCCGAATGTTTTTGTCAGCTGATCGAAAATCAAAAGCGCCTTTGCTTAACCTTGTGGTTCCTATAGAGCAGTAGCTCAATTATTGCTACAACACTTACAGTGATAATATAACTTCCTATAATTTAACAAATTATTAAATATAAGTGTAGCCGGGTGTGTGTATGACGGACTGGAGTGATTACTACTCTGGCCAATGAGTCGACTCTTTGGCTAGACGCGTAGCACTCAGGCATCACGATGCCAGGGTTGGTGGTTCGGTCCCCGGGCTGGGCAGTTTCAACACTGTTACATAAGGAGTCAACTTAAATTGTGTTATTCTATCTTAGCAACATACACTTTCACACTAAGCTGTCATCGTAAGTTCGCGTTCTGTAAATTATTTTGAGCTGTATTAACAAAGAAAGACGGTCGTAGGAGCTAAAACACTATACCGTTGATAATCAACCAACCGAAGAGGCGCGACTCAAGGAAGGGACGTGACATGATAGGGCGACTGATTGCAATTTGCACTGATGACAATGTTTAAATGTTGCATTAACATTGTATGAATTTTCTCACCAGCGCTAATCCTTCCCGTGATCCAAACTGAGCTCAGTGGATCCAGCCAGCGCTGGCCACTTTTGTGGATCCAGCCAGCTCCGGTCCTCTTAGTGGATCCAGCCAACGCTGGTCCCTTGCTGGATTCAACCAGATCTGCCCCCTTTATTAGATCCGACAAGGGCTAGTGAACTTAGTAAATTATGCCAGTGCTGGTCCCTTAGTGTATCCAGCTACAGCTGGTCCCATTAGTGAATCCAGCCGCAGCTGGTTCCTTAATTGATGCATATATAACTGTAAAAATGTAAAAAAAAAAATTTGCTGGTCCGTTTTTCGAGTCCTTTTATGATTTGGGACTGAAAAAGGGTGGTCCGTGTCCCGAATCGCGGGTCGGTCCGCTTTCTGAATCTGATAATACATTATTTGAATGGGGAAATATTTGGGACTGAAAAAAGATGGTCCGTATTCCGGGATGGTCCGCTTTGTGAGGCGGTCCGATACCGGGTCACCACTGTAGTTTGCGTCAATATTCCTACTTTTATATTATTACAGGCTATCTTAGGGTATTGGTTTGTATCAATTTTCTTACTTGTATATTATCACAGGCTATCTTGAGGTATTGGTTTCGGTATCGATTTGCATCAATGCTCGTACTTGTATCTGTATCTGTATATTACGTGGCAGTACGCACGGCGCCTACGTCCATTGAGGTTCTTTTACGTCCAACTCAAAGTCATTCAGACGAGCCATCTGATTGACGTGGTTCTCTGAGCCCCACGATAGTGTATACTGCACCTGGCAGACCCAGGCGGTCACCCATCCACTTATCAACCGGGCGCGACGTCGCTTAACTTCAGTGATCGAGCAGATATCGATGAGCGAACGCCGTATTCCGTATAATACTTGTATTATTATGCGGAATACGGCCTGTAGCAATACTTGTATATTGTTACAGGCTATCTTAGATTTTCGGTTTGCATCAATGCTCGTGCTTGTATATTATTACGGGCTATCTTAATGTTTTGGTTTGTATTAATGTTCGTACGTGTAGGCCCTATATTGTCATAGGCTATCTTAGGGTATTGGTTTGTATCAATATTCGTACTTGTATATTTTCACAGGCTATCTTAGGGTATTGGTTTGTATCAATGCTCGTACTTATACATTGTTACAGGCTATCTTGAAACACGGCTGTGATATCAACCAGGTGGACGGTAACGGATGTACAGGTGTCCACCTAGCGGCAAGAAACGGACACCTAAGTGAGAGAAAAATTATGTCGCATGAAGATGCTAAATTATGTATTCTATTTGTTGAAATATAAAATTACAGTTTAGTGTACATTTTAGTGAACGTTTTAATTCACAGTAGGATACGTGGATCCTATTTTATGGCAATGTGGATTACATTTTATGGCAATGTGGATCATATTTATAATGGGAATTTTAATAGTCATTTAAAGTAATGGTCATTTATTTTGAAGGGACTGGCCCAGGTCTAAAATCATCAAAAAATCGGTGATTTTATTTTGGCTTCTTAATATGACCATATGATGTAAACATGTCCATAGACTAGAACTGCAAAAGTTTTTAAATTTTTCTGCTGCGCATTCACCAGTTAGGCTAGATATAAAGACGACACTCCCGTATTTCTTATTTTTGACATGGTTGTCAATAAATATTTCGTCTCTATATCTAGCCTAACTGGTGAATGCGCACCACAAAAATTAAAAAAAACTTGCAGTTCTAGTCTATGGACATGTTTACATCATATAGTCTTATATAGAAGCCAAAATAAAATCACCTATTTTTTGATGATTTAGCCTGGGCCAGTTGACAAAAACCCTTTATAAATTGTGCTTTATTTTTCTATTTTTTTAATATAATTTCATTTTTCAAATGATTATAATTAATTCTTGTATTTTTCCCATCTACATTTGCACACACAACAGGTTATAGCTATTTTTTTTTAAGTGATCGTTTTTAAATAACACATAGCCGATTCATATTTATGATCACCTGTGCAATTGAATATTATTGTTATTTTGATCAGAGACATTGAAGTGGTTGGTGATGAATGGAGCAGACGTGAAAACTGAGTCAGTCAAAGGTCGTACAGCTCTAGACATGGCCAGGAACCAGGGCCTTAGTGACGTCATCACATACCTCAGGAACTGTGGTAAGGTCTGAACTCTGACCTCTGACCTATAACTTGGCAGCCAGGCTGTCGTAATCATAGATCTAGTTCTATGGTTGTAATGTACGGCTTGGAATTAAGCAATACCAACTACCAATCATTGATCCAATACCGGTTTAATGTTGGGTCGACTTCGTAGACCAACATTGAGCCAAATGAAGTCAACGTTTTGTGTTTGATGGATAAAGTATATCCTCACACACCAGCGAACACGAGGCGTCGACCCAATGCTAGGTTAATGTTGGACCAGCGTTGTAGACGGTGGGCCAACGTTATTCTAGCATTGAGTCAACGACTCGTCTGCGTTGCCCTGTGAAAACTATATCTTTTTTTATAAAAACTTTTTTATTGGAAGTTGTTGAAGCTAAAAAAAGGAAGTGGGAAGAATAGTTGGAAACTTAAATGATTAATTATTAAAATGCAAACAAACCATTTAAATAACAGTTATAGGCCTACTATTCATATATACTCACAACATGTACAAACTTGTACGTTATTTACTGATTTTTTTCAGGGCGAGAGAAGAAGTCTTGGGAATGAAAAGCATTAACGGATGAACAATATTCAAACGATATGACAATGATATGGGATCAAGTATGGTATTCTACCCCGGACCAACGAAAGAGTGGTTCAACCTGTCACATGACGAGAGCAGTCAATCGTCATTTAGTTGTTATTTGAATTGGAGATATATAGAATATCATACTTGGATCGTGACATGGTGAGACTTATTCTAAACCCGTGTCTGATCTGGGGGAGAGGAACTGTGAACCTATAGCGCTTTATACTTTACATCAGGCCTATTATATAAGGATAAAACTATTTAGGGGCGCGTAAACCCTTGACCATTTCAGTTTTTTTTTGCTGCCATGCAAAATGTCTCTTAGCTACTGACCTAACACATAAAGGCCTATTACTGTACATGTGATGACAATTAGCTTAAATTCACACTTTAAAAACACATTATGCTTAGTACAAGCCTATAAACATTGACATTCATCAATATTTAAATATATGGAAATTGGTAAAATAAAATAATTATTTCACTTCAGCAATTTCAGGTTCAAAGGAATGAAAAAGCCTTCACCGAAAAAATACAGCAATCACAGGGTTACTTTCCACATCCCTAGAGTACAAGTTACCCTATAGCAGTGAAAGGGTTACGTTTTATCTCCCATAGAATTCCCATAGAGAATTAACCCACTGGAATAAAACTACAGAGTTGCTGCTTTAGAAGTTGAATGGTTGATGTCCTGTTGAATAAGGTTACATAGTTATTATGCATCACGAAGTGAGGTGTAAGAATCACGGTTTTACAGTTAATAATTATATTCTACATTGCTTTACCCAGCGATGATAACAGTACAATTTAAATCTGTCTATATTGTTAAATGAGTTTGATGGGTGCACGTGTGTGTACTAACTTCAGTATGTTGATGTCCTGGCAGTGTATTGGCTGAATAAATTTGTCTTGTCTTTTCTTTTCTTGTCTTTTCTTGTCTTGTCTTGTCTTGTCTTGTTAATGAAATAAAATGAAATGAAAAACTTCTAATGCGCCTAAATCCTCGGTGTCCCGAGCTCAGAGGCGCTGCAAATCCGAATCAGGCTCGATTATCATTGTCCGTTTGACGTTCCGATTCGTAGATCCAGCATGCCGGGACACAGAGGATTTAGGTTCGAAAGGCTTGACCGAAATATAAAGTCTTCAATTTCTTCCGAAATGACTGTGCAGATTTAGATTTTTTCAAGAGGGAGACATTTCCAGAGCTGGGGGGGGGGGGGGGGCGCAACCGAAAAAGCCCTTTCACCCATTTTTGAACTCACTCTGGGAATAACCAGTTGATCATCATCTGAGGAGCGGAGATTACGGGTTCTGTTTAAAGGCTTGAGCAGATTATGTAGATATACTGGCTGACATGAATTTATTACTTTATATGTGAGGGTGCATATTTTGTCTTTTATTCTGAATTGAACAGGGAGCCAGTGTAGGGATTTTAACAAATGTGTAGCACTGCAGAATCGTGGAGAACGGGTCACAACCCTGGCCAAGCAGCTCTGAACACTCTGCACCTTGTTTATTTCGCGATTGGGATGTTATAGAGGATAGAATTACAATAGTCTAGCTTGCTCGAAACAAGTGAAGTTGCTATTGTCTTAGTCACTGCCGCAGTTAGACATCTGCGCAAGCGACGCAAATCACGTATATGATAGTAGCATGATCGACAGACTTTTGATATATGTTTCTTAAAATTGAAATCCTTGTCAAATTCTACCCCTAAATTTCGTGCCGAGTCAGTTGGTGCTACATCCTGATCAAGTAATTTTGTAGGGAAATATTTCTTAAATTTGTCTGGTTGTGCTTTAGTGCCGATTAGTATAAATTCTGTCTTGTCAGGATTCAATTTGAGTTTGCTAGCTATCATCCAGTCAGAGACGTTTTGCAAGCACTGCTGGACCAGCGACAGTGACATCTCAGGATCTGTTTTGAAAAGAGAAAAATAAATCTGTGTGTCATCAGTGTACAGATGGTGGCAGATGTTATGCCTACTGATCACACTACTCAGGGGCGTTATATATAGAGTGATTAGGAGTGGTCCCAGGACAGAGCCATGGGGGACACCATAATCCGTCTTGAACGGTTCCCCAAGTTTATCCAGAAGTTTAACCCTTTGCACACGATTTGATAGGTAGGAACGGATCTAATTTAGAGCTGTTCCAGAAATACCATACCAGCCGGACAAGAGCTCAATGATGCTGCTATGGTTCAAGCTGTCAAAGGCTGCGGAAAGGTCCAGCAAGACCAATGCTGTGGTCTTGCCAGTGTTCATGTTCATACAGATGTCGTTGTGAATTTTTAGCAAGGCTGTTTCTGTAGAATGAAGAGGTTTATATGCTGATTGATTGGGGTTTGGTAGGTTGTTTTTGTCTAGATTTTGTCTAGATTTTATGCTTATATCACAACTTGAAATATAGTTTCGGAGATCAAGCCCACTTTTAAATTTGGCTGTACGTCACCTAGACTGTACTCAACAATTGTAAATTTTGAAGTGGAAGATTTTAATCCTATGCTCTCTGATGTACATAATGCTGTACGCCTCACTCTAAGACGTGAATCGCACTGTGATACGGACACGCGTCATGCCACACCACCGCCAAACTTAACTCAACATAATTCCCTACCGCTGAAACCTAAATGGAAACACGGATTAGGCATCCAATACGAACAAACTTTACTCGAAGGTGACGTAAGTGGCATAATGCGTGAGCTGGACAGACTGAGTAGTGACACTTCACAAACCATGCAAACGGAGGTAAACAAGGTCGTTAGCGACATTAATGATATGTTCAACGATGCGGCACGTAGCCTAGGTATGTTTAGATCTGGCCACACACCCTCTGGGTGCAGCAGGTCTCGTGTGCACAGTGAACCCCACAAAAACTGGTACAACCAGGAATGTGAAAATAAACGTAAGATTTTCCTAAAGCACAAAAATAAATACAGACGCCTTAGAAATAACAATAACTAACAACAACTACGGCAAACAGGCAAAGACTACAAAAACGAAATCAACAAAGCAGTTAGGAAATATAAACAGCAAGTTATACATAAAATACGAAATTTAAAATCTGAAAACCCGCGCGGAATATCATTACCAACAAAAATAGCTCAAAACGACTGCTAAAGTTTCTCTTGAGATATTTAAGGAACACTATGAAAACCTAAATTACAGTCATGACAATCAAAACGTCCCCACCCTTGACTTTAACGACTCAGACCCTCTACTTAATGACCCTTTCACAACAGAAGAAGTAACTAAGTTAATCGCAAAGTTAAAAAATAATAAAAGTCCCGGAACTGACCAAATTTTGAATGAATTCCTGAAAAAGTCACCACGACAAATCACTACCATGTTAACTAAACTTTTTAACGTAATTTTAGCGTCAGGAATAGTACCAGGGCAGTGGAGTATAGGAGTGATTAAACCAATATATAAATCTTCAGGTGACGATACAGACCCCAGCAATTACCGCGGAATAATATTATTAAGTTGCCTTGGTAAACTTTTTTCCAATCTCATTAATCACAGACTGACACTTTTTGTTCATAATAATAATATTATCGGGCCCGAGCAAGCAGGATTTAGGGCTGGTTTTTCAACGACTAACCACATGTTTGCTATTAAGACATTAATTGACTTATATATCCCTAAACGTAAAAAAATATTTTGCTGCTTTGTCGATTACAGCAAATCTTTTGATAGTATATCTCGCACTAAGTTATGGCATAAGCTGCTCGAATCAAATATATCAGGGAAAATTTTCATTTTAGTCCATAACATGTATAAAACAGCAAAATCGTGTGTTACCAGTGATGGTCAGATTTCTGATACATTTCCGTGTCTTGTTGGGGTAAGACAAGGCGGAAATTTATCTCCTTTATTGTTTTCTATATACCTTGGTGACCTGCAACTTTTTTTTACAAGATGCACACAAGGGGTTGACTGTTGTGAATAAAATGACCAAAGACTAGACGAATCTATATTGAAATACCTGAAACTGTATGTACTACAGATGACACTGTGCTAGTTGCTGAATCTGCAGAAGATTTACAGAAATCAATCACCCTAATGAAAAACTACTCCGATCTCTGGAAACTAAATATTAACGTATCCAAAACCAAGATAACTATTTTCTCAAGAGGAAAAACACGAAACATCCCTAAATTTTAATTTGGTGAAACACAATTAGAAGTAACCGACCAATATAAATACTTAGGCCTTATTTTCAATTTCAACGGTAAATTCACTAAAACAAAAAAAAACTATTGTATGACAAAGGTACTAGAGCGATGTTTGCACTGCTGCACAGAGGCAGACAATTGCAATTACCAGTAGATATTATGATACACCTATTTGATACACTTGTAAAGCCTGTGCTCTTATACGGTAGTGAAATTTGGGCTCATGAAGGAACAGAAATTCTTGAAAAAATCCATCTAAGATTCTGTAAATATATATTATTAGTAAACAAGACAACATGTTCAAACATGGTATACGGTGAGCTAGGTGAATACCCGTTGATTCTATCCTCCCAAACAAGAGTGATTATGTTCTGGGCCAACATTTCTCAAGACACTGAGAAATTTCAAACTTAATGTACAAACTGTTATACAAATTGAACAGAGAAAGTGTGTATAAATCGCCTTGGCTCAATTGTGTTAAAACGATTCTGGAAGATTGTGGTTTCCCTGGTATATGGTAAAGTCAAGTCATCCCTTGCAGTAAGGAGTGCTTAACAACAAATCAAACAAAGATTACTTGATCAGTTTAGACAAAAATGGGCAGCAAAAATCTAAAAAGTAGCAAGTGTTTGAACTACAGAATCTTTAAATCAAACCTCAAAATTGAAAGCTATTTGACAACATTAACCCACAATAACAGACGATTACTTGCGAGATTCCGTTGCAGAAACCACAACCTTCCAGTTGAAACCGGATGTCATAGAGGTATACCCAGAGAACAAAGAAAGTGTAACTGGTGTGTGCGTGAACTGGGAGACGAGTTTCATTTTATTATGAATTGCCCAAATTTCAACACTCTTCGAAGCCAATTAATCAAAAGACATCATATGATTCGTCCATCCGCTTTCACATTTGATAAATTAATGAATACCTCGAACATGTTGGAATTAAAAAACTTCTGCACATATATCAGTATTGTACAAAAATCAATTAAATAATTATAATAACACTGTATAATATTGTCATTAAGCCCACCTTGCTTTATTTGTACATGTCTGTTAAATAACAGATCCTTTGAAAAAATTATTGTCTATTTGCAACCAAGCTAAAAATGTGGGAATTCAGCCAAAAAACAATACACTTCTCATTACCGCAAGGTACTCAATCTGGCAACTGGATTAAGATTAATTGAAACAAAAGTAAAAACCCGAATTTATCAGCGGGCGTTAATATTATAATTTACAGTTTTATAGTCTAATGCAAAATCTGACGGCTTTTCAGTCGACTTATGGCCGTATTCACAAAAGAGGTTTAACAAAACCAGAGCTTAGCGTTTAGACGAGTGTAACTAAACGGCTGCGTATAGTATCTTTAAACCGTCTTCACAAAAGCAGTTTTGCTCCAGTGTAACAAAACTTCAGAATACCGTTTAAACCGGCTGGTTTTACAGTTTGATAAGACGTTCCTGCATACAAATGATGGTTACACACATATAAAATCCATACAATTTGTGTACACAGCATTGAATAATCTGGTTTGAAAGCGCGATCCACGAGACATCAACACAATGTTGGTTTAACGTTGGACCATTGACACAGACAGCGGTACATCATTAAACCAACAGTGGACCAAGGTCTATCGTTAACTCAGTCTGTGTATTTTTTATCCCATTCTCTCCTATTTCGTATATTTGCGTTCATTATCATTATAATGCTCATTCCATTTCATGTTAAACCGGTGCTTAAACTACCCCCTGAGCAGGTTTAACTTTCGCAGGTTTGAACCAGTGTTTGGCCTAGCTCTTTTTGTGCATACAGTTCAACGCTAAACCCGTTTATACACCAGTGGTTTTGTTAAACCAGTCTTAAACTTGCTTTGTGAATACGGCCGTAAGTGTCTGACTCCCTGGTCAAAGGATCTTTTCATTTATGTAAATATGAACTCCACGAAAAGCATAATAAACCACAGACAGGTTTTATTGGTCTGTACAAATGTCAAGTTCATCAATAAAATAATCGTGTATAATTATCAAATGAATAAGAAAAAAAACTTGCGCCGAATAATTGATAAATTGCTCATTTACGAATAACAATAAATGACTAAACAGATGTACTCCTTATAGTTATTTTTCATCTCTAATTTTAGTACATGACGGTGGAAACATTATAGAGCTAATTCCTACCTCGTGACTTGTGGAAATGTCACCAGATGCATTTGTTTCTAGAATCACTTGATATTATGAAATTATGATGTGTTAGACTGCCCAGTATCAATATTTGAACAACGTTTGTAAAGATACCAATTAGGGTTAGGGATGCTTGAAACATGTCAAGTGAGTAACTCCATGACAAAAAAAATTATAGGATATTGTTTATACATTGTTGCCATAATCTAAGACGATATGCGATTAGTAGATATTGCGGAATGATTATTATACAACCTACACTATTACGTATAGTAATCTGTCAGTTTATCACCACAACTCTTAGGAGAGAGCCCTGATGTTTTAGACAAGGCTGATTTGAAAGACGAAACAAATTTATCATTAATATATTAATCTATAATCAGCTGTAAACTCCATATGTATAAAGACAATTGTTTGCGAGGTTTGTGTGTTACCTAAATGTGAAAGTGCCTGAAAAATAAAAAAATAGCAATGTAATAGTATTTGAGTACATGTGAAGTTTTGTAGGATCCTGACATCGCTCAGTTAATGTGGCGTTTATCCCCAGATTCCTGGACGCTGGCGGACGGGGATGACCGCCTGTTTTACATACCGTGGTGACGTGCGCACACAGAGCAGTGTGTGCGGCCTTGGTATTATTCCCGCACTTCAATCGTAATACTCAGCGACTGCGGACGTGCCGTAGCTCGCTCTCGCTAAGTCCATAGAGACGTGCCGTGCGCGGATGGTTGTGCTTTGCTGTTATCGCATGTTAATCAAATAAACACGACAAGAGAGAAGAGAGTTTCCTGGTTTGTTTGAAACCGTCGACCAGACGGATGAGGAGGATGTTTGAGTTTTGATGGTGAGATTGGGCGGAGTCCCTCGTCGGCCGTTGTGACCCCATAACGGAACTCCCGGCATAGGCCCATCACGCTATACTGGTGATCCGACGTGATCCATCACGTCATACTGGTGACCCCTGACGACTGATCGTTTACGCAACAGTGTTTTCACCTAGACGCCAGTTGAAAACCGCTGTTTTCAGGATAGTTTCATTAATTTTAGGGGATTTTTTGAAAAAAATCAATAGCAATTTTTTCACAAGGTACGTGAAAGCTGTAGGTCAAAATATATATATGCCAGTTTAAATAGTCAGAAAGAGTTATCAGACGAGAAGCACGTTTCTTTACGTCGAAAACGGCGTAAATTTCTAAACTTTTGGTCGAAATCCCACGTGTTTGGCGCCTTTTCAAGATGGCGGCCTTGCCGGTTTCTCTAGAAGAATCCAGAAAATTATTCTCATAGACATAATCTATCATTTTTTTATCGTAAGAGTTTGTTTAATGCCTTCATCCTACTAATGCCACTATAGGCGAGTAGGAAGTGGGTATTTTTTGTAACTCACTTTTTATCGTTGATTACCATAATTGGGTAACTCGATCTTAAAGTCCATAGACGAAATCTCGTCATTTTTTCACGATTTTTTCTAAAAATCGACAGAAATTTTCAATATCGCTTCGACTCGGGTAACCTTTAATAGGTTCAGGGCCAAAATAATTGTTTCCCTAAATGAATGTCAATAAACGGTCTTATTTGGTCTGTTTAAAAATATTCCCAGGACCGTAGGTCAATATTTTGTACTATTATCATATGTTATTTCAGAGAATGCTGAATATTGTATTTGTATTTGGTAGGTGTGCGCCATTTTGGCCGCTGGTTTCCCTAACTTAGCTCTAAGCCCGCCGTGGGCACCCACGTGCTCCCCCCTAACCGGCATGCATCGGGACAGTGAACCTGTGTCGCCGCATCACATTAGCATAAAGTAAGCCGCCATTTTGATTTGGTGGAGATTATTAGTCACGTGTTCCAAATTTTACACGGACAGATTGTAATAAAAAATTTTTTTTAAATTGTTTGTAAATTTTCTTTTTCAACACGATTGAGGGAGAAAATGTGTAAATAAGTCGTTTCGAAAACGAAATTCTGCCACTACTTGTGCGAGACTTTTTGTTCACTTTGAAACGCCTTTCGGTGTTTGAAATCGTGCTAAGCTATTCAGCGCCTTATTTGGGCACGCAGTAGCTGATGAATAGGCTAATGTGAGGCGAGACGGGGATGCTGACTGTATACTATGTACGTACCGCTCAAAGCTTACCGTCACAGACTATAAGCCACATGCTGCCTGCTGCACAGGCTGTGAGCACCGACAATACACCACACACACACCCACCACAGACGACATAAAAACAACCGCACCGAACACAGTCGGTTTATACGTCAACCAATGAATCGATGTGAGCGATTGATTCGGACGTTTATGAGAATGATTCGGTGATGAACGTACCATTATAAAAAAAAAAAAAACGTGGAGTGTTCATCACAGATATCATTTTTCAGCGAAATGATATACTTTATCATTTATCAGCATAGACTACTGTCAGTCACGTTTTAGATATTATTCTTAAATCATAAATGTCACTGTTTTTCTTCGCAGTCACATTTAGTCTATCAGCTTGAGAACGAAATTTTCTCACGATAGTTATTTCTAAAGTTTAAATTTTTTATAAATACAGAAATATTCGATTTGACAGTTGCCCTATTGCGAAACATTGCAAATATTTGAATGTGTTTTTCGACTTGTGTGAAATTTTTTTTTCTCACCCAGGTCGATTTACAAAATACTATTATCATAGCTTAGCATAGCTTATCACAGTTGTATCTGGCATATTGTTTTGATGTACCACTGCGACCTACGGTTTTCACGGTACCATTTTGCATGTGTGTGACTCAGTGAAAACGTTTTATGTCTCATATAGACCTCCAGTTTTCACTTTAATCAATACATACCTTTTGTGAATTTGTGAACAGCACTTAGGTGAAACATCAACGACGCATATTTTTTCAACTAATCTGCAACCCCCGTTTCTCGCACCATGCGACATAGCATGAACATTTTCTACAGTCTACACTTCTAAGCTTCAACATATTACAGACATTTTTCATCTGATTTTCACGGCAACGCACAGCCTACCCGCGCACGGCGACTGCATACCCTGGCCAAAGGCCTGGGGTGTGCACCAGCAATATGAAAACCTGCCACCGACACGGTGGAGGTAGACTTACGTCACTTCAACAAGGTGATTGAACATAATATTAACGACGGCCAATTAAAGTTTGGCATTGTTTACATATATGACATTTTTATACTCGCTCAGGCATGCACAGCTAGCCAAATAGGTCGCAGACTGAGTGCTTCATTATTTAAATGACTTTATCAAATAAACGATTTCAATTTGATATGAATTATGTAAGATAACCTGATTTGACAGGTTTATTAATGCTGACAGTTTTGTGGACTGAATCAGCATGTGTGATGTGGGCCGACCTTTTAGCGTGACCGACACAGGTACAATCCACGTGTTCTGCGGCACTGCTCAAATACGGTCATGTTTACAACACAGCACACAGTGTATGCCGTAGAAACATATGCACAACGCATTTAACAGCACAGACGACAGACTTTATAAATGTGATTGTCTGTTTCAGCCGACACGGCTGGCAATCAGCATCAGCAGTACATTTACTGGTACGGCACAGCATAACCAGATCAGCATCGACTTCAGAACATTCAAAGATGTCAGCAGTCATTTTAATAATTTCATAACCTGCATATTTTCTCAGATCACTTATTATTCAACTCAATATTGAATGTTTTATTAATAGTGAATTTTTTATTAATTCCAGTTGAATATTTCCGTATTTCATATCGCCTCCGATTTTTACGATATATCGCTAACGATTTTTTTACGACAATGCATATGTCTGTTTCCTTTCACCGCACGTTCGGTGATATGACACAGACATGTGCGTTTTTTTAACTTTAATGTTTTTAATGTTTTGCCAACGCAAGAGGGCGACTTTTGCGTTTGGCGCGCCAGCAACTAGCTGGTCATGTCCCACACGTGACATTTCGTGGAACAACTAGTTCCACTGCACATCGAGTGAAACATGCAATTATGTCTTTTTGCGACCAAATCGCAGAATTATTTTAAAACCTGTGGTAGGGCACGCGCCCGAATCAGGTATGTCATAGCGTTACCCCATAATGCAACTCAAGGCTATCACACGGTGAGACGCCAGCTGTGGTCGCTCATAATAAAGGCAAACTAGGCCCGAGCACGATCATTCAGTTTTTTAATCCTCGCGCTAATGGGGATTTGAGTACTTGCATTCGAATCGACGCTACGATACGCAAAATCGACCCTACAAACGAACTGACAATGCGAACACTTGTTCGATACAGTACTCAAGTACTGCCCCCTAACGACCAGCGAATGCAATAAATCGCTTTATATTTAGCATGTGTTGGACGCAACATCCACACACGTGCTCGATTCGTGCGGCTGGCACTCGCAGTTTACTATAGCGCAAAACGATAAAGACTGCGAGACCAGCCACACGCATCGAAATATTACATTTTTCATTGTATTGTATTTTGTATTGCATGTAATTTACGTAAGTCATTTTTGCACGAGCAATTTACGTAAAAGTTTCAGTCTATTTTAATTACAGAATACTAGGCTACTACAGGCCTGGCAGAATTGTGTACAGATATATAAATGTAAAGACATTTTCTTTTAGCAAGCTCATTGCTAAAGCATTAATAGCAATTCTGTTAATTAAATGAATGGGTTGATCGCAGCTTGCAGCACATGAATCATACATAAAGGACAGTTGGTGTTAAGAGGATAGGACAATTCACGTATAATGCTGCGCTTTCGACCACCCACGCTGTAACCACACTCGCTATATATTTTTTTTAAGAAAACTATGCTTAGTATAAGAGGTTACATATTTTACAACCCCGCTACTTGTACGAAGCAGTCTCCTACACGTCAGTTTGGTCCTACGTTGTCACTCAGCCGGGGGTAATGTAGGATCCTGACATCGCTCAGTTAATGTGGCGTTTATCCCCAGATTCCTGGACGCGGGCGGATGGGGATGACCGCCTCGTTTACATACCGTGGTGATGTGCGCACACAGAGCAGTGTGTGCGGCCTTGGTATTATTCCCGCACTTCAAGCGTAATACTCAGCGACTGCGGACGTGCCGTAGCTCGCTCTCGCTAAGTCCATAGAGACGTGCCGTGCGCGGATGGTTGTGCTTTGCTGTTATCGCATGTTAATCAAATAAACATGACAAGAGAGAAGAGAGTTTCCTGGTTTGTTTGAAACCGTCGACCAGACGGATGAGGAGGATGTTTGAGTTTTGATGGTGAGATTGGGCGGAGTCCCTCGTCGGCCGTTGTGACCCCATAACGGAACTCCCGGCATAGGCCCATCACGCCATACTGGTGATCCGACGTGATCCATCACGCCATACTGGTGACCCCTGACGACTGATCGTTTACGCAACAGTGTTTTCACCTAGACGCCAGTTGAAAACCGCTGTTTTCAGGATAGTTTCATTAATTTTAGGGGATTTTTTGAAAAAAATCAATAGCAATTTTTTCACAAGGTACGTGAAAGCTGTAGGTCAAAATATATATATGCCAGTTTAAATAGTCAGAAAGAGTTATCAGACGAGAAGCACGTTTCTTTACGTCGAAAACGGCGTAAATTTCTAAACTTTTGGTCGAAATCCCACGTGTTTGGCGCCTTTTCAAGATGGCGGCCTTGCCGGTTTCTCTAGAAGAATCCAGAAAATTATTCTCATAGACATAATCTATCATTTTTTTATCGTAAGAGTTTGTTTAATGCCTTCATCCTACTAATGCCACTATAGGCGAGTAGGAAGTGGGTATTTTTTGTAACTCACTTTTTATCGTTGATTACCATAATTGGGTAACTCGATCTTAAAGTCCATAGACGAAATCTCGTCATTTTTTCACGATTTTTTCTAAAAATCGACAGAAATTTTCAATATCGCTTCGACTCGGGTAACCTTTAATAGGTTTAGGGCCAAAATAATTGTTTCCCTAAATGAATGTCAATAAACGGTCTTATTTGGTCTGTTTAAAAATATTCCCAGGACCGTAGGTCAATATTTTGTACTATTATCATATGTTATTTCAGAGAATGCTGAATATTGTATTTGTATTTGGTAGGTGTGCGCCATTTTGGCCGCTGGTTTCCCTAACTTAGCTCTAAGCCCGCCGTGGGCACCCACGTGCTCCCCCCTAACCGGCATGCATCGGGACAGTGAACCTGTGTCGCCGCATCACATTAGCATAAAGTAAGCCGCCATTTTGATTTGGTGGAGATTATTAGTCACGTGTTCCAAATTTTACACGGACAGATTGTAATAAAAAATTTTTTTTAAATTGTTTGTAAATTTTCTTTTTCAACACGATTGAGGGAGAAAATGTGTAAATAAGTCGTTTCGAAAACGAAATTCTGCCACTACTTGTGCGAGACTTTTTGTTCACTTTAAAACGCCTTTCGGTGTTTGTAATCGTGCTAGGCTATTCAGCGCCTTATTTGGGCACGCAGTAGCTGATGAATAGGCTAATGTGAGGCGAGACGGGGATGCTGACTGTATACTATGTACGTACCGCTCAAAGCTTACCGTCACAGACTATAAGCCACATGCTGCCTGCTGCACAGGCTGTGAGCACCGACAATACACCACACACACACCCACCACAGACGACATAAAAACAACCGCACCGAACACAGTCGGTTTATACGTCAACCAATGAATCGATGTGAGCGATTGATTCGGACGTTTATGAGAATGATTCGGTGATGAACGTGCCATTATAAAAAAAAAAAACGTGGAGTGTTCATCACAGATATCATTTTTCAGCGAAATGATATACTTTATCATTTATCAGCATAGACTACTGTCAGTCACGTTTTAGATATTATTCTTAAATCATAAATGTCACTGTTTTTCTTCGCAGTCACATTTAGTCTATCAGTTTGAGAACGAAATTTTCTCACGATAGTTATTTCTAAAGTTTAAATTTTTTATAAATACAGAAATATTCGATTTGACAGTTGCCCTATTGCGAAACATTGCAAATATTTGAATGTGTTTTTCGACTTGTGTGAAATTTTTTTTTTTCACCCAGGTCGATTTACAAAATACTATTATCATAGCTTAGCATAGCTTATCACAGTTGTATCTGGCATATTGTTTTTATGTACCACTGCGACCTACGGTTTTCACGGTACCATTTTGCATGTGTGTGACTCAGTGAAAACGTTTTATGTCTCATATAGACCTCCAGTTTTCACTTTAATCAATACATACCTTTTGTGAATTTGTGAACAGCACTTAGGTGAAACTTCAACGATGCATATTTTTTCAACTAATCTGCAACCCCCGTTTCTCGCACCATGCGACATAGCATGAACATTTTCTACAGTCTACACTTCTAAGCTTCAACATATTACAGACATTTTTCATCTGATTTTCACGGCAACGCACAGCCTACCCGCGCACGGCACGTCACGGACTTAGGCCACGGAGAGTGGCGACTGCATACCCTGGCCAAAGGCCTGGGGTGTGCACCAGCAATATGGAAACCTGCCACCGACACGGTGGAGGTAGACTTACGTCACTTCAACAAGGTGATTGAACATAATATTAACGACGGCCAATTAAAATTTGGCATTGTTTACATATATGACATTTTTATACTCGCTCAGGCATGCACAGCTAGCCAAATAGGTCGCAGACTGAGTGCTTCATTATTTAAATGACTTTATCAAATAAACGATTTCAATTTGATATGAATTATGTAAGATAACCTGATTTGACAGGTTTATTAATGCTGACAGTTTTGTGGACTGAATCAGCATGTGTGATGTGGGCCGACCTTTTAGCGTGACCGTCACAGGTACAATCCACGCGTTCTGCGGCACTGCTCAAATACGGTCATGTTTACAACACAGCACACAGTGTATGCCGTAGAAACATATGCACAACGCATTTAACAGCACAGACGACAGACTTTATAAATGTGATCGTCTGTTTCAGCCGACACGGCTGACAATCAGCATCAGCAGTACATTTACTGGTACGGCACAGCATAACCAGATCAGCATCGACATCAGAACATTCAAAGATGTCAGCAGTCATTTTAATAATTTCATAACCTGCATATTTTCTCAGATCACTTATTATTCAACTCAATATTGAATGTTTTATTAATAGTGAATTTTTTATTAATTCCAGTTGAATATTTCCGTATTTCATATCGCCTCCGATTTTTACGATATATCGCTAACGATTTTTTTACGACAATGCATAGGTCTGTTTCCTTTCACCGCACGTTCGGTGATATGACACAGACATGTGCGTTTTCTTAACTTTAATGTTTTTAATGTTTTGCCAACGCAAGAGGGCGACTTTTGCGTTTGGCGCGCCAGCAACTAGCTGGTCATGTCCCACACGTGACATTTCGTGGAACAACTAGTTCCACTGCGCATCGAGCGAAACATGTAATTATGTCTTTTTGCGACCAAATCGCAGAATTATTTTAAAACCTGTGGTAGGGCACGCGCCCGAATCAGGTACGTCATAGCGTTACCCCATAATGCAACTCAAGGCTATCACACGGTGAGACGCCAGCTGTGGTCGCTCATAATAAAGGCCAACTAGGCCCGAGCACGATCATTCAGTTTTTTAATCCTCGCGCTAATGGGGATTTGAGTACTTGCATTCGAATCGACGCTACGATACGCAAAATCGACCCTACAAACGAACTGACAATGCGAACACTTGTTCGTTACAGTACTCAAGTACTGCCCCCTAACGACCAGCGAATGCAATAAATCGCTTTATATTTAGCATGTGTTGGACGCAACATCCACACACGTGCTCGATTCGTGCGGCTGGCACTCGCAGTTTACTATAGCGCAAAACGATAAAGACTGCGAGACCAGCCACACGCATCGAAATATTACATTTTTCATTGTATTGTATTTTGTATTGCATGTGATTTACGTAAGTCATTTTTGCACGAGCAATTTACGTGAAAGTTTCAGTCTATTTTAATTACAGAATACTAGGCTACTACAGGCCTGGCAGAATTGTGTACAGATATATAAATGTAAAGACATTTTCTTTTAGCAAGCTCATTGCTAAAGCATTAATAGCAATTCTGTTAATTAAATGAATGGGTTGATCGCAGCTTGCAGCACATGAATCATACATAAAGGACAGTTGGTGTTAAGCTGATAGGACAATTCACGTATAATGCTGCGCTTTCAACCACCCACGTTGTAACCACACTCGCTATATATTTTTTTTAAGAAAACTATGCTTAGTATAAGAGGTTACATATTTTACAACCCCGCTACTTGTACGAAGCAGTCTCCTACACGTCAGTTTGGTCCTACGTTGTCACTCAGCCGGGGGTAATGTAGGATCCTGACATCGCTCAGTTAATGTGGCGTTTATCCCCAGATTCCTGGACGCGGGCGGATGGGGATGACCGCCTCGTTTACATACCGTGGTGACGTGCGCACACAGAGCAGTGTGTGCGGCCTTGGTATTATTCCCGCACTTCAAGCGTAATACTCAGCGACTGCGGACGTGCCGTAGCTCGCTCTCGCTAAGTCCATAGAGACGTGCCGTGCGCGGATGGTTGTGCTTTGCTGTTATCGCATGTTAATCAAATAAACATGACAAGAGAGAAGAGAGTTTCCTGGTTTGTTTGAAACCGTCGACCAGACGGATGAGGAGGATGTTTGAGTTTTGATGGTGAGATTGGGCGGAGTCCCTCGTCGGCCGTTGTGACCCCATAACGGAACTCCCGGCGTAGGCCCATCACGCCATAGTTTAATAAAAGTCAGTATATGTAGTTTAGGATAAATATCAACTGAGATCACACGATGCCCCTACCGATTATCAGTCCCTTCACTAAAATAAAACTAGTAACACAATCGGGTAAAAAGAAAGATGCTTCATGCTGTAATCGGGATAGGGTGAGGACGTGTGGAATCAATTATGAACATTCAAAAAAGAGTATATCTCAAGTCAGTCCATGACCACTCCAGTATATATATATATAGAGTATATCTCAGTTTTGATATCAATACGCTGAGACAATAGTGACCTTTATACTACTCGTTTTCATTTATTTGTAACCTGAATTGGCTTTAAAAATTGGACATGTTAGCATTTACAATAGGTGTATCATTTGAGATATGCAACATTTTGATAACACTTTGAAGCATCGCTCACATTGTGAAAGGTTTATTGGCAAACTTTTCCATGATGCGACACTTGATTGTGATTGTCCACTTTTCATGCAAAACACTCGGCAAACTGATCGTATCATTGGCTAGATTCCCCTAAACCTGGTGGACAGTTCATGGTCACTTGTTAAAAGTTATTGACACTTCTTGAGTCAACACTTTGCTTTTAACTTTCTTGATGTGTCTAGATTGGTTCTTCCATTTCATCAGCTTCCATTAAACAGGACATTCTCACGGGCTGATTTGGAGAGAGTGTGTTCACGCTTACCGAGTCAGGATAACCTTGGGAATTTACTCCTTCAGTTCCAGGTTCACACTGATCACTTAAAGCCAAATGTAAGATCATTAACTGTGTTAGGTTGATAAATTGGTTTTCTTCGTCTAAAGTAGCCAAATTGTTATTCATATAAAGGGAGACTAAACTAGTAAGTTTCCGTAAGGCCAAAGGAAGATTTGTGAATCTGTTTCGACTTATATCCACCAAGACTACTTCACTTTTAATTGATTTAAACATATTTTGTGGTAGATCTTCCATTTTATTCCTGGTAAAACCGAGATGTTCCGTTTCAATTTTTTTTAAATTCAGGTATTTTATACTTGTTGAAACCTTTGTTGTTGCACCTGATCTCCAACAAAGCTGCCTGCAAAACAAATAAGTCAATATCATGATTTGCTTGATAAAACTGTTGAACCATCGTCCTACAGATTGAGGTTAAGGCGAATCCTAGAATTATTTCACAACCTGCTTTTCCATGACACTGAACTTATATTTATTTATTTCAAAATCATTATTGCCCCCACCCGTCATTCTCCTCTTATTCTACCAGAACTATTTCGCATGAAATTATTACCGACTGGTTCCAGATTCCAGATAGAAATAGATGGTTTTCAATGAGAACACAAAACAAAAAATACATAATAAATATACATATACTAGCAGTCGATTCTAGTATCCAAAACTGGACCGATTGAATATTAGACATACTTTTTTATGCTTCATGCTGCATATACAGGGTGGTTTGTCAGGGCAATTCTCTACCACATCTTCAGCTTGAGTAAGAGTGATAATCACCAAAGTCAAAAATCCTAGCATTGTTATAACAGCTAGCGATCAGCATGAAGAAAACTAAAAAAACATGAAATATTATAGCATAGCCTTCATAACCAACTTCTGTATACCAAATGATCATAAGAAAACTGTGTTTTATTGCTTACTTTGAATAATCATATGACATGCCAGTAGACCTATTATAAATGATACATTATGAGTACATTTCTGAAAATTTTAGCCAACGTCAAAAAGTATTTTTCAAGTTCCATTTGCTGTATTGGTAATGCATTTGCAAAAATGGTCTTTTTGCTTCAGCTTGATAAAATGACATGATAAAAAACCTGCAAAGTCAATGAGTCATGCAAGACATAATACAACAACAACAACATTTTACATATCATATATAAATACATAATTGATATACCAAAAATGACCAACGTACTAGTTGATAAAAGTCAGTGTTTGCTGTGGAGCATGAGCACAGTAGTGATATCTGCTCTTCGATGCCTTGCCATGGATTTATATTAGGTGGTAATTTTATCTGAGGAATAACAGGCCGTGTCACTGTGCCAATAATGATCATGTTTGATTCTGAAGTATCTGATCAGCCAATGGAGAATAAACGCCGGACATCCACTCTATGTTGTCTAAATGTCGTCCAGCGGCGTAGACCCGACCCGTACCAACATCGAGAAAGCAATCCCCGACCTCTCCTGTTAGCTTATTTGACAACATTGTTTTGTAACAGAAAACTTTTTTTTTGTATCTGCTCAATATCTTCCGCTAATGAGCGCTTGGTAAGCAGGGTCAGTCATATAATACCTATCAACCACGTAATAATATAACAAGACGTGACCGTTACGATGAAGTAAATAAAAACTCTGCTAACCATTTGTGCTTTCACTTTCTCATGAAGGTATCAGAACGTCAGGGCTCGATCCTGTGTCTAGAGGACAGTGTCGTCTGATTCATCTCACTATTTTGCAGGACCTTCAGCTGTTCCAGCTTGGAATGTAGATGCCTTTACTAAGCTCCATTCATTCATTCGCTGTTCATTCATTCATTCATTCATTCATTCATTCATTCATTCATTCATTCATTCATTCATTCATTCATTCATTCATTCTTTCATTCATTCATTCATTCATTCATTCATTCATTCATATATTCATTCATGCGTTTATTCGTTCATTCGTTCATTCGTTCATTCATTCATTCATTCATTCATTCATTCATTCATTCATTCATTCATTCATTCATTCATTCATTCATTCATTCATTCATTCATTCATTTATTCATTCATTCATTCATTCATCCTTGGGTCAATGTGTTTTGTTTGCTGTGATGTATATTTTACTGTTGTCAAAGCAGAGGGCTCCCCTAACACCTTACTAGTTCACAAATAGAAAAGTGTTCGGTAAACGACGTTAGGCTTTAATCACCCTGTAGAGACTTCAGTTGTAATCGTTCTCACTCTACCCCTGAAAGCGATGAGGCCTTTTCCACCTATTTGAGCACCCCTCTCCAGGGGACTCCCAACTGTCGGCCCCTCCCCTAAATTTCAAACTCTGCCCAAAATTGTGAAAGTGGTAAATGTTGAACAAATATAGCTTTTATTGCAATAAATATGTTACCCATACATTTCTAATTCAAGTATGTCATAGCATACATATTTTACCATAAATAGAGACACATGTAACGTTCTGAATTATTTTCTTGACTTTATATGAGCACATTTAATCTCGAAATTACGTATTATTTTTCAAAATGAAACCACATATTTTGCGTGCGTTTTCGTTCATAAGTAGATAATTAGGGGGATTATATCGACACAAAATCACAAGAATAAGAGTTTAGCCACTGTTTAAACTGTTTTTAATTTATTAGCTGATGTAATCCCCTGTTTTTGGCTCTAATTATTCAATTTGTAATCAGAGGTGGCAATATTGGACTGTATAATCCAGCTGTACACACTCTATAATTGTGTGATAGGCTGTACAAATAACATTTCGCAGATGGCAAGGACACAGTGATGCCTCAATGTTGGGCCATCATCATCGACGCTGTCACAACGTTTGAACAGAGTTGGCCAAGTTCCCGCATCGCTTCGCGTATACTGTCACTTGGCTTGATGTTCCCAGGCCAGATGGTGCCGTCTGATTGCCGGCGCGTTGCGATTAGCTTTGATGTCTAAGCTTGGGGGGTGTCGCACGAGAGGCACGTGTGTCCTCCTGGAGTGGGGTTCCAAATAGGTAGACGCAGGCTCATATCTGGCAGGGTGTAATGGGAAGTACACCCTGCACGCAGGTTGGGCTTTAATAGGCATGCGTTCGGTTTATACTCGGTACTGATCAGTGATGTAAAAATGTCGAGTTGTCACAAGTGTAATCTAGCAAAACCTCCCCCCTCCTTGATATAACAGAAGATGAATATTAAGCCTTTAACTTATCGAAGATAAACTCTACTACAGTATTCAATTGGGTTAATCAACAAACAGGAGATGTTGAGCAAGTGTTGAGGTAATGTTGGGCCAACGTCGTAGACCAACATTGGCTCACCGTCTGTGTTTGTTGGGAAGTCAGTAAAACTATCAAACTGTATTCTGTAGGACATAAAACTTAACCCTTTAAGCCCGCACGGTGCATCAAGCCCTCGTCAGACAGCACGTGACGGCTTAATCACAGCCAAAAAGTTATAAAATCTTTTGGACGTGGTCGTACGTGGTATAGTCGGTTGGCCAGGAATCAGAAAAGAGCTTATTTAAGGTTTTCGTGTCGACTTTTCTGTGCATACCTAAAACCTTGCTAGATGTATTCTCAGACCTCTTATAATGAAACCCCGACCGGTTGTTGGCTTTCATGTGTGTGCACTAGAGCTACAGAGTATTTTCAAAATGGCCACCAAATTCACCCTAAATTGTCAATTTTACCAGTCAATCAACATTATAATAAACAGAAAACACTCAATTTAAATAAAAAACAATCTAGATGTAATAGTGCTTTACTCTAATATACTTTAGGACAATATTATTTGATCTAGAGCTACAGATTATTTTCAAAATGGCGGCTAAATTCACCCTTACATTCTCAATTATACCAGTCGATCAACATTATTATACACAGAAAAAACTAATTGAAAATCAAAAATGATGTGGAGGTTATATAGCTTTATCATAATATACTTGAATACAATATTTGTTATCAAGGATCACAATGGGAGTAAAAAAAGAATAATTTAACTTTTGTATTTAAGCATAGGCCTACCATCCAAACTCTTTAATTTGAAAATATGACAGATATGCATATAATCCAGCGTCTTTTTGTCCCTAAGTTTTTGGGAATAAACATCTTTTTATTTCTATACATCGTCTTCGATATCACCTACTAAGCCCAACAACCGGTTAAAATGATTAGAATACTCTAATAATCCATACCTAAACATGGTTTTTAAAGGCAGAAATCCTTTACTTTCGGGGAAAAAAAACATTTTGCCCACGTTCGTAACAATGTGAATCATCGTTAGCCACTAGCCACCCAAGAAGAAAAAGTTTATTTGACCTTGACCTTGGAATGACCCTTAAATGACCTTGGTGTTATATCTATGCCACATTAAAGCCATGAGGGTTATATATATATATATATATATATAAAGATATATTTTACGGTATGTGGGCATTCATCATTTTCACTATACTTTTGACACATCGCACTTAATCTAAACTTAGAAACCAAAACTTAGAACTGTGCTGTAGGCGTTGTCTGTAGTAACTAATATAACATTTTATCTTTTCAAACAAAAAACTGGACAGCGGAAATAACACTTTTTTTACCAAGGGTGTTTATGGGCAGTCTCTTGTGTGACCTACATATGCAAATTAGCCATGCTGCAAACTGCCCATAACACATATATAAACACACCTGCCTGTTATTTTACTGCGTGTTATTTTACTATACTATATTAGTATACTTTATAATAACATATTCGCTTTGAAAGAAAATTCATTTGTGCATGTGGATTTTTTTCATTATCAATATGCCGTCTTCTGGAGGCCAGGGGGTGCGGACTGTCACTTAGTAAAGTAGCAATTGGCACCCGTTAATCATGTGGGGTCAATAAAAACGATTCTCCGGTAGATCTTTCGCTATTACTTTAGCTATTCTTTTTATTACGCAATATGATTAAACTGACACATAAGCCCTTATGGCATCAGTACCGAATATAACACACTGTTTTGTATGAACATTCACCTGTACATGTCAGTGTGATAAAATAAATGAATGTATAGAAACATTTGAGTGATGTCATTATGAACTGCCTTTCAGTGATTGAGGAAATATTTATGGTTAATCCATCCAAAATGGGATACTTTTGAATAAAGTAAGTCAGGTAGAGAACATGAGCAGTATATTACGTTAGAGCTGCTCTTCTCCGGCCACGCTGTAAGCGTCGCACACACGGGATTGGGGTACACTGGCATGTTCAGGTTTTTAACAGTTGTTTAACTTCATTAATGCAGTTAAACTCACTTGGTCTTGTCTGAGTCAACACAGACATGTAACGCATCAACCACTACTCCTGGCCACTTCATAGAAGCATCAACCACTACTCCTGGCCACTTCATAGAAGCAGGGATAGCTCTTAAGCTTGCCCAACACACATCACCTTTCTTTACACTCATCACTTCTTCCTATATAACTGTAAAAATACAATATACATTAATACATTAATAAAGAGTGATAAAGTGTCATAACTTAACGACACCTTCTTCCTATATAACTGTAAAAAAATACAGCAACCACTAAAATAGACCTAATAAAGTATCATAACCTTATGACACCTTCTTCCTATGTAACTATAACACATAAAATACACAATAATATGGAGAGTACTAAAGTGTCATAAGGTTATGACACCTTCTTTCTTTATAACCATAAAAATACACAATTATAGCATAAGGTTGTCAAAAGTTTATGAAACCTTTTCTTAAAGATATATATAAAAAACACAGTGCAGCTTGTCATTTATTTAAAAATTAACAGACTAGCCTAGTGCTCCCTTCACTCTACACCAGTGACCGTGCAATTACTGTCACATATGGCACTGTTCAGTCATGAGGGTCGGGTCACCGCGAGGTTGACCGTCAGCCAATCGTCGAACAACACTCAGGCTATAAGCCTTCTGCCATATATGGCCTGGGCACTACAATATAACACCATGCTTTGTATGAACATTTAGCTGTACATGTCAGTGTGATAAAATAAATGAATGAATAGAAACATGTAAGTGATATCATTATGAACTGCCTTGAGGAAATATATTTAGGTTAATCCATCCATAATGGGATACTTTTGAATAAAGTAATTCAGGTAGAGTACATGAGCAGTATATTACGTTGGAGCTGCTCTTCTCCGGCCACGCTGTAAGCGTCGCACACATGGGATTGGGGTACACTGGCATGTTCAGGTTTTTAACAGTTGTTTAACTTCATTAATTTAGTTAAACTCACTTGGTCTTGTCTGAGTCAACACAGACATGTAATGCATTAGCCAGATATGATTATCATATATCGACACATCATGCCATAACTAGATAACATGAAATTTTAAGGGTTTTTTGTGACAATATTATACTATCATGTAGTAAAATTATAATGTAATGTGCCTGTATTGTGATGTCATATTTTAACAATAAATTGTAACTTTATGGTTCTATGATATCGTTTCTGTACACAATAGTACTGTACCATATATGCATGTAGATCTATTGATATAATGTATCATTCTGATGAATTCATAACATATCGTGGCACAGATCTGTTAATTGTACTCTTATACTATTTATTAGGCAAAATAAAGCGGACATCTCACAGTTTATATCTTCATCAGCCAACTTTGTTTATATGGTGGGGGACCATAATGTAAGAAATTTGCACATCTGGCTAAAATTGTCAAAATTGGTGTACAGGCCCACAAGACAATACTCTTTCATATTTTTGATGAATCCAATCTAAAAAAATTGCTGGATCCACCATTTTAGGCAAAATTCAAAATGGCCGCCACTCGAAAATCAAAATGATCATATCTTGGCAACATATGGCCCAAATTTTGCGATGTTAACATCAATTTTATATATTTGGATGACGAGGAATCTACTTTTAATGGGTTAAAAGTGATTGGGATGAAATTGCACGTTTTAGTTTAATTTAAAATGCCCAAAATGACACATTTAAAAAAAAAAACATGCTAAAAACCTAAATATCAAACGCTGGACACATTTAAAAAATAGTTTGTGACATTTTATTCATATTTGACTGCTGACAACATAATTTATATAGGCCTATACATATTGGTAAACGTCATCTAAAATTAAACTGAAGAGTCATAGACTAGATTAAATAAATCTTCAGTTAGTACATGTATCGCGGTTAGCAATCATTCTTTGGACATTCATTGCTTATGCACCCACACTCAAAGTGACATAGATGTGTGCATCCTAGATTAGCATGAGCACTTTGTTATTCCCCTTATCAGGTTATGCTTTTTGACAATTGGTTGTAGTGTTGCTACAATGCACAACCCTAACATCTGCAAAACATTCAGCGGACCCAGCTCCAGTCCGATGGATTGTATATTTTGCTGCCTTTCAAGAGCCCTTCTCCAAATATATCCTGCCTGATGTAGTGCTCGTCTAGAAGGCCGAAGTAAGGCCCCCCTGTTTGGGTGGTATGTTTTCTAATTTTCGTTTGGCGCAGTCCATGCACCGCCCCAGCCATGTCAAGAGGATCTCAGGTAAACGCCATGAATGTGTCTGTTATTTCTGGGTATGCATCCAATGCAGCCAATGCACTTCTCTGTCAATACTCAGAAAAAAAAACCAGTAGGCCTATTGCAGCCAGTAAAAATATAGAAGAGTGGGCGTGAGATGCACCTTTGAGGACCAAGTTGTTTTTACAATTGCATGGATAGATGTTGCCTGAAACCTTTTGCCAGAACCAAAACCAACTAATAATTCAGTCAATCTTAGGCTAGTTAAAGGACTAACAGCAATGACTACAATAATGCTATGCACTGTGCAGATATAACTATAGTTATGTGCTTAATAATGTGTAGAACATGCGACTGTCAGCTTCTATTTGATCACAAGGCATAAACTGAGAGAGGTTAGCGGTTGGAAAGATGTGACCTGGTCATCCTTGGTGGAATATATTATAATATTTGGAAACCCCTGAGCCTTGGTTCGACAACAACGTTTTTCTAGGGTTAAACGTTTCAAACTTTGATCAGGAGAGGAATCACAGATCAGGTCAAGTCTGGTTGGCGTCTACTCCGATATCAAGCTCTGGTCAAATGTTAAGAAATGATGTTCTACGTATTGTTGAAATTTTGTAGCTATGATGTTTGGGGCCATATATTGACAATGGCAGCAGCATCAACAATTGCCATGGACACATCACAAGAAGAAGTTTTCAGGCATTCTAAGATGTCAGATTTTTCCCCACTCCTCCATTTCCCTTTGTCAGATAATAATGATGGCTTCTTTTGATTTTCAAACAACGTAAATAATTTATATATGCATTTGGACGTGATTGTAGAGAACTAAATAAATGAGAAACCAACGAAGTGCTTTGCATATGTACTCTAATATTTTTGCCTTTAGTTCTTGATGGTTTGAAATGTTGGGAGAGATACCCTCTTCAGTTATAGACACATATACATTCATCATACACTTTCATGTACATTATTCATTTGTTAACAAGTTGAAGGCATCTTTCATCATGTATCTGCTAGACCAGCAGGAATTATTTATCTTGTATCTAATGTGAGCATGTTTGAACAAGTGTCATCAAATAAAAAGGATTGCCCTTGTGTATATATAACATCTTTAGACATCTTTAGTTTGGAGAATTTGCCCTTCTTCGTGATGACCATAAACAAAACAAGATGATGTTCAGTGCGCCGATAAAATCATTTACCTAAAATGAAATGTATATTGCTACAAATTCCTCATGCTAGTATCCCAGCTGTCAAAATCAAAAAATCCATCCTGATGGTTTATAGCATAGGCTTATTTCTTAAGTAGAAATTGACATGCTGACTTATCGTGAGATGACGATCTGTATTAGAAACGGACTGTGCTCGAGCTAAAGTAAGTAATTCTGATTCAATAATGACGGATGGGAACGTAACAACCAGACCCTAAAGCTTCAACTACAAATTCAACATAAGGACCAAAGAGAGAAAATAGGCTGACCCATACGCCTACATTCACATACACTGCCAAGATTGGTGGCTTTCCGAAATTATTCACCGCTGTCTGGGTTGTGGCGTATCTAGTTCAGCTGTCAATCAATCCTCACAGAATCTCACAATTCTAACCATTTGCTGGTCTGTGGTTGGTCAATTCCCATTATCTCAACCTGGTGAGTATCATTTACATACTCAAGCAAAAATATCAGTTTGTAAGCCTGCCCCTCCACCACTGCATGTATCAGTGAAACACATACCCAGCACAGGTATCTGTCCAGGATTAGGAAACTCTGCCACACATTTTCCAATGTTCATGGTATGCTACACCATTGATGTATATGCTGTCAGGTGTAGATGGGCATGACCCCAATAATCGCATTTGGTTTGATATTAGGCTTATCATTTTTTCATAAACTAGACATGAACACTATTGACGAGACATTTTTTTGTAATTCCACAACCATCACCCATACATGAGAGCGAACAATCAGATAAAACACTACTACTATAACTAAGAAGTATGAGGTCTTTATCTGAAATATTGCAGAGGACAACGGAGATAAACAACACTCTCAGATCTACACAAATAACACATAGTCCAATATAAATCTAATAATATTTGTCCTCCATATTTTTATATAAGAAGGTTGTTACAAAGTAATAATTCACCAGACACCATATTAATTAGTTGAATTTAATGTCGCATAAGTCTACATCGACTTCTCGTCGTCAATAAATATGTATCTATTATCCTAAAGCCGAAACCACAGTCTATAAAATGGGCTTGTGAAGAGTCTGCAGGAATGCCTAGATAGTCCAAATCTTACAAAACAAACTTATGCATATTTTCATAATAGTTAGGTTGGTTGGGACAGTGAATTATAACTATATTTGACCATACATATATATGTATTATTTATTATTTTGTGTTCTATTGTATTTACTTAACATACATAACGTTATTATAGGTCTACTTGCAATTATGGTCAGACCTGATCAAATGGGTCAGTAAATTGATTGAATTTCTATAGTATTTTGGTCTCAAAAAACGCTAAAAAGGATCGAAACATAAAATATATGACTCTAATCATGCTTAAACCGAGACCAATGAAACCGTTGCCCTTGAAATATATGAAATTGATGTTAACATAATTAAATTTGATCTATCGGTTACATAGATATGACAATTATTGTTCGCAAGTGGCGGCCATTTTGGATTTTGCCAAAAATGGTGGTTCCAGTACTTTTTGAACTTGAATCCATCAAAAATATAAATCTATAAGGTCTAAATGACCTATAAACGAATTTTGGCAATTTTAGCCAGATGTGCAAATTTATACACTAATTGGACATTATGGCCCCCCACTATAATATAGGTGATGTCATCACCCATACTATTTATTCAAGCGTTGAAAATGGCAGATTTAAATTAAAAGAAGCGGAGAAATTTGTGATCAAACTGTACCATCCCCTTATCATCAACTGCTGTAGAAGTCAATTCACTTCCATGATAAAAAGCAACAGATCCTAAAAAGACACCCACAGGACGACTTACCCGAAACAGTTTATTAGGGTCTGTGCTATTGCTCTCCTTGGTATATCATCTCCAGAAGAATCAGCCCAATCGAATCAGGCAACCCATCAGTAGCTGATCCAGAGGGAGCGGCGCCCTCCCTTTAGTAATCCCCCCCCCCCCCTCAAAAAAAACCCTGCTAATTTTGGCTTTCAAATGTTCCAGAAAGCACCATTTTAAGCATTAGAGTTGGACATTTTTCTGGAAGAGCATGACTGAATCCACCACTGCCCATCCCAATGACATGTTGGCTAATGTTCCTAATTGCTAATTGGATAATATGATTTATTCAAACACGGAAGTTAGATGTTTTACTGAATTGCCAACATTCTAATAAGTTATGTCTGTGTATGTTACAAGTCAAGAGCTCATTATCGTGTTCCATACTTGAAGTGACACACTATGAGCCACTAGTTAATAATATTTTATTGGTTTGTTAAGCACAGTCGGCTTTGAAAATGTATTTGTTTTTAAAAGCTGATGACACAGTATCTATTTTTATGATAATTATGTATACTTATCTGTTCTCCCTGACTGTATTTCTATGCATCTATTTCACATGCATGTATTTGCATATATATGCATTCTCCCAGGTGTCATGTGCTATATACTATCGAGCTTAATATTATTATTTTGACTGCACAGTATATGCTATATCACAACAGAGTAGTATCCTGCATATTTCATATAACTGTCACCCTAAAATACTGGTTCTAATTAAAAATAGGCTGATCCTTGATCAATTGCAAATATTTTACTTGCATAGTGAAATCACTCGTTTTAACCGTTTACCGTTCACTAATTTTTCGTTGTGATCCAATAACTTAACAAATGTGATTTATTTCATTTTGAGCAACAGTTTAAATGATATTGTGCATATATCTGGTCTATTCTGTGTCATTTTTAAAACGTTTTGTTTAATTGTAATAAATTAATTTATTTTCACGGAATCTTTTTTTCTGCGATTTCGTAATAAATCTATTTTGCCCCTCAACGCTCATGCACACACCTGCAAGCCGACAACCTTGACATACTAAAAAGGTTTTAGGTATGCACTCTCAAGTGGTGACGAAACCCTCTTTGGCCAGCTCTGGCCAACTGACTTGTAGTTATTGGTCAATATTGTGCTTGGCCGTGCTTTGTACGTGGTATGGCCGTCGGCGGCTGCTCCACTGCTGAGACACTGCCTAAGCACGGGTAACCACGGGTAACCTAATATTAGGCTATTCAGAGATTGGATGATTCCAGAGGATTTGCAATTATGAAATTATTATTATTAAATTATTTTTTCGTCATTTTTATGACCAATTATGGCCTAGTTTAGCCTATATCTGCAAAAAAAGGTGGCCTAAAACCCCGTTTATTTCATGTTCACCCCTTGACATCTAGACTGCAAGTGCTGAGGTCTTCAGAAAATTATCATGTTCATATGCCGCAAATCAGAAGTGAGACAGAAGTGATACAGAAGTGATTAGGCAGTGATCAATCGTATTTTGAACTTGTGCTTAGGTAGTGCCATGTAGCCGGAAAAATGCATTTGTCAATGATAAGCAGCTAAACACACGCTATTTTCCGTGATACCAACGCGTAATACACGTCCGATAACCGTGCTTTGACTGTGACAGACCGCTAAACTTTGGCGTCTTACCACGTCTCACTAAGATGTAATCACTGCCGGAACACGGATTATCACGTGTGTTTCACGTGTGTTTCACGTCCTTACCACGTGTGCCGTCCGTGCTTGGCCGCGCGCTAAAGTTATGAGCAGTTCAAAGCTTTCTTCCGCGTCCGACGTCGTTCCGATCTTTCCCCACGTCCTGCCACGTCTACAACGCGGCTGCAGCTCGTCTTCGACGCGAACAACATCGGCTGTTTCACGTGAGACGGCTTTTTGACGTTTTTTGGCCGTGATTAAGCCGTCAAGTGCTGTCTGACCAGGGATTTAAAGCATCATTTTTATATCCGTGCAAACAGGCTTAATTTTCCTACAACTAGTGATGTTTTACAATGGAAATTTCCATGAAACCAATTTTACCTATACATGGCAATTTTTCACCCACATCAAATCATCTTCACCCACTACAAGTCGAGAATTGCGACGGCAATTCGCGGCTTGTAGTGGGTGAAGATGACTATGGTAAATTCAGGTTAGAAAGGGGTAACTGATCAAGGATTATCTATGTAAATGTAGTCCATGTGAGATTATAATCAACCATTTAGCTATCAAGGGGTTAACACTGTAACTGTATTCAAGAGAATTTTATCCCTTCAACGTCTTAGTTATCAACTCTATAGCTTTACTCGAATGGGTTAATTATCTAACTGAATTCTATGAGAGATTAAACTTAACCCTGTCACTGTTTATTTTGTATTTCTACTGTATATGGTAATGAATCATTTAATTACTGGATATATTTTCCGGTCTACTCTTCATCGTCTCTTTGAAGGTGGCGTAATTGCCAAAGTGAAGTGATTATTAGAGTAATAAGCAGCAAAATTTATAAAACACTAGATATCAAAATTTTGATGAATACAGTCATAGCAGTGAATTAACTAGGGAATTAAGCCCTTAAGGTATGGTCAACTGTCAAAATTGGCAGGACAAGGGTCCCCCAGAATGCAATAGTGTCTGTGGGTAGGCCAAGGCCCTATTCCATAATAATTCTAAATATGCGTTTCATACCCAAAGCCTCACTAAGTTCTCAAATCACAGCAAGTTCATATATACTTTAGCCACATCTATGAATTAATAATTCTGTCAAAGCTCAAAGCCCTTAGCCTTGGTTCTTAGCTGGTCGTTGGCTTGCAAACAAACTGTATTACTGCGGGGATTTCGAAACGGGATGACCCTAAACTTGTATTGACACCCAGTAAGCACAAAACATTTGTATGACTTTATACATTGTTGGACCAACGTCGAAGACGTTGGGCCGACGTTGTATAAATGTTATCTTTATACATACTCTCACTCATTATGTAATTACTCGGTTTCTACGCTTTCTAGACAGTTTTTTTGCTATATGCAGTAGCTATTTTATCTCTGGTTTTGGTGTGGGAAACTTAAAAATATCATGCCAATGCTGTTTAACTGTAGGTTATTTTAGATAGTTCTCATGCATATTTTATTTAACCTGTGCTTGTTTTAGTTTATAATGTAGTTTGATTTTAACATGTTTAAGTTAACTTAGCATGCATATTTCACCAAACTAATCCTGTTGTATATAGTCTTGTACATATGTTCATTTTATTGACGCATAAGTCTGCATAGACTTACCGTCGTCAATAAATATATATCTATAAATATTATACAATTTTTTTGTGGTTGCTGGGCAGGAGGACTTTCTCTCAAACATTGTACATTTCTCCAATGTTGGTTCAATGTTGGGCCAGCGTCGCAGACGTTGCCCTATTAACAATAAAACAGCGTTGGGTGAATGCCTCGTTGAAGCACCTTGCCATATCAGGTAGTGTGGAGGTCAAACTCAGGTCAGATTGTTTGGGCTGCCTGAATTGGCCAGGGAGGAGGGGGGTTCTGAACTCATAGCACATATACGTGATATCCAAGAGTCTGCCGGTAGCAGACAGTTGGATGGATGAAGATGCGTTGGAGTAGTACCCGTAGTCTTGTAATCAGGTTATAGCTGCTCAGCTGAAGGCAATCAACATGCAGGCCTACTGTATACACTGAAGACCTATACACGTGACATACGCATGCCCATTCTGAAGCTGACTGTCAGTTTTAAGCAAACAATAATTAGCCTATATTTTACCTTCCCCAGATGATGTTGATTCAGGCCTAGTGTGTTGTATAAAGCCTAAAGGGACTGTCGCACATACTGTCACTATCTATCAGGTAGATTCCCTCACGGTCCAGAATATTGGTCAAAACGGGAGGAGATCTTGACGCAATCTACTATTAATGTATACCTTGTGTTATAGGAATGTGTGGGGAACGTGAGAGAACTTAAAGGAATCGGGAAGATCCTAAGAAAACGCAATACCCTGCCAATTGTTTTGGACATGTTTAAAGCAAACGACGAGGTCACTTTGTCATCCATATTGAGGGTGGGAACGTAGCGTGATTGAGAAACCAACGTGACAACAACTACCTTGTCGTGTGGAGGATGTGGTTGTCATCGGCAGCATTGGTTTCAGAATAAGAGTCTCACATGACCGTCGCATGTGTAAGTAGTTTCTATCACGACCTTAGAGGGATGCCATGAAGACTCCGCTCAGCCGACTTAACCAAGTCCTTTCCGAATCTATCACGTCCATACTGAGATGCCCACACGGATATAGTAGTCTGCAATATGTTTGTTGTACGTTCATCAAGTCTCCACTATGATCTTGATAGTTGTAGTGAGGTTCTGCTCACAATCACGTACAAAAAGGTATAAATACCTCCTGAGCTAGCTCTATCCAAATTGCATGGTGGACTAGAATAGGCCGTACATTATGCTATAGCAGTTGGTGAATGCGACAATAGGGGATTTCCTTGTATGATCATGTAACGGGGCCGACATTGTAAACAAGTTGCTTAGTACCCATATGTCCGAAATATTGTTATGCTTGACCCAGTCGTACAAATCTGCTAAAGTCAATAATAATCATCCAAAAAGCGCAGTGAAATAATAATAAATAATAAGTAGTTGGTACGAGAAAATAGTTTGGATTAATTAAAATGTCCAAGTGAATTACTTATGTCGACCAGCCGATGGGTCACGTCCCCATCAGCATTAATTGATAACTTAAGTAGGTGTGTCGTCATGATTCGCTGAGTAAATATTGTGGGCGCACAATGCAATGACATGCATGCGCAACATGGTCAACTTCCACAGGAGTGGGGTCCCCCATAATGTAAATATTTCGGTTAAGTGAAGAATAAAGACTCAGCTGTTTTAATGCTGAACGTAACTTTTAAGAGACTTTATATATTAATAATAGATTAAAACAGTGCAATCCGTTGATGAAATAAGGGATTTTAGGCATGCCCAGGGGTTTCACCCCCAGATGTGCCCAAGCAGCATGAACTGTGTACATGCAGGAAAGAACATTATCGGAACCATAAGTCGGTAACGTAATAGTTATTTTTCCGTTTGGCCAATGTAAATTTTCCAAACATAAGAGGGCAATGCAAGCTCAGTATATTTTAAAATATGTTGTGTTTATTTCAAGTTGTACCGATCCTTTTAATGGACATACTATAATTAAAATATATAATGTAAATTTGTGTTTGTTGTTATCGCAATTTGATCATTTCTGTTCGTTCATTTGATTCTTTGTAGAAGGTAAAATTGTTGTCATTATTGGTAAAAAAAGACATGGTGAAAAAAACAGTTTTTATTATTGCTAAGATTATGCTAATTTCCACAAGTCTAACAATACCCATCGCCCATTTTTTTAAAATAAATAAATAACCAAATATTATTTCTGGTGCAGATGTGATAATGAGAATAACATCCATATCAGTGTTCCTGTTTTGAATTTATTATATAGGGCCTTCTTGTACCAAATGTTATCGAACACTAAACAAGGTTTGAAAAAGAGTTCCTAATCATACAGTCTAGAAATGGTAGACGGTTATTACTTTTGTATTGCTTCTCTTCTTTTCTACCTTTTTAGGCTTATACGTTTTCCAGTTTTTTTCTAATTTAAAGATGTAGTTACTTTATAAATTGTTGTGCAAGTAAAAACCATAGTAGTGCATAGATTGATATCGTTGCATTTTAATGGCACGTTATCAGGGTTATAGTGTACAGTGTTCACACATTTCCACTGAGATGTAAATGGTAGATTTAACACTCTATCCACTTTCAGTCAGAGAAACGATTCATTTTGGTAATCACAAAATGTATTTTATTTTATTCGCATATTTTAATTTAAAATATTAAAATTATTCAAAGTGGAAATAAAGAAACAACACATTTTCAGAATAAACGATATATATTATTTTATTTACACAGTAAAATAAACAATTGAATTATAAGGAGAACGCTAGAAAGTATACAATATTTATCAAATTGCTGCTATACAAAGAGCAACCATAAGTTTCAAATCTTCATCTTAGATAATGTTTATGCAAATAGTATATTAAATGCATAGATATAAATAAATACAAAATAGACATATGTGCACATTTTTAAATAAGGGTATGATTTCCCACTTTAGTCTAGGCCTCTATGGGGTGGTGATTTTCACATTATATTTCCACTTTCAAGTCTAGTTTGGTAATTTTCATAGTGAGTTTTTTATCGCCTGTTAGGAGTGCATAATTGAAGATAAACACATGATGTACTTTGTGCTGGTCTGTACCATAGACATACAGTCTGTGATGGTGAGTGTCCAGATACAGGGTGCGTGGTGATGTCACGTGTTGATCCAGTATCTTCACCACATCTCCTGTCCTTCTCAGCAGTAGCACCTGATTTAGATCGTAGTCAGCAATTAGGACACCTCTGTGAGGGTCAGTGATGACGTGACATGGGTAAGGCAGCTCCACTCCGTGTATGTCACCCTTGTAGCATGTCTTTACCTGGCCTTTATCATCAATTATCACAACCTGCTTATTATTACCGTCTCTGACGACATACTGGTCATCATCATGATGACGTGTTACACTCCACGGCATAACGTTATCAGACAGATTGATGACTGACAGTTTCTGACCATCATTTCTGTAGCGGTGAATATTGTGGTTCATAAAATTGCACACCATGAGATCGCCGTTATCATTGTATGACCCCATAGGACAATAATCAAGCTGATCTGTATGGTGATGAGTCATCGTGACGTCATCGCTGATTCTAATCCAGACAAGAGCTCTATGATTGCAATCACTGACGACCAACATAACAGTGTCTTCATTGTCCACCAAACACATTCCGTAAACAGGTACATTTTCTCCTCCTTTATGCTCATACTTGTGACTGAGTGACCCATCAGGTGTATAACAGTACACTACTAAACCGTCATTATGTACCACATAAATACGCTGATTGTACACCACCATACCATATACATCACCTTTATTCTGGGGATGTAAGCGGATCCTACTCACCTCCTTCACCTCTAACTGTTTATCTGACGCCACTGAATCGGTCACATTTGCCTTTTTTGATATCCCGTATTCAGTCAAATATACAAGACCTTTAAATAAGTCACCAGATGTTTTGTTTTTAACAATCTCACTTGTCCACATTATGCCTGGCAATTCTTTATTAAAGTGATTCTCTACATCCGTTTTCAAAGATTCAGTAACTGTCACGTAGTCATAAGGACAATCTTTCTCAGCCAGCTTAACTTCACATAATTTCAGGCTTTCTAGACTGGCCAGTCTCATGGACTGGCTGTCGAGAGTGACATCACCTGTTTTTGTCATACGTCTACGGATTGCTTGTAGATTTGCCAACATTAGATTTTCTTCTTCATCCAGCTTATCCTTGATCTTTTTAAACACGGACTTCACATTATCACAGGCATCATCAATATCAGCTTCGGCCTGCTTGACTTGGCTCGTGGTTGCATCAATAAATTGTTTAACAGTTTTAATCAGGTCATCTGTGTCAACACATATTTCTTCTAATTTGGTCTTACACACTTCTGCTTGTTCATCAAGACCACATCGATTGTGGCCATTGTGGGTTGAATTGGAACACGTATTACACATAGGTTGATCACACTTGAGGCAGTATAGGTCCATGACCTGATGCGTATGGCTGTGACATGGTGGGTAAGGTGCTACCTTAGACTTTGTGAATGCCTCACCTTCACTCGCTGTAATAACTTGGTGAGATTTGGTGACTCTGATACTCTGGTGGTCATCATAACATTGCTGACAGAGAAATCCGCATAACTTACAGTATTTGAGACCAGGTTGACCACAATCCTCCGTAGAACAGACAACACCTTTATGTTTCTGTGGTTTATCATCCTTTGCTCTATCTTCTGCCATAACCACTTCCTTCAACTCATTCATAAAGAAAAACTTAGGTAGATTATCCACACCACCGTGATATAGCGTTGTCACTTCTCTACACTGTGGACAGGTCAGAGCGTTTCCATGGTTTCCCTTCTCGTGATAATCTTTAAGACACTTGTAACAATATATGTGTCGACAGGAGAGTATCCTAGGATCCTGTTGTTCATTCAGACAAATAGGACACTCTATTAACTGTGACAATCTCTGCTGTCTCTTCAGCATACCTGATGCTGTCGCCATGGTGATAATGTGTTTAGCTCACAAACACAATATAAATGTGCTCATCTCTAAATCAGTTTTGTATTATATTCCAATCCTGCCTTATCTTGTCATGATCGATATTGCTGTGTGAATGTTCAGTAGAGTGTATGTCGCTGTTGCCTGGCACACACAGCTACACACATGTAACATGTAATGTGGACTCTGTACCGTGACTCTACACAATGTGGAGTGTTTATTTATCAGCTGTATATACATCATAATAGTCATGTGTGTGTACTTATCTCTGAAATTGGCAGTGTTCCAGCAAATACAAGCATTTGACCCAATATTGGCCGAATATTGGTCCAACGTTCACGACCCCCCCTGCCCCAACAATAATTCTACATTTCTTCAACATGCCGTGTTTACTAGTAAACCCACCTACCCGGCAAACGCATTGAGCTAATGCTGTTTTAATTTTGGCCCACCGTCTGCGACAAAGGCCCAACCTTACAGCAACATTGGTTCAATGTCTCGTGTTTGCTGCGTAGTGACAGACAGAGTGGTGTATAAACCAACAAACACGAGACGTTCACCCAATGTCTACGACGCTGGTCCAGCATTACTCCAACATTGGTTAAATGTATGTTGTATGCTGGGGCTTGGCCACCCAGACATGCACCCATTAAGCACGGCAGATATATATAAAGCTATAAGCAGGTACGGGTCCAGTCGTTTTTAAATGACCGCCCATTTAAAAACGACTGTGCGTTAATAAGCACTCGCAGCCCACTTCTAGCGGGTGTTTATAAACACCCGGGCATTTATAAATGGGCGGGCAATATATATATAATAATCAATATATATATAATCTGATAATAATCTAGTTTTGTCGTTTTTTAAGTTACATTGTATAACTCACTTAGGAAGTAAGATCAATGTGCGAAATCGGCGAGTTTAGCTCTTGTATTGTGCACTAAATCGTGTGTACAAAAAAGATGCCACATAGAAAATACAAATTACGCATACAATTTGACCATCACCATATCCACCACCTCATGGTATTGACAGAGTGTACCCCAACGTACATATAGACGGGTCGATATACCACCTGACCCCGAAAAAAATATAACAAAAGGTTTCTCAACGGTTGTCTATCCTACTAGATATAGTGAAATACCCGAAAAAATCTACCAAAATCTGACCCATTAAAGTCCGAAAATCCGAGATGGCCGCCATTGACCGTAAAATCGGTAAAACCATCCTAAGTTGCTTAAACTTTTACAATTAAACCATGATTCTTGTTTATAATAATAATTGTGTTTAAGGGTTGGGGAACTCATTATCAATTTTACTCTCAAACGTGCGTTTGATTAAGGATTGTCCTTGTTTAAGCTCCTTTAGAAGTTTAATGGTGTCTTGATCAGCTGGTTTTGGGGAGGCACTGCTGCCAGGCGACAACACAAAACTGCTGGTCTGGTCACCACCCCCTGTACTCATAGCTGTACAATTCGATGTATTGGCAGTTGGCGAGCATTCAAGCAGAGCGCTGTTCATATCACTCGTTAACTGTACAGACTCTCCCATATTTCGAAATTTCGAATTCGGTTTCTCTGATTCTCCTTCTGGAGACGTAATCCGTCCTCTTTTCAATTTTTCCATATACTAGATTACTCCTGGTAATGTTACCAATCACTTTAAGTACTTAGGTAACAAAAGTGTGGCATAAATCTATGAAAAAACTATCAAATATCGTGACCAATTTTCCACACGTCCATCCATCTCTCCACCTGTACACTGTGTAATGAAAGGGGTTTTAACCGGAGAAAGGGATAAACGATGGGAGTAATACTATGTATGATTATGTGTAAATATGACCATGCAAGATTATAGTAGTAAAATTCATTTTGTTCATAATAGGCATTAAACCAAATATATAATGACAACACTATTTACGCTAAATGGTTTTACCTCTCACATCAGTGTTTTTTTTTTTCTTATAATTTATTATTTAATTCAAATAAATACTTACCAATCAACGAAATAAAAGTACATTTGTAATAAATAATCAGTGTATTTTTTATCCCATTCTCTCCTATTTCGTATATTTGCGTTCATTATCATTTAATGCTCATTCCACTTGATGTTAAACCGGTGCTTAAACTACCCCCTGAGCAGTTTTAACTTTTAGTCGATAAACTGCCTGGTTTAAACCATTGATTGGCCTAAACTCCTTTCATGCATACGGTTTAACGCTAAACCCGTGTTTACACCAGTGGTTTTGTTAAAGCAGTCTTAAACTTGCTTTGTGAATACGGCCGTAAGTGTCTTACTCCCTGGTCAAAGGATCTTTTCATTTATAGAAATATGAACTCCACGAAAAGCATGATAAACTATATGGGGCCACTACCACAGACAGGTTTTATTGGTCTGTACAAATGTCAAGTTCATCAATACAATAATCGTGTATAATTATCAAATAAATAAGAAAAAAACTTGCGCCGAATAATTGATAATTTTTTCATTAACGAATAACAATAAATGACTAAACAGATGTACTCTTTATAGTCATTTTTAATTTCTTATTTTAGTAAATGACGGTGGGAACATTATAGCGCTACTTCCTCCCTCGTGACTTGTGGAAATGTCACCAGATGCATTTGTTTCTAGAATCACTTGATATTATGAAATTATAATGTGTTAGACTGCCCAGTATCAATATTTGAACAACGTTTGTAAAGATTCCAATTAGGGTTAGGGATGCTTGAAACATGTCAAGTGAGTAACTCTATGACAAAACAAAATTATAGGATATTGTTTATACATTGGTGCCATAATCTAAGACGATATGCGATTAGTAGATATTGCGGAATGATTATTATACAACCGACACTATTACGTATAGTAATCTGTCAGTTTATCACCACAACTCTAAGGAGAGAGCCCGGATGTTTTAGACAAGGCTGATTTAAAAGACGGGAGAAATTTATCATTAATATATTAATCTATAATCAGCTGTAAACTTTATATGTATAAAGGCAATTGTTTGTGAGGTTTGTGTGTTACCTAAATGTGAAAGTGCCTGAAAAATAGCAATGTAATAGTATTTGAGTACATGTGAAGTTTAATAAAAGTCAGTATATGTAGTTTATGATAAATATCAACTGAGATCACACGATGCCCCTACCAATTATCAGTCCCTACACTAAAATAAAACTAGTAACACAATCGGGTAAAAAGAAAGTTGCTTCATGCTGTAATCGGGATAGGGTGCGGGCGTGTGGAATCAATTATGAACATTCAACAGAGAGTATATCTCAGGTCAGTCCATGACCACTCCAGTATATATATACGGAGTATATCTCAGTTTTGATATCAATACGCTGAGACAATAGTGTCTTTATACTACTCGTTTTCATTTATTTGTAACCTAATTTGGCTTTAAGAATTGGACATGTTAGCATTTACAATAGGTGTATCATTTGGGATATGCAACATTTTGATAACACTTTGAAGCATCGCTCACATTGTGAAAGGTTTATTGGCAAATTTTTCCATGATGCGACACTTGATTGTCCACTTTTCATGCAAAACACGTGGCAAACTGATCGTATCATTGGCTAGATTCCCCTAAACCTGGTGGACAGTTCATGGTCACTTGTTAAAAATTATTGACACTTCTTGATTCAACACTTTGCTTTTAACTTTCTTGATGTGTCTAGATTGGTTCTCCCATTTCATCAGCTTCCATTAAACAGGACATTCTCACGGGCTGATTTGGAGAGAGTGTGTTCACGCTTACCGAGTGAGGATAATCTTGTGAATTTACGCCTTCAGTTCCAGGTTCACACTGATGTTCATGACTGTCAGAGCTGATGTGGCGAGCAGCTTTATTGAACAATCTCACTTTCTGGCATTTATATTTCTTGAATACAAAGACAGCCCCTGCAACCATTCCCAGGACGATCATCACGATGAAACAACACAATGTTATCACTGTCTTCTTTGAGTTATGCCCCATGTACGGCTTTTTGATTCGCTGTTCTCTTATCAGAGTTACAATATCTCGAGATGCTGAAGAAGCATTGGATAGATTAGCGTTAGAACCTGTGGATATGGTGGTGACATCTGAGCGTTTTGTTGTGATAGCTGCACGTGTTGAAGCACAGACCAGATCATCAGGTGGTAAATCTTTGAGGAGTTTGCCTCTCTTGTCAGGAGGCTCAGCACATGTATCTTTCTCGTAATTACGTCCATGGTGCAAAAATCCTCGAGGATCGGAGACAGCCCATCTGAGACGACAATCACAATGAAAAGGAGAACCTCCCCACCACAATTCCCGAAATTTTTTAAGACCTATAAATTGATACTCGTGTAAAGTGGTAATCTTAGTATTTTTTATGTCGAGCCTAATCAGGTTGGTACAGTTAGTCACATTTGGAACGTCTTCAATTGGATTCCCACTCATCATGATTCCTTTAAAAATAAAATACTGACACAACCTGGGCGTGATGTATGTGAAATTATTAGATTTGATACCTATCCGCTTGAGTTGTGACCCCATGATGGCGTCCACCAGTGGATCACTGTCTGTCAGGTGGTTGTGACTGGTGAACCAGATGATAATCCTGCAGGCAAAGAAGTTAAATTACAAGACTGTAGATCCAAATAATACAGACTCTTCAAATTGCTGAATGCATTTTTATCTATAGATTGTAAGTTTTCTGCTGAGCTATATATCTCCTATATTCACCAAGGTAGAAAATGATGTATTTTTCAACACGCGTATTTGATTTCCAGATAGATCTATCTTTCTCAGAATTGGAAGGTTTCCTAAATTAGGTGTATCAGATAACAAATTATCTTTCAAAATAATAGAAGCCAGCAATGGGGTGTGCAGAGAGACATCAGCTTTTATATTTGTTATATAATTTTTGTCCAGGTATAAAAACATCAACTTCTCAAGCCCGGAAAACACATTTTCATTTATTACTCTTATGTTATTGTCAGCCAAATGTAGGATCATTAACTGTGTTAGGTTGATAAATTGGTTTTCTTCGCCTAAAGTAGCCAAATTGTTATTCATATAAAGGGAGACTAAACTAGTAAGGTTATGTAAGGCCAAAAGAAGATTTGTGAATCTGTTTCGACTTATATCCACCAAGACTACTTTACTTTCAATTGATTTAAACATATTTTGTGGTAGATCTTCCAATTTTTCAAAATTTCTGGTAAAGTTCAAGTAAAACCGAGATGTTCCGTTTCCAAATGTTTTAAATTCAGGTATTTAATACTTGTTGAAACCTTTGTTGTTGCACCTGATCTCCAACAAAGCTGCCTGCAAAACAAATAAGTCAATAGCATGATTTGCTTGATAAAACTATTGAACCATCGTCCTACAGATTGAGGTTAAGGCGAATCCTAGAATTATTTAACAACCTGCGTTTCCATGATACTGAACTTATATTTATTTATTTCAAAATCATTATTGCCCCCCACCCGTCATCCTCCTACCATTCCACCGGAACTATTTTGCATGAAATTATTACCGACTGGTTCCAGATTCCAGATAGAAATAGATGGTTTTCAATGAGAACACAAAACAACAAATACATATTAAATATACATATACTAGCAGTTGATTCTATTATCCAAAACTGGACCGATTAAATATTAGACATACTTTTTTATGTTTAATGCTGCATATATAGGGTGGTTTGGCCGGGCAATTCTCTACCACATCTTCAGCTTGAGTAAGAGCGATAATCAACAAAGTAAAAAATCCTAGCATTGTTATAACAGCTAGCAATCAGCATGAAGAAGTATACCAAATGATTATATGAAAACTGTGTTTTATTACTTACTTTGAATAATCATATGACATACCAGTAGATCTATTATAAATGATACGTCAAAAAGTTCCATTTGTCATTTGTTGCGGTCGCAGTATTGGTCATGCATTTGCAAAAATGTTTTTTTTGCTTCAGCTTGATAAAATGACATGATAAAAAACCTGCAAAGTCAATGAGTCATGCAAGACATAATACAACAGCAACAACATTTTACATATCATATATGAATACATAATTTATATACCAAAAATGACCAGCGTTACTAGTTGATAAAAATCAGTGTTTGCTGTAGAGCATGAGCACAGTAGTGACATCTGCTCTTCGATGCCTTGCCATGGATTTATATTAAGTCGTAATTTTATCTGAGGAATAACAGGCCGTGTCACTGTGCCAAGTATGATAATGTTTGATTCTGAAGTATCTGATCAGCCAATGGAGCATGGACGCCGGACATCCACTCTATGTTGTCTAAATGTCGTCCAGCGGCATAGACGCCGTACCAACATCGAGACAGCATGCCCCGACCTCTCCTGTTAGGTCATTTGACAACATTGTTTTTGTAACAGAAAACTCCTTGTTTTGTATCTGCTGAATATCTTTCGCTAATGAGCGCTTGGTAAGCAGAGTCAGTCATATAATACCTATCAACCACGTAATAATATAACAAGACGTGGCCGTTACGATGAAGTAAATAAAAACTGCTAACCATTTGGGCTTTCACTTTCTCACGAAGGTATCAGAACGTCAGGGCTCGATCCTATGTCTAGAGGACAGTGTCGTCTGATTCATCTCACCATTTTTCAGAAGCTCCAGCTGTTCCAGCTTGCCATGTAGATGCCTTTACTAAGCTCCATTCATTCGTTCATTCATTCATTCATTCATTCATTCATTCATTCATTCATTCATTCGTTCATTCATTCATTCACATTTATTCATTCATTCATTCATTCATTCATTCATTCATTCATTCATTCATTCATTCATTACAGCTGACAAATGTATATGACACACATTATTGATTGCCATAAAAGAAGTGGGCATCCAAAAATAATTTACCACTTTTACGAAGTAAAACTAGTAATGACACTAATTATGTTATCAATATAACTATTCAATTTCCATTTATTACAATGGTCAAATAATATATGAAAATCACCTGCTAATATCAAAGCGGAGGGCTCCCCAACCAGTAAAGTGTTATGGGGAACAGGGACTAGAAAAAAAGAAGTGCCTGTCAGTTTGTAATTAAAAGCACTATCCCAGGCTGGGATAGTGCTTTTAATTACAAACTGACAGGCTCTTCTCTTATTCTAGTCCCTGTTCCCCATAACACTTTACTGGTTCCAAATGATAAATAGATTAGTGTTTGGTAAATGACTTTAGGCCTACCAGTATGTGTTCAGTTTATACTCTGTACTGATCAGTGATGTAGAAAAATGTCCAGTTGTCATAAGTGTTATCTAGCAAAAGCTCCCAACCCACCCCTAGTGATTGCATCAAAATAAAAAACATTTTGTTCCCATATATTGTATTAGTGGTACCCCCCCCCCCCCTTACACACTCTAACCGATTTTTTATGAATTTATCGTATACGTATACACAGTAACTTTTATTGTCAGAACATAAACTGTCAACTGTCACAAGTGAAGGCCCATAAAGCACCAGGCCCAGATAACCTGCCCAATCAATTGCTTAAACGATTCGCTTTTGAGATCAGCGAACCATTCTGTGACATCATGAATTCGTTGCTGCGCGAGGGAGTGGTCCCTGTGGAATGGAAATATAATAGTACATGTAGGTATTGATATGTGACAATGCCATCGGGATCCGGGGTCATCCCGCTGGTCCGACAGTCCATTGGTCCGACAGTCCATTGGTGCGACAGATGTTGAGATATTCAATCATGGCAACTGCTAGGATGTCAACAGACATTGGTGAGTCGCGTGCCATTGAATCCATGTTTGGGATCGCTGTCAGCCAACTGAGAAACAGTTATCCGAGCACTATAAATGATTTCAACTGTGAACAGCTGTAAACGATCACTTGCGACAGCCACACCTCTGAGTTGATGAAAGAAATGAGCTGTGTGACCGGGGATTCTGTGCCACTATCTTCACTGTTCAGCCCAAGACAAACTGTTATGTAACTCATCAAAGGCCACCATGAGAAGTAGACTGTCAAACTTTTTTGCTACGCCAATTAATGCCATTAAAGACAAGCTCCATCTGTCATCAAGACGGCGAATGATGAAGAGTGACAGCACAAACTCGTTTGATGAACTTCTTAAGTCCAGCACAGATGACCACGTGCCCCCCACTCAGCTGATTTAGGATTCTGATGTCGGAGACCAGTCTACCTCCAGTTGCGGGCATAAACGGCTAACTACGTCGGCCATGATTCAGTGTTCACATTGTGCTGTGTGGCACCACTTAGACTGTGTCGGGCTGCAGAAACACGACGCTGTTGGAGTTTGGTCGTGTCCCGTGTGCCGCCAGCAAACTAATCTACTGACTCAGTGTCACAATATGCTACAGGAGGTATATAGCCAAGCTGCAGCGTTACAGCTGATACAAGACGGGATGCACAAAGACATAGCAAGACTGCAGCAATCCAAGACATTAGAGAAATCTAACCTCAATCTTGTTAAGCAACTGGCAGTAAAGACTGCTCAATGTGATGAATTACGGAAGAAATATTGACCTTAAGAATAATAAAGAGAGAAACGTGAGTCATCCAATTACCCCTCCTCATCAGCAGCATCGAGAAACAATCATATGTGAGCCCACGAAAGAGACACTGGTGGTAGGTAGCTCAATTACCAGACACCTAAATGAGCGAGACATGGAAGACACGATGGTAACGTCAATTTCCGGGGCTTTAATAAAATATATAATTAAGAAGTGTGACAAATCAGCAGATATTTACAGAGAAGTGGTATTGGTAGTAGGAGGCAATGACTGTGATGGGGGAGATAAAGTAGAAGATCTACTACATAAATATGAAGACCTGGTAGATTCTGCTAAGAAAATAATTTCAACTGATAGTTCTGTCAAGATCTGCATTGTTTGTCCACGTCTGAAAGAGAGAACACAGGAAAGAATAGACGCTTTTAATGCTGGCCTAGCTGTGGTTAGTGCTGAAAGGAAGAGCTCTTTTGTTGACAATGACAACTACTTCAAAACGAAGAGTGGCGCCATAAATAAATGTTTACTGGCAGCGGATGGGGTTTACTTGAATACAAGTGGGACCCACTATCTGATCAAAAACATTGGCTTGATAATGTGTAGCACAGAACAACGTGTTAATAAACATACTGAACACAAAGACAAAATGGTGGAACGATCTCACAGACCTGATGCTGGACAACATAACAGAACATGTTACAACTGTAGGGATCCCAGTCATGGTACTAAGGAGTGCCATCGTAGGTCACGTGCCCAGTGCTACATATGTGATACACTAGGCCACACGGAAAGATGGTGCCGTAGTTGAGAAGAATGGCACAACATGAGTAACAAGAAACCACCCAGAGGACATTATTCCCGCCACAGAACGACCAAATAATGACAATAGTAGAAATGGGCTCGAGTTCTTGTATATGAACGCAAGGAGCGTGAAATCAGTAGACACAGCGGAACAAATTAGTACAACTTCAAAACATGACAGCAGAGCACAAACCAGAAGTTTTGGCTATAACTGAATCTTGGCTGAGCTCTGACGTATCAAGCACTGAGCTATTCTCATCGGAGTTCACGGTACATCGGCGTGATTGCGAGGAGAACCGGCCAGGTGTAATGAGCGGTGGTGTGCTGCTCGCTGTGAACAATTCTGTCAAGTCAACGCGTAAACGTGATATGGAGCCATCCGGCTGTGAAGTGTTAGTTTGTGACGCCAAGCCACCAGGCAAAAACGCTTCGCAATTATTGTACCTACAGACCTCCAGCTACAAATGTTCAGGATTATTTTATTATTTTAGACGAAACCATGGTAAAGGAATCATCCAATTATTCATTGTGCCTAGTAACTGGCGACTTTAACATGCCAGGAATTGACTGGAGCTGTCCAGCAACTAAATATCCCAGCTATGTCAATAACTTCTTGCTGAATAACTCATTAACACAAGTCAATAAAGTATATTCTAATAAGCATAATCATATTTTAGACCTTCTGTTTACCAACGATGAAGATAAAATAAGTCCGGTCTCTGCAATTTCAACAGATTTTTCAACTGACCATACAATATTATGTTTCACTGTATAAACAAATCGGGTACAAAAAAAAAGAAATTCATAGGAAGGTTTACAATTGTAAAAACGTTGATTGGATTAACTTAGGAGCTTTGTTGACTGTTAAAATGCTCCCGCGATTTGAACAGACTGATAACATAGATGTTGATCTAGCCTGGGGAAATTGGCTCCAGTGCTATGATGATGCTGTTAAAACATGTGTACCAAAAAATACTTAAAAAAAAATCAAATTCACCACCTTGGTTTGATACTGAAGTGAGACGTTTAAAAATAAAAAAAGCAAGCTTGGACAAAAGCTAAGAAATTTAATAGAGCTCACCATTAGGAAAAATTTAGAAAAGTAAGAAATACATTTCAGAAATTATTGCAGGTCAAGCACAACCAGTTCATTGCTGATTTGCCTGACATACTAAAAGAAAACCTCGAACGATTCTGGACTTTTTTTCAATCAAAAACAAAAACTAAATGTCTACCTAGTAAAATTTGTCATGAAGGTGTAAGTGCCACTAATCCCGATGATCTGGCCTGCATGTTTAACAAATATTTTGAAGTTGCTTACAATAACAACACTGGTATGTCATCAGCTGTACCAGATATCGACGAATATAAAAGCATGTATTTATCAAATATATTATTTACGTCTTATCAGACGTCTTAAAGGTGCTCTCCAGTCTGGACGGCAGTAAAGCATGTGGACCAGATGGAGTGTCACCAGCCGTATTAAAACATTGTGCTAATAAATTGGCTCCCTCTCTGGTAACTTTATTCAATTTAAGTATGGAACAGTCTAAAGTTCCCACTTCTTGGAAATTGGCCAACGTTATACCTGTTCATGAAAAAGGTGACAGGGACCCTGTTTCTAATTACAGACCAATTTCTTTATTAAGTTTTGTATCAAAAGTGATGGAAAAATATATTCACAATCATGTTAATATAATTACCAATAATCTGATTTGCTCTGAACGACACGGTTTTATAAAAGGCAAATATTGCAGTACCCAACTAACGGGTGTTTACCATGAAATTGGTTCTCATCTGGACAGTTCATTTCAAACTGACAAAATATTTAGACTTCAGCCAGGCTTTTGACAGTGTATCGCACAGACTGTTACTTCAAAAATTTAAAATGTATGGTTTTAATGGTCGATTGCTAGACTGGTTTACCTCTTATCTATCTGATAGGAAACAGCGAGTGGTTGTAGAGGGTGTGGAGTCAAGTTGGTTGAATGTTTCATCTGGCGTTCCACAAGGTTCAATCCTGGGACTTATGTTATTTTTATTATTTATCAATGATATGCCTAAGGTTGTGAGCTCTAGCATGTTAAGTTTATTTGCTGATGATGCAAAATGTTATAGGAAAGTTTTAAGTTACAATGACTCTTAATCACTACAGAATGATATAAATAATTTATATGATTATGGAATACGTTGGGGATTAAAATTTAGTTTTGAGAAATTTATTATGTTGTCTGTTACCAGGAAGAAAGCTCCTATTGATTTTACTTATACTATCAACAGTAGACAAGTCCGCAGAGTACAATCTATGAAGGATCTTGGTGTTTCTGTAACTAGTGATTTGTCATGGAATTCTCATATAAATACTTTAGTATCCAGATGTAACAGACTGATGGGGATGATAAAACGTTCAGTGGGTTACAAAGCTCCTATAAATGTTACTTCTTATCTGTATAGTACACTTGTTCGCAGTAACCTTGAACACTGTTCTACAGTCTGGTCTCCATTTAATTTCAATGAAATGCAAGCATTAGAATCTATTCAACGAGCAGCTACGCGCTATATACTGCATTCTCCCGATGTAAAATACAGTGAGAGATGTACCACACTTAATCTGCTACCGCTGTCATTTCGAAGAGATTGTGCAGATCTAGTTTTCTCTTTTAAATGTTTACATTAACTATACGCAGTACAATTAGAAGATTTTCTAGACACAAATTTACACGACAAACTTCTTCGCTCGACCAGCGCAAATTACATCTTTCGCCCTAGTCTTCCACAGGATATAAGAAGCAGTGAGTCTTTGTATGTTTTTAAAAGTCGTCTTCATTGTTATTATAATAATTTAGTATGTGATTTCGATGTAAATAATAAGTGTTCTTGGCTGGGGACATGCAAATGTTACACATGTATGTGCAACCGGCCATTTTTTGCCTGGTAAATTGTAATTAAGCACATTTTTTTGTTTACTTTATTATTTTGATTATTGTTATATTTTATTGAAGTATTATATACATTTTGGACTACCAGATTTGTACAGATAATACGGTACATTTACTGTATGTCTGTTTCCGGTGGCCCAGCCATCAATTTTTAACAAAACGACGATTTTTACTGCTCTATATAATTATGTGAGATATATAAATTGTAATTGCTTTTTTTTGTGTTGATGGCAAATAAATAAATAAATAGACCCATGCAGTCCATTTGTCCGACAGCTCATTGGTTCGACAGTCCATTGGTCCAACAGTCCATTGGTCAGACAGTCCATTGGTCCGACAGATCTACCGAATAGCAGCAGGGCCAATAGCAGCAGTGAAAAACTTCCAAGAGCCATACAGTCCATTAGTCTGACTGTCCATTTGTCCGACAGTCCATTGGTCCGACAGTCCATTGGTCCGACGGTCCATTAGTCCGACATATATACTGAATATCAGCAGGATGAATGTCAGCAGCGACAAACTTCAAATAGCCATACAGCCCATTGGTCTGATAGCCCATTGGTCTGATAGCCCATTGGTCCGACAACCCATTGGTCCGACAGCCCATTGGTCCGATAGTCCATTGGTCCGACAGTCCATTAGACCGACAGATCTACCGAATAGCAGCAAGATAAATGGCAGCAGTGACAAACGTCCAAGAGCCATACAGTCCATAGGTCCGTCTGTCCATTGGTCTTTTGCCTTGTTTGGTCCAAAATGCGACAAAAATATGCAAAAATAATTAGGTGATGTTTTCCTTGGTCATTATAGCTTGAGCTTTGTAGAGCACCTTTTGAATAGCATGTATTTTCAACCTTCCTCATGTGTTTTTAATAATGAATGTAAAAACTAGAATTGCGTAAGTTTTGTTTTTTAATTTTGTGTTGCACATTTACCAGTTAAAAGGGAAATAAGGACAACAATTTATTTCAGACATGCATGTCCAAAATAAAAAATACAGGAATAACTGATAAACGGGGTTTACGGTACACTTGCTACGTTGCCACAGCAACTCAAAATGTAAAAGACCTCCGCATATTCTAATCTATAGACATGTTTATATATGGAAATATTAAAGAGCCAAAATAAAAATGATGATTTTTTAATGATTTTGGCCTGATTATGTTGCTTAAAGCTGATCAATGCAGTAAGACAATGCCATTATTATGATTATGTATGTATAGCTGTAAGACCATGCAGTAATTAGCACAGGATCCGCCTATGTATCATCAGTCGGGGAAACCCGTGTAACACCCTTGTAAACTGGAGCATGGTAGGCCTAATATAAATGTAGGCCTACTGAAAATAAAGATTTTTTCTAACCTATTACTATTGGCAGTAGGCCTATATATGCATACTATTATGGCCAAATACAAGACAATCAGTTACACAAATCATTACACCCCATGTCAAAACATGTTCAATAATAATTATATTAATTTTCTGTATTTAATTCTGTTATGTTTTACAACGTTTAGGCCCGGACAAACCTCCATGTGTATGTGTATTATTGTGTAAAATACACATTGTCCCAATGGTGTTTTAATGTTGGCCAACCATTGTAGACCGTGAACTAACATTATAACACATTAGGTTTACGTGTCGTGTTTGCTGGTCGTTGTCGCTCTTGAATTAGTACACCACCCACTTCTAAATTAGCCCTTGGTAGTCAAAGTTATTTTATTGATTGACTGAGTCATTGGTCAGCTAAGAAACAAAAACTAAACACCACTCGCCCGAAATGAATATATTTTATGGACAGGCCAGGTTATTTACATGGCAGTAAGGTGGAAATAATAGCATTAAGGCTTATTATATCACTCGTATCAGATGTTGCTTTACAACAAAAATAGCATATATTCTGGTTCTGCGAAATAAATCATCTAATTAATTTATATACATCGAAATTCATTGCCGTCTTAAAAAGAAAGTTACCGTCATCTTAAAATACAAATTACCGTGTTCATCACTCAATTGTCTCTCGCATCAATATTTCACAGAGCTCTTACTCTCACGCTCTGAAATATAATGCACTAAAGATGTTAGTCATGTACCAAAATAAACTTCAGTTGTTGTTGATTAACACTGATGAACATTATTTTACGTTTGGAAATATGAATTAATCAAATGAAATTAACAGTAAACATACAGACTTTTCTCCACGTTTTCTTTATCCGGCATGTTGGTACTACGGTTACCGTCATCAGTGGCTTAGGGGTGCTCAAATTCTGCAAACTAATTATTTAAATTTCGCAAATATACATAGTTCATATTGAAAAATATTCAGTACTGGCGACGATTTTAAGTGCATTCGAGCTGCTTTTCAACAATGAAATGTATTAATATTATTGTATGGGAGAGGGGAGTTAGTTGATGAGTGTGATAAGATGCTACCGTAACATCAATGAATAGCATAGCTAAGATGTTCGTGTAACATGGGTGAGTTTTTTATTCAGTTGATCTGGCAATCAAGTGAGCATTGCCAGATTCAAACAAATGACAAAATGAGTCAAGCGTATTGCAACACTGTACGTTTATTAAATAGCGCCAGAAAATTTATCAAAACTTAGTAAGAAACATACGGGGAAGGGAAATTTGCTCAGGCTTTCTAAGGACGTATTTGAGGTCAATTATTACTATTCAGTAGATCTGTCGGGCCAATAGACTTTCGAACCAGTGGACTGTCGGACCAATGGACTGTCAGAACAATGAACTGTCGTACCAATGGATATCTTATTTTGAGCATTCAAGAACACCCCAAATGTGGGATATATCAAAAACTAATACAAAGACAACACGAAGAAACAAAATGCGTGGGCGACAGTGGCCAGATGCTTAAAATTGTCAGGTATTTTTATTATCTTCTGACTATAGATTGTTAATTTATGTTAGAATTTATTAATACAAAGAGATTCTAGTTTCTAGTGAGGTGAAAAGTCGCCTATGGTGTGTACAGAAGGAATCGCGCCGCATCGTGTCGCGTCGTATCGCGCCGTGTCGCTCATAGTTAACACAGCTTTAAGTCGATCCCCGCGATGTATGGGTAAATGATTAATAATGTGAGTTTACCAATTTTGGCGTGATGTTAGATGAGCGTGGCACACTTTGGCTCGGCCTTGAATCTACATTGGATGAAAAGTCTTATGTTTGCTGGATTATAGCCTACACCAGTACACCGTCTGGTCTGTCACTTCCCAACACGAGACGTTGGCCTAGTGCTGCTGTAATGTTGGGCCAACATTACAACATTACAACAACATTACAACAGCGCTGTAACAATATATCTTGCTGGGTTGGTGCCTACACCAGTAAAGACGAAATGTTGCACCAATGTTGAATTAACCCATAAAGCGCTGTATTATTTTTGTATAACCCATGGAAATCAAAAGGTTTTTTCAATTTGAAATCATCATAAATGTATTAGTTAACACTTTCCTATTCATTTGAATACCTATGTTATGGGCCTACGGCCATTATAAATATGTTTACTCTAACAGTGTGGGGATCGATTTTAGACGTCAGAATCTGACGTCTACAGACGTCAGATTCTGTCGTCTAAAGTTGATCCCCGCGCTGTAAGAGTAATGTAGATTAATGTAGGACCAGCTTAGTAGACAATTGGCCAATACTAAGCCAATGTTGGGTGAACGTCCCGTGTTTCCTGGAACACTGCCAACCCAGCTAACACGAGACTTTGACCCAATGTTAGTTGAATGTTTGACCAGCGTCGTAGACGATGGGCCAACATTTATCCAGCATTGGGTCAAAGTCTAGTGTTTGCTGGGAAGCTCAGAGATAAGTATATAATTTTACATGACTATTATGATGTATGATTTAGCTGATAAGTAAAAACTCCCCATTGTGTAGAGTCAGGGTATAGAGTCCACATTACAGGTGTGTACAGTATGTGTGCCAGGCAACAGCCACACACACTCTGGACATTCACACAGCTATGTCGATCATGAGAACACAACATGATGTTTGACTAGATATTCAAAACAAACTGATTTAGAAACCAGCACAGCCATGGCGACAGCGTCAGGTATGCCGGATAGACAGCAAAGGTTACTGCAGTTAATAGAGTGTCCTATTTGTCTTAATGAACTACATGATCCTAGGATACTCTCCTGTCGACACATCTATTGTTACAAGTGTCTCAAAGATTATCATGAGAAGGGAAACCATGGGTACGCTCTGCCCTGTTCACAGTGTAGAGAGGTGACTACTTTATAACAAGGTGGTGTGGATAATCTACCAAAGTTTTTCTTCATGAATGAGTTGAAAGAAGTAGTTATGACAGAAGATGGTGTGAAGGAGGCTAAACCACAAAGAAATAACGATGTTATGACAGAAGATGGAGTAAGGGAGGATAAACTGCAGACAAATAGAGGTGTTATCTGTTCTACTGAGGATTGTGATCAACCCGGTCTGAAATACTGTAAACAATGTGAATTTCTCTGTCAGCAATGTTATGATGACCATAGCAAATCTAGAGTTACCAAATCTCACCAAGTTATTGCAGCCAGTGAAGCATTCACCAAGTCTAAGGTACCACCTTACCCACCATGTGACCGTCACACACAGTTGATGGACCTATACAGTCTCAAATGTAATCAACCGATGTGTAGCACTTGTTCTAATTCAATACACGATGGTCACAAGCGATGTGGTCTTGATCAACAGGCTGAAGTACATAAGACTAAATTAGAACAAATCTGCGAGGACACGGATGGACTTTTACATGTAGTGAAACAAGTTATGGCAACAACCACAAACCAGTTAAAGCAGGCTGAAGAAGATATCGACGATGCGTGTAAAAATGTGAAATCTACCTTTAAGATAATGCATGATAAGCTGCACAAGGAAGAAAATAAGATGTTGTCAGATTTACAAGATGTACGTCAGTATGTGAAGAAGACGGGTGACATCACTGTAGACAGCCAATTGACGACTGTGGCCAATCTGGAAAGCCTCAAGTCTGGGCAGGTTAAGCTGAAAGACAAAGATAGTCCTTATGATTATGTAACAGTTACCAACGCCATAGAGGCAGATGTAGAAAATAATTTTAATAAAGAACTACCAAGTATAATGTGGATCAGTCGGATTTTGCGTGGAAACACATCGGGCAAACATCGAGTCGACTTCGAGAAACAAGTAATGACAAAAGTCGTAAAGGTAACAGATTCTGTGGCGTCTGATAAACAGGTGATGGAGGTCGGTAGAATCACTATACATGACAAAAAATCTGTACAGGGAATGGTGGTGTACCATGAGCGTGTTTATGTTGTAGATTGCCAAGATATAATAGTGTATTGCTATGCACCGGATGGTTCTCTCAGTCACAAGTATGAACATGATGGTGAGGGATTATTTGCTGTTCAGGGAATGTGTTTGGTGATGGTAGGCGACGCAGCCATGCTTGTTATCGGCGAGTACTGTAGACAAGCTCTTATCTGGATCAAAATATGTGATAATGATAGCATGGAGCATCATCGTACTCAGAAACTAGGGTTTCACCCTAGAGGAGCATATAGTGACATTAGAGGAGGTTTAATGGTTTATGATACAACAGGCTCGATTCACTGCTATAGAAATAAAGGTTCAAAACTGACCGTTATCAAGCTTCCTGATAACGTTGTGGTGAGTGGAGTAACATATCGTGGTGACGTGGACCAGTATGTAGTCAGTGATTGGAGTAATAGACAGGTTGTGATCATGACAAAGAAAGGACAGGAGAAGACACACTACAGGAGAAACATACACGGTGTGAAGCTGGGTAGGCCAGGTAGCGTCATCACTGACCCTCACAGAGGTGTTCTGATCGCTGACAGCCGAAACAATCAGGTTCTGCTGCTGAGGAAGACAGGAGATGTGGTAAAGATACTGGATCAACACGTGAGATCACCACGCATCCTCTATCTGGACACTGACCATCACAGACTGTATGTCTCTGGTGAAGATCAGCATAAAGCACATCACGTGTTTGTTTTCAATTATGCTCCTTATCAAAACGACAAAAAACTCACTTTACAAATCAACAAGTTAGACATGAAAGTAGATATATGATCACTGCACAGAAGATTTGTTGTACATAGCTAGCTGTCCAGCTTCTCAATTATATTATTACAGTTGATCAATTACAATAAAATCATTTAAATTATATTTGTGCAATTAATGTTATTCAGAATTCTACTGCACAATTGTAATCTGTTAATTAATAGTAGGACACTACTGATATGCGACTGATGTGGGCTTGAGCTGTGCAATCTAATTTACAGTAAGTTATTACATTTAACTATAAAAAACAACAATTATATGTGTGTAATTCATGTTATTAATCTTTCTGCTGCAGAAGTATTTGATTCTATTTTTTGTCATTTGAAGCTGGAAATTGAGTAATGACAAAAAATATTACTATTTATGAAAAATAGCCACATTGTACATTGTATCACTCGATGAGCTGAGCATCTGTCACAAATAACTTGATTTGAAACATGCTTGAGACCGTGTAAAAACGTGTTTTAGTGGCCGATTTAATCACTGTTGTTTGGGATCAAAATGAGTGCCTCAACATCAAGTTTGCACATTTTTTTGTCTTAAATTAAACAAATATGCGTAATTTTCACTCACATGAAGCTGTAGGTCGCGCTAGCGAGACACAACTTGAAGAGGGTACATGTGCTGCTGAATTGTTCGTTTCTATTTTTCATCATTTGAAAAAAAAATATGAAAAATATTACTATTTATGAAAAATAGACACAACTGAGCATCTGTCATAAACAATCTGATTTGATTTGAAACATGCTTGAGACCGTGTATAAACGGTCCCAGCAGGGCAAGGATTAACCCTTTCAGCGCGGGGACCGACTTTATACGTCAGAAGCACAAGGGTTAAACATCAAAACACCAAGCTGTGTCCCACCGACGCGATTCACAGCAATTGCTCAGAATTTTCAAAATAGAAGTCAATCATTTTAAACTCTCGCTGATTAAAAAATATGTTTCATCTTACCCGTTCAAGCGCCAAGGACAACGATATAGTCGTTTCGAATTTGTTTTATTAGCTGATTAAATCACTGTTATCGGGAACGAAATGAGTGCTTAAACATCAAGAATTAAACAAATATGAGTAATTTTCACTCATTTGAAGCTGTGGCACGGTCGCTGTAGCGAGACACAACTTCAAGCGGGTGAAAATTTATAAAAGATAAAACTTAGCGGATAAAGGCGCCATTTAAGGTCCCTCTTAGACCTCTTATGTTCACATATTGGCATTGTTAAAGTAGTAAATTATGTAAATTGTCGTGTGATTTTAGCAAATTAACCATCTTGTATATACATTTACATATCTTCTACCATTTGTTTATGGAAAAGAAGTCAGTAATGACTTTTTTTATGTCAATAAAATATATGTCTGTCTGTCTGGCACTTATACAAATGTTAAAAAATACAAAAAAAAGACTACTATTTATTCCGTTGAAGCACATTCACTACAATAAGTTTAGGATTATTATGAGCCAACATATAGATTGTAAAATGCATGTCACACACTACAATAATTTTAGGCTTATCATGAGCCAACATATATTGATTTTAAAATGCATGTCACTCATTTGATTTCGTAAAATAGTTAAAATATTTTATTGTTTTATAAGTATATTATTATAGAAATAAATTATATTTAATTTGTTGATACGTACATTGTTATTTTGTTATACTACCCCACACCCCGCCCTCAATATTTTGCTGAAAATCTCATATTTCATAAGGTTTTGAACAGGGGGTAATCATATGAAGATATTGACATAATTAATGGTTTTTTAAGGTCTAAATCAGGGCCTATATATGCTAAAATTGTATCTTGACACATTTATACCGATATTCAGAAGAATAAGATGGAGGCCATATTGATGACGTCATTAGAACATGCTCTTTCTGAAAACGATTTTCAGTTGTTTTTGTTTTCTAGTGTATAATAATTCAGTATATCGATCTACTAATCCGTTATAACGGACTACCGGCAGACCACTAAATCTGTTATAATGTCCCACCAATCCGTTATAACGGTCAGCTCACAGACCCCTAATCCGGCGTAACAGTTTATAAACAGACCATTAATCCATCATAACGATTGCCAATCCGTTATAACGGTCTATATGATTAGTAGTGTATTAGTTAGTGGAACATCATAGCGGATTAGTGGCCCATTATATTTGATTAGTATACCGTTATAACAGATTTGTAGACCGTTATAACGGTTTTGTTGACAGTCACAACGGATTCGTAGATGATTGCTTGACCGTTATAATTACCGCTTCCCATTGGTGGGTCTCGCAAACACGAAATGTACTGAAGTCTCACCAGCAGTTTCTGCCTCACACTGTTACATGGTAGACCGTAATAGCGATAGCTAGACCGTTATAACGGATTAGTACTAGTAGACCGTATTAACGGATTAGTAGACGTTATAACGGATTAGTAGACTGTTATAACGGATTTGTAGTCATACCAGAAATTCAAGTGACAGAAAATTACCTAAATTTTATTCACAACGTTTCTCAATGTCTGATATTTCACCCTTTCATCGCTGGGACCGACTTTTTACGTCAGAATCTGACGTCTGTAGACGATGATTGGACTATCGAATACAGCACTGCTATACGTAGCCTATGTAAGCGGCCATCCTATCCACCGAAGTAAGAATATAATTTTTATGACATACACAATTTTATGATTGGCGAAGGGATTTACTCTCTGCTTATCCTATGTTATTTTATGGGTGGCGACTGTGGCCTCCATGCTAGCGACCTTGTGGTCTTTCACCGCGGGTGGCGCCGAAAGGCGACCACCTGGCAGACCGCGGTTTTGGCGACATCAATAATTATTGTTTTTAATTAAAAATTAATTAATTCAGCGCTCAGGCATTTTATGACGTTTATAATTCAGCGGTGAAAGGGTTAATGGAGGTCTCCCAAACCACCCTGTAAAAAATAGCATGTTTGATACATCTTATAGATTTTTTTCATGGTTGAATAAACAATTCTTCTGTTTCTTCTTCCCTCTTATGACACGTCTGCTTAAAATATCTTTTGCAAACTAGTCTTTTAACCCTTTTATCGTCAAGCACGACTATGGTGGTATTTAATTTGCTTGATTAGAAGGATAGATCACTGTTGTGATCACTGTGGATACAATGTGTGTTTAAACATCAAAATCTACATATGTGAGAAAACAAATTTGAGAAATGTTAAAGGTTTAAACATTCTCTCATATGTGAGTCGAGAACAGTCTATAGGTTTATTAGAACTATCCATCTGCATACTAGCTGTTATACAATGTGTGTTTAAACATCAAGATCTACATATGTGAGAAAACAAATTTGAGAAATGTTAAAGGTTTAAACATTCTCTCAAATGTGAGTCGAGAACAGTCTATAGGTTTATTTGAACTATCCATCTGCATACTAGTTGTCACATCAATATATTGTTAAACAGTTGATACTTCATGGAGGCGTCCCAGCATTTCACAGCAAACATGTGAAGTAGGCCTAACCTTATTTTTTCTTCTGTTTTGATTACCAGACCTACCTATATATACGTTATATAGAAAACAAATGGGAGAAATGTGTACCCATTTGAGTTGTAGGTCACGGATAAAGGGCTAAACATTCTCTCAAATGTGACTCTAGAGCAATCTATAGGTTTATTAGAACTATCGATCTGGATACTAGCTGTTATTAAAACGTGTCACGTCAATATATTGTTAAACAGTTGATACTTCATGGAGGCGTCCCAGCATTTCACAGCAAACATGTGAAGAAGCCTTATTTTTTCTTCTGTTTTGATTACCAGGCCTACCTATATATACGTTTTTAAAGCTAGTTTTAACCCTTTCAAGCCTGAATTTACCATCAATTGTCATCTTCATCCACTATAAGCCGCGAATTGCTGTCGCAATTCTCGACTTGTAGTGGATGAAGATGACTTAAAAGATGTGGGTGATAAATTGATGAAAACTGCCATGTACTGGTAAACAAGTTTCATGAAGTTGTAGGAAAATTAAGGCTGTTTTCAGGGATTTAAAATGATGCTTCAATGTATCGTCAGGGCTTGAAGAGTTAAACCAAATAAAATGTCACTGATATTGATGTGGAAGAAGATCCGTTAATCAGATAATCTAATTTTGTACATATATTTAATTTTCATAAGTATTATATTTTTTGTCATTCATTTTTTGCTTCAAATGAATGACAAATAGTAAAAAAAAATCCTCAGGACCTGGGTTATTAGAAGGGACAGTCAAGTATTAACCCTTTCAGCGCGGGGGTCGACTTTCGACTCAGATGTATCTAACTTCTAGGCTAAAGTCGATTCCCGCACTGAGAAAGTAAACTATTTATAATAGCCGTAGACCCATAACATAGGTATTCAAATGAATCGGAAAGAGACAATTTATGACGATTTCAAATTGAAAAGAAAATTTTGATCTCTTGGTTTATATAGAACTATTTCAGCGCTTTAAGAGCTAACACTACATCCGCCCTGGAACACACCGTGTCAAAAAAAGAAGTCAATTACGATCGATTACTATACGATGAATATAGGCCTACTTAATAATATAATGCTGTGGGGCTCGCATGCCTAAGATTCGAATCTGTGATTCTTTCAATTTTCGCTGTTTCTCATTGACGCCATTCGTATAGTCTGTATGCACTGCTTGTCACCCATGTAGGCTATTATTAGATAGGCATATTATCATAATCTATCAATAATTGCATGTATGAATATATCATTGATATTAATGAGTGGTACAAAAGGAGTAGTATTAATTATTTATTATTATTAAGCACATGATATAAATATTCTTAGGATTGTTTCTGTTATTAGCCATAATAATTTCAATTGTAGCACTTGCTTATTTAAGATATAATAATATAACCCTATAAAAAGTTGGAATATTGCTTAGCATACCAGTATCTGTCTTGGCTTGGGCCAGCTATCCTAATTATTAATTTAAATAATTCAGTTTCTTTCTTTGCTGTATCTTTAAACCTGACAAGCGATATATACTATGTTTTTTTATTTATAATTTTCTCAATGCAGTTTCACATTGTTCAAACTTAAAAAAATGTATAGCCCTACCGGTATATATATATATAATTATTTAGCTGTAAATTCATTACACCAGATTATGGTAAATTAATGTCTGGATGGCCTTTGCGTCAGCATTTTTTGTAAATCAAAGCGAGGTTCTCCTTTGGTTTAATAAACGTTCTTCTTTCACTATCTAATTATTTACTGCTTACATCATTACTTAAACATCTTAAACATTACCCAATGCGAGTCCATATTAGGTGAGCATTGCCTTCGATCAGCTGGACGACCACTTGACTAAATTAAAGGGACTGGCCCACGCTAAAATCATCAAAAAAACGGTGATTTTATTTTGGCTTCTTAATATGACTATATGATGTAAACATGTCCATAGACTAGAACTACAAAAGCTTTTTAATTTTCATGCTGCGCATTCACCAGTTAGACTAGATATAGCGACGAAATTCCTGATTTGTAATTATTGACAACCATGTCAAAAATTAGAAATACGGGAATTTCGTCTCTATATCTAGCCTAACTGGTGAATGCGCAGCATAATTTTTTTTAAACTTTTGCAGTTCTAGTCTATGGACATGTTTACATCATATAGTCATATTAAGAAGCCAAAATAAAATCACCGTTTTTTTGATGATTTTAGCGTGGGCCAGTCCCTTTAACCACAGCTCGGGAGATCACAGAGGAGACACGCATGGTGAAAATCAGAGCAATCACTTGGAATATTAAACAATATCTCATGCTTACAAGGAATTTCTAATTTTATGCAAACTGGTCCCATGGTCGGAACAGCTGTCATATTCAACCTGGGCAAGCTAATGTGCAATTGCCCGCATGGTAAAATTTTTTGTAGCAACTGGATGAATACAGTGAGTTTAATGTTCTTGTTATATGCAGTTTTTTTCAAGCCGTGGCGACTAGAATTATTATGGAATAACCTACTTCACCGAGCAAGATAGAGCTATATATTATCCTGATTAAATCCCAAGGCTGACACAGAGACCTTTATTTTTAATGGATTGGTTCTAATATCACTCCCAGTAGGGTCTGTAACAGCGAGAATAAAGTCTTTATGATTCTAGTAACAAAGTCCTGATGACTGTAACGCAAACTTGGTGATAGGCTACGCAAACGTGGTGATAGTTTTGTTTACAGTGTGACAACATACAAACTGATGACGGCTTAAAATGGCCAGAAAACACATGATTTAGCAATTAAATTATACAAACATGTATAAGATATAGTTGTACGCGTCTCCGTGTACAAAATAACATGACATATGTAATAATCAATTGTTAGTGATGTTTTGCAAATATAATGCTGATATGGTCGTTTTATGTTGCTGTTTATCTATGATAATCAAAAATAAAGATTGTAAGTATTACTCCATATTGTTATCTGTTATAATGGTTGTCTGTTATACTGGTGTTTATTAGTTATCATCGTCAAAATAGTGAAATACAATAAATGAATGTAACAAAGTCTTAGTGATAGTGTAACAAGGTCTTCCTGATAGTATTTGTTTATGTCACACAGTCTGGATGATAACGTTTACCTTGATAATGGGATCACAAGAAAGGATGTATCCATTATTGTCATGGAAAGTTTGGTGTTGCAATAAATGTGACCAGACACACCATTATAAAACACTCTGAAAAAAAGTTGACTGCTTTGGCCTACGCTGTCAACAAATTGAAATACAAAGCATAACGTTTTGAAATATGTGAATGTGATGAGACGTGTGATGTCGCTGAAGCCCATGCCTTGGTCACATTTCACAAATGGGGCTTTCCCGGGCAGTTCCCGGGCTGTCTTTGGCCGTTTTTTGGCCGTTCCGCACGGGACTCCGACCGGGTGTCGTCCATTTTTTCACCCCACGCGGGCCCGGGTTACTTTTAATTCTAACTGGAAAGTAACCCGGGTCCGGCGAGAAATATACCACGTATCAAGACTGTAAACAGTCCGGCAGGGGCTCGGCGAGGCCCCTGTCGGGATCCAGGGGCGTGCGCAGCTTTCCGTCAAGGGGGGGGGGGGTCAAGAGGTGAAATTTTGAAAAATATGGGGGTTCCCTTGAAAATTTTAAAAATCTGCAGCTCAAAGTGGGGGTCAGAACCCCTCTGACTCCTCCCCCCCCCCCCCCCCCCCCTGTGCACGCCCCTGCGGATCCGCCAGGGAAACGGGGACCATTGTATGATTTCCAGGGGGATACACAGTTACAGAGAGACGCATTTAGCAATGTTCAATCAATCAATCCATCAATAAATTAATCAACCAATTTGGGCTGACTCGAATCAACTTACATCACAAAATGTATACAAGTAGCCCAGACTTTTATTTTCCTTACATTTGTGGATATCAATTGAAGGGCCAACACTGTGCAAAATTTCGTGGATCAGCCACGGATCCATCCTGATAAAAAAATTGAAGTAGGCTTATTCGTGGTTTTAGACCCTGTAAAAGGATAGGCTATTGCCTGTAACGGGCTTTTTGAGCCAACAAGGGTCGAGCCCACCACATTTGTTTTGCGGGATTAAATGTGTCTATATTTCTTGCTCTAGAAGCAATGCCACAAGGCTAACGTTGTAACGGTCTCGGGCTGTTGCAAGCCTAATATAAGCCCGAGGCCAACTAAATAACTATTGTCAGCAGTGTGAATATTGCTTTGCTTCGCTTTCTGCACACTCAAGGCAATATCGAGACATAAAGAAGCCCAAAATCAGCCTATACTCTACTCTTATCGAATAACTTCAAGGGTTTTTTATAGTGCACAGTACCATAGACAGCACTGCACACTCCAGGCCTTTGAACAGTTTGGAGCACAAACCTATATGTATATTATGCACAACCTCGATGACGAACCTCCCACTCGACCGAGATGCAAACCCAGTACCTCTGCGTTTCGAGCCACAACTGGACCGAATGAGCCATCGGGAAAATATTATATTGTCAGCAGCTTGCATCTCCTACAGAATATGTTTTAATAAAAAAAAAACAATTAATAGGGACACGCTCCTATATATACCCTTGCCGGGACCCCTGAGAGGCCCTGCAGGAACGCTGCCGATGTTTTGGCGGTGCCCGCCCGATATCCCTTACACTACACCTTACGGCCCCCCGACCGGGTCCCGTGACGCAGCGATGTCTGCTTGAGCCAGGAAAATGCTGGGTGAACTTGCACAAGATAATTCAATATCTGCGATAATCAAACAGACTTTGTTGCATTATCATCAAGACTTTGCTACACTATCATCAATACTTCGTTACTTTATCATCAAGAATTGGTTACAATTTGGACAAGACTTTGTTACACTATCATGAGGACTTTGTTACTCATTCCATTACTATCATCAAGTTTGTGTTACACACTATCAGTGAAAAATATAACTGTAATCGCATTTTTTCAGCTCTAACACATCACACAACAAAATGTATTACATATATTTAGTCTTATACTTATAACCCACCGCTATATCGATAAAAATCAGTTATCTCTGCTGTGTGCCGACCAACAATCACAATTTACTAGCATGCTTACACAACAGCCTAAACGGGAGTATATAGAAATCAGAGGGTCGTGAAATATTCGTTAACATGGCAAGATGCATCGATGCATGAGATCGTGTTAGTTTGATGATGGTTAGAGACTGTTATTCGTGTAAAAAACAGACAAAACTTAACTTGCTCTTCATTCTGTAGTACAGGATCATCAAGTTTGCGTAGCCTATCACCAAGTTTGCGTTACAGTCATCGGGACTTTGTTACTAGGATCATAAAGACTTTACTCTCGCTTTTACAGACCCTACTGGGAGTGAATATGATTACTAAATTTCACCAGCTCAATATGGCCTAATTTTAATCATGTTAATAGGCACATAAAATATCAGTTTCGGCTTCATGGCACCAGAGTTTTCGGGTAGCCTGTGGGAGGGTCATTTTTAAACAGCTTTCAATGTTCATAAAATGGCGGTCACTGTGACCGGGTCTGCCGCGAAGTAACCAGGTCGTGGTATAGAGAGGGAAGGGGGGCACATCACCCTCACATCATTTTCATCGACCTTGAGGTGGGAATTGCGTCAGTAATTCACACAGCAAGGTGGATAAATTGTGGGGTGTGAATAACGTCAAATCTTAACGTATAAATTCCAGGCATGTGCATCGACATTGGGCCGATGTCTTTTGCTGGCCACCAGCCCATTCCATTAAGTAAAGTGTGGTACAAATGTCATCTTCAGCACAAATTTCCTGTAAAGTGTCTAAACGAATGGACAAGAATAAATAAGGACAAATTGTTTCACTCTTCTCAGTTGGTTTGTTTTATTCTCAAGTGTATTAAAAAACAGAAAATTGTCATTTTTCTTTTGAGTTTAAATATAAATATTCAAAGTCTTTAATCGTATGCCAAGTTCAAAACAAGCAGATTAGTTTACTTTCATTTAATGCTAACACCATCTTAATAACGTGTTTGTTTCAATTTTCTGCAACTTCAGCTGACTGATTGCCCAGAAAAAAAAGGAAAACGCAATGTTGGCATGATGCTTGGCCAGAGTCGCAGACAGTGGCCAACATAATGCCAACACTGGGTCAACACCTGCGTATTTGATAGGTGGATTCTTTTAACAAATTGTATATTTTTCACGCAACACAAGAAAATAAACCGAACACTATCTAAGATCAATTAAAAAACATTCATCATTTCAGCTGTGCACTGATAACAAGCTTCTACTAAAATAAATTGGGCAAGATATTGCACACACTTTGTACAATTCTATTTATAGACATATTATTACAGTAAAAAATAAATTCGAAAAACATATATTTTTAAATTAAATCTTGGCACTTCAAGTACATATTACTAATATTTGTTTAATTTGACACCCATGCATTTGCAACAAGTGATTTAATCTGCCATTAAAACAGATAAAAATAATTATAGCCGTGCTTAGTGCTGAGACAGTATATATCAGTATTTCAGAAAAAAAGAAGAAAACATTTTTGATCATTTAAAATTACGTTGACAATTCCAGTTTTAAATAAATGAGAATAAGAAACAAACAATTCAGGGGCACTATGAGTTAACTGTGGTAAATATTTAAGTATTGGTTATAAATATACATTGTCAAATGTACACATTTAAAAGCAATTGTCTGAGACAAAACGCACAACTAGTGGCAAAAATAGACACAGAGATCATTTATATAATATCTAGAGTAATTCACTGGGGTCGGTAATAACAATATCAAATTCCTAGGTAGAATAACCTAATATCATATAACAAGTGCTTTACACACACACTAGCAATAAATTTCTTCCAGTTGTGTATATAGGAAGCGACACATTTAAAATGGACGAAAACAACACAGAAACAATATCAAATTCCTAGCTACAATCGACTCGTAGCAAATAGCAAGAGGTCAACATTATTACCAAAGTATAAATACTGATAACAACTCTATTTTCTTCCAAATATCTTATTCAATCGCCACTTGATTACTCATGTTATTCATTTGACACAGGATTTGCAAATTATTATTTTTTACCACCCTTTAAAACACAAATTAAGCACTTGAAGTCTAAGCAGTAAATGAGCCACATTTAGCAGATGTCGGCTTAAAATTGACCCACCGTCCGCGACGATGGGTCAATAGTGGTTGAACATGTTGTATTTACTGGGTGGGGAGTTGATGAATGGACTAAATAGAATATCAGAGATTAGTCAGCTGCTTTGACCAAGATGCTCAATCAATGCTGATTTAATGCTGGTCCACCATCTGCGACACAGGCACAACATTAAACCAATATTGAATAAATATTTGTTTTCTGGGTCAGGAGTTGATAAATTAAGTTGACTCAAAATAATATCAGAGGGGTCAGCTGATCCAAGCTGTTATCACATCATGTTATATTTAGCTGACACTATAATGTCTTCTGATCATCCGAGGCTATCGTCGTGTTGTGCTCTCTTTCCCATCTCCCCTTGTCGGCTGTATTTTATTCAGGCGTCAGATAAAGCAGCTACACCAGGAAGAACTTTACCTGAAAAAAACATCACTCGGAAAATTACTAAGATTCCTTGATCGTCTTCAGAATAAAATCTGGTTTTCCAGACTAATTTTATTGTATACCATGTCTACAATGTATGATTACAATTAAGATCAATCAAACCACCAACTTAAGAATATTTTAATATAGAAATATAGAAAATTTTAAAAATAATTGTTAATAGCGGTAAATAGTACCATTTAGGAACGTAACAAATTGACATCAATTTTTTTTTAAATTAAAGACCTAAGATTTACCAGAAATGGGAAAGTGAAATGAAAATATTGAGATGTTTTAAATTATATCATATGCAGAGGTTAATTTCAATATTGAATTATTTATTCATTTTAAGCATCAGCAATGCTAGCTTTAAATGAATAAAAAATCACAGATTCAAACAGCCATTGAAGATAAGCTTCTGTTTCACAAACAAAACAGGAAAACAAAACAGGGAGTCCAAACTGAATGAGATGCAACTAATTCATTTGTGAAATTTAATCCCCAACTTTTCAAAATGTCACATATTTGAGACATATTTCACTTTTAGGATCAGGTTACACATGCAATAAAAAACACAGAAAGACTACTAGAGTTGACATTACACCTCTAAAGTATCAAGGGTTATTCATATTGTGACATAGACTGAGACTGACCTTCTAATAGCTCCAGGCTCGCTCCGCCTCCAGTGCTGACATGACTCACTTTATCCTCCGTGTTGTACTTAGCGCAGCAAGTCGCAGTGTCACCTCCACCTGACGAAAACAGCATAGTAATTAATTAAAGTGCTGAAATATTTGTGTATATACCATGGAGACTTAAGGGTTTTTTCAATTTAAAATCATCATAAATGTCTTAGTTGGCGCTTTCCGCTTCATTTGAATACCTATGTTATGAGTCTACGGCCATTAGAAATATTTTAATTCTTTCAGTGCAGGGACTGTTTTTAGACGTCAGAATCTCACCTCTACAGACATCAGATTTTGATGTATAAAAACGGTCCCTGTGCTGAAAGGGTTACCTAGTGATGGCAACTGTGGGCAATCTTTTTTATAAATGATCGGTTCACATCATGTGCTTTACAAGCCATAATCCCCTGATAACGGGACAATCACATGTATTTGACAATACAGCTTTATCACAACTCAGATCATAATGCATACTACAAAAGAATAACGCACTGTTTTTGACGGCGGAACATGACTTCATAATATTTGTCTAATGGCGATAATTTTGCTTCCATCCATAAAACGATAATGAGTAATGCCAAATTGCAAAGGTGACTTCTTATTAATCCAATACTATAAGTATAATTAATATTATTACATTTTGAAGATATTGTTATGTTGGTAAAATGACAACATTGGCGGCAAGGGTGGTCTGATCACGTGACACCATGCGTCTCTGGCTGTGGTCATTTGACACACATTGGTTTATTTATCTGGTTGGTCGTCGGCTTCACGGCAACGTACTCTTTTATAAATGTATAATATTTGATAATACAAATGTGTAATATTATAAATATAATAGTAGTTTAAATAATTTTAAAACTGTTGGTTTAATTCGCATGAAATGTCGAAATTATCGGACACGGCAGATTGTTTTGATCACGTGACGATGCCGTGGTCATGTGACCCAGTTCTGACAGAGACTGCTTGGCTTGGCTGTGTGAGTCCCACAGTAGCGGGACATAACACTAATTTAATTAGGCCTATAGGCCCTACGATCTGAATAATTATTTATTATTAACAATATTTATATGCATTATTTAAATACATCAATCAAAATACAGTGTGAATGTCGTGCTGTGTTCGTGTTCTGTCGTCGTTGACATCGATGACATGAATTATGCCTTCTGAAGACTGAATCTCAGACTAAGTGTCAGTGAGACTGACAGTGACAATGTCCCTGACAGTTGGGCTAACGTTACACTTACTGTTACACGGCAGTGCACTACTTCCACAGTCACAGTCTGACACAGTCCCATATGATGATTTGCATTCACAAATAGAATCATTTTTGTTCAACTTTATAGGAGCCTATACCATGTAGGGCCTACACACTACTTGTCATAAGTCAGAATGTTGCAAAAAAATCAAAATAATGTGTAATCTAGCAACACTATTTTGGCCATATCTTGAAGGTCATGACACCTAGAGATGTCAAATTTGTATGGAGAGATACATATTTTTCAATATTTTCATTATCATCTGTGATAATAGTTGTTTTTTTAAATTTTAGTCCTAAAAATAAGGATAAATGCTAATTTTTTGCAGAAATCAGCGATTTTGGCGGCCATCTTGGATTTTTATGAGGTCACATGAAGTCATTTGGAGTTGTTTTTTTTTAATAAAAGTTTGTTAACACATATGTATAGTTTTGTTTACATCACACTTTTTATTAAACAGCTGAAATCAATATTGTGGATGGTGTAAATTTATGAAAATATACTGTAAATCCCCAGGGAAATAAGGCTGTACTTGCTCAGCCTGTTCAGGTGTTGTAGGGTTAAGGCAGGTGGCTGCTCATAGGAGGTTCATTTGTATGGGAAATGACATTTTGGGGAATGGCCATGTGGCCTCCCATAGGAGGTTGGCTGCTCATAAGAGTGGCTGCTCATAGCAGGTTCCACTGTATATGAATTGCTGCTATGCGGCTGTAGTCAATGGATAATATATAAGAAAGAAGTACCAACATGACAAAATTACTTTTACATCAGTAAAATTGAATTACTGGCAAGCTCTGCAAGGAAGAGACGCTTATGATCTAACTTCCACGCTCCGACCTAGTGTGTTACCCCCTGATATTAAAATATGTATAAACTCTCCAGTTGCTCAACACTGTTACCACCAGCTTAAATGGGAGTAATGGGCCAATTTTGTGGTGTAAAATAACCCCCATTACCCACCTATCTGGAGTCCAGATGGCATAGAATAAAACTCGCGGATTTATTATTCTTGGTAGAGAGAAATATTGGCTTTTTTTAAATTACCAAAACTGCTAACATAAAATTAATGGCAATATTTCCCTGTTTACAGTACAGCAAATTGCAGTCTGGATAATCATAAAAAAGTGATTTCTCCTTGCATCACACAAGACTAACCTATAATGCTGGTGGCGCCTTTCTCTGTAGCCAGAACAACAGCATTCATCATTCCCTCTGTCCCCTTGGCAAAGTTAGGGAACTCAAACACACCTGGAGGCCTTGGAGCATAAGAAAAGCAAAATATAATTATAAGATTGATATTAGTTCCAAGCTTAAATTTAGTGCATTTTTTTTACTTTGAGATGGGAATACATGTAGTGGCAGTTATTCTGCTCATCTGCTTCTAAAATTGTCAATAATATAATTTTTCTGCCTTTAAATCATGACAAACTGTTGTTAAAAAATCTGTTGTTTTGTGTAGGGTCGGGTTAGTCAAAATGATAGCATCATGAAGTATCCTGGGTTACTATGGTGACCAGGGTCAGGGATGATGGATCATATCTACATACCCATTCCATACAATTGTTTTCGCTTTCCCAATCACTTCTGAAAACTTTGCTGTTGAGCTTGGTCCTACATCCAAACCCTACAAAAACAAATAAGGCAAAGGTAAAAAAATATTTTTACTTTTTAAACTCAAATCACTTGTATTGAACATCAACACTTTTAAACACAACACTAGTACAAAAATTTCAGTAGATTTGCTTCGAAGGCTTAGGAGCCAAGTTATTATTCAATAATTAATGTGCCACCCTTGAAATATTGAAGAAATACTCAATAAATTCAATTTTTGTTAATTCTACAGCAGAAATATGTTTCAGTCTACAGTGTTAAATCTTTGAATCTCAAAACCCAAATTTGCCATATTGATGTTAGTTAAAATCACCAACAAAATAGTTTTTTTGGAACAAAAGGTACACATGGGCATTAAAAATACCAATGGCAGCTGTATTTAGAAATTAAAATGGATGAATAACAACGAAAAACAATTTGTCAGTTAACCATTAAAGAGCAGACATATTTTTGTGTGAAACAGGGAGACAAAGTGTTTTTTTTAATAATCATAATGTCTTAGTTAGCTGTTTCCGCCTCATTTGAATATATGTGTTATGGGTTTACAGCCATTATAAATTTAGATTACTCTTACAGTGCAGGGATCGACTATAGACATCAGAATCTTACGTCTACAGACATCATATTCTAACGACTGAAGTCGATCTCCGCGCTGTAGGGGTTAAATTACTTACCATACAGCCAGCTGGTACTCCTGTTTCCACAGTAGAAATTCCTACACCAGCGTCCTCAGCAAACTTATCCCCCGTGACAAAGTCCACGGGCAGGTGGATCTCCACGTTATTGGCTTTGGCTTTCTCTATAAGCTGTGGTACAATCTTAGCTCCTTCCTCGTCGTACAGAGAGCTTCCAATCTGTGCAAGAAACAAGTACCTAATTAACAATCTAATTGTGAATTACACGGGCAGATTCTTAATTTAAAAAAGGGGGAGTGGTGGTTCAATTGAAAAAAAAATTGGATTCAAATAATAATTTTTCAGTTTTCTCAGAAGATATATGGGGTCTTGACAATTTAAAGTTAGCATATTTTCCGTGTCAATTACAGATATTTTGGAAATTTTGGCAATTTAATTTCGGAATAGTCCTTTTGCACATCTTGCTAAATCAAACTAATGGTATCATGCAGAAAGAAATATTTAACCACATTATAAATTGGTGGCGACTTCATCTTACAAAAAAAATTATCAAAATAAATTTTGGGACTGATGTTAACTGATATAATTCTTCAAGCCTTACAGGCCTTCGTAACAAAACCCCTGGAGCTTTTTTTATTCATTTAACCCTTTCAAGCCTGACTTTACCATAGTCACCTTCATCCACTACAAGCCGCGAATTGCAGTCGCAATTCTCGACTTGTAGTGGATGAAGATGATTTGGACTGGGTGGAGATATAAAAAAAATTGCTAAGTATTGGTAAACAAGGTTTAAAGAAATTTTTGTTCTGAAACCCTTGGTTGTAGAAAATTAGATCTGTTTTCAGGGATGTCAAATGATGCTTTAATGCATCGTGGGGGCTTGAAGGATTAAAGTTGTTTTTCGTTATTGTGATCCACAGCTTCAAGTGATAATTACTCAGATTTACTAAATTACCCTTTAAGCCCTCACGATGCATTAAAGCATCATTTTACATCCCTGAAAACAGACTTAATTTTCCTACAACCAAGGGGTTTAGAGTGAATATTTTCACGAAACTGGTTTACCAATACATGACAATTTTCTTTAATTTTTAAACCTCATTAAGTCATCTTCATCCACTACAAGTCGGGAATTGCGACAGCAATTCGCGGCTTTTAGAGGAAGAAGATGACAATGGTAAATTCCGGCCTGAAAGGATTAAATCATATAATTCATCAATTCAAGTGTTAAATAATTGTTCACATCTAAAAACATGAAAAACTGATTACAAAAGCGAGAATAAAAACACATAAATATCATTACAGTGACATCGCGATTCAAGAGGGGTTAATAATATACGGAGTGGATAACCGTACGTCAATGTTATAATGGTAGTCACTGGGAGCCCGTCATCTCGTAAATGAGGCTGGCAGGCTGCCCATGGAGTTACATTATAAAGAATCACATACGATTAGCCACTGCCAATAATATAAGCGAAATTGCTATGAAAAAATCAACAACTTGAATTTACAGATCGCTTCATTTATCCTTATTTATTCAGTCAGAGATTTATCTCTTGTCGAAACCTTGATGACTTGCCTCCATGCCAGAGGTGACCTTGACGACTTACCTCCATGCCAGAAGTGACCTTGAGGACTTACCTCCATGCCAGAGGTGACCTTGATGACTTACCTCCATGCCAGAGGTGACCTTGAGGACTTACCTCCATGCCAGAGGTGACCTTGAAGACTTACCTCCATGCCAGAAGTGACCTTGAGGAATGTGAACGCCATCCCACCACCGATAATCATCATGTTCACTTTGTCCAACATGTTCTCAATAAGTTTGATCTTGTCTGCAACCTTAGCTCTAAAACAGATATATAACACAAAAATATCAAAACCTTGAAGAGATACAAACAGCAAATGAGAGTAAAAACAATCAACAAAGTGGGTGTACATTCACAGCAAATGATTGGGGCCCAATTATAAGACTCCTGGGGCCGGTTGCAGGAAGCGGTCTCGGTCTCAGGAGTTAGACCGAGATAATGGTCTCACCTGAGATAGTCTCAGATCTTGAGACCGAGTCCGTTGCAAGAAGCCAAAGGCACACTTATCTCAGCTGAGATCATTAGGCCCCTTCTACAGTAGGGATTCCCTCTAGCTTACCAGTCTGTTGTGCGTAAGCACACACGGGAGTGCGTCGACACAAGCCCGTGAAAAATTATTTACACGGCGTGTGCGTACCTCGGCGTGCACACCAAACCACGGATTGTGACTCCTTTCGCCCAGACGGAATCATACAGACACGAAGAAGCGAGGTGTGTCAACGTGTTTACACGCTAATAGACATGATTGCACGTACAAACAACCTTTTGATCAAACCTTTCTCCGTGCGAGTTACGAAGTATGATTGCCCCTCCTCCACGTGTGAGTCGCCCCCTCCACGTGTGAGTCGCCTGATGTCCGTGGAAGTCCGTCAGCCCCAGCGGTCAACTCCTGATTACCTAAGGCCATCCTAAAAAATATCCTTGTTTCCGATTTCATGGTGTGAAAATGTCCAAGCAGTACTAGCCTATACAGTACTGACTGTGCATAAGCAGATAGGCCTACCTGTGTTGGGGCTACTTTTAGTGCGCAGTGTTAACCTCTGCTTCATCCCGAGGCCCAGTTCGTTCCGGTCACCCCTAGCATTCCAGGAAATTGAGATTTCCCAATTCCCAATTTCATGGGTATCCAAGACGTTGCCAACTGGTTGCTAGACGTCGCTACAGACATGGACGGTTTCACTTGCTTCAAAAGGGCATAATATGATAGCCATTGTTGGCCACTGAGTTGACTGAATGACTCCCTGGTGTAGTGGATAGCACTAGGGCCTGTTAAGTAGAGGGTCGTGAGTTCATATCTCGATGGATCATAACAATTTTTTTTTTAGATATGGCCTAGGCTAGTCTGGTATTTTTTTTCCGGGAGGTTTAATTATTTTTTAACTTGCATAGACTCTAATCAGACCTTAACCAGGGGTCTGACCAGCCCCGCAGACGAATGGATGCCATGCTGTAGGACTAACTTTTACTCCTATTTTCACCCATGCTGTCGGAAATAGGAAACAATTTTTTTAGGATGGCCTGATGACAACCCACTTCCCCTCCCCGTCATTGCCCGTTGGAGTCGCCTCAAATCCGTGGATTCCATTTATTATGGTTATGGTTACACATATCGTTCCGTTGGAGTGCGTGCATTTTGACGAGTATAAAGCTGATAATGTGACTTTAAAGACGAGCATGCACACAAGTGGGAATGCAAGCGAAAACTATCACTACTTTGCACTGGCTTTCACTGGGATGATTTCCGAGCCAAGTCGTCTCCGTGAGTTGTGGCGCCAGCCTGTGTATACGCGTGCAAGTGTCCTTCACGCACTTTCGTGTGCGTGTGCGTGCACGGAAAAACATCCACTAACGACCGTGTCCGTCATGCGGACATGGTAAGCTAGATGTAATCCCTACTGTATCTCAAGTGAAAACAATGCAAAAAATAACTAAAAAAGTGGACGTTTACTGGGTTTTAATATATTTTTCTTCCCAAAAAAACATTTACATATCAGTTACACGTGTTAGTGTCTGCTAAGTTATGTTTTTTTGTTTTAAAATAGCTTTATTTCTGACAAATCCCTTTAAATTTCGAAGTGATGTTTTCTATACCAATTCGGCTTACTATATCATAGGCCTTGACCTAGGGTCAAGCTTTTTAAGGCATAGCCTAGGCCTATATACCTAGACATTAAATTTCATGCCACCTATATCTACATGTTACAGTTTGAATAATATGCTGCTACAGTGCTAGGGCTAGGTTAGGCTACTGGCCTACTACATGTACTATAGGGACCTACCTTAGGCTAGTCTATAAGTATAAATACCGCACTAGGCCTATAACTACTTTTGATTTTTTATAGTAGAGTCTAACATTAGGCTTAAAAAAACGGGACATAGGGCTAGGTGTCTATTGTGTCCCTGTCTCCCCTATAGGCCTACTATAGACTATGCATGCAGCCTATTGTAGGCCTACTGAGCATATCCTACACTGTGCTGGATGTAGGCCTATAGACTACCTACACTGCACTATCTACAGCTAGGCTACACTGTCTCCTAGCTGTAGGCTAGACTACACTGTCTACAGACAAGTTGGTGCAGGGCTGCACTGTGGCAGTGCATGTGCATGTGCATGTGCATGCAGTAGGCTTAGGTCTATGGCCTAACGTTACACTACAGTTTTTAATTGACTACAAGTGATAAGTTTAATCTCTAGTCTACGATACTTCATGTACTTGGAACAACTTCTGACAACTGTAGCCTACTCAGGACAGGTAAGATTAGATCTATCTGATCATGCCAAATCAGTGATTTATGAGGTCTAGACTAGGCTAGTAGAGTCTTAGACTTAGGTCTAACGTTAGTCTAGGCTAGGCCTAAAGGCTAAATCATGGTTTGACTGCTGAACTTGTTTGAAGTGTTGTTCTCAAGCCTGAACTGCTCAATTTTTCAACTTTCTCAAGCCTACCAAGTTCTATTTTTAATGCTAACTGTCTGTCGTAATTTATAGCCTACAATACGTTTTATCAAATTTTAAATGTTTTAATATACTGATATAGACTATATTCTACGGACAAGCATTGAGATATCATTTCATAAGCCATGTTTTACCAATATAATTCCATATTTAAAAAGACATATTTGAGCTCGGATTCTGAGACCACCTTGGACTGGTCTCAGGATTTTGATCTCAGTGACACCATCTCAGGCATCATTTTTTTTCTTGCAACCGAATCTGATCTCGGTCTCAGTCTCAAGCTCAAAAATGGTCTCAGTCTCAGGCCCCTGGTATAAATTATCAGTCACATAATAACTGGGACTTTTTATCAGATTTCAGACCAGTCCGTTTATCATAACAATTTTAAATAGCATTCATAGACCTTTCATAGAATTTTACATGGACACAGTAGGAAGAACTTAAGAGTGATAAAGTGTCCCATCTCTAACTAAGAAGTTAAATATGACCTGATAATTTTCAGCTTGAAACATTCTGAATAGCGTTAAAAAAAGTGGGAAGCGAGAAGAATAAAATCTAGCCCCTGAAGCACTATATTATGGAACTCGATATTTTAACTCACTTGAAGTTGTGTCTCGCTACCGCTTCATATGAGTTAAAATTACTTGCATATACACAATTTGAAAAAACATGTCAATCTAGGCAATTTAATCCTTACTTCATCAAATTTTTTTGTTTGAAGAAAAAAAAAGAATGTTTAAAACAATAGAAGTGATTAGCACTTCAAGAGTTAAAGCTAACACTCCAAGATGCAGCAGAAACAAACCAAGAATGACAGTCGTATATACCTACCCTCCCAGTATGGCAAGGAAAGGCTGCTCTGGACTTTCTAAAGCCTTTGCGAAGTATGACAGCTCCTTCTTCAGTAGAAATCCAGAGGCTTTCTGAGCATGATTACAACCAACCATAGAACTGTGCGATAACAGAAATAGGTCAAAAGTGGCCACAATTAACTATCCATGTGTGCCGATAAGTATAAAAAAACAGCATAAATAATAACAAGGACTACAAATTAGCTTGGACATAAATAAATTTAGGCCACCAGTTTTTACAAATTAGGTAGAATAACAATTACACTGAAACAGCTAATACAATTTTTTTTGCAAAATAAGCATCTCTGGATTTGAATTATTTGAGAAAATGGGCATTTACTACAATCATTAAATTCTGAAATTTACTTCAAAAGGTATTGAGACTTAGTAGCTAACAAAGGTTTTAATAAATTTTTAGTATCTGAAGATGTATCAATACCTGTGAGCGCGATGGGCTGTGCCAAAAGCATCATTGACGTACACATCTCCCAGTTTAGTGAGTGATGCTCGGAATTCTTCCACCTTCGCTGGGTCGGCTTTCACCTGAAAAAGAAAACACAAAATTCAAAAGTTTACATAAGATTTAATATCACAAATTAAACTATTTGATTAAATTTGAAGTTCATTATATATGCAAATCTCAAAACCTTTCATTCATCAGAGATTATATCTTTCCTTTAAACTCTTTAGTGAGGGGAACGGCTTCTTACATCCGAATGAATTCTGATGTGAAAAGTCTTCGGTCCTTAAATTGAAATGTTTAAAATATTTGTAATAAATAATAATAATGTAAATATGTATATGGCGCATAAATCCAGTCTAGGGCTGCTCATTGCAACTTACATCGTATTAGCCCTGGTCATTGGACCTCCTCATTCATGTACTATTTCAACTCCCCAAGGAGCATACAGAACCACAACCATTGAGCATTAGTAATTTATCGTTCACATCTCTCCGGAAGCCTACTCATTTACACCTGCGTGAGGTGCATCAAACAAGGGTGAAGTTACAATGACACAATGTCCCAGCATGAAGGCAGAACAAATATATGAAAATCCTGCACCGGGCCTTAAACATGAACGGCAGGCAGCAGCTACTGTAAAGCACTTTGCTCTTACTATAGTGCCATGGCCTTCACAATGGTCATAGACCAATAAAATAGGTATTTAAACAAACCAGAGATAAGCCAATCATGACCTCTATAAAGCAATACATATATTCCCCTTTTAGGGTTAATCTCAATATTTTAAGAAGGTAAGGTCAGGTTAACCCTTTAACTGCCAAATTATTCATTTTGAATTTTCACCCACTTGAAGTTGTGTCTCGCTGACGCGATCCACAACTTTAAGTGAGTGAAAATTATTCAGATTTGGCAAAATGGAGGTCAACTGTTTTCAAATATTGCTGATTGATGTAACATTTTATCTTTGTCACATGGCACTTAATGTGCTAATAAAAAAATGAAAACCCGAATATATGCGACACCGGCGGTTAAAGGGTTAACCCCTCTCCCCCTACATTGAATGGACTTGAATCAAAGTGGCCAGTTGGTTCTGTTGTAAATCTCACACATGCCACTTGTTTGTTTCTATCTTTCATTCACCTCTGCAGAGTTGCACATCAAGCCAAAAAAGGCACTGGCCAACTGGGCTAGTGGTGTAAATAAGTTACTAGCCCTGATGAGGCTGATTGTTAGTCCTGAAAATTAGTCTGCTAAAAGATCACTTCGATGATACAGAACAGTGGGAATTATACTTTATTTTTTATAAGAAATTTTCAGTAAAAATAATTAAATTATTGTTTATTAAAAAAAATATATTCCACAGTTGAAAATCATAGTAGCCAGCTGGGCTACAGGGTAGGAACAACTTAGTAGCCCTTGCAGATTCTGACTAGCCTCGGGCTAGCGGGCCAGTGTTAATGTGCAACCCTGCCTCTGTAGCTGGAATTGTTACACAATTTTGAGCTTAAAATGACTAAAAATTTCTTATTTATTTATGGAAATAAACATCCTCAAAATTAAACTTATTGGCCAACGAGCATCTACCACACATTGTTTAAACCTTACAGCGTGGGGATGGACTTTAGTCGTCTGTAGACGTCAGATTCTGAGTCAATCCCCGCACTGTAAGAGTAAAACTATTTATAAACTATTTATAGCGCTTTAAGGGTTGATGAATATTAGTCACATTCTGGTACTTTCGAATTTTATTAAAACTGTCAGCCGAGCAGCACTAGGGGTACCCCTTACACTGCTAAACAGGACTACAGTCTTTTTATTTGTTTTATCAGCCGATCAAATCAGCCATCTTCGCTTTGACAATATAAAAAAATTAATAATTATAATACCGTAAAATTTCTAATTGTAGCCGCATCTCCAATAGAAGCCCCCCCCCCAAACTTTTAAAAAAAATTCAATTTTTTCGACAAAAGTTTCCAAATTGGAAAACCTCCAATTGAAGCCGCAGGGCGACTTTTGAGATTTGTCAAGAACCAAAACTAAGATTACCAGTATCTTGACAGGACAACGACCAGGTGTTGACCAAAACGTGCCGCTTGCTTCGCTACCAACGCCAACAAAGCACACGCTATATAAGCCCTGATAGCTTCTAACCCTTCACATACATGAGGCGTTATATTCATATCAACTGTGCAGTGTTCAGCACAGGCCGCGATATCGAGTCAATTACTCACTGAAGGGACAAATGTCTCCTATTTTTCCAGGGTAGTGAGACAAATGTCCCCACCTATTTCTTGTCTGTGGTGAAAACTGGGCATCAATTATGCACTAAGAGGTCAAATGTGTCCTTTTTTTCCAGGGTAGTGAGACAAATGTCCCCACCTATTTCTTGTCTGTGCTGAACACTGACTGTGTGATGATAGGTCAGGTAATGTAGCCCTATAAGCACTACAGTTGTTGCCACGTTAAGCCTATTTACTGATCTAGCAGATTGAAATAGTTTTGGATTGACTTTAAACTATTTGTTTACATATATGTAGGCCTAAATAAATATCCATTGTAAAATACAAATGACAATTACATTATATACACTCCAATAGTTATTTGTTGTCATCAACCCACAGCACCCATACATATGATACAGGTAAACAGTAGGAACTGACTAAATGTTGCATCACAGTCAAGCCAGCATCGCAGTCTGTGGACCAGACATGCCTACAAACAGTTGATTTCTCCCCAGACAGTTGATCACCATTAAGGGAGGGAGGTGGGCCTGGCAGAACCTGTCAACTGAACTGCCGGTTCAATGGTGACGACTATTCTGCTCTGCAAAGGCAGTATCTGCTTACTTGTAAAGTGAGCAGATACTGCCTTTTTGCTTTGTACGGCAGCATTGGTCAACTTCAGCTAACACTGCATCAACATCTGTACAGTGAGTGACAACGGCATAGCACATGACTGACAGGTTGGCGCACTGAAGTCTGGAGAGGGGTGTGCTTGCTGACTGACAGGGCTGTGTATAGGCCCCTAACATAATTATGACGGTGTTCACAAGCATGACAAGGCGCCGCGATGTCAGTCTACCAGGCCAACACTTAACTGAATTACTGCAATTCACATGTGCAATTAGACATTATTAATTAATCATGGCGTATCTTCTTATTACATTCTCTGAACAATATAATACTATTGTATGGTAGAAAAAATGTTTAATTAGCGCTATGCAAAATAAACAATTTTATAAACTTTCTGACTAATGTAATGTGTCAACATTAAATTGATTCATAAGGCATATCTTTATTTGACCATTGGACATGAAGGGTTGGGTTCTAGCCGCAGCTCACCTCAGAGTGATTGACGCGCAGTGATTTAATTTTTCACACGAAACCTCCAATAGTAGCCGCAAGTGCACTTTTGGCATTGGGCACTAGAGAATGAGAATTTACATTCTAATTAAAGCCGCGGCTACAATTAGAAAATTTACGGTAATACATATAATATCAGTGTAGTACTTTCCTGACTGTGCGTCAGTCGTCAATCTTGAACGACCTTTTGGTACTAGTTACTAAATATCCCATTTCAAAAGCACTGTCACAGCTTTGAATATTTTTTGTAGAATTTTCAAGCACACTCAAGGCTTAGCCCTTACGATGCATTTAAGCATCACGTTACATCCCTGAAAACAGACTTAATTTTCCAACATAAAACTGATTTAGTAATAAAATTATATGATCATTTTCTTTAATTATTAACCCACTTCAAATCATCTTCATCCACTACAAGTCAAAAATTGCGACAGCAATTCGTGGCTTGTAGTAGATGAAGATAACAATGGTAAATTCAGGCTTGAAAGATTTAAACAAACCCTGAACAATGTGTGCTCAGTCAGTTCTGCTGTAAATCTCACCTTTTTACCATCGGCATCTGTGCCTTTACCCTCCTCTTCAATGTGAAATCTCAAATTTTCAAGCAGAATTATTGATCCGGGTGCAGGATCAGCACAGGCGGCTTCCACGTCTGATCCAACGCAATCATCAAGAAACACAATCTCACGATCACTGAAAAAATCATACATAATTTTAATGGTAAAAAAATATATACTTTTTCATAAAATCACAACAGAATGGACCTATACTACATGGATATTTGCTTCTCATTGTGATCATCAGTTTAACATTACATTTCATGCATTAACCCTTTCAGCACGAGGACTGTTTTTATACGTTTGAATCTGATGTCTGATGACGTCAGATTCTGATAACATTTAAAGACGGTCCCCACACTGAAAGAATTAGCACTGTATACATACAGACCTTGCAGAGTATTTGTCAACATAATAAAACAGCCAATCAAACCCAGCAAGCATGAAAATTTATGTCAAAACCAATGTCAGTTCAATGCTGACATGATGGACAAAAATTAAACCTACATTGGATTAACATCTTTTGTTTGCTAGGAAATACCTACAGCAGTTTCTTCAACTCATCAGCCACCGGTTTGAGTGAGTATTTTTCATTCTTCTTGCCGTCAGGTCGGCCAAGGTGGCTCATCAGCACCACTGACTTGGCACCATTATCAAGGGCATGACGAACTGTTGGCAAAGCCCCTACAATTCTGAAGTAAAAATAAAAGGTGAAAGATTGTTATTTGATGGAACCTGAAATGAGGGCTCAATGTTGGGATTGCATCATTATCATATAGCATTTATCTAACAATGTTGCTTCAGAGGATATTGGCGGTAATGACTAAAAAAATTAATTGTATGTTTCTGGTAACGGGCTTTTTAGAAATAGGGTAGGTAGGTCGGATCAGATTGCTGAAAAAAAGTTTAGCTCTGTTATTTATTGATAAAAAGAATTAGGGTGGTTAGATCCTAAAAAACTAGGGTCGACACCTAAAATTACGGTCGATTGGGTTACCGGAAACAAACAATTTTTTTGTTTTAGCCCAATTAATATTTGATTCTAGCACATGGCACAAGTTTTTTTTATATGGTAGCTACTAGGCTACACTGTGCTAGTTACCTAATAAATACATTATGAATAAATCAAAACTAAAATTTAGGTTTTTAAAAGATTACATTCATTTTAAGAAAGACATAAAACATAACATCCATGATGTTCAATCATTTAAATATTTTGGGGGGGCAGCTCTGAATAATTAGATATTTTAAAAATTTTGTTTTGAAAATTGTTTTAATAATGTACTGGTACATTACTTACCCTTTTAAGTTTTTAAAGTGGTTGGTACAAATAGGGGCCTATAGACATGATAGAGAATCTACTCTTTAAACGCTGAGATACTGGTATGTAATTAAAATATTTGCCCTGTTAAAGTTGTGCCCACAACTTCCAAGTGGGTAAAACTTACGTATGCACAATTTGACTTAAAACATATGACAGATTATCTGGCAAAGTCAATCCTGATTTCTCCTTCTATGTAGGCCTATACTACTAATATAAATGTGTAGTTGAGTTCTTGTAGTTTAACCCGTACAGCGCGGGGATCGACTTTAGTTGTCAGAATCTGACGTCCACAGACGATGGCTAAAGTTGATCCCCGTACTGCAAGAGTAAAAATATTTCTAATGGTTGTGGACCAATAACCATGATAACATAGGTTCTAATAAATTCAGAAAGAGCTAATTAAGACAGTTATGAAGATTTCAAGTTGATAAATATCCTCTAGCCTCCAAAGTTTTCATTTAAAAATTCAGCGCTTTAAGGGTTAATATACTACCTATGTGGGTATACACTTATGTGTTTGAACCAATAAACATATTTGATTTGATTTGTTTGAAGGACAAACATAAAGGTTGCAAATGGCTATAGTCTAGCAATGATTAACCAAGTTAAACCATGTTTAACTTTAACCCTTAAAGTGCTGAAATAATTTTGTATAAATCCTGGAGACCAAAGGGTTTTTTCTCAATCTAAAATCATCATGCATGTCTTAGGTAACTCTATCTGATTCATTTAAATGCCTATGCTATGGGTCTACACCCATTATAAATCTTTTATTCTGATTATGACGACTAAAGTTGATCCCCGGCTGCAAGGTTTAAGGGCTGAGACTCATACCTTTGATTGTTTGTGATTTCTGAGCCCTTCAGAGGAACATTGAAGTCAACTCTAAAAATAAAATAAAAAAACATTTAACTTTAGGCCTAACAAAACATTATGATGGAATGCGTTTCTATTGTACCTCTGTCATTCATTTTCATACATTATCAACCATAGGCCTACTGAATGAAAAAAAGAGCAAAACCTATTGTTTTGTAAAAGTTGTAGACTTTTATTTTTAGATTTTGTGGGAGCCACTGTAGACTACAAGGTTTATCATAGTACAGTTGCTTCCAAAAAATCAATAGTCCAAAGCTACATACCTGCCAACCCTACCGATTCTGGCGGTAGGGTACCTATTTTACGGCCTATCCACCGTTATAGGCATATCCTACCACATTTCAAATTATCAGCTCATTAAAATAAAAACACCTGTAAATCTACCGCAGCTACTATAAAAACAGTAAAAAAAACTAAATGGTGAAACTGGCTAGAATGCAGGAAATGGCACAGAGCATATGTATTTTAAAAAAATCGGGAGGCAGGCCCCTGGATCCCCCTCCCCCCTAGCAGGCCGGGCACGCATCCTGTTCACCCGGGGGCCCGCATCCGGCATATCCCCTATGGGGCCTATGATCTTAACTTTTCTAATGAAAATAAGAAAGTTAAGATAGGCCTAATCCAAATTTTATAATTCTTATATCGAAAAATTCTTATATCAATATTGGCCCATCGTCTACGACGCTGGCCCAATATTGAACCAGCATTAATAGTGGGATGGGCCCCTGGTCAAAACCTACCAATTTTTTTAATCAAAAGGTTGGCAAGTATGAAGCTATATAATAGGCTACTATAGGTCGTACGCCCAATATCGCGAACCACGTTTTTCGCCATTTAAAAAATATTTACCAGCTGAAATTATTTTTTTTCACTTCTATTCAACTCACTAACATGTCCGGCGATCTCCAGGTATAATTTTTGTTTGAAAAATATTTTAACTTAGGAGATCCTTTCTTTGTTATGTATAACGTTTTTCGCGAATTTCACTTAATATCGCCCACCGCTCTAATGATGAATGACTTGCACCTGTCATTATACATGACAAAGAAAAAGATCAGACGATGTAAAGTATTTTTTGCCGAAAAAACGGCAGAAATAGGCGCCGGATAACTTGGCAAGTTGAATAAAGTTGAAAAAAATAAAATTTAGTCACCAAATATTTTTTAAATGGCAAAAAACGTGGTTCGCGATATTGGGCGTATGACCTATAGGCCTACCCCTAGGGCCTAGGCCTATACAAATACTATAACTTAGTGAGATGACCCCCCCCCCCCCCAATATTAAAAACATCAATATCATCATGACCCCCCCCCCCCCCATATGGCATATGTGATATGTGATGTGCATATATATAGCATTCCCACAGCCACAAATTCCATTGAGACTGATGTTTCAACTTTGGGCCAGTGTTGTTGATGCCATGAATGATGGTGTCACAGTTGAAACAGAAATAGCTGGCATGTTTATTGCTGATTTATTTTCATTGTTCAAATGTAGCCTAAGCATATTTCCCCATTGACCTTGAAATAATCGTTGAGGTCAACGTCAATGTAGGAATCACTGAGTGAGGCGTGATCAACTCACCAGCCGGCTTTGCTCGTCTGAAACTGCCTGACCAACTGAAAAGCGAAAGCCTGAACGACGAATCAGCAATATCTTTTTGACTATCAGTAACAAGTTAACGTCAAATTATCACTCAAAACAACTGACACCAAATACAAACCTCATCAGCACTCGTTTACCCTTCACGTCGACTTTATCGATGCTTAATTTGTTCAACGCCATGTTTCGTTTTTTTAGAAAAAGCGAAATAATGAGACCTCCCTCCAGAGTGCACAAAGATCAAAAGACAGCCAATCTCAGAATATTAAAAAACAGAAGCATTATTATTACAAGTCTAATTACGCTGTCAATGTTGAGATAAATATTTCATGAGTGTTAGCGAGGAAGAGTCATTCTCCACACATAGATGTCGCTCAGGTCAACCCCGCTCTGTCTCTGTAACCACACGCCATGATTCGACAAAAACTGCTCATTTTGAGCAGTTTTGTTGATATAACAACTGTAGGCTTATAAACACGCTTGAGTGTCCTGAATATATATGGCAAATATAAAACACCACTACTCCGCCGCATATGAGTTTATATTCACATAGAAATAGAAAACATTCAATGGATTACTTTTTCTGCCTACGCGCTGCTGTGAGAAGGTCCATGTTTACGTTTTTCTGACAGCATTTACAATCGGTTTCAAAACACTGGCAAATATAAATTACTGAATGACATGCGAATTGTGCTGGTTCAATTTATCCACTACTAAACAGAATAAATAGCCCTTACCTGTAACAAACTCTAAAATCAAATTAAATATTGAAAAAAGGATAAGTAATGAGTTGAAGTGAACACCAAAATAGTTCTTCTTCTTCTTCTTCTTCTTTGTGAGAACAGCGTTCGCTCCTTTCTTGGAGCATTGCACGCCGTGGTGTGTGTGCACATATTACATGTCGGAAACTCGTGTTAAGGAGTGCTAGTTGTAACCTAAAGAGAAAACAGGAGGTTACAGCAAAACAAAAATTGTGCATAGAAAACAAAGGTGAATTAAAAAACCCTCTGGTTTACATAGTATTCAGTCGTAGGCGGAAGGAGTCTAGTGTTGGAGAGGAGACAACATGGAGTGGGAGGCTGTTCCAGACTGGTATAGTGCAGGGTAAGAAGGAAAATTTGTAAGGGTCATTTGACGGGCTCAGTGGAATATACCTCCACGGATGGAATCCTCGTGTTTGTCTGGTGGATAGGGTCAACCACCTGTGCCAGGGATCTCCCATTGTAGTATGCACTATTCTGTACATTGTATGCAGTCTCATATTACTGCGACGCACAGCATGGGATTCCCAGCCAAGGTGGTTAACCATCTCGCTAACACTGCTGGTATTATGCCAGCGGTTGCAGACATACCTTGCAGCACGTCTCTGCACCATCTCCACTTTTTTGATATTATCAGATGTATGTGGGCTCCAAACCGTTGAGGCATATTCCAGGTGAGGTCGGACTAAAGATTGATATGCTTGGGTCTTGACAGCCTGCGATGAAATTTTCAAGTTTCTGCGCAGGAGGCCAAGAACGCTATTAGCTTTTGCTGTAACATTGTTGATGTGGGAGTTAAATTTAAGATCGGGAGTAAGTGTTAGGCCAAGATATTTAACAGAATCTGTACTTTGGAGTGGCTGGTCATGTAGATTGTAACATGCATTGATTTTAGATTTGCTTCTGCCGGTCCTCATGGTAAAACACTTGTCTGCATTAAACTGCATAAGCCAAGTCTTTTCCCAGGAGCCGACAGAATTTAGGTCAGATTGGAGTAGTTCGGTGTCTTTTTTACATCTGATGGGACGGTAAGTAATACAGTCATCAGCGAATAAGCGGACTGTACTATTCACGACCCCATCAGGGAGGTCATTTATATATATAAGAAAGAGTATGGGTCCCAGGACAGTCCCTTGGGGCACCCCCGACAATACAGGAGCACTGTCAGAGGTAGCACCATCCAGGACTACTCTCTGGGATCTGGAACAGAGAAAGTCTGTGATCCACTCAAGTGTATCCCCTCGGATGCCATACCAGTTGAGTTTGTAATTTAAACGTTTGTGCGGAACCTTGTCGAAAGCTTTGCTAAAGTCCATAATAAGCATGTCTGTTTGAGTTGTACTACTGGCCAGGTCCTGAAAGAGGGAAAGAAGCTGTGATTCGCAAGAATGATTTCGCCGAAAACCATGCTGAAGAGGAAATAGAATGTTCTGAATTTCGAGATGTTTCATCAAGTTACTTACAATAATATGTTCCATAATTTTTGATGTTATACATGTCAATGAGACTGGGCGATAGTTACTTGGCTTGTGCTTATCACCCTTTTTGAAAATTGGAGCCACATTAGCTTCTTTCCAGTCGTCCGGCACCTGTCCAGTTGTAAGGGAAATTTGGAAGATAATTTGTAGTATGGGGGCGATTTCATTACTAAGTTCCTTTAAGACCGTCGGAGGTATTGAATCGGGGCCTGAAGCTTTATGGGGTTTTAAGTTATCCAAAAGTTTTTTAACGCCAGGAGTAGAAATTTCAATTTGGGGCATAGAAGGGAAGGAACTGGGTCCTTTGTCTGGCATGGATCCGATGGGTTCTTGAGTGAACACAGAGCTAAATTGATTGTTTAGAATTTTAGCTTTGTCAGAGGCATCGCTGAAAGTGTCTCCCTGGCTACGCAATGGGGCAACATCCGCCGAGTCCTTTCGCATGTTTTTAATGAAGGACCAGAATTTCTTTTGTTTAAATTTTCTTTCAGAGTTGTTATCTTCTTCCGAATAGTCTATAATATTTTCTATATACTGCCAGTATGCCTGTCTCATTTCTTTTTGTAAACTGTGCCGAATATTTTTGAGTTTTTTCGAAATCCTGGCAGATGGTTTGGCTAATTTCTTTGATTTTGTGTGAATTTTGTTTCTTTTCCGAATCATTTTCTTAATTTTTGGCGTGACCCAGGGAAGGTGGTGTTTACCATTGAGCTTTTTCCGTGGAATGTACTCGTCCATGCTTGATGTTAAAATGGATTTGAATTTTGTCCAAAGGTCGTTAGCTGAATACCCTTGGTTGGCATTTTTTATGCTAGTATAGAGAGAATTTAGGTTTGATCTAATGCCATCCCAGTCTGCTTTTCTATACAGAAAGATGTTACGTTTTGGTTTTGAAATACGGCAAGGCTGGGTATCAATTTCTGCAAAAACAATTTCGTGATCAGATTTTCCAATACCGGGAAGAATTTCGATTTTCTGGAGGCTAGATTTGTTGTTCGTAAAAAGTAAGTCAAGAATTTTGTCTTCCCTGGTTGGCTTATCGACTACCTGCTCCAAGTTGTGGTCGAGTGATACATCGATAAGTTTCTGATTTTGCGGTCGCTCACTTCCAGCAGCGGGGGACACTTCCAGCGAAGTCCAATTGACAAAGCGAGCATTGAAGTCGCCACCAAGCCAAACATAACCATTTGTTGTGTGTGTAATTCTACTGAGGGATGCATCTAATTGGAAAAGGGGGTCTAAATCGTTTCGAGGTGGTCTGTAGAAAGCGCCAAAGTGTAAAGATTTGCATCCTATTAAATTTATATGGACCCAAAGAATTTCACAAGTTGTGTCCAGTTCTGTGGCTTCTGAGCTAATTAAATTGTTTGATACCGCAATTAGGACTCCACCATATGACTGGTTTGGTCTGTCTTTGCGGTATACAGTGTATCCCCAATCGGGCTTGAAAATTTCTATCGAATTAATGTTTGAATTTAGCCAAGTTTCCGTTCCGATGATTATGTCAGGCTTGGTGGAGTGAATAACATGTTCTAGTTCTATGGTCTTGTTTTTGACTGATTGGAAATTTATGTTTAAGACTCTAAGTGGGCGGTTGAAAGAATTTGGTTTACTTGGGGCTGTCTTTGTTGTTTTACTTGGTGTAGAAGTATGGATGGGTTTTGGGGGCTGCGGTGATTTGTCGGAAGCGAAAGTTGTGTCCAGAGATGAAAATGAGTTGGATAGTTCTATGGGAGTAGTGTTGAAGAGGGATGAGGAGAAGGATGGAAGGCCGCATTGACAGCAAATCCACGAGATGTTGCTGTGGTTTGCTAGACTATTGTAAACCTGGGGGTTCATACTCATGCAATCGATGTGATACCAGGTTTCGCATTCATCACACCGGATTGCATCCTGACCCCATTTAACAGCCTTTTGGCAGACACCGCAAGGGTATTTGGTCGTACGGGGGCCCGGATTGGTGGAAATATCTCCTGACAGCAAAAGTAGGAGACTAAGTGAGGTAGATAGAAAGTTTGGATTGCATCTACTTTTGATTTTTGAGCAAGCATACTTAATGCTTGCAATCTCGATTTGGTGAGATGTGTGTCTGGTTGGGGGTGTAACTGACCAAGAGCCAGTGGCGTCAGGCTCAGGGGAGGTCTCAGTTAGTTTTACATTGTTGTGCGAGTGTCTCTGAATAGCAAGGATAATGCCAGCAACAAAAACAGTGACACGCAGGTGCATGGTTAATGATTGAAGACCAAGGCTAGCCCTGGACCTAGTTCCGTGGTTATAGGAATGGTTATAAAATCACGTGGTAACGCTCACTAACGGCTGATAAATCTGGTCAATCGCCATGCGTGCATACGGCGAAATGAGCGTGTGGTATCAGAGATATAATCTCTGAGGTCAGAATGAGGAAGAGTAGGCCTATTTAAACTGTTTTCACACCAAAAAGAGTGGCCTAAATTTAGTGTAGGCCTAGGTTTATGACTCAATGTTAAACAGAGCAGCTATAGTCGCGTTTAAATGAAACATTAAATAGGCCCTAAGTATTCATACCTAATCATGGCATTCATGCAACAGTTGAACAGTTAATTATTAAAGTGACACAAATTCACAATATCAGTGTTGGGGAGACTGGGGACCGATGAGCCAAGGAGATTGAAGAACCACCGATTTTGCTGTTTAATGAAAAATTGCTGTGGCCTCTAGCGACCATTAGACAAGGTAACACATTCGTAGCTGTCGGCCATATTGTTTTAAACTCAATTCAAAAAGTTATGGAGATTTAGTGAAAAGTAAGTTAGTTTTTGGCATTGTTTAGTAACCCAGCAAACACATAACGTTACCACAACGTTTTAAAAAGTTGTGGTTAGGTTATGTTTTAAAATAACGTTGTCATAACGTTATGATTACGTTCCTCACTAAAGATATTTCAAAACAACGTTGTAACAACGTTATAATAACCTTACTCAGTTAACATTTGAAATAATAGTAATAATAAACATTTTTTTGTACAAGATTGATATCTTTATGCATGGATATCTAATTGTAATATTTTTTCCAAACGTTGAAATAACTTTATTACAACGTTATAAAATAACTAGTCATATCGCAGAAAAAAACAGAAATGACATTATTTCTGAAGGTATAAATGCCAAAAATTTATCAGGTTAATTCCTCTAATGAAAATTTCAGTTATGCAGCTCTGTCTTAATAACGTTGTGAGAACGTTACTATAATGTTGAATACACACGTGAATGATATAAAATATTGCATGTTATTTTCAATGTTGCAAAAACGTTATTATAACGTTATAAAATTATTAGTCAAAGCACGAAAATAAAAAAATGTTGTTATTTCTGAAGGTATAAATAATAATAATAAATTATATCCTAACTCTATAAATATGGGTTTTTTTCAATTCCGCTAATATATTTTTTTGTTCTGTAGATTCCACTGTATAATGTTGTGAAGACTTTACTATAACGGTATATCAACAGGGGCGGACTTAGACCGGGCTGACAGGGTTCCGGAACCTTGTCAGCGTTTTCAAATCTTACAAATTACAGAGTTTGAAACCTCAAAAAACGGTAAATTAATTGATTTTTAGGGGGATTGGGACCCAGTCACCGTTTTGATGACAGGGTTCCAAAACACAACTGATAGTCTATCTTTCATTGTTGGTCAATTAGGCTGATTCATTGATCTCAAGATAGACGCTGGCACTATGATGTGTGAAAGGGTGATGATGACACCGGCAGCAGGTGTAATTAACAGTCCCGCCAAATCATAATGTACACTTCTCTACAAAGCCAAAAGGCAGTATCTGCTAACTTGCAGTGGAGGTAGATACTGCCTTTTGGCTTTGAATGGCAGTATAGGCCTGCAAGTGGAGACTGGTTGTCATTGGGGACCGACTATTGCATAACATTCACATCACCCTTTGTTTCCAAAGACTTCAATAAATTAAACACACCTATAGTTTTGGAGGGGCTCTACACATTGAAATTGTAGTACGTTAGTTCTGTTTTACCTATAAGTCTTTTTTTTTATACTTTTTTTTCTACTTTTTGTACTAATATCTGGATATAGATCTGGTAATTTTCACGATTTTTTCATTTTTTCGAATTTCGCGAAGATAACAAATTAGGGAATTTAAGAAGCTTTAAGTAAATTATAATTATAATAGCGCTAAGCCTACCTATAATCGAAAATGACTACAGTGAGTTTCTGCTCCAGTCTCTATAAAGACTCAACAACAATGTATATCTTATATATCATGTATATTAGCCGATAGCGCTTGAGCTTGAAAACAAATAACTCGATAATAAAGTACATCTTTAATTTGTTTAGTTGCTGTTCATAATTATCATTCAGTAATTGGAACGGTTTTGCTAGTTAGCCTAACTTACAGTAATGTGTTTGTGTAACAATACCAGCTTGAGGGTCCATGGCCACTAACACTGGATGTTACCCCATTGCTCACTCAACGTTGGCCTGGTATCACCGGTGCTGACCCAGCATTAAACGAACGCGTCATGAATAGTTATTTCCGTAATTGGTATTACGTAGGGGTGAAGTGGGCTACGCCTACAGTATACTTGTGATAACTAAACGATGGATGAGGGGAGTTTTAGCTTTCACAGAGTAGCTTACTCCCCCGTGAAAGCTAAAACACAAAGCATCAGTTAAAGGTGACCTTCCACAACTATAGGCTTATCTGTTAGGCCTAAATACCGAAGAAAAAAAGTATTTTTAATATTGAAAATACGAAAAGTCCTTAAATAAAAAATTAACGAATATTTAAAACCTGAAAATTACCATATATATCCTATATAGATATATTGGTTGGAACCCTGTCAGATTTTTCATTGGATCCGCCCCTGGTCAATCGAAAGGAATTTGAAATTTTGTATAATTTTTTCCAATCCCAAAATTTAAGAATTAATTAATAATCTTAACAATTATTCTATGATGCATTATGCGCACTTGTGAATGCACATGCTTGCATAATTGTGGAGACCGCTTGTATTTATTGAAAATATATAAATGGCAGTAGAAATGTGTATAAGTATATATATTTAGGTTAACGATAAGCGACAATCCAGCTATTTTAACACAAAACATTCTGCTAACAATTCTCATATTTAATTGTTCCTGGGCGGCAGTTTGTCCCTGTCATGTATGAGAGCATTTATATAACATTGGGGAATATTCTGCGCTTGTGAATATTATTTGCATGTTCTAAGAATGTTTCCAGTTAACAATCCATTAAGTATTCCCTTTTTATTTTTATTTATTAATGCTTGCAATTACCCAAAAAAAATTCTCAAAGTGGCCTATTCCCCCGTTTGCTCTTGTCATGAGAACATTTTCATATCATACCGGGGATATTCTGCATCAGGAAATATTATACAAACGTTCTGAGAATGTTTCCAGGGATCGAGGTGTTGGGATATATTTGGTTTGTCTGTGATGTGCTTAATGTGGTCAAATGTTTAGTGGGGGGGGGGGAATATGCATCATATATGCGCATTAGTGGAGTTTGAATTGTACGTCAGTTTGCCGCGTCTCCTGTAGTCCACATAGCTTGGATCCTGGATATATTAAGGCCTAACCTGAATTTTGCAACATAATATAATAACACTTTTTGAAACCATTTCATGCCCAGCAAACACGAGGCATTGAACCAATGTTGTTTTAAAGTTGAAACAGCATTGATTCAATGCCTTGTGGTTACTGGGCATGTGCCTTTCTAGTACGATGAAGGTGTTTTATTGTTGGGAGAGCGTCGCGGACAGTGGTACATTGTTAATCTTCTCAAAATACCACGCCCTCCCCATCCGATGGCGTGATCCTGAACAAAGCAGCCTCTGACACAATTCGTCAGGCTAAAATTGTACCAGCGTCGCAGATGGTGGGAAACACTAACCATGCTAAAACAACACTGGACCAACGTACGTCTCATGTTTTCTGAGAAGGGCATGTATAGCGTTTGGGTAGCCTACATCACGCTCACTCACAGCCAGCTCAAGTTTTATCACAAAACATTCTGCTAACAATTCTCATATTTAATTGTTCCTGGGCGGCAGTTTGTCCCTGTCATGTATGAGAGCATTTATATAACATTCGGGGAATATTCTGCGCTTGTGAATATTATTTGCATGTTCTAAGAATGTTTCCAGTTAACAATCCATTAAGTATTCCCTTTTTATTTTTATTTATTAATGCTTGCAAATACCCGAAAAAAATTCTCAAAGTGGCCTATTCCCCCGTCTGCTCTTGTCATGAGAACATTTTCATATCATCCCGGGGATATTCTGCATCAGGAAATATTATACGAACGTTCTGAGAATGTTTCCAGGGATCGAGGTGTTGGGATATATTTGGTTTGTTTGTGATGTGCTTAATGTGGTCAATGTTTAGTGGGGGGGGGGGGAATATGCATCATATATGCGCATTAGTGGAGTTTGAATTGTACGTCAGTTTGCCGCGTCTTCTGTAGTCCACATAGCTTGGATCCTGGATATATTTAGGCCTAACCTGAATTTCGCAACATAATATAATAACACTTTTTGGAAACCATTTCATGCCCAGCAAACACGAGGCATTGAACCAATGTTGTTTTAAAGTTGAAACAGAATTGATTCAATGCCTTGTGGTTACTGGGCATGTGCCTTTCTAGTACGATGAAGGTGTTTTATTGTTGGGAGGACCAAAGCACAAGGTAGGAATCTCCAACAATTACCCTACTGTCTCTACTGCCCATGGTAATTCAAGAACTTTTTGTGAAAAATTCTTGGTAAGACGCACTAGTTACTACTAAGACCACTATTATGTTATTAGATAAAAATAGTGTATATATTATTTAAATTGTCACTGAATATATTAATTCTAGATACCAGCAAAACTAGTCAAAGTGGGATAATACATCATAGCGAGTAAAATTATGATAATGTCATATAAATTTCATTGTTTAATATAGTATTTGATTAATGTCCCTGATAATTGTTTAAGACAAGTTTAAATTCTGTGAAACTCAATGACCTTGACCTCCTTTCTTTTCACCGAGCTGGCTAATACAATGAAGTATGGGGAGGGGTCTTATGTAACCTTGTTTCCACCGAGTGTCGTCACTGAGTTTTACAGAATGAGGTCTGGGGGAGGGGGTGTTGTATAACCTTGTTTTCCCCGAGTGACGTCACTGCGTTTCACAGAATAGCCGAACAATGACATATAGTGGTCTAATTCTTTATGACAACTTCCCCGCAAACACCAGGCGTTGGCGCATTGCTGAGTCAATGTTGGCCCATCGTCTTCGCCGCTGGACCAACATTATTCCAACATTGGGCCAATGCTTCGTGTTTGCTGGATTGGTACCTGCCCAACAAACACGGGACATTCACCCGATGCTGTTGGGCCAGCGTTGAAGACAGTGGGCCAACATGGGAACAGCATTGGGTGAATTCCCCGTGTTTGCAGGGTAGTTGTAATTACCGGGGTACATTATGAACGTATTTAACTTTTATCAACGATTTCAACGCGATGTTGACATTTACCTAGTGTCATTTCTGTATACCTAATCTACAACCTCAATAAAGAAGACAAAAATGAGTTATAAATCGATCGTTGCGCATATATATCATGCTTGAAATTTATTTATTTTTATTCCATAAATCTGAAAGAGGACCCTCGAGACATCATATAAATCGAACAGGCGCAGATTCCAGCTGAGGAAAATTATGTTCCTTGTATCAACAAAATAAATTGAATGAAAAAAATGCTTGTGTTTTGTGCATATTATTTGCAGGGATAGATATGGAATGTTTTACAGAGGCTGTATAGAGATTGCTTAAATGCCGGAACACCGTTTGCAACGCCAAACCGTCATTAAACAACATCAAACGTTCCGTGATACCTTATTGAAAAGTATGGGATGTTGTAACGAGGTTGCATAAAGGTTAAAATAAAACGTTGTTTTTAAACGTTCTGATAACGTTATCGGAACCAACCAGTTGAAAAATCATAATGTTTTCTCCACATTATTAGATAAAACAGAGGTTATACGAAGGTTATACAAAGGTTAGAGAAACGTTGTAGCGAGGTTGTAAAAACGTTGTGACAACGTTACAATAAAACGTTGTTTTCAACGTTCTGACAACGTTATCTGAACCAAAAAAATGTAATTTAAATATGTTTTTGGTATTGAAGTTGTACAAACGTTGGAGAAACGTTGTGGTGAGGTTGTAAAAAGGTTGTAACAACGTTGTAAAAACGTTTTTTATTAACGTTGTGACAACGTGATCACAACCACACAAATTTCCGTTGGGACAACGTTGTCACAACGACACCACTACGTTGTCACAATGTAATTGTCACAACGTCATTTTGTTAGCTGGGAAATTGTCCTAGACTAGTATCAGTAAAAACGTAGTTATGATGAACTAGGGGATTAATCATGGACTCAAGGCATGACGTTGTTTTTCTTTAAATATCTTCTAAACGTTGATAAATAGTCTAGTTTTATTAGATCAGGTTTTTGATTCAGAGGCACCATGGGGTTACAGTGGAAAGGAACTGGTGGGGACCGATGGGCCATCTTTCAATGGGTCCACTGATCCATGTCGGGGTCCTATGGGCAGGTGGCTCATAGTATTATTATAGTATTAGTATTATATATATACAAAAGAGGACTGTATATATAATATATATCTCAAGAATATTCGGTGGTTCTTTGGTCCCCATGGCCCATCGGTCCCCAGTCTTCCCGGGGAGAGTGGGGACCGATGAGCAGCTTTTCACATATTAGACTTGTGATGCTAGTGCTGCCCCCTTAATTGTGGAACATTGTTTTTATTATGTTGCCGTAACTACACAATTATAATGTTGAATTAAAATATTTCGGTCACTCACCTAGGGGACCAATGAGCCACAGTTGGTCATGTTGGAAAAGCTTCTCTAAGGATGTCGCTATTTAAAACAAATGTGTCAAATTTAGTTGAAATGACGGACGATTCAGATGCATAAAGCATGAGTAATCTACAGTACGTAGTTGTAGAAGGACAGCGCTGATTGGCTAATATGTGAAAAGTGGCTCATCGATCCCCAGCCTCCCCTAATTTATGCCTATCAAAATCACCAAAAAGACATAATTTTATTTTCGCTTCGTGATATATGTCCATACCATGTCCATAGACCAGAACTGTGGAAGTCTTTCTAATTGTTGGTTGCTGTGGCAACATGGCAAATGTGCTAAAAGCCCCAATCCATTTACCAGTTATTATAGGTCTACTGTATTTTTTATTTTGGACATGCATGTCCGAAGTTATATCCCATCATTATTCCTCGGTAAAAGCGCAACATAAAATGTAAAAAAAATTACGCAATTTGATCTGGTTTATGGACATGTTGATGACATATTATGGACATATCATAGACATGGAGAGCATGAACTGCTAACTTCAAATCTCACAACACTGATTGATGTGTGAGAGCTTCCATCCGTGAGAATTGGCAAAAGAAGGGATGGTTTATTCCGCTGTAAACTGTCAACCACATGCTTTTTGATCGTTTTTCATGGGCATATTAACAATGTTGTTGATCATAGTTTCAATCACAGTCAAATTAATGATCAACATCAATATCTTTCAAATCGTAACAACTGCATTCGATAAATGAATAAATTATAATAGTTCCTTCTGCTTCATTATCAAAAGTATTTAAATATTTCAACAAGAATAAAACATCCAAGCACATTAAAGTATGCTTCGACCGTGAAAATGTGCGACCGGTCAGTGCACATGTGTGGACATAGATCATAGACGTATACATGTGAACCCCGCACCCAATATACACACCATGTCCTATTACACCCAGCGACGCGGCAGCACATACCCAGCAAACACAAAACATTTGTATAACATACAATGTTGGACCAACGTCGAGGACGTTGAGCCGACGTTGTATAAATGTTATACAAATGTTTTGTACTTGCTGGGTATTGACGTCTACACATGTATTTAATTCACTATATACATAGGTAGACCGAAAATCAGTTGTTGTTTTTCCCAGCCGCGCATGCGAGCCGTAAGTTCACGGTGATCTCGTGCCAGTCGACAGTCCATTCCTGTCCATGTCTATGGACATATGGAGGAGCCAAATGATGATTTTGGCCTGACGTTGTGTCACTTTATGTGCAGGCTACGCAATAAATTGCCTTCAATGAATAATTTAAAAACAATAATTTTGATAAATAGGCCTATATAAGCAGGTAGAAATTTTAAATATTGGGCCAATTAAAAATCCAGATCACTATTTGTAAATTGAAAAAATGTATAGACCTATACATAGGCCTAACTGACTGCCTGTTTTTTCATTTATAATCATAGCATGGTATATTCAGATTCACATTGACCATGATGAATGATTTTCACTGATTTCTCCATCAATACTCAACCAATTATCGTGAAATTTAACAAGCACAATTTTGTAGTCATGGGGCGTGTATATACATCCTGAAAATTACATTGAAAAGTATTGTATACCGTACTTTAAAAGTTAGTCTATTAAAAATGTAGTAAATAAAAACTCATTAGCTTTGTCTCTGAACCCTTTAGCTTTGTCTCGGAAATTCATTAGGCCTACATGTCAAATGGTTTGAATTCTGACATATCTTCTAAAACTTCGTGAAATTTTGAGAGTGGTCGCCCGGCGCCATGGGAAGACAATTGTCTGTGGAAAATGTTAAAAAAATAGGTTCAGATTTAAATGAGAAATCCTCTAAATTCATTCAGCCTGGTTGATGAATTTAATGTGAATCTGACTATAGGCCTAGTGAAGCCAGCTGTCCGAGTGGCATAGTGGCATAATTTTGTAAAAAAAAGCTAGAACGTTTCTGAGTGATTTTTTGAATTCTGCTTGGGAAACGTTTTTAGGCCTACTGCATGCAGTTACCATAAAGGTCAGTAAGCATATAGAAACTTCTGTTCATTATCATTCCATTTACTCCACCGTCTGGGTGACGGTAGAGTAACTTCTTTGTTCGACCTCTCGTTTCTCTCCTTATCGATATTTTGATATGACTTTGCTGTGCACTAATCAGACAGATGGAGCAGATGAACACGACGGCCCGGCCTTATGGCTGACTCAGCGGGGCTAGGACGGGACGTCCGCCTAGCCCACTGGGGGGATCACAAGTGGCTGAGTCGAGCGGGGGAGACCGCGTGGGTTAGCGTCGTCGGTGTCCCTCAAGGAACGGACTCTCGTCAGATGCCGAATCCTGCCGAACCTCGCCGAAACCAGTAGCTGGCCGCACAAGCAGTCCACTCATCCCCTGGGCATATCAACTGATCCCCAGCCTATATATGGGTGTTTGCATGCGGGTAGGCTACTGTGGCACGCAACATGATTTTATGGCTGCTGTCATTTTATTTATTGCTAGCTGGTTTTAGAGTAACCCTGATTACTTGTTTGTAAGGTTAATCCGCCAGAGCTGCATATATAGCCTTGATGCCAGCCATATAACATAATCTAGCTTCTGCTCTGTGCACGTGTTACCAGAGATTCTTTATTACCAGAGATTCTTTTTTATAATAAAGAATCTCTGGTGTTACTGTGTAGCCTACAGTGATCCAGCAACATCAATATCTCACTATATAGGCCTACACACATACAGCTGAAACTCAGGATATATTCTATGGGTGGATTCAAGCAGCTATGCAGCCATTTGTTTATTTTTGACACGTGGCTAGTCTATAATGTGGCTTTGTTGGATACCGGCTCTATGATATAGCCGGGTATTTGTTCTGGCGCTAAATTCTTGGGCCCTGATTGGCCGGTTCAAGTGGGCAATTTTCTTGAGCTGTGATCGAGCTGTGCTCTCGCAAAAAATCTTTTGGAGAACTCCAGTATTCCACGATAACAGGACATAATTCGTTGTTGCTCTCTGTATCTCAGCTTGACACTTCACCAAGCACTAGTTATTATTTGAACTGTGTGTTTACACTGCAAGCTTCTCGGTGCACACTCACACTACAGCATTTGCCATTAGGACTTTCAGTTGATGATGGTTTCTCAAACTATTCAGTTACTAAATTGAACTAAAAGCTGTGTCTCTCTGCGAGATGTAGGCCCCCATCATTTGATCGATAGCCAGGTCAGTGGGAAATCACCTCCCACCAAACCATTTACACTGCCCACCCGAGACACTGCTCCTTCGCATGTTAGAATTTGCAGATGGTTGACGTCATATGTCCCCCGCTCTCAATTTCAAGTATTGTGGTAAGCTTGTGATTGGCCGGCTGTCTTGCTAAAAGTACCCTGATCGGCTGGCGAGAATATTATGGTGGGTGAGGGGTTGGTGTAGACAGACACCTGTGTGGAGCCCAGCAAATGCGAGTATTTGACCCAATACTGTTTCAATATTTGCCCACCGCCAACGGCGCTGGACCAGCATTGAAACAACATTGGGTCAAGTCTTCGTGTTTTCTGAGAGAGCTGTCTGCATTTTGATACACGCTTGCCGTCTGTGTCTGGTTGGAACAGGCTGCACAGTGCTCTGTGTACAAACCATTATGGCTGCAATTATCCGCAGGTACCGGTACCTTAAAAGTGTTTGAACTGAATGAGAGAGATTGTGGCGAGTGTAATAATAGCAAAATGTTTTTTGAAAGGGCATTTAGAAAGCTATCTCGTCGTTCTGTTATATCTAATTATACTTTCTAGATGCTACGTAGGCCTAGTAGTGTTTCATTAACTGCTATTATGGTCACATAACTGTAATTTTTTTTTATCTAGATGGCATCCATTATTATTTGACAACATAAAACAAAAGTCAGTTGGTATAGGCCTTATTATAGTTTCCAAATGTTCTGATGCACGTCATTGTATTTATTGAAATTGTGGAAACTTTTTTTATTTTATCGGATATAAATTAATGTCGACACAAGATGAGAACACTATTTTTCAACTTACTATACATGTATATATAGACTACCAATCATTTGAATTAAGAAAGAAATGAATGTGTATGTGTGCTATTATATTTACAATGTAGGTCAGTGGCCCTTGTGCATAAATAAATTATTTGAATTGATTTTGATATAACCTGAGCATAACTAGGACAATGTAAAGACTTCAGAACCTTTAAACATAGTAATGACTCCTCACCCTGGGGGGACAGCTCCCTATAAAGCTGGCGTCCCATCCGTGAAGATGAGATTTGCAAACCATCCCTGAACACTGCAAGTGAAATTGAAAAATGATCCCTAAGCAATGCAAGCTCATTTGAAAAAGAACCCTTTTACTTGCCGTTGAGTGAAAGTTGAAAAAATGACCACTAATTCTGTACCGGTATTTCAAAACATTCTTCTCTTTTAAAAAACCCCACTAAATTGAGGTTTCAGGCCATTTTGAGCCTCTAAACAAGTAAGGTGCGTTACACACGTTTTTTTTTATAAAAAACAACCCTTTTAACGTGTTTTCTCCTTCACGAATGGGACGCCAGCTTTATGGGGAGCAGCCCCCCTGGGCTCCCCACCCAAATCATATAATAGGCCTAGCATTTCATTAGTGCAGACATATCGGACACTAGTGTAGCCGGATGTGTGTGTGGCGTACTGGAGTGAGTTGACTCTGGCTTAATTGTTAGCGCTCAGGCATCATGATATCAAGGACGGTAGTTTGATCCGGTAATGCAGTACTTATAGGCCTGACCTAAGTACAGAACACTGGGGATAAGGTTGCAGCAAAAGGCAGGCATCAACCTATTGGATTTTATATTCGGGAACTCGATGACTGTTGTCAGGTTGTTGTAGAACTTTTCATTTACCAGCTACGCCCAAATAGTCACTACAACATTCACTGACACAATTATTATTAAAAAATTACAAAAAAATTGGAGGAGCTTCTAAAATGATAAAATGACTTGAGAAGAATTAAATGGTATTTCTTCTCAACAAAAATGTCTTTGAAAACTTTTTTCTCTAGTTGCATATGCAACTCCAGTAATATCAAATAATCATTTTAAAAGACAACTCCCCCCCCCCCCCTAATGGTGCACGATTCTAGGCGCCATCATCCCAGTAAATGAATGGACTTCTAGAATTTAGGAAGAAGATTCGTTCATTTTGAATTCAAAGGCTTTCACCAAGCAAAGATAGACAGCCTTTTTAAAACTGCATATAACATGGACATTTGACAAGAAAGGAGGTGGGGTAGTTAAGTCCAATCACACTTGTGAGTACACTAGATCCATGCAACTGTTTTTCAGCACAAAAACATTAAAAGCATCCTCATTACATAATTCTAGATCAGTCCATCAAAAAAATTGCACGAAAATAACAAGACGGATGTGAACAGTTTTTAAAGATTCCTCTTAAAAATTATTCAGATCATCAAAATATTGGTGGAAACCCTGAATGAGAGAGAACACTCCTTTTAGTGGAGAAACATTGGCATTTTCTAATCAAACTGTCAAAACCACAAATATAAAAAAGGCACCAACATTTCTTGGTTTACAGCTGTACTCCAGTTATACTTTAGAAGATTTTTTTTTCAAAATGGCTGCCATCAGCCTTTTTGTTTTTATTGGATTCACCCCAAAAGTTAATCAGAAATACCTAGAGAACAACCATATCAAATTTGAATGCGATCCCTCTAACGGTTCAAGTCAGCGATTTTGTTTTTAATGGATTCATCCCAAAAAGTTAATTGGATCATCAGAAATACCTTGAGAACACCCATATCAAATTTGAATGCGATCCAACCAACGGTTAATAAGATATTACGCCCACCAGCTTTTCTGGAGGCCATTTAAGAAAATGTCCTTAATACAAAGTATAAGCCAGGCATATAGGTGATCTCTGTGATAAATGTGTAAAAAATAAAAAAGTATCGGGATGCTTAATTACATGTACAAAGTAAATTAACAAATGAGGCAGTGAAATGTCATATATATTTCTAATTTATTATCGATACACTGTATTCTCTACAGAGTAGGAAGAGGTATATTTTTCATTATTTAGAGATTTCAACAAAAGATATCTTAACAATGTTACACATTCAATATTTATAATTATATAGTAAAACATGATTTTGCTATACAGATTCTAACGTAACTAATCTACACGCACCATTTTATAATTTTATCCTATTTATACATATATATCAACCCTTTGGAATTGAAAGGAATTAACTTTAAGTGGCAGAAACACCTTCCAGCTCAAAAGGGCTTACTATTATATATCAATCAATCAAGCAAACTAGACAGGGCTTGCCAAATCCCATGCCCGGACGCCCAGGGCTACCATCTTTTCACTTTAGGCTACCAAAAGTGGTCTATTTTTGCCTCTAGACTAAGTAGTCTAGTAGCCTGGAAATTCATCTCAGCTACAAAACACAATAAGGATTTGTCAACCCCCGAGACACATAAGGGAAAAGCAATCTATTTTACCATACACTTTTAGACGTAATAGACAATAATGTAGTAATTATGAGGTATAATTAATTTAATTTAACTGTCATTATGCCATGATAAACACAATTTTTAACCCTTATCCTGCTAAGTTATTTCATTTAAATTTTCACCAACTTGAGGTTACGATACGATCCACACCCTCAAGTGGGTGAAAATTACTCTTATTTGTTTAAATTGAGGTCCTTTGCAAATACTGAAGCCTAAATACACATTTTGTTCCCAATATCAGTGATTTGATCGACAATTGAAACAAATTAAAAAAATATATATTCGTGATCAGCAGGAAAAGGGTTAAGGCAATTGTACAGTTATCACTTGTATACGTGAATATTTTGGTGCAAAAAGTACCTGCTACTGTAATTGTCTGCTCCTGTAACAGATGACACTGAGTCTATGTAAATGGTTGATTTGTTTGTTTCTCTTTTCCATTATTTCATTTTTTGGAATTCAAATTCAATTAGTACTTTTGCTGCTGGGATCGTGTCAGAAAAGTTTCACACAAAATCATAACACTGAAATTTATACACTAGTTTGTAATAGATGCAGAGTTTGTCAAATAATTCAATTTGCTGTACACGTGTTAATTTATCAAAAATTATAATATAGTGGAAGAAATTCCAGCTTTAAACGAATAAGAAATTAAACAGAACAAAGATTACATGCCCAATTATATAAATTAGATAAATTGAATAAACATTTGAATAACTAATCATCTATGACAAGCTTGATTAAAACCAATATTTGCATAGACCTACTCAGCTGCTAGCTTAATAATTTAAATGGTAAACCAAACAGAATTAGATTTGGTGATTAACACAATAAAGCCTCCATAGCACAAAAGTAAAAAGAATGATAAAAAACATATGACAAATTAGCAGAGTGACTATCAAACTGATTACTATTATATGAACATTCCTAGCACCCAGATAATTACATTTTCATTCACCATAGAGGTAGGAGTTGCTGCCGTAATTCCACAGCAAAAGAGAATAAAAATGAACTTATTTCAGAAAATACCTATGTGTAATATCTCAAATAAAAGCCCATAACGTCCTTATTGCAATCGATGATAGCGCTGAATAAAAAATGCTATGTGGTGCTTAAATGCCAAGAGTTAACTCTTTGACTACAGTGGCGGATCCAGGAATTGACAGACGGGGGAGGGGAGGGGGCGTGGGAGGCATTGATCTTTTACACATTTATATATAGCACAGCTGGCACAGCCAGCCTCTTGTATGCTCTGGAGAGCCTGGGGGCATCTCCTAGAATTTTTTTAAATCTAAGGCATAGTGTATTTTAGACCTAAATATTTCACCATAACTATGGTCGTTTTTTTTGGAGGGGGGACACTGAATGGAGGGGGGGGGGCCTGTCGGCGGCACCCCGTATGGATCCGCCACTGCACTACCAGAGAATGTCAACATATTCTGATTCACTGCGAGCTGTGAATTTTCACCTCACAGTGAATCAAAATTAGCCTATTTATAAAATGTGCAAATATAATACAAAGGTTATGGCTTTCTCATTTAAGCATTTTAAGTCGCTACTATAGCACAACTAACATTTTTTTCAAATTCATTTCATTAGCAGGTTAAAGTATAGTTATTGAGAATGAAAACAACTCTTTATAAGTGACCACAAATTCCAATGTCAGAGATAACTTTGCGGGTAAAGGGCTAAATGGGTTGTCTAATCTCTCTGAGATTAAGCCTCATGACACAAGATTTATGCGCCACTAACAGGCAAAGGGTTTAAAAGGTTAATACTATCTGCTAAATACAACCACGAGAAAGCAACAATGTCAGCAGTGTACAAATTTACTCCTAGCACTAAACTAACACTTTGTATGTTATATAGATATCAAATATTGAATTATAAATAGAAGAGCCTAGTGAGTAATCGAGGAGCTAAGACTGCAGAAAGACACACAACACCTTAGAAACTCATGCACAAATTGCTACAATAATTAGTACCTTTCATAACGCTATATACACATTTAACAACTGTTACAATAACTCGGTCCGTCAGTGGTTTGTATGCTCATATTATATATACAATAAATATAATGTGTCTATTATAACAATATATAGATTACCTTGGGATATACTACATAAGAAAAGTACATCTAGTTGGGAGGTATATATTTGAAGCCACAGTGATTTATATAGAAAGGTTCTCCCCATTATGAAAATAAGAAGTACTAGATTATTTACTCCATATTATAAAGGAGTATCTTAAAAAAATAAACGTTATTACCTATAATAAAAGATATATCAACAAGTATGTAGCATCCTTCTATATTGCATATAATAATAATAAAAAACGAAGTAAAAAAATGATTTGTGCGTCAACAAGATTGAACATTGTCATTCATTATTTCAACCCCAAATTGTACCTGACTTTACAGCTTTTCCCTCTTATAGTGTGGGGGATCAACATTTGATGTCAGAATCTGACGTCAAAACTCAATCCCAACACTGAATGAATTTTAATATTAAATGGCCTTAGATTCACAACATAAGTATTCAAATAAAGTGGAAGGAGATTTAGAACAGAGTCATTTAGGATGTTTCCAAATTGGATATTCATTATTTTCAAAACATTTAATTTAAGTGCTGTAAGGGTTAAATCTAGATCAAATACTATATATGAAAAAATGGTAATCAAATTCGAATAAGTGTTTTTATCGGCCAACCCTCAACCCTTTCAGGCATGAATTTACTAAATTGTCATCTCATCCACTACAAGCCCTTGTAATGGATGAAGATGACTTGAAGTGGGTGGCAGATGAAGAAAAAGATATCATTATTATTGAAACAGTTCCGTGAAAATATTCGTTTTAAAACAACTAGGTGCAGGAAATTAGGTCATTCTTCAGGGATGCAAAACGATGCTTTAATGCACTGTGAGGGCTTAACTCTTTCACCACTGAAGCCCGTTTTTATGTGCTGAATGCTATGGCATTCAGCACATAAAAACGGGCTTCAGTGGTGAAAGGGTTAAAGGATTCAAGCAATAAACGCATCATAGCCTTTTCAGCCTCATTAAATTGTCTTTCAAGAAAGAACATTTTCAGGAGAAATGATCATTAAATTTGCTATAAAGTTTGGCATATGTTTGGATTCAAATTGTATATGACAAGTCATTCTCCCTCACTTTTTCATCATTTGAAGCTGGAAATTACGTTAGCAATTCCAGCTGTAAGTGAATGAAACAAAGGAACAACACTCAGCAGCACAAGGGTTAATAGCCAGCTGTTGCTTCTCAGATGTGACATTGTAAATACCTTTTTTCCCTTATTTTGACCAGTTATATATCATTTAATTTGTTTAAAATATACCATTTTTTGTACAGAAATGTGACAAGGGACACAACTCTTTCAATACCAGGTATGTTCATTCACTTTAAAATAAAAGTGAATTAAAATTACTCAATTTTAAAAAATATTTAATCCTTATGCTGCTAAATAGTTTGTATCTATTTCTCATTCACTTGAAGCTGGAATTGCTAATGCAATTTCCAGCTTCAAATGGCGAAAAAATATTACAATTTATAATAGACACCTTTCAAATTATACATTTATAACTATTTTTTTTCAATTTCAGTGGTATTTTATTTGGATTGAAACTTTCTTGAAACCCGTATATATATCCCAACAGCACAAGGATTTAGAAAATTAAGTGTAGTATTCAAATGAAAGCTTATTGTGTTCTCATTTCGATGAGCTGCACGTCATTTTCTACAAAATTACTCTCTATGAACCAGTAAAAAGCTTACAAATTAAATCTACTAAAAAATTTACAATTCATAAATTCATGTAGCAGGTGTTCATTAACCCTTAGAGTGCTAAGCACGACCATATTGTCATTTTCAATCTATTTGTAATTAACTGATCAAATCGCTGTTATTGGGAAAGTAATGAGTGTTTAAACAACAAAATTTGCAAACATTTGGTCTCAAATTAAACAAATATGAGTGATTTTCAGCCACTTGGAAGTTGTGGATGGCGGTAGCGAAACACAACTTCAAGTGGGGGGAAATTAAAATGTTTAATCTAGCCCATTAAGGGTTAACATGATGAGCAAGCCTATTTCTGCCTACATGGGGAAACTTTGCTTAAAGTCATAAGTTATATAATATTATTTAACCTACTCAAAGTTGTGACTCTCTACTGCGACCTACAACTTGAAGTGGGTCAAAATTCCTTAAATCTATATGTCAAGGGTGAATCAAAACATATATATGCCAATCTAGAAAATTTATTGCTCATTTCACTTTTAAATATTCTTGTTTTGTAGACTGGAAATGGGTAAAGACATGATTAGTACTTTAAGGGTTCAACCTAAACTAAACGTTAGTAATTATCAATGAGGGTAGTGAGGCGCAGACGGGCCAGGCAATGTGCCGTGCTGAGGGTTAGGGTATACAGCATTCATGGCATATGCCAGAGTCTGAGTCATTTGACCAGACCAATGTCTGTTAGCAAGATCATCTGCCCCACTAACATTAGGGAAGGCTGGCAGCATTTCAGCTGGAAACACGCCGAGCCCTGGGTTATCTCTGGACATGTGGGCTATAGGCGGCATCGGGTGAACTTCTTCTTGATGCATATGCTGCTGTTGTTGTTGCTGTTGTAAATCAGGGCGGGGGGAGTGTAGATGTGGAGTTCCTGTAGGTGTCGGATGATGATGATGCTCCATGCTGTTTTCATGATGTTGCTGTGATAATACCTCTGTGCTGTTCGGTCGCATCTGCTCCATAGGGTTAGGACCGATCACTTGTGCCGCAGATGTAGCCAAATCTAGCGCCAGATGATTGAGGGCAGACGCAGCTTTACACGCAGGATCAGCCAGCGTCTGAGGCTGTCTGGTCATGAATGGAAGGTAGGAAAGAGCTTTAGCAGCCTCGTGTGATCTCTCCATTAACATATCACCAGAAACATTTGCCATGGGTGTTAATGAGGGATCTCTGCTCATTGCGTCATGAGGATTTTCATGAATCATTCTCATATGTCTTGTTAAACCTGTCAAATTAGCAAAAGTCTTATTACAAATAACACACTTCTCTTTAATTTTAGGTTGCGGCGGAGGCGCGATTTGCTGTGGATTCCCGTCTTTATCTTTGGGATCAGGTAGCGTTACCCAGTTACTTGTACGGTCAAATTTATAATTCTCGATCTTGTGAATTCCTTGCATATGTCGAGTTAGTATTGAGTAGTCGTTGAAGCTTGCAGAGCACAGATGACACACAAATGGGCGCTCACCAGTGTGAATCCTAACATGTCGTCGTAAAGCGCTATTTTGTGTAAACTGTTTATCGCAGACCTCACAGCTATATGGTCGACGCTCAGAATGAGTAATCAGATGCATCTTAAGATTCTGCCGCATTTTAAAACTTTTACCACAAATTTCACAACTGAAGTCGCGACGGTCTTCATGCACTTTAAGGTGGTCCTTTAGATTAGCCTTGGCATAGAACGACATGTTACATTTGGTACAACTGTATGGTTTAATATTCAGGTGCTCTTTGTTTTGGTGAATAGCATATTTGGTTTTGTTCGGAAACATTTTGCCGCACAATGTACATAAATGTGTTTTAATTGGCATCTTACGAGGTATACCCTTGTGCTGTATATCAACGTGAAGCTTCCAGGCATACTTGCTCTTCAAGATCCGTCCGCACCACTCGCATTGGAATATGTCGGTATGAGTACGCATATGCTGCTTCAACTCTTTTTGTACAGCGTAACACTTATCACACACAGGGCATGTCAAATTTTTTTCACCGTGGATTCTCTGCTCGTGATCTTTTAAATTTCGTAGTTTTCCTGTCACATAGCTACATTGCTTGCAGGCATAGGCTGATGGACCTCCCTCTTCCTTAACCGATTTATTTTTCCTCACGCTAGGGTTTTCGTGGCGCCTTCTCTTGTGTCCGAGCATTAGATACCTTGTAGCAAACATTTTACTACATGTGTCACATTGGAAACGTTTCTTATGAACAAACACATGCATCTGTAAATCTCTTCTTAAACCATACGCCTTCTTACAAAGACGACACTTGAACCTTTTCTCTCCATGAAGACGAGCGATGTGTTCCAATGTATTTTTCTCAGAAATTGTTGACCTATCACACAAATTACATTTATAACCAGTGCCCTCTTCATATGAAATGTGCCGTTTCATATCTTCATGACTCATACCAAGATCCTCGCCTATAAGATCAATTCCCATCTCTTCAGCGATTGATCTACTTGTATTCATACCTTTACGTGATTTATAGGGGCGATAGCTTGGAAATCTAGCCAAGGATTCCTTTTTTTCTGTTTCTGTTTCATTTTCATTTGTGTTTGAAGTAGATCGAGTTTTCCGGGCAGGCTGAGATTTTCTTTTAACAGGGACCCTACTTTTTCTTCTCGGTCGCCCTCTAGGTTTAGGTCGAGGACGGGTTCTGTATGGAAATGGAATAATATCTGACCCAGATGAATCATCATCAACATAACTCGGATCATCAGCAGGAAATAGAGACATATCAGAAATTAGTTCCGCTGTATCTTCGGCAGATAATCCAGTTTCAGTCTCTGTTTTAACTTGAGGCGTTTTTTCGGCAGGGGCAGAGTTTTCAGATTCTGTAGGCACGTCCTTCAAATCTGCCACACTTTCTGTTTGTTTTGAAGATGCTGGAGTAGATTGCACAGTAAGCAGCGGATCATTAGGCTGGCTTATCAGATCTCTTGTGTCGTCACCAGACAAATCGGCACGGATTGGTGAAGGTAGACTACCAAGATCATCATCCAAATCAGCATGACTTGGAGAAGGCAGTCTATCATTAGAAACGTTCATCGAATCAAACGCTGGAACCATCGGTGCATTAGTGCCTTCTTCACCCACAATATGTCCAATATCAGGTGCGTCAACATCCAATAAATCAGGTTTTACCACAGAACCGGTAAGTGTGCGATCCACTTGAGGGTCAGGAGTGCGCAAACTGAAATTATCAGTTGCAGATTCCTTTTTTGAGGTGAATTTTGGAGCATATTCTTGCATCCAATCGACCAGTAGGTTGTGTATTTTAGACACATTATCCCACTGGCCGTTAATGACAATGTGTTCTCTATCATCTTGACACTTTACTGAGACCTGAGCTTCTGCTAGTTCGGGGTGGGGTGCCTTCACAAGCAAAGAAACAAAAGTCGCCTTGTCCGAAGCTTCTGCGCCGGGCAGCATTCCAAACAGCTCGCCAGACAATGTGCCCACAACCGTGTTAAACACAACCATTTTGTTTCAATTAAAGCGTTTTTTTTACTTGACAACACAAACATCAATATGCAAGTAATTTGAGAAGATAAGAGGGCACAATATCGACATTTTAGACATTGTTCGCACAAATCAGAAATGTTTTATTTCTTTCCATTTCATACCGGAAGTTTGCCCGGCAGCCAAACGCAAGCAGGGGCATGCATTATTTCATAACAATAACAAGATCAGCTTCAAAAGTAATGAAAAAGTAATGCTGATGGTTTCGATACAGTCAGGTTCAGAAAATCAAATCATCTTTATTTAATGAGGGCATACCATTTTTATACTTACATAGGCTATAGACCCTAGGCTAAAGATACCAATTGATAAAAATAAAATTGTATAAGATTAATTCATTTATTTCAGTAAAACAGTACATGTGCATGCATGATTGTAAATAATCAGGTCCACCATACGTGGTCAGCAGGGATAAAAAAAACACTATAAATAGGGTTTGCATATAGTTACCCTTTTCCATATAGTGGTCCCTATCATGTAACCTAGACCAGATGGCGATCGACTGGAAAGGTTTTAAAGAAAAAATACATTGCAAATACTTGTAAAAAGTTCATATAAAATAAATTATAAAAAATAGACATTTTCCATAACTGCAATTAACATAGGGGCCTACTCTTAATTTTAGTCATAACATTATCCTGACTATACATGGCTGTAATATCTGACACCAAGCACGATATTAACGTAGGCCTATAGGCCCTACCACATTGACTTCCCGACCATAATTTTTCGTAAATATGATCAAAATGTTGTCAAAATTAACACATTTCCCAGTACTATGTTAGTTTTCAGATACTTTTGTCAATGGGATAGTTTAATAAAACAATATAGAACAAAAAAGTTATTTTTGTGAAAAAAATATAGGCCTAGGTCTAAAGGATTTATTAGAATTACTATGAAATCTGCTGAAAGAATTAGGAACGATGAAGCAACCATAAACAATATTCAAATTGAAATTAAAAGACTGTAGATTGTATTTTTGGTTATGTCACGTTTGCAACAGTGTTATTAGAAGTCACTTCGCTGGCTAAAAAAATTCTGCACCCACTCAGAAATAAGTGTTTGTATTGTTGGTTTTAGATGTATTGCATTGTAGGTCTAGAATGGCGAAAATAATTGTATTTGGATGGTTTGCAATACACAGCAACATCTAACGTGACAGAAATTAAGACACTTGGTATCTGATGAATGTCAATGATACAAAATATTATACTAATAAAGAAATATAATTAAAATTAAAAGATGTAGGGACAACGAAGCAGCTTCAAGTGAAAATTTAAAGACGTAGGCAACAGAAGATTATATTTCTGATTAAACAAGTAGGCCTATATGTTAAAGCTAATAAAGTGTGTTTTTCATTGCATTTAATTAAGGCATGTTAACGTGATGTTTATTTTGACATGTTGCCAGTGTCACGTTAGCAAGAGTGCTAATAGCAGTCACATTCTTGCCCAGAATTAATATGCACACAGCTAGAAATTTTTACTAAAATGGCTGGTTTCAGATTGTTGCATTGTAGAAGGGCTACAGTATTTTATTTGTGCTTTGGAATAAACATCAAGTGCTAACGTAACAGATGTTAATGACACTTACCAAAGTATTATGTTGTTAAAGAAAATTTTCCAACCACTGATGTAATACTGGATATGTAAACACAATTGGACTAAGCACGTACAAATCTTTGGATTTCACATTTGGACACCTTATTTTTGAGGGATGAGAAGAAGGATCTCACTTACCCTATGAATGACACCATCACGTTGACAGTTCCAGTGTAACACAAAATGTCACATTAACATACAAATGGTCAAAGAGCACGTAACGATACACTTATATGTGTCAAGTAAATTGTCACATTAATAACAAAGGTGTCCAAACTTATCTCACGTTAGCACATTTTCAAGACAGCTGTGGCTTATATAAATGCAGCCTATGTTCAGTGAATTATGTGAATGAACCATGCAGCCAGCGGACAAAAGACGTAAAAAACGTTGAAAAGACATCAGGTGAGCATGTTGAAACAACATTGGAAAAACATTGTATTTGTTACTTGTTTCAACGTGACAATTTCAACATATTACCAACGTTAGACTTCCACATTGTTTCAACGTCACAATTCAATACTGTTTCCACGTCAGACGCTCACATTGTCTCAACGTAATATTTCTTCATTGGCCCAACATCAGGCTTCTATATTGTTTCAACGTCATATTTACACATTGTTCCAACGTCATGCTGCTGCATTGCTTCAACGTCATCTTTACACATTGTTCCAACGTCAGACTACCGCATTGTTTCAACGCCATGTTTCTACATTGTTTCAACATCATACTGCCACATTGTTTCAACTCCATGCTTCTACGTTGACTCAATGTCATAGTGCCACATTGTTTCAACGTCATATTTCTAAATTGTCACAGCGTCACAGTGCCACATCGTTTTTTCATTTTTTTTATTTAAAAAAAAACTCCTTTCAAACCTCCTTTCTTCTCCCAATTGACTGCTTTGACATCCAACCTGTGAACATACAAATACATTTTAATTTTATTACAAATATAATCCAGCATGTGTTGCTTGAATTCAACACATTATTCATAGAATCCGCAGTGGCGGATCCAGAGGGGCGGCGCAGCCAGCGCGCCTCCCCCCTTTCAGAGTCCCCCCCCTAAAAAAACATATTTTGGCCGAAATATGGTCTAGAATGCGTCATTTGAGGCTTCAGATTTTGTGTATCATACAGAATGTAGGCTATTTCTACAAAAACATGGATGGTGATGAAGGGGAGGGGGGTAATGTTCGTTGAGAGTGATGATTACTGGATAACGGGTTAGTAAGGTACTTAATGATATATTTAAGGGTTTTAAGGGTAGGCCTACTTCCCAACAAGAACACGATGTTGTTGCGACGTTGAATCAACGTCAATGACGCTGATTCAATGTCGCAACAACGTCGTGTGCCTGGTGGGTTACGTTTTCTATCTGGGTACTTTTTTAGATCCAAGAGTATCCAAAGGTTTTAAGAGTATTTCTGGTTTGTAAGGGTACTTAGCGGATTTGTAAGGTTACCGAATGATATTTAAGGGTTTTAAGGGTATGTAAGGGATTGTAAGGGAATTCGAGGGCAGGCCTACATGTAAGTATACTTACGGATATTGAACAGTACTCAGTGATATTTAAGGATACTTTTCACTAGGTACACAACGTTGCTGCGACGTTGAATCAACATCAATGACGTTGATTCAACGTCGTAACAATGTCGTGTTAAGAGTACGTAATGATACTCAAGGGTGCGTAAGGTTATTTAAGGGTTTTAAGGGTATTTCCGTTTATTAAGGGTACTTAATTATGTTTATGAGTGTTAAAGGATTTTAATGGCAAGTAAGGGTACTTAAGGGTTTTCAGAGGGACTGAATGATATTTAAAAGTTGTAGGGGTATGTATTGGTTTCCAAGGGAACTTAAGGACATTCAATGGTATGTACGGTTACTTAGGGCTTTTTAAGGTACACACTGTCATTTAGGTAAGGGTATTTAAGGGATTATATGGGTATATAAGGTTATTTGCACTTTTCAAGAGTACTTAATTATTTAAGGGTATTAAATGGTTTTAAGGGGACGTAAGGATACTTAATGGTTTTTAAGGGTACTGAACTATATTTATACTTTCCAAAGGTATGTAATGGTTTGTACGTTTACATACCTTAGGTATCCTTAATTTCCCTGATTAACCTTATATACTCTTAAAACCCTTCATATCCTGAAAAAACATTCAATACCCTAAAAAAAAAACCTTAAGCATCCTTACACACCTTACAAGCCCTTAAATACCATTAAATTCCCCTACAAACTCTTACATATAGTTAAGCACCGTTAATATAATTAAGTACCATTGATACCCTTGATTAAACCTTACAAACCCTTAGATACCCTTATGTACCTTGAGAATCCTTGGTTATCCCTAAATATAATTAAGTAACCGTAAAAAACGCAAGTAACCTTAAGTACCGGTCCAACCATTTGATACCCTTAAACCACTTGAATATCATATTACATACCCTTAAAACTCCTAAGTACCCTTACAAACCCTTGAATACCCTTAAATTAGCTTACAAACCATTATATAAACCTAATTTTTTTAAATATCATGCATACCCTTAAAAACCCTTAAGTGTCCTGACAAACCTTTGATACCCTTTGATACCCTTAAATATAATTAAGTACACTTAGTAAACGCAAATACCTTTGAATACCCTTACAAACCCTTAATACCCTTACGTACAGTTAAATATGTAAGTAACCTTACATACACTGATTACCCTTACAAGCCCTTATATATCATTAGGTAAACTTCAACGCCTTACGTAATCTTACATATCATTTAGCACCCTTACATACTCTTACCTGCCTATTATCACCATTAACTATACTCAACTACTTTTACCAACCCTTACCTTGATCCTAACTCACTCCTACATGTAACTATACTTAGCTACTTGTAGCTACCGTGATAAATAAACTTAGCTAACTATACCCTTATATATGCTTACTACAGTTAACTATTCTGAACTACCGTTACCTATCGTTAACTCAAGGGGTCGAGCGTGTAGGGTAGATGCATTACCCCTTTGCTACGTTACCATTGACTATTCTAAACTAGCGTAAACAGGTTAACTACTCTTAGCTATACTTAAAACCCTTGAGGGTCTGGGGTGGGGGGCATTTGTGGGTCGAGTGAGTTGTGAGTAGAGGGTTGTGAGTCAAAGGTTGTGGATCGCGAGGGTAATGCGGATATCCAATGCAAGAAATGGACAAGCGTCTTGATTTTAATGCTGAATCCACAGGCGCTATCAGACATGAAAGGGTGTTATTTTCATTTCGGCTATATCACAACAAAAATTCTAAAACTAAAAGCTTAATTCTTGATCCCAATGTTAAATCGACGGTCGGTAAAGCATGTAGAAGATAATTTTGCTTATACGTCAGTTACATGACAACCAAAATCCAACATAGAAACAATGTATTGATCTAAACATCGAATTAACGGTCTGTATCAGACGTTGAGAGCGGGGGCCCTAGGGTAGTGGTTAGCACCGCTGTACGTGGAAACGATGGTGTTTTTACATCAGTTTTGTTGCTACCAAAATTCAACATAGAATCAATGTCTTGATTTAAACATTGAATAGACAGTCAGTATTAGACGTTGAATAGATGTTGTTTTCGCGTCAATTATATCGCAACACGAATTCTACGTAGACTCAACATCCTGAATTCAACATTGAAGCGACAGTTAATAGTGTATGTGGAAAAGATGGTGTTTTTACGTCAGTTACTCTGCAACCAAATAAGTGTAATAGTGGATCATCGGTCCCCAGCCTCCCCAGGGAGACTGGGGACCGATGGGCCATGGGGACAAAAGAACAACCGAATATTCTTAAGATATATATTATATATATAATATAGTCCTCTTTGGTATATATATACTAATTAAAACTTAATACATTTGTGTTTCATTGTCTTAAAATAAAACGAGGTCTGAAATGTTTATCTGATCCATGTCGGGGTCCTATGAGCCACCTGCCCATAGGACCCCGACATGGATCAGTGGACCCCTTGTAAGATGGCCCATCGGTTCCCACCAGTTCCTTTCCACTGTAATCCCATGGTGCCCCTGAATCAAAAAAACCTGATCCAATAAAACTATTCATCAACGTTTAGAAGACATTTACCGAAAAACAACGTCATGCCTTGAGTCAATGATTAATCCCCCAGTTCCTCATAACTAAGTTTTTACTAAATCTCCATAACTTCTTTGTGAATTGAGTTTAAAACAATATGGCCGACAGCTGCACATGTGTTACTTTGACTAATGGTCGCTAGAGGCCAGTGCAATTGTTCATTGAACAGCAAAATCGGTGGTTCTTTGGTCCACATGGCCCATCGGTCCCCAGTCTCCCCTAGGCTACAGATATGCTACATATATATGCACACATATAGAATAAGAAGAAGTGTTTACTCAACCATGAAAATAAATAAATATAAGATATTAAGCCCACAAAGTCGTTAGCATGGAGGCCACCCATATGATTATTCATTAACTATACATTAATTGTTGTTGGTACAATAACAGAACAATAAACATTCTTTAAACTCAGACATATAGACATATGAATGAACTCTCTCATAAATAAGTAATCTATGTCCACTGGGGGTATTTTTGTTATTAGGTCTATGTGTAATCATAGACACATCCCTCAGAATGGTGCTGTTCATGATGGTGGTGATTGGGGTTAAAGTCAGCCTTCCCACTTAACCCATAGGCTACTTCAGATTAACCAAAGCCAAATGGTATAGGAACCATGCATGTACGTGGGCACCCATTTTTAAAATTCCGTTTACATTAAAATGTATATACCTCAAACCTATTTAATGTTGTAGAGCTTATCTGGGAGTGAGGAAATGCCGGTTGTAAAGTTTTTACGGTGTGCACTAATAAATTATAAGCTATTTCGCTAAGCACCCCTTTTTCACAGAAATATACCTCCAACACATTTTCAGGAAGGGTGCCAAAATGCACTAGTTTGTGAAAACATAGTGAAATTCAAACTAAGTGTACCAGTATCTGAAATAGCTGAACTCAACACGTGAATCTGCAACCGCCCTCCATGTACAGAAATACCACTCCACGGTTATAGCAAGGTACTATCAAGGTGATTCGCATTAGTAACAAATCGTCTTGAAAAAACAATATTTTATTAGCGATGTTCAGCATTTTATCATGGTTATGGTCCATCAATGAATGCAAATCAGAAAATTACACTGTTTGCCTCTTAAGATTGAATAAATTATATGCAAATGAGTAGGTAAAGTAGGTCTACTGACTGGTGATGAGTTGGTTGGGTATTGATGGTATTGAGCTGTAGGCATACGTTTAAAATGATCGTTCAAAATACCCTTTTATTTTTTTTATATATCTTGTTTCCAATGGTTTATCTGTTTTTTTCTGGGTTTTTGTGACATCAATGTCTGAATGTCAAATTGACGTCAAGGTTTTGACATCAATTTGTCTTTCATTTTTTATTTGTTTTTTTACGTCAATTATTGACATCAATTTGACGTCATATCAACATCAAATGCCCAGTATGGTTCATTAATGAGTGCAAATCAGAAAATTAAACTGTTTGCCTCATAAAATTAAATACATTATAAATAGGCCCATGTACTGCAAATGAGTAGGCCTAGGTAAAGTATGCCTACTGACTGGAGATAAGTTGGTTAGGTATTGACGGCCGTCGGGGATGAGTTGCTAATTACACCTTGATGGTCGTTAGGGTTACGTTGGTCTGCACATAGCAGGTGTATGTGAACTGTGGTTGAGCTGTAAGCCTACGGGTGATTAGTTGGTATGGAGGATGAGTTGACTGCTATTCAAGTACCGGTAGGCCTATAAAGTCAAATAATTTCAAGCCCCGTTATTCTCTAAATATTGTTCATCTCCTGACCCCTTGCAGTTATTGCCAAAACAACTGTTATCATGGACAATCATCTACACCAGCAGCATACATGGTTCCGTGGCATGGGGCTAGCCCTGAATACAAATCTATTTAGCCTGAGCTGCATAGCCTTGATGCCAGCTATAGAGAAAAATCCGGCTTCTGCCCTCTGCTCACGTTACTTTGTACAACTCACTATAATCACATCCCAGCTAACACAATCATGTTTTAATGATGTTTTAGAAACATTTCGAGAAACATCACCGAAACGTTTCTAGAGAATATCACGAAAATGCTATTTTGTGGAGTTTTTAACATATTTTGAAAACATTATTATAAAATGTTTGCAAAACGTTTTAAAAACGTCCTTGAAACATTTCCACAAAACGTTTTAAAACATTTTAAAAACGTTTTAAAAATATTTCCATAAAACGTTTTAAAAACGTTTTAAAAATATTTATATAAAACGTTTTAAAAATATTTTTATAAAATGTTTTAAAAACGTTTTTGAAACGTTTCCATAAAATGTTTTTAAAACGTATTTAACCCAGCTAATACAAAACATTTTAAAAACGTTTTAAAAACTTTAAATCCATCCAAAGTTATACTTTTGTTCAATGTGAGTTAAACAAACAACGCATGCTAAGAATTACACAGAAAAATGCTGCAAACTCAGGCGCGGATCCAGAAAGGGGGGGGCGCACGCCCACCCGTTTTTGCACCAAATTCTTTAAAAAGTCCGCTAATTTGGCCTAAATATGCCTAAGAACTCGCCCCCCCCCCCGAGCCACCTGCGCCCCCTCCTTTTTCACCTGGATCCGCCCCTGAAACTTTATACTTACTTATCTTGACTGAACAGTGCTTGATAGGTCTAGAGGAATTACAAAAAGGATGTCAAGCTTGGCAGCCTGGTCACTGACAATGCCATGGCCTGATGGCTGATCCAGATCGCCGGCGCCTACCTCATAGTAGGCGCCAGGCCTGACAGGATTTCTAGATTTCATAGCCAAGGCCAGATTTTGTGCTTTTTCGTGGTCTGAAAATCGTACAAAACTCGAATTGAATCAGAATTGTATGGATTCCATGACTTCACTACAGTACTTTAATTACAGCGCATGCGCGCTGGCCTATACATAGCACGTTTTTTGGGGTGGGTGGGGGCGCACCCCAACTATGAAAGTTGTCAGCTGCATAAAATTCAATATTGCTGAATGTTTTTTGCATTGTCCTCAGCTCTGGATTACAATGTAGCAAGATTTTGTTAAAAAGATATAACAATATTGGATAATTCCGTAAATTTTGTGCCCATTATAATGTTAATTTTGTGAGAGAAATATAAAACTAGGACAATCATGTCAGTATATACATGGGAAAAAAACACTGTTGGTTTTTTTACCTTGAGCCAACGTTGGCCCAATGTTGGCAAATACACGGAGGATAGACGTCTAGCTGACGGTGGGCTGACGTTGACAAAACGACTGTTGGCTTTCTTTCCTGTAGCCAACGTTGGCCCAACGTTGCATATGCCACTGCGACCATATGCCAACCATTGCCAACGTTGGCCCAACGTCAGCTTGCTAGCTGGGACGTGGTAGACATCACTGTGTTTTGTGGGAAATATTTAAATAATATCCCAGCAAGCACTCGTCCCCATGGTCCCAACCCTGTGTTAATGTTGGGACCGTGTCAAATATTTTTGACACATTTATAGGCCTACGAGTTTCCATTGAAATATTGTAAGTGTCATTTTATTACTCCCAAATAATTTGATTCTCAACATTTTAATTAAATAATTTGTAATAAATGATTCGGAACTGTAGACAAAATCTGCTGATTCGACGGATTTGTATATATTGTAATACCAAGGAACCATTAAAAATATCCCCATGATGTTTTTGAAATGTTTGTCCATAACATTTGGCAATAATATTTCTAAAACATTTTTAAAACATTTCCATAAAAACTTAGTGTCAAAATATTTTTAAAACATTTTTAAAACATTTTCATAAAACCTTAGTGTCAAAATATTTTTAAAACATTTTTAAAACATTTTCATGAAACTTAGTGTCAAAATATTTTTAAAACCTTTTTAAAACATTTTCATAAAACCTTTGTATCAAAATATTTTTAAAACATTTTTAAAACATTTTCATAAAACTTCACAAAATCTATTTTTGAAACATTTTTAACATTTCAGTGAAATGTTTTAATAACGTTTTAAACATGTTTTTGCAAAATGTTATGAGTAAAACCTTTTCGAACCCTTTTCAGCATTTCAGTAAAATATTTTAATAACGTTTTAAACATGTTTTTGCAAAACGTTATGGCTAAAACCTTTTTGAAACCTTTTTAAAATGTTTTAAAACGTTGTGTGTTAGCTGGGATACAGCTGAAACCTAGGATATACTCTAGGTGGATTTAAAGATATGCAGCTCAGGCAGAATAGCCTTGTATTCAGGGCTATCTATAGCATCGTACTAACCTTGCAAAAATATCCCCGAGCCAGGGTATCTTGGCAATGGAAGATATGATAATTTGAATGAGAATTTGAATGATGCATATAGATTTAATTTACTGTAAAACATCACAATGTTCCTAATGATTGTGCTCTTAATATTAGCTAGTTCAATAACTCACATTCATGGATGACCATTAAAGCGACACAATCAGGTCAAAATCATCATTTTTATTTTGGCTCCTTGATATAGCCATGATATGTCTAAAGACTAGGATCGCGTAGCTTTTTAAAATTTTGTGTTGCACGTTCACGAGTTAAACGGGGATAAGGACGAGATTTATTTTCAGACATGCATGTCAAAAAAAAAAAGCAACACGGGAATAACTGATAAAAGGATGCTTTCGACACACTTGTTACGTTGCGACAGCAGCCAAAAATTAAAAAAAAAAATTAATTTTTTTTGACATATATCAATCATGGACATATGATCCAAGAACATATGATCTTTCAAGAAGCGAAAATAAAATTTTGCCTATTGGATGATTTTTGGCCTGAGTACGTGGCTTTGATAATGAAAATAAATCCTATAAATAATAAATGTGTCGTGGTTGACATTGCAGGTGATACTTAGGCCTGATTAGCGCTGGTGTTTAACCCCTCCCAGCACATTTTAGCACTGACCTCTGCATTACTAGTTAAGATGGTGTAATTACAAAAGAGAAGTGGACCAGAACTGACCAATTTGAACCAATACAAATTGACCAAGAAGGGTCATATTAAAATGTCTTTTGTTATTATTCCAATACATCGTTAATAATAATGAATTAGTTTTATGAATAATTTTGCCTGATTAACATTATTATAAGATCGAAGACCTTCGTTTTCAATAAAATTCACTCTTGGGCTAAAAGGGTTATATCATTTTCCACACATAGATGTCGCTCAGGTAAACCCGCTGCATATAATCTCTGAGGTCACAATGGGGTTATGTTTGATTTGTCTTGGAGTGGGATATATTATTTCAGTGACCACTAAGCAAGTTCAAATTGTTTATTACAAAATAAATTTGAACTAAACTTGGTCAATTTGCACAATTTCTCATATTTCAAAAAGACGTGACGTTTTTGGTAAAGACATCAACTAAATAGATCATAAATTGGTAGTGCAGACAAATAAAACATTACAACCGGCAGTTTCTCATCCCCAAAATGAGGTAACACCTACACAACACTAAATAGGTTTTAGATATATGGCCTTTATGCCATTTTACACCATTCTAATCTCCATCTAGTGAATATACATGATATAGGAGGAACACGGAACGTTCCCTTTATGCAATCCTCCACCACTCCAATCTCTATCTAGTATAGTAGGAACACGGAAAGTTCCCGTTGTTCCATCTTACACCACTCTAATTATAGTGTAGGGGGGGGGGGGGCATGGACAGTTCCCTGATTGAGAAAGAACATGGAAAGTACCTTTTATGCCATTTTTTCTATCAGTAATCTCTATATAACACGGATAGCTTCTTTTATGCCATTTTTTACCACCCTAAGCTCTATCTAGCGTAGGAAAAAACAGTAGGCCTACTAGTTCTTTTTAGGTTATATTGCACCACTCTAACCTCTATCTATTATTTAAGAAACACGGGGAATAATCGTATGATCATGTATGATTAATAAATTTGCTTTTTAAATAGTGGCGTTTTAAACAGTGTCCAATGGATCCTTTGGTGCTTATAATCTAATATTGAATGTAACTTTGATCAAATCAACCAACAATTAACGAGAAGATATGGCAAATAACAGCATTTCTGCCCTTAGCGCGCAAATGAGGCGGGGATGGTGGTTTCACGGGGTTACATTTTTAAGCTCTTCATAAAAACCTAGTTGAAAAAAATATCAACCCACATTTTATATCCTAAAATGTCTTTCATAATTCGGAGATTCGGTCTATTTTACGTGAATTAGCCTCCTGACTATTAGTAAGTTGTCTTGTTATCAATGTATTTAAATTTGTTTTCGATGAAGAAAACATTTTGTTGAAAGAGCTTATAGATGACGCGAATATCATTTTAAGTAACATATATATTTTTGACAAATTTGTTTTCAGATATTTATATATGCGATATAGAATTTCGAATGTCTCACGTAGGTTTCCTAAAAAAAATAGATGCAATAAAAATAGCACGACATGTTTGTTATGCTTTTGAATACAAATGTTTGTTTACATTTGATGTATTTTATCTTATTTGATATCCCTTATCTGATCAAAATATCAATAACATCATAGTAAATTTAATAACAGCTCCGACTGCTGCAAAAATGAATTATGTACGTTGTAAACTGTAAAGCTAATCCGGATTTTGTATTACTTATTTGAGCATTCACTATCCTGTAGATTACGAAAGTGTTATTATATAAACATTTATGTTTTTACACGAAAAGGTTTTTTTTATGTTTTTCAAATGACAGGTTTTCATAATACTAATTATGATTTCCAGTTGATAACATCATGGATGAGGCTTGAAAAAGATTTCCATGATGTCTTATAAATCAGAATCTAATTGAAGTGGCAATTAGTGGGCCTAGTATGCTGTGCTGTGGTTCACAAAGGGTCATTCTTTTTTCAATTATTTCTATAACGAGATTATCTCAAAACATCTACAATATCACCGATGAGGATTCTTACAAGATATTTAAACATATAGTTACAAAGTAAAAAGAAATGAAAGCATTTCAAACATAACCCATGTTGGTGCTTTTGAAATGAAAGGGTTTTTAAATTTATTTATATTTTTTTTATTAGCCTCTCCTAATATGGGATATCATCCCAACGTGTTAAAAAGCAAATACGGATGTTGCTAATGTATTTTCTGTTCACTTTGCAAGGTATGAGATCCAAATGTAAAGGTCATATAATATGCTATACCATGGTGCACAAAGGGTCAATTTGTCCAAAATTTCGCGCTTGTTATCCACCCTAGCCATATTCTTGAGATTTCAAGCTTTCCAACGGTATATGATAAGTGATGTTGCTTTTTGGTGGAAGGTTTTTTTTTGTTTAAATTTTTTGTCACTTTGCTGATACACTAAATCAATCGACAGGCACATCAATATATTGGTTCCGAACACTACTACCTCCCACCTCTGAAATATGTCTGATGAAGTATGCACGTGGATGGCTAAGATTCTACAGCCGAATTGATTGAGCCAATGCGGCATGCCAGGAAATGTGATATGAAAAAACAACACATGCATTGTCATTGTAAAAAAACACTTTATGTACAAATATGATATAAATACCCTTTTACATCAAAATATATAATGTAGGCCTACACTTATGGTAAATAATTAACAAAGCATTTTATTTTCTGCAAAATAAACAAGATAAATTCAGGTGGAATATTTGACAATTGGACAATAAGCTCAGCACACACAAGACTTTCCACCAATACTGGCTTAATGTTGGGCCAGCATCACAGATGATGGCCGAATATTGCACCAACATTGGGCTAATGTCTAATGTTTGCTTGTTTGTCAACACATCAACAGCTGCATATTTTCACATTAAATGTGATTAGCTGTTGCTTAAAATCACAACATCTGATACGCATTATAAAAATAGATTGTATTGTAGATAATATGGAATGTGAAACGATGGAATGAAATTTGTTGGCTTCCTTCTACTCAATAAAAAAACAAATTATATGACATGAATGTAAATGTACCTGTGTACACACAGACATGTATATACAGTAATTCTATGTATACTTAGGATTGTATACACACAATCATTTGTGTACTATGTACATATACATACTATGTATGTATACATGAATATCCATACTATATACATATAAAATGTATAATGCACGTACCCAGCGAACACGAGACATTGAACCAACCTAGGATGAATGTCGTGTTTGCTGGGTAAATGCACTATCACACCAAAAATATATTTATCACCAGTTATTTTGCTTAGTGCTGACGCCATGTTCTGAGGCCATCTTATAAGTTAAAGCAGCTGGGCCGTTTTGCTTCACTGAACCATGATGTTTATATTGTGGGAAACCCCACTGTGGAAGATGACCATGCCACGCATGCGGGTGGACCCACAATGTTTACTCAGCGAATCATGATGACCCACCGACTAAGTTGATAGATCATCTCAACCAGTGCTGTATTAAGCTAGTGACTGAGGAGCTATAAGTTCACCCTTATCCTGCTCAATTAATTTATTCAAATATTCACCCCAGAACACGTAGCCAGGTATAATAATGGTCAACCACCTAGAAAACACAAAAACATTTGTATAACATTTATACAATGTTGTACCAACGTTGAAGATATTGGGCCGACTTTGTATAAATGTTATAAAAATGTTTTGTGTTTGCTGGATATGTGCAAGGATGGAATGCTAAAAATTCTTCATAAACGACTACGGACTGGAGGACTAAAAGTTCAATGAACGGTAACTTTCATTATATACAACAGCAGAATAATCTTTTTAAAAAAGCATCTGAATATAGCCTGTTATAAAAATCAACAACCATTGATGAATAAGGCGCTCTGTAGTTTATCTTCCTTTCAGGCAGCTGGTGAATTCCACAGGCTTGGCTAACCCTTGTACTGAAAATGTATGTATATGGACCTAGCAGGAAAAGGGTTAACACGAGTAGAAACTCATGACCATTTATATACTAGGATATCACATACAAATGTCATTCAAAGTGAAAAGTGAATTGCTACTGTCATTCCCACCTTACACTGGATGAAAATTAACAAATTTAAACAGATAAAAGAGGGGGGAGATAGTAATAACAATTGTGGGTGTTAATATGTTGATGAATTTTCTATCTGAAAATATGTTATAGTAATTACTTGTTGATTTTTTGATATGATGATAAGCTAATAAGGCTCTATTGTACTCTTGTATGGTTTGAAATAAAAGTCGAGACTCTGACATTCATCATCAGCTTAACTTGAAAGGCAGATGATAGTGGCGAAGCTCAAGCAAATGTTGCATTGAAAGATGATAATTATGTACATTACATCATGTAAATCACACAAGGCCACTTTATGATACAATAAAATCTGGTTACACTTGGCAAACTGCCTATTGACACTTGTCCTGCTAGGAACATGTATATATATACAGTTTCGAGCATATTTTAGATCAAAAGAAATATCACTAAATTTGTTAAAATCGATTTTGATAGATGCTTAGTTAATTCAATAATTCATATCAGGAGACATCTATTTGATTTTTTTTTTAAATTTCAAGCTGTAAATTGTGTTGGCAATTCCAGCTTCAAATGACAAAAAAAAAACCCGCACAATTCAGCAGCACAAGGGTTAACGGTTGTCCTGCTGAATTGATGGTTAATACTTGTATTTTTCATTTGTTTAAAGCTGGAATTGCTAACGCAACTTTCAGCTTCAAATGACAAAAAATATATACAGATGTATACATGTACTTAATAAAAATACATATCTTTCAAATTGAATTATTTGATTAACTGATAAAAACTATTAAATTTCGGTCTGCTTTGAAAAAGTACATGTATGGGCCTAGCAGCAGAAAGGTTAAATGATGGACGGTTGTGTGATATTCATAGCGAGTCGGCTACATCTAAGACCAATGACTAAGTGGGGGCTGGTCTGGTCCCTTTAAATACATTTCAATTTTAAACACTTAGTTCACAATCAAGCTGGTGAAAATTGACCCTCTTTATTGTTAAATTTGAGACCAAACATTTGCAATTAAGGGTTATTAGAAGATCTGGCCCACCACCTCCTTTCAGTCATGGTTGTCAAAAATTATAAACTTCTCTGTTGTATTATATTTGTTGTTGTTAAAATATTATCAGACTAAAGTTTTCAAACATTAAACGTTACAGTGCTGAGATAGATTTTAGATGACATCTACAGGTGAACCTTACACTGAAAGAATTAAACAGTTATACTGACCGTAGACCCATAACATAGGTATTCAAAATGAATCAGAAAGAGCTAACTAAGACAGTTAATATGATTTCAAATTGAAAAAAAACCTTACCCTCCAAGGTTTTCAGACAAAGCTAATTATGACATTCATTATGACTTCAAATTTGAAAAAAAATTGTCTCTATGGTATATATAAAAATATTACAGCACTGTGAGGGGTTGAAGGTTCCAATTCAATAACTTTTGATGCACAACGACTTTTTGAGAGCCACAACTAAATCTAGGTGGTGGGCTTGGGTCACTTTAAATATTTTAATTTTAAACACACGTCAAGTTGTGTCCTGTTATCATGAGCCACAATTTCAAGAAAGTAAAAATTACTGATATTTGTTTAATCTCACACCATTATACACAATTCCTGAAAATGGTAGAGGGATTCCTTCAAAAAAAGATTTTCATGTTGAAAAATGTAGATAGGTTATGTTTCCATAACAGGCACAGTTTTAACCCTAAAAAAACGCTAAGTGCCACTCGTCGTTTTAATCCGTTTTATTAGCCGTTTAAATCAGTTATTGGGAACAAAATGTGTGTTTAAAAATTAAGATTGGCAAATAATTGATTTCAAAATAAACAAATATGAGTAATTTTCACCTCCTTGAAGTTGTGTTTCGCAGTACAGAGACACAACTTCTAGTTCAAGGTTAATGGCAATGCATAAGCACTACTAATGTGATATGTATTTTTTTCATGTCAGCACACAAACCTAAAATGTGTGATGTTCTGAAAACAGGCACAGTTTCAATGTGTAATATACAATTCTCATGCCAGTAAAAAAAGCAAACACTAGATATTGACCCAGTCTTATGTAAATGTTTGCCCACCGTCAACAACATTAAAACAGCCTAGGGTCAATGCTGTGTTTGCTGGACAATGTGTGATTTTTGAACATGAGTGACAGTCTTAATGTCATCACACAAGCTCCAATGGGGAGTGTATTACATTCATGCCAGTGAACAAGCCTTAAATGTGTGATGTGTTGAACACGTCTGTGACTGGGACTGTTTTGGGATTGACATAGAACCCAGCATCGTCCTGTAGCTCCAGGTCAACTGCATCTCTGTACTCCGTCAGCTCCTTAGACGTCTTAATCTTCTCATAATTAATTGTCAAAATGATCAAGTAGTTCACCTGCAAACAAAAATAAACATTCTAGATAATCTGGTCAATTTTTAATTTGTAAATATCAAACTTAGATATACCTGATACATTAATCCAATGCCAGCTTAATATCAGTGATTCAACTTGCAATGAATGAATCATACTTTAAGGATTTTTTGTGTAGCAACAGGTTAAAATGAGCCTAGGGACACCTCATCATACTGAATATGTTTTTTGGGGATTTAGAGTTTATTTATAATTTTCACTTCTTCTCACACTTGAGTTTAGCTGTCAGTGCAGACTAAATTTCAATAAAAATAAGTCAGTCCCATCCAACTTCAATAAGGCCTAATACTGAAGAACCATTATGGTTCTTCATTATGTGAGCTCATTGAATATGAGCAGAACTCAGTAGTTAGCATGGGATATTAGGGTTCTTTTGCACTTGCTATACTACAGTACAACCTGCTATGAGTAGCCACTCTTATGAGCAGCCAAACACCTATGAGAAGCCACTTGCTCATTCCCCATAATGCCATTTTATATACAAATGAACCTCACATGAGCAGTCACCTGCCTTAAAAGTCCACTTTTCTTGTGTCACAAGGTTGGCTGCTCATAGCAGGTTCTACTGTAAGCCTACTATATCTTCTCATAACTTTTTAGTATGGTAGTTAACCATTTGCCTGCTGATCATGACAAAGTCGTTTTTGATCCGTTTTATTAGCCAATTAAGTCACTGTTATTGGAAATTTAACATCAAGTTTAACCTTTTAAGCCCTCACGATGCATTAAAGCATCATTCAACATCCCTGAAATCAGATTCAATTTTCCTACAACTAGGGGTTTTAAAATGAAAATTTCCATGAAACTGGTTTACCAATACATGGCAATTTTCTTCAATTTCCCACCCACTTGAAATCATCTTCATCCACTACAAGTCGAGAATTGCGACAGCAATTCGCGGCTTGTAGTGGATGAAGATGACAATGGTAAAATCGGGATTGAGAGGGTTAAACATCAACATTTGTAAATGTTTGGTCTTAGATTAAACAAAATTAATATGTGTAATTTTCAACCACATGAGGTTGTAGATTACAGTAACTTAACCACAAAGTGATTGAAAATTTAAATAGATTTATTCAGCAGGATAAGGGTTAATGTAAAATGCAAATCATGAGCAGATACAGGAAATGAAAAAGGAGAGAGCATGAGGGGGGGGGGGGGGGGCTATATATAGAGCCAATTTAAAGAATCTGCTATTTTTTTTTAGAAGGTTTAGATACTCTGAGCTTATCATTTTAGAAGATCCACTGAGCCTGTCAGTCTAGCTTATGCAATGATAAACATGCATAATATAATATATATTACAACTCTTATCAATTTTCTTCTATACGTATTTGCCGAATATAATTATATGTCAAAATATAATTTACTTTTTATTTTACACACACGCTACACTTACCGTCTTGATTTTCGTAATTGGATTATTTGCTGTACGATGAATTATTTTTTTAAATATTTAGAATATTATCACTGTTTTTTTGGTGTAAATGTTCATGTTTATCACAGCAGAAATGTATTCTCAACCTTTGCCCAGGTCAGAATTTTTTAAATACACTTATTAACCTACAGTATCATCATGTGAATAATTACATTGATTATTTTCAGATTTTTACAAAATAAACAGAGAAAACAAAACCTAATCAGAATGAATCTTCTTACATTTCTAATGTAATTAAACCTGTTGACCACTAGAGAACTCAAATGTCGGATTCAGAGGGTGGTTGGGGGTGGGGTACTGACACCCATTTTACAAGACTAAATTGCTTTAACATCTTTAAAAATTGCTAAAGTATCGGTACTTAACACCCAAAATTTATTAGGGTAGTGCTTCGACTTGAGACAATACCCCAGTAAATGTCTAGCCCACATATATTCGATATTTTAATTTTTTCAATCAGAGAAATTTGTTTAACCCTTAAAGCGCAAAAATATTTTGGTAGAACTAAGAAACCATGGAGATCAAATGTTTTTTTCAATTTAAAATGATCATAAATGTCTTAGTTAGCTCTTTCCGATTCTTTTAAATTCGGTGGTTTATTGGGTCTATGGCTATTACAAATATTTTACTTCTTTTAGTGCCGAGGATTGACTTTAGACGTCAGAATCTGACGTCTACAGACATCGTAGCCTGATATCTAAAGTTGATCCCCGCTCTGTAAGGATTACCCTTTAGAGCACTGAGCTATTCAATTGAAATATTCTGTCACTTGAAGTCCCGTCTCTCTACCCCGATACAGAACTTCAGGTGATTGAAAATAATGAGAATTTGTAAAAATTAAGTCACAATGTTTTATACATATGTAAGCGTTTAGCACCACTATAATCTTCTTAATCCGTCTTATTACCAGATTAATTCATTGTTATGGGAAGGAAATAAAGGTTGAAACACCAAACTGTGCAAATGTTTGGTCTGAAATTAAAGAAACATCAATACCGGGTCAATGCTGGCCCAGGGTCACAGACGATGGGCCAACATTGACCTGGCATTTCACCCACTTGAACGTGTCAGTCGCGGTAGTGAGACACAACTTTAAGTGTCAATAAAATGCCATAATCCATCACAACAGCGGGGGGATAGTATATTTGGGTATTCAATAAAAATAAATCATTTATATTAACAATGTGAAATTTGTGCAGAAAATACACAAATTACAACAGGATTTTTTTTCTATATCAGAAAATTTACAGCATAGAACATGAATCTTAACATGCTTAATATCAAACATAAATACTCAGCTACACAAAAAAAACTTGAAACTTCATACGAAACAACATCCACAAAACAGTTACATAACATAAGAAATTGATAACCTTTTTCTTAATTATGCACCCAGGAGTTTTTTCTAATAAATCAATGGATATACTTGATCATTTCTGAGCTTTTAAACTTCACTTGGGCTAACAATTCTAAAACCTAATAGTTATTAGGTATTCGATATAAATCAGATAATTATCATCATACTATGTTGTGCTTGGGTATGAATAATTTATTGATTAATTAAGCATCTAATACTTTTTAATTCTAGGCTTTAGTATGAAATTATAAACAAGAGCACACTCGATAATAGCCCGCCGCCGAATTATGATAAAGAAAGTAAAGACGAATGTCATCACGTAAATAACAACGCAAGATATAAATGGTATGTTAAACCAGCCGCTTTTCAAGTTATCGCGCCCACAAGGTCAAATTATGGGCGTAAAATAAATGTGAAAAATCGCAATAAGTCGACCATTTTGATTTTTTTACCGGCCATTATTGAGCTTGTCCAAGAACTGCTTATTAGTAACATGCATAACAAACTTGAAGAGGATACTTGTGAAAATGTTGAAGTTATCGTGCCTACAAGGTCAAATTATTGACGTAAAATGAGAAAAATCGCAATAAATCGGCCATTTTGAATTTTTTTCAGCCATTATTGAACTTGTTCAAGAACTACTTATTAGTAACATGCATAACAAATTTGAAGAGGATATGTGAAAAACATTTCAAGTTATCGCGCCCACAAGGTCAAATTATTGACGTAAAATGAGAAAAATCACAATAAATTGGCCATTTTTTTTTTTTTTCAGCCATTATTGAACTTGTCCAAGAACTACTTATAAGTAACATACATAACATATTTGAAGAGAATATGTGAAAAACTTTTCAAGTTATCGCGCCCACAGGGTCAAATTATTGACGTAAAATGAAAAAAATCGCAATAAATCGGCCATTTTTTTTTTTTTTTTAGGCCATTATTGAACTTGTCCAAGAACTACTTATTAGTAACATGCATAACCAATTTGAAGAGGATATGTGAAAAACTTTTCAACTTATCGCGCCCACAAGGTCAAATTATTGACGTAAAATGTGAAAAATCGCAATAAATCGGCCATTTTTTTTTTTTTTTCCAGCCATTATTGAACTTGTCCAAGAACTACTTATAAGTAACATACATAACATATTTGAAGAGAATATGTGAAAAACTTTTCAAGTTATCGCGCCCACAGGGTCAAATTATTGACGTAAAATGAAAAAAATCGCAATAAATCGGCCATTTTTTTTTTTTTTAGGCCATTATTGAACTTGTCCAAGAACTACTTATTAGTAACATGCATAACCAATTTGAAAAGGATATGTGAAAAACTTTTCAACTTATCGCGCCCACAAGGTCAAATTATTGACGTAAAATGTGAAAAATCGCAATAAATCGGCCATTTTTTTTTTTTTTTGGCCATTATTGAACTTGTCCGAGAACTGGTCATCAGTAACATGCATAACAAATTTGAAAAGGATATGTGAAAAACTTTTTAAGTTATCGCGCCCACAAGGTCAAATTATTGACGTAAAATGTGAAAAATCGCAATAAATCGGCCATTTTTTTTTTTTTTTCAGCCATTATTGAACTTGTCCGAGAACTGGTCATTAGTAACATGCATAACAAATTTGAAAAGGATATGTGAAAAACTTTTCAAGTTATCGCGCCCACAAGGTCAAATTATTGACGTAAAAGGTGAAAAATCGCAATAAGTCGGCCATTTTGAAATTTTTTTCAGCCATTATTGAACTTGTCCGAGAAGTGGTCATTAGTAACATGCAAAACAAATTTGGGAAGGAAACATAAAAAACATTTCAAGTTATCGCGCCCACAAGTAAATGTTAACGCCGACGCCGACGCCGACGCTGACGCTGACGCCGACGCCGACGCCGACGCCGACGACGCCGAACTTCAATTGCAATAGCCCACCTTTTTTAATTAAAATTAAAAGGCGGGCTAAAAATAAATAATTTATTAATTAGGCACCTAATCATGATATTCTCTAACATAGTCTCTGTCATCAATATAATCTTCAGGGAAGGGATCGAGGGCGATAGCCTCTCTGTATTCAGTCAACTCCTTGCTGGACACGATGTGAGCGTAATTGGCCGTTAACACAATCAGGTATGTAATCTGTAAACAGACGCAGGCCAGGAAAATAAAACCAAGTGTAGCACACGCTCTGCCGTTAGAGTGATTCAGCTGTGTGGGGCTGTGAACATGCAGGATTAAATTCAGGGCGAGAAAAGTGCAATCAAGCATTGACTAATTATAATCAATCCTAAGGTTACTAATTAATTGCAGTGATTGTGAATTAGAAAAAGAAAACATAAATCCGACAGGACTGACCAGTCCAATATTGGCAGAATGAACTGTCTAAATTACACTCGTATGCCATGAACTTGTACTTATTTATATGATATGTGATTCCCCACCCCTGTCCTTATTTTGCTGAGGTGACATAAATATAGGTCAGAAAATTCAAAATAAGTGTATAAAATTTAAAATAATTATACTGCTGTGCCAACAATGATTATAAGGAAAGCTCTATCTCCATATAATTATTGCTTAGCTTGCTGAAAAACATCAGTGTCTGTAATGTGATTAAAGAATAAATGTTGTCCAGGGACAGAGAAAAGCCTAATACTGTATATATTTTCTCAAAAGAAAGGTGTTACTGAACGGTTTTGAAAATTGATGTCCTGACATTGTATGTGGAATGAACATCAAAGCCAAGATAGGCCTACATTTTACATACAATTTCAATACTCAAAGTGAAGACATGACATGAAACAACAAAACAAACAAAAAATGTCTAGCAAACAAAAAGAACGAAAAGGAACAAAAGGAAATGAACATAAAAAACAGACATCAGATCAGTGATAGAAAAAAAAGCATCTAGTAGTAGATAAAAATCTATGCTGCTGAATAGCAGCTTCAGTCAGTAATGCTTCAGTCATTTGAAGCTGAAGTCGCTTCAAATGAAGGGGAAATATTTCTATTCTTGAAAAATAGACAATTTTCAAAATCAATTTTTGATACACGAAGTAACTACCAAAACACATTTCATCAAGTACAGCTGCACTTTCTTTAATTTAAAACAGTATATACGGGTCTAGCAGAAAAAGGATTAAATATTTAGAAAGATGATCTGCGATTTTTGACATCCATCCTACAGCTAAGATTGCATTATTAATTCTACACCACTTGTCACAACTGAAATTTATTTAGATATTTTTGCTGGGAAAAATAATGCTCCCAAAGGTCAAAGAGGCTTAATCACTAGTATTGTGGTGAGGAGCTTGAATTTATGTCACAGAATTTAACACCAGAAAAAATGCATTGAAAACTTGATTGTCACAGATATTCTTCAACCTTCTTAACCCTTGAGGCGCCAATTTTTTTTAATTCACTCATTTGAAGTTGTGTCTTGCCACCATAGCCACCAATATCAATTCGGTGAAAATTATTTCATTTGAGACAAACTATTTGCAAATCTTGAATACTTATTTCATACCAAAAAACAGTGATTTTAACTGCTAATAAAACCGATTAGAAATGACAATAGTCGTGCTTGAGCCCCCCAAAAATATATGTTTGTTACCGATTTGTTTTCATTTTAACCAGCGGGTAGGTAGGAATTTATTTTATTTTTTATTTTATTTTTTGTCACTTCAACCAATTGGTAGGTAAGAATTATTTTTTATTATATTCGGCTCCAAATTCACATTCATGCATGTCTTTTCTGTACATTATGTAACGATTTTTTGTTTTTTAGGTCGCTTTTTGACCCCCCCTCTCCTTTTCATAACGTTGTTTTAGTTACTTTGACTACAGCCATCCCTTAACTTATAGATTTCCTAAAAAAAATCCATAAAATAAATTTGGGTCTCACATGTTTTGATAGGGTCGGTCGGAAATCGGAAAAAAACAATATTTTTTTTAGGCCTTAGCATTTAGAGGCTTAACACACAACCATATACTTTTACTTGTTTGTATTTAATTTGAAAGCTTAGAATGCCATTATTTAGATGGATTATAAAATGTTCCCTTGTTATTAAAAATGTGCCTTGTGCATGTTATGGTGCATGGATGTTTTGAAGGGATATTTTAAGCCAATTTGATGGCTGTTAAAGGGACACAATGAGGCGAAACATCATTCTTTTTATTTTGGCTCTGTAATATGTCCATAATACTATGTATGTTAATGTGTCCATAGATTAGAATTTCCTAACTCTTTTAAATTTTGGATGCCTGTGGCAAGATAAGAAGTGTGTTTATCACTTATTTCTGTATTTTTCATTTTGGACATACATGGTTGTCTGAAAATAATTCTTGTCATTATTTCTCTTCTAACTGGTAAATGCGCAATCCAAAATTTAAAACACTTACGCAATCCTAGTCTATATACATGTTGAAATATTATGGACATATCAAGGAATCAGAATAAAATTGATTTTGGCCTAATTGTGTTGCTTTAAGGTTTTTTCAGATAAAACAATGGTATTCACTTAATATGGAAAAGATGTTATTTCCATTCTACAAAATAATAGAAATAGATGTCTCTCTTTCATTCTGAGCTTACACTTATGAAAGTTCTCAAAAAAAGAAACATTGAAAAGCATGTTAGTAATAACAGTGTGTGATGTAGATGGATATGAGGATTTATGTATTTCTAGAATAATCAATATCATTCAGGTTTATTTTATAACTTATAACAGACACATAGAAATCAAAGGAATATTATATCATAGCTTTGAAGTAGGCCTCCTTGGTCTGCTCGACATTATGACTCAGAATTTACACATCCACTTTTACAAATGGGATCTCTTAAATCACAAAATTAATATATCATTTGATGTTGATTTGATGATGGCCCATTATATTATATTAAGCCATCATGAAAAAAGAAGCAATGTGTGTGCTGGAAAAATGATTCAGTCAAGATCTGTGGAGGGTGCTGAATCCACATGATTTGCTTGGAGACATTCATTGATCATTAAGGAGTGAGAAAGGTTACATCAAGCTTTAGATGCGAGTGAGACTATATACACCACATGATAAATACTGCGACAGTATAAATTTATACCAGTTATGAGTTCCAATAACCAAGTTATAGACAAACTGGTACGAGGGTATTATAAGCCACAGAGCTATTCAACTACAATTTTCTGTAATTTAAAACTATTGCGGTCCACAACTTGATTTGTAAAATTAGCTATAAGCCTAACATATTTCAGATATTTTTTCACTTTTAAGAACCTGGGACGGTATTCTTGTACAAGTTATGATACATTGTAGGCTTAGGATTGGTCGAGATGGCCACCTTCACTAGTCAGTCTGAAGCTGATGATATATCATAACTTGTATGAGAATACAGACCCTGGCTGCAAAAGTGATCTTTTTCTTGAATAAAAGCACACAAATAGGACCACGACAGTCTGAGTTGACAATGATCAGTGCTCTAGGGGTTAAGGGATCAGCATACTCCATAAATTATACATAATACAAAAATATCATAAGCCTTAAATTTAAGTTTACACAATACAAAGCAATTCAAATGCAATATACAAACAACCTAAAGATATTCAAGAAATATAAAAACGCTCCGGTTCAGAATTAATCTCAGCTAAGAGAATATTAACAATTTTCAAAAAGCAAATTTTCAAGATTATTAATTAAGATGTATGGTCCTTGTTTTTTTAAACAAATTCAGTCCATTAGAAAACATGTACTTTAAATATGTTATTATATACAAATTGTTTCTACAACACTTGAAAATGATTTTTTTTATCAGGACTGGCTATGATATACGGCTGATATCAAAAGAATTATTTATGGTACAGGTGTTTTTTTGTAATGTTGGGATTCAAAATTTACAGATAAAATCTAATCTTCAAAACAATAGACTGTAAAACTATAGATTTGTTAAAATGAAATACTTTTATGCATCTCTAGCAGGTAATGAATTAATTCTGAACCAGATGTTTGGAGATATAAAACAATTCTACTCACAAGGCCAAGTACAATGAGAAGTGAGCCCACAAAGGCCAACCCGTACATGGGAAGAGCGTCTGTTACCTGGAATATAGAGAAAAAATAAATAAATTCATTATAATTCATTTCATATCAAAGCATACTATGTGTAATTATGTGAGTACACATGCTCTGGAGTACTGTAAATCTTTCGTAACAACTTACATGATCACAGAATCTGTTCAGTTCTGTTTGTGTACAAATGCCATTCTGATCCACACCAGGTGTGTAGTTTGTATATATACCTGAAATAAATAAAACTCCAACTATTAACTTCTAACTCGCTAAGCGCGACCATAGGCGTTTTTAATCAATTAGATTTAGCCGATCAAATCACTGTTATTGAGAACAGAATGAGCATTTAAACATTTAGATTAGCAAATGTTTGGTCTCAAATCAAGCAAATAAAAGTAATTTTCACCCACTTGAAGTTGTCAGTCGTGATAAGGAGACACATCTTCCAAGTGGGTGGAAATTTAAATTATAATGCAGAGATGTAAGGGTCAAATAAAACATAAACTGTAAAATACTCAGTTACACATAAAAACTTCAACCTGAGATACTTATAACATAGAAAAAAAGATCATACATTAAAAATTAAAATCTTTACCTATTGTTTATGACACAATATACATGTATATATTAACAATTTATCATGTCTACAGCAGTTTTTATCTTTTTTATAAATTTGCTCCACAAACAAATAAATTTGAGGACAAATTACAAAAAGTTGTACATACATGTAGGCCTAAGTAATTTTGACCCACTTGAAGTTGTGTGTAGTGATAGCGAGACACAGCTTGAAATGGGTAAAAATCAAAATATCTAACTTTATATTCAACTCGTACCAGGGTTAAGTGCAAATATAAATATTTAGTTACACATGAAAACATTAAACAAGCAAATTACTTGCAATACATAACATTCTGAAAAGAAAATGACATCAGTACATAATTGTAAAGAATTGTCCTTTATTTATTATAAAAAAGTGGTGTAAAATATTATACAGTAGCTCAAAAACAATGCACAGCTCATTCATTTTTCTGATATAAAAACAATATAGGATAATTTTTTTGCATTTTTAGGTTGTTTGAAGTTTTGGATTGTATCTGTCCTTGAACACTGTAAGTGTCAGTAAAATTGGTCACACATCTTTCACAGCTTCAAATGCTGTAACATAAAGGTGTTTTTATGTAAACCCTATTCAACAGGAATTAGTAATAACATAAGGAATGTGAATTTGTTTATGAGGTCTACACCAAAATGCATTCAGGATAAAAACCCTAGAAAAGAGCGAAAACAAAAATAACCTTGAGTGTGAAGGGTCGAAACATCTACTACAAATCATTTTATCAATTTTAGTCGTATATTGTTTGGTATAAATTTGCTTAAAAACATACATGTAAGGGCCTAACTGGACAATGTTTAACCCTTGTGCTGCTAGAACATTATATATACAGTTTTCAAGCTCGATACCTCATAAAATAACACTGAAAATGATAAAATTGTCTGTGACAGATGCTCAGCTCATCGAATAATTCAATTTAAGAGATGTTCATCTGTCATAATGATAAATAAACATAGTTTTCATAATTTAAAGCTGGAAATTTCGCTAGTAATTTCAGCTTTAAATAATGAAAAATAGAAACAAACAAATAATCAGGGTTAATAAAGGGGTTAGGGATTGATTGATGCGGTAAAAAACTCACCAAATCTACTAAGATTAAAACAGTAATTGTCAAATTCCCACTCATCCATTGTGCCTATCTCATTTTGGCATATAGAGTAAAGCATAGCAAACACAATAATAGGCATAGCGAGAGAAGACGTCATCAAAACCCAAAATAAGTTAAGGATGTATGTCGTCACAAGAAACTGAAACAAAATAATAATGTATTACATGTAGTTGAATTATGTTACTGTACAATAATCTAATTACAACTAAAAACTAACACAATTTGTTAGATATCAAGGTATTCTCATTATCTTCTATATCTTCTTTTGAGCGCTTTAAAGGTATTTCGCAGAAAAATAAGGAGAAATATTTTTGCATGGAATATTACAGCATTGGTAATTATATAAACAAGTGTTGTTTTTGATAAATCTCAAACCCTTGAAGCTCTTCAGTCACATTTATTTAACACACATTCATTGAATTAAAAAAATAATCCATCATTAAATACCAATCTTGACCAGGGTATTTCATAAAAATGACATATTCTAAAAAAATAGTCTTTTTTTTTTGCAAAAACATTTCTCCATAAAGAAAAACATATAGCAGACTTACAAAAGCAGCTGAGACACTACCTCCCATAATGCATTTTACGCCTGAGTAAATATTTTGTCGAGTGGCTCCCGTTGCTAGAAAGCCAAATGTCAGCAGCATGATGGCAAAACACCCCATGACCACAGCTATCACGATAAAAATTATTGTTATCGTCTCGAGCCTGAAATATATCAATATTGATAAACATGTTACCTTGAGACTAATGTTATCAAAGAGCACATAAAAGAGCAAAACAAGCAACTTTAAAATGCATATAAATAGAGCCATTATGATGTTTATTATGCAAAAAAATGCCAGCTGATCTGAGAATAAAATGCAAATAACTGTAATTAAGTAAAAGATGAAAATGGCCTATTCTGGAATGATAAGATTTATTGATGCACAAGAGAAATTCAACATATAATGTGCCCTTCGCATATACATTTTAGGCTTTATACTATATGGTTATCAGAAATAAATGTTATATCTTACCAGTAGATGTAATAGCCAAATAACATCTGCACAATGTGCTCCACTGTGATATCTATAGCTGTCCATAATGTTCCGCAGAAAAGTCCAACCCCGAGACAAGTGAGGATGGTGGCGATAAGTGAGCCGAAGGGTGTGCGCCCAAGACAATCTGTACAGCCCACTGTATGCAAGACAAAAAACAAGGTGAGAATGGCGATGAGCAAGCTGAAGGGTGTGTGGCCGAGAAAATCTGTACAGCCTACTGTATGCAAGACAAAAATCAAGGTGAGAATGGCAGTGATAAGCGAGCTGAAGGGTGTGCGGCCGAGAAAATCTTTACCGCCCACTGTATGTGCCAAGACAAAGTCACAATTTATACAGTTCAACCTATCAGTATCTATAGATACCAGACAAAATAAGTTGAAAACAGCGGTGATAAGCTCAACGGTGTGTGTACACTGCATATAAGAGACATTATTAGACCAAAACAAAAAAATTGTTTGTTTCCGGTAATCCGACCTACCCTAATTTTAAGTGTTGACACTAGCTTTTTCTCAAGATTTGCCGACCCTAATTCTTTTTATCAATAAATAACAGAGCTGAACTTTTTTTTCAGCATTCTGATTGGCGCACAGTATGAAAAATAGCCATCAATTGATGGCAGGACCCCTCAGCCATAGCCTCTGTCCATCAATATCAAGAAATAATGAGAAAAAAATGACCCCCACTACCACCAAATCAATTTTTTTTAAATGACTGCGGCAGTCATTTTGTTTTTAATTGATTCATCCCAAAAGTTAATCAGATTATCAGAAATACCTAGAGAACAACTATACAAAATTTGAATGCATTCCAACCAACAGTTCATAAGTTATCATGCCCACAAGCCTTTCAGACGGCTATTTTGGAAATTGTCCGCATATGGCTTGGTGCCAAAAAAAAATATGGGATGAATTGCCCAGGCACATAGGTCATGTCTGTAAAAAATAAACAAAATTTATCAGTTAACTTTAAAAAATGACCCCCACTACCACTATGTCAATTTTTTTTTTAAATGGCTGCGGCAGCCATTTTGTTTTTTATATATTAACCCAAAAAGTTAATCAGATCATCAGAAATACCTAGAGAATAACCATACCAAATTTAAATCCAATTCAACCAACGGCTCATAAGTTATCGTGCCCAGAAGTTTTTCAGGCGGCCATCTTGGAAAATGGCCGCTTCTGACTTGGTGCAAAAAAAATATATGGGATGAATTGCACAGGCACATAGGTCATGTCTGTGAAAAATAAACAAAATTCATTAGTTAACTATTTAGTAAGAGCTGAATTTCTGTCCGCCCGCCCGCCAGACCAACCGCCTCTGGTGAGGCCAGCCTTAAAAATATCCTTGTTATGGATTTCACACCAGCTGAAAAAAGTCATGCGGGAGGGCTTTTTTTTTTCCTGCCAGACCTTGAAAACAAAATTGTTACGGATTTCGCAGTGGGTAAAAAAATCATGAGGGAGCGTGTTTTTTTTGGCTTGCCGGTGGGACAAAATTTTGGTTTGTCCCGTTCCCATGGCTAGGTAATGTAGTCTGATCTTCCAATGGTATTGGTCAAAAACACCGAAAAGGCGACCACTGGCATTTTGCATCAAACTAAACAATTATAAGAAACATCAACCCACTTGAATTTTTGGGTCAAGTAGTGACACAAAATTTCAAGTTGATTAAATTTAGCGCTTGAAGGGTTAACCCATAAGGTGCTAAAAAGGGAATAATTTGTTCCAGGAAAAATATGTAGCAACTACAGGCTATATTAGCACTTTCTTTCCCAGCTTACCCTACTGCATAATGCCTCAAAGTCCTCATTGTTTTAACATGTTTAATGACCTGAATAAAGGGGTTAAGTACGGTATACCAGATTAATGTAGTATTAGAAAAAATAAGTCCTGAGAGGATTGGAGTGAGAGAAAAGAATGAGAGATGGGGAGGAGAGAGATGAGTGACGACAAAGAGAGAGAAGAGAGTCATAAGAGAGAGAGAAGAGAGATAGCAGGAAATGAGAGGAGAGGAAGAAAGAGAGATAAAAAGAGAGGAGAAAGAGATAGGTTAAGATATAAAAAGAGAGCAGAGAGAGAGGAGAGGAAGTGAGATAGAAAGAGAGAGAAAAAGACGAGCAAAAAAAAGGAGAAAAAAAAAGGTAGAGCAAAGAGAAAGAGCCGGTGAAAAGTCTTGAGAGAGAGAGTTTGGAGGAAAACTTTAAAGAGAGGTGAGAGACAAAGGGGGAGAGATAAAAAGAGAGAGGGGAGAGAGAGGAGGAATAAAAAGAGAGATGAGAGAGAGTGCAAGAGAAAACTGGAGATATAGGAGAGAGAGAGAGGAGAAAAGGAAGAGAGGAAGAGATACATGTGAGGAAGAAATATCAAGCATTTGTAAATTTTGCTTTTTAAACTCTAATGAAAAGTCATGCTTAGGAAAGGGTTAATTTGGGATACGTAGCTCAATTATATTTTTTCTTTATTGTGGCCGAAATTTTCATCAGCAATTTGACCTTAAAATGAATAACAAATATAGTAACAAACAATTCGGGTGGTCCGGGGCTTGGCCGTTATAATTAATAAGGCTTTTTTTTCTATGTTAAAAAATAAATTGGTGTCGAATGAAAAAATTATGCTGTTTTTTCAAAACAGTTCCATAAAAATGTCCTTCCAAAACCTCTGTGTTTTAGAAAATAAAGTTCTTCTGAACTTCAGAGATGTATTATTGATGCTTGGAAGTTGGAACCCTTGCCCTTGGAATTGGATGCATCGCCATCGCGTTCAAACTCAAGGGTTTGATTTGATTCAAACTCAACCAGCTTTTCAGCTTATTGACGGGTATCACTGTGTTAATACAGGAGCTCAACTCTCTCACTAAAAAGAGGAGCACACCCTTCAATTATAGTTCCCATTTATATATTCTTGTCATTCGCCATTTTTCTTTTTCCTAATTTTTCAAATACTTCATACTTCTCAACAATTTTCCCCATTTTATCCCATTTTCCCTAACTGTTAATATAGAATTTCTCGTCTTCCTCTTTATTACCCCTTTCAATTACCGCATGGCACAAATTCCAAATATAATGTATTTTTCAAATTATTCGCAACAGTAATGTACAACAGTAATGTAGTCTAGTCTTCCTCATTGTTTCATTTACTAATAAAAAGCTTCCAATTACATTATACTTCTCAAATTTGGGTTGGTATGAATAGCGAGGGAGACCTATAAAGCGAGAGAGGATCAATAAGAGGTCGAATGTGTGGATATGAGATGGAAATTTATAACTAAATATACAAATATATGTTATCAACATCATAATATACATATAACTGTATCGAAACCGGCTATAATTATTGCAACAGTTGGCAAAAAGAATGATAACAACAACGAGGGAGACATTATTAAGATAGCCGGCAGCCGCCATTTTGTCAGATTGCCCAGTCGGCCAACATCTGGTGAATAGAACGGGTTGTCACAAGTGACAGACCGTGTACAGTACTGAAGCAATCAGGATAGCGTTGATAGCAGCGTAGTATATTATTTTAATTATATTAAAAAAAACACAATAACACATAATATGCGTAAATATAATATATATTTTATTGACATACAACATTCATACAACAAGCATCCAACGTGATACGTAATGTACACAAATACATAATATACAATATAATACAAGATTGAAAGCCGTAGCTAGTCCTGTGTATATATGACATATATAATGTCACATCATACGATCATACATCACTTGATTCACATTTTTAATTACTGTTATTTCACAGTTGTGGTCTTTGCCTTTCTTTTGCGTTTCTTTTGGCCAGGCTTGGTACCATTGGCGGTGGAGCATAGAATTGTTAATGCAGCGTCACTTGAAATAACAGTACGATGTTGTTGGGGTTTGTAAGTTTTGAGAAATTTAAGTAGATGACGATCTCTTTGTTCTTTTGTTTTATTAATCCATGAATTTACCGGTATTTTAAAAGTTTCGAAATCTGGGACAAGAGAAAATATCACAAGCAGCTCAGAGAATCCACCAGGTGTTGCTATGGATTTGATCTGAGTGATGACATCAAAACGGCTTGAGTGTCAATATATCACACTTTACCGGCGAACGCTAAAAGCTGTCGTGATCTCAGTGATGACAAGTGGACTGCAATTGAAGATCAAACTCGATCAAATCATGGGTTGGCGTTAATATCATTTTAAAAAGAAAGTAACGTTAAAAATCAAATAATTACACTATACAATAACGTCTAAGTGTCGACATTTATATTAATTTTTAGTACTGTAGATATAGTCCATACCTGTTACTTACAAATGTATCGAGATTATTAAAAGGGTTTTCAGTACTTGATAGTTCTCTTAAATAAACCCGGTTGAGGAATTTGACGAATAAAATATATCCTTCATTGTATCAGAAGCCTGGATAAACGTAAAAGTTTATGTTATCGTTCTACTATGAATGTTTCTTTCAATCGCGGTAGGCCTACTCTTGTACGCATTAACGCGGTAGGCCTATCCTTTACCTATCTATATGTCTATCAGATAATAAGATAAACACAAATATCTATAAGCATTTGTGACTTTTATTAAATACGTATGTGAAATTGGTCTTTAGCATGAAGGCGGTTAATTGGACCCGCCTGGGGGGATTAGGCCTATCAGTTGATCACGAACGGAGGTGTGAAATGCAGCAAGTGTTCTACCCACTGTTGTGGTCAATTGCATTTTGGACGGTGTTTTATCTACTGTTGTTGTGAATTGCATTTTGGACGGTGTTTTATCTACTGTTGTTGTGAATTGCATTTTGGACGGTGTTTTATCTACTGTTGTTATGAATTGCATTTTGGACGGAGTTCTATCTACTGTTGTTGTTAATTGCGTTTCAGGTGTTGTTTTATCAACTGTTAAGTTAATTGTGTTTTAGGCGGTTTTTTTTCAATTGCATTTCACCTAGACCGACTCTTAAATACACAGAGAGCTTTGGTGTATAGGGCTATATATATATAAATGACATACGTATCCAGATGCAACTAATTTATATTGTAATCTTGAGCGCTACAGGGTATTGTTATAGTATTATATATATTATATTTCTTGTGGCCGGCGTTCGGAAAATACGCGCCCGTGATACAATAGGCCCTATTCGTGTAAGTCATGATCAGTTTGTATTTCTTTTATTTCTTGTTATTCTGTGTGATTTATATTACTAATATGCAGGCCTATTTGTTCAATTGTGATGAAAAGGTAGGAATAGGCCTACTAAGGAGATTTAAATATTATTTTCATTACATTTACATATATAAAATATATATATATTATATTAATATATTATTAAAAGGTACCCTATAACTCTTTATTATTATTATTTTTTTAATTTTGGCAGATTACTAATGATTTGTGCGTCAGTAAACGTTAGATACATACATATGTGATGTTCGTGTTTTGGCAGGAACGCGAGCGAGTGATTACCGGGTACACACCAGGTGTCGCTCACAGCCGCTTGTCATAGCGAAAGAGACTTTCAAACGAAGCGGAGTCTCTTTCTTTCACAAAACTGGACCTGTATTGTCTCCCAAATAAAAAATAATAATTGCATAACGACAATACAAGCATATATTTTATTGTGACATCGATAAATACAGCATATACATGCATTGCACTGCCATACGAAGCCTCTTATTGATCCTCTTTCGCTTTATAGGTCTCCCTCGCTTTTTATACCTACCGTCAAATTTCACCCATTTTCTTTATCATATTCAGAAATTTAAGTCCCTAGCCTGGCCAAGGCCTAGAAAGTTAACCCGTTTAGACTCTAAACTAAACTTAAGTTAAGCCTTAAGGGTTGAGGCTGTAGACAGTGTAGTCTAGTGTTTGCGTACTCGATCTTAGTAGGGCCTACAGCACACTCCAATGGAAGTAGATCTACGTACTTCGATCTGCGGTCGGCCCCCACCTGTGATCTGTATATACCTGTCCTGGGTAATGTCTAATGAACATTCATAATTTTGTGATGCGAGACGGTGACCTAAAAAATAACAACTCAAAACAAATCGTAAAACTTCGGTTACATCATGATTGGCACTGCCTGTGACCAGTGTGGCAGTGGTGACAGTGATACGTTTTCAACCAAAAGTAATAATACTTAACTACAAGCATTAATCTTACCCATTTTGATGAGTTAATTGTGCGTTTTAGGTCATTTTAATGGACAGTTTGTTTGTTTGTCACATTAGTTAGACATCGCACCTGCTTTAGTTGATTACAGGTGTTTTAACGCGTATTCGCTAGGTGGCGTTTTATACAGGTAAAAACCCAAGCTCGGCCCACGGTAAACTGGGCTACTTGAACTGGTGACCCTTTGAGAGGTAGCTGCATTATGCAGGCCTATTCTCAGAAACTAGACGGCCTTAGGCTTGAAGGAGTGACTTTGTGTGCGAACTAGGTGATAGAAAGGCAGTTTGGTCCTGATTTCTCACTATGTCAAGTATAAAAAGTAGCTTTCCCTCAGTAAATGCTGACCTGTGATGACGTAACACGGTTTCTGAGAATAGTGGCTCCCAGCTAGAGTGGCTCCCAGAGTAGGAAGGCATAAATCATGACTTAGCCTAAGGCCTTCTGGGTCTACTCCCCGAGTGGCTCCCAGTGGCAATGTGGGACATGAACATTTATCCCCCTAAAAATTATTATTAAAAACACATTGGGTACATTAAAGGGACTGGCTCAGGCTGAATCATAAAAAAATCGATGATTTTATTTTGGCTAATTATATGATGTAAACTTGTCCATAGACTAAAACTGCAAACGTTTTTTAATTTTTGTGTTGCGCATTTATCAGTTAGGCTAGATATATAGACGAAATTCCTGATTTCTTATTTTGGACAACCTAGGGAGCCTACTATTGACTGTTAGCCTTCTCATTGTCAACGTACAAAACTATAATAAGCTATAAAAAATACAATGTTTGTGTTTTCTGAATAGTAGGCCTAGGCCTAGTTTGACAACTCCCCACACAATTAAAGCAGATGGCTGATGCATTATGTTGTAGCCATAGTTGCCTACTAAAAATTATTAATATCACGAACATGTAAATCTATTTTTGTCCCATAGAGTAGGCCTATCATCATAATTATATTTGTCTAGAAGACAAATAGATCGATGTGAACCTTATATTTGTATTTACATAATAATTCATGTAGTACTGTAGTAGAGGCCTACATTTAAAATGCCTAGGCCTACCATTTAAGCTTCCCAACTAGTTCTTAATATATAAAAGGTGTCACTATCACAATTAATTCTTTGAGCTATAAGAATATGACGTAGGCCTGATAATCGACAGATTTGTTGTAGTGGTCAACGTGTAGACCTAATCGTGATAATGAAAGCCATCGGTCTTATAAAGCTTCAAAAAATTAAATGTTGCTCATAGGCTATACTGGAAAAGGTAAGCGTCGAAACCAAACAAACAGGCAAACTCTTTTTAGGCCCGGCCATAGGCCAGGAGCTAATTATTAAGTTTATTGAAAAAATGTTTGTGTCCTAATTTGTGGTGTTGTGTGTGGGAAACGGATGACATTTCTGACGAAAAGTTCTTATGAACATGTCAAATATAACGTTTTTAAGAGGGCCCATTGCAAATTAGTACGATGTCCTAAATGGTCTACCCTCTATTAATAAAATTTATTATTGTTATTAATATTGTTATTATTATTGTTATCATTATTATTATTAATATTGCTATTAATATTGTTATTATTATTGTCATTAATATTGTTATTAATATTGCTATTGTTATTGTTATTAATATTGTTATTAATATTGTTATTAATATTGTTATTGATATTGTCATTATTATTGATATAGTTTAGTGGATAAGGTAACCTATTGTGCATTTTATGATTAAAGCATGCAATTTTTACCACTTGTAGAACATATCCTAAGGGTCATGTTTAGATGTGGAGGTAAACTGGATTTGACCTCTAATGACCTCTAGAGGTCATTGACCTCGAGAGGTCAAAATATTTAACGGCAAAGCCAACAAGTAGCGGAAATTGTATATTAAAATGTCCATGATTTGTTTATGTGTCCCAAAAGTGTGTCAAGTACCCGAAGTGACAGTTTTGAATTATAAAAATAACACCAAGGTCTTGTCAAGGCCACATCAAGGTCATTTAAAGCTCAAACTTGCAGAAAATAGTGAAATTTCTACTTTTTATCAATTTCCACACTGTTGTTGTGCAATCATTCATTACAAAGGACTGGTTTTTACATATTCTTCGTCATATGTATTTTCCACACATATTTTAGGAGATTAAGGGCAGTATCAGCCTTGGGAAGGAGTATATTTCCCAGGTATTCGACTTATTACGCTCCATTCCGCAATATTTAGTTGTACGGTCTAATTACAATTATGCAGCACTGTAAAACATTAGCTTGAGCTCCCAGAGCAAAATAATCAAGTTTGACATGGGGTGGGATTGTGTTTTACTGGAATACCATACGAAAGCAATTTGAAGGACATGTCAAGGTCATTTCAAGGTCAAACCGGCAAAAATTGTTAACATGATAACATGTCTGCTTCAGAGCTGTTTCAATTTTTTTTTCAAACGTGTCTTCACTTAAAGGAGCCTGAGCTTCAGTCTGGTGGCATGTATACAATTTTTCTAGAATCACATCTATCTACATCAACCTAACTTTATGCAGGTGAGCCATATCTGATAATTTTTAGACAGCTCAGTTTTATTATCGTGACTTCCAATAATGTAATTGGTTTTAAGGCTATTAGCTATACATTTACTAGCCTCCATGTAGTAATCATGTCTCCTTCAATAAGTTTGGTCAACAAAGCAGTGTCTTCTGATTCGTGACCACATTATTAACATACCGGATACTAGAATTAATTTCCAGGCTACATCAATTTTCCAGAAAGCTCGGTCACCATGATATATATCAAACCGATTATTCCACGGTTTATTGGACCATTATAATAGGATTAGTAGGCCTTTATAACGGATTATAAGACCGTTATAACGGATTAGCATGCCGTTATAACGGGATAGTAGACAACTATACGGATTAGTAGACCGTTATAACGGATTAGCAGGCCGTTATAACGAAGTACTAAACCATTATAACGAGATACTAAACCGTTATAACGGAGCAGTGGACCGTTGTAACGGAAGACTTGACCGTCATAGCGAAATGTCAGAACTCTATAATGGGATAGGAGACCGTTATAACAAAACTACTAGACCGCTATATCGGAATAGTGGACAGTTATAACGAAAGACTAGACCGTAATAACTGAATAGTAGATCGCTATAACTAAATACTAGACCGCTATAACGGAATAGTATAACGTTATACTGGATTAGGAAGCCGTTATAACGGATTTGTAAGCCGTCATAGCGTGATACTAGACCGTCATAACGAAATACTTGACCTTTATAACGGGATAGTAGACAGTTATAACGGAATAGAAGACCGTTATAACAAAATAGTATAGCGTTATAACGAGATACTAGACCGCTATAAAGTAAATGAATACCGTTATAACGGAAGACTTGGTCGTTATAAAGGTATAGTAAACCGTTATAACGGACTAGTCGACCTTTATAACTGATTAGTAGACCGTTATTAGGGATTAGTAGACTGCTCTAGCGGATTAGTAGACCGTTACAACGTGATACTAGACCATCATAACGCAATAGTAGACCGTTATAACGAAATAATGGACCGCTATAATAAAATACTATACCGTTATAACGGAATAATATACCGTTATAGCAAAAGACTAGACCGTTATAACGGAATAGTAGACGGTTATAATGAAATACTTGACAGCTGTAACGGAATAGTTCTCCGTTATAACGGATTAGTAGACCGTTATAACGTGATACTAGACCGTTAAAACGTGATATTAGACCCTCAAAACGAAATATTAGACCGTTATAGCGGGATAGTAGACCGTTATAACGGATTCATAGACCGTTATACCGAAATACTAGACCATTAGATCGAAATACTAGACGGTTATAAAGGAATAATAGATCGTTCTAACGGATTAATAGACCGTTATAACGGATAAGTGAACCGTTAAAACGAAAAACTATACCGTTATAGCGAAATACTAGACCGTTATCACGGCATAATAGACCGTTCTAACGGAATAGTAGACCGTTATAACGGATTAGTAAGCCGCTATAACGGATTCATAGGCCGTTATAGCGTGATACTAAACCGTCATAACGAAATACTAGACCGTTATAACGGGATAGTAGACAGTTATAACGGAATAGTAGACCGTTATAACAAAATAGTAGGCCGTTATAACGAGATACTAGACCGCTATAAAGTAAAAGAATATCGCTATCTCGGAAGACTTGGCCGTTATAACGGAATAGTAAACCGTTATAACGGATTAGTCGACCTTTAGAACGGATTAGTAGACCGGTACCGTATAAGGGATTCGTAGACCGCTATAACGGATTAGTATACCGTTATAATGTGATACTAGACCATTATAACAAAATAGTAGACCGTTATAATGGAATAATGGACCGCTATAATAAAATACTAGACCGTTATATAACGGAAAAATGTACCGTTATATCGAAAGACTATACCGTTATAACGGAATAGTAGACAGTTATAATGAAATACTAGACCGCTATAACGGAATAGTAGACCGTTATACCGAAATACTAGACCGTTATAGCGGGATAGCAGACCGTTAAAACGGATTAGTAGACCGTTATAACGAAATACTAGACCGTAAGAACAAAATACTAGACCGTTATAAAGGAATAGTATACCGTTATAACGGATAAGTAAAGCGTTATAACGGATTCGTAGACCGTTATAACGGATAAGTTGACCGTTATAGCGAAAAACTGTACCGTCATAACGAAATACTAGACCGTTATCACGAAATTATAGACCGTTCTAACGGAATAGTATATCGTTATAAAGGCTTAGTAGACCGTTATAACGGATTGGTGAAATTAATAATTGGCTGATGTTGTAAATAAATATTAAAACTTGAAATAAATGCTTATTTTAGCTGATGAGCAACATCATTTAATAGTCCAAAAAACAATCGACCCTCATCATTCAATGACCTTTAAATTTTTGTGAAGCCTCGCTTTGCTCGGATCGATTGCCTCCATATCAAGGCTAGGCTTAGTCTGGCATCCAAATTTGTAGACATAAAAATATATAAGGAAGTGAAATAAATGTATATCTCCACACAAAAACTAAAATAAATATATTGCTCGAGTGTGAGAAAAATATTTTTTTTCAGATAGGAAGTGAAATAAATAATTTGTCCAATAATTTGGTTTAAATGTGTGGTATAGCCCTGGTCACGATACCACGAAAACATACTAGTATTTGATTATAGCACTGTGAATAACATCATATCGCTGTATATTTATAAAATACTGATTAAGATTGCCTCTCACTCTTGTATAAACCAATCGATGTACAAAACGGCTACAGTTGACATACAAAGAGGGCGCCCTTCGGCTTCCTAACAAGCTCAAGTTAAGGTCATTTCTACGGTGTGTGTTTCCATATGATATATATATATAGGGACATATAATGACCGTGTATTATCATTATCACTAAATTATTTATCAGATACCTATTCTGCAAATGAATGCTCAATTTGAAGAGGTCAGCGGGGTTGTAAGTAAGTAAAAGTATATATTTTTTCTACGGTGTGTGTTTCCATATTATATATATATATATAGGGACATATAATGACCGTGTATTATCATTATCACTAAATTATTTATCAGATACCTATTCTGCAAATAAATGCTCAATTTGAAGAGGTCAGCGGGGTTGTAAGTAAGTAAAAGTATATATTTTTCAATTTTTTTCCAGTTTGCCCTTCAAGTGACCTGGATATGACATGTACGTTGTTTTTAGACGACACCCCAGTAAAACACTATTCCAAACCATGTGATCCTTCATAACCCAATTATGTATCGATATTTTCCCATGGGAGCCCAAGCAGATGTTTCACGCTGCTGCACGCTGCAATTTTGCTCGTTAAATTAAACATTGAGAAATGAGTGTAATAAGGAGAATAATGGTGTGATACCCCGCCCAGGATTGACACTGCTCTAAGTTTCTTGAAAATGTATGTGGAAAATATGCCTGACCAATAATGTCGCAAAAAATCAGTCTAGTTAATTGCAACACTAACACATGTTTGCTGGGAGCGTGCTGCCGCTAAGCATACAGCAGTAATGGGCTGCGACGCTGGCCCAACATTGAACCGAATTGGGCGAATAGGCCTACATCGTGTGTACGAGGTGGGCCTACATCTAGAAACACGTGCAGCAGGATTCACTGGCAAGTATCAAATAAATATTGGCCAGCACCAGCGATGGTGGTGGAAGGAATATTTTGAAGATATATTTTGATATTTTAACATGTCTCCTTAGTTCTTTTCTCAATTATATCCTGGACATTCAGGAGTCTGGTCAATAAGGAAGACAAATACAGTTATGTTTACAAAATATTAAGCACTCAAACAGCCGGGCCTCGGAGTTTGGGAATTCATGTTTTAGTTTACATTTGGTTTACAAAGTATGGCAATACCAATTAAATTAATAAGCTGCAACAGGTGTTTTTAACACAAAAAATACAACACTGGAATTCAAAGTGTATAATGCCCAAGACGGGGCACATGTGTCCAGCTACATTTCGGACCTTATCTTTGCATATTTGTAGGGCATCACACAATTTATTGCTGCTAATTTTTTATCATAGCCTTCTATTCGTTAATGATTTTCGTTTGGTTATTTCTGATAAGGACACTTACACCAAATATTTGGGCAATAATACATTTAAATTTGATTTTATTCTTTCATGACAATAACATATTGGATACGACCAGTTGGAAAACGTCATTTTACACCATCAACGCAATATATCATTTCACACCAAAACAAACACATAACATCTCAACACATCCTGCCGATTTTTTGTGCTAAAATAATAAACTGCTGCTTATTGCACTTTTACAAAAAATGGTGTGTAGATGATGAATTTTTAAGGCGGGAAAATTTCGATTGAGAATAATGTTCCTCTGACTGGGACACTTTGGTTGGGTAGTGTGTAGGCCCTACCCGCCTACATTAAAGCTATTCTCGCATACACAAATACGACATCAGAATAAAGAAACGTCAAAGCAAAGGACCTATATATATGCGTAACTGTTCACATACACCTGATTATAAAGTGCAGCAGCTGCACAGCTAGTCCATTCTTTACACATATATGTCTCAGGTTAATCATGGCTCATCTCTCAGGTGTGTAATGTAATCTCTGAGGTCAGAATGCATTAAGGTATTTTATCAATCTGGAAACGTAATAAAAAATATAAAAAAAAGATCACAAAATCAATTAAATAAATTTCAAATTGAGAAAACGTAATTATGCTAAAATTTAAAAATAACTTTTAATTTCAAGATTTTTTTTTATGAATTATAATAAAATAGAATTAAATATCTTTTATTTCGCAATTTTATTTCTAAAATGAATTTGCAATAACAAGATATTCTACGCTGTTTTAGTCAATGAGGTCAATTTGATATATAAATGGTCAATGTATCAATGATTTTAAAGTTTATTATATTTGCAGATGATACTAATTTATTTGATGGGAATTTTTTGCTGATTTGCGCTCCCCTCTCGTAAGTATCTACCCTGGAGACGCCATTGAATGTATCAACATGATGTATACAATGTCAATAAAAGTATTGTTAGGCCTACTATTGACTGTTGACCGTTATATTTCGCAATTTTTATTTAAAATGATTTTGCAATAAAAAATATTCTACGCTGTTCTAGTCAATGAGGATGGTTGGTGTTTTTCCCATTTAGTCAATCATATGATTGTTCAAATCGTCCCAAAGCACCAAATTTGGACCACTTATAGCCAAGGTCATATAATTTTGATTTTTCGCGGGAGCCAAGCTGGGCTCCCGCTGTGGGCTCTATATTGGACAAATCCAAGATGGCCGCCATTCAAATTAGGGTCATGTCATAACTTGTGAACCAATAGACGTTGAAGCGCATGTAATACCACTTTTCTATGATTTTCGAATATGTAGAATTGATTTTTGATGTTTGAAGTTGATTTGGGAACAATTTAAGGCACAAATATATATATAAATTGTATTTTCGTAGAAAAATGACATTTTCAATATAATTTATGCTAGTGATTTAAAGACATAGATTTTCTATGAATCTTTTTTTTCAGCAACACATCAGTGTCAGGTATTTAAAATGACCAATCCATACCATTTTGTACCAGAGTAGGTATTTGGGGTTTCTGTGTATCAGCCATATTGGACAGTTTCCAAATGCTGCAAGCCGAATTTTTTATTATTATTATACAGTGACTGGATACCATGTGAGCAAGTCCAAATGCATAGTTGTAATGTTATTTAACAGATATATTTTTCAAACTGCCTTATGATATCAGCTTTTTTAAAGTAAGTCGGACAATGGTGCATTAATCCTAAAATGTAAATCGTCAAACTCCAATAGACCTCGATAAGATAGGACAAGATACATTTTATTTTGAATTGGAATGGTGCAGTATAACCAAACAAATTTGCCATGGGCTACTCAACCGAGCAATATTATTTTAAAAATTCAACAAGAACAATATCACGTATGTCACATGTCAGATATTGTATATATCCATTATGCATGTAAAAAATCGGCACTGTTTATTTTTTTAACCCATTTAAGACATCATAAAAGACATTCTAGTCACAATTTAGAATATCACCGTTTACTTAGGTTACACAATTTTAATCTAACGTTTTTCATATCGTAGTTTTATATTCATGGTAATCAACAAAATATACATTATTTATATATTTGCATATCACGTGGTACATATCACAGGGTTAATACCTATATTTCATGTTAAAATATCACAGCTAAATTATATGCAATACATTTGTTGATGTCCTATCTATCTATGAATAGAATTAAAACAAAAAGATAATTATTTGGAATTCTAGATCTATACGTTTAACATATCGAGATAAAAGATATAAGTTATGTCAAGATGTTCGAAATCAAAATAACGCCATATATGTTAACATGGTGTTTATCCACTGACTTGACAGCTGGTATTTCGTAGGGGCAGTTAAAGTCACAGTCATCAAATAATGCGATCAATAAAACGGTATGTTTTTCATAAGAACACCACCTTAAAGAGAGGTTCCTGAATCACACCAAGTTCATATACTTGACCAACATCCCAGTAAACATAAAACATATGTATAACATTCATACAACGAAAGTGTTGTTGTGTTTACTAGGATGTAATGAATAAATAATACTATGAATTCAAACAATCTGGTCAGCTGCATGCTTTTAGACTGTTAGCATGGCTACTATGGCGTTATTGGTTTGAAAAACATAAGGTAAAGTGGGGCTATTTGGGACAGTTTCACGGTTTTTCAAATTTCAAACTTTCGCTATTGAATAATATGTATATTTAACGTAGTGATGTTTGCAATGTGACATTTAGCTATACACAAGTATGTACGGATACATTATGGCAATTTCTTGCATGCTGCTCTTTTACATTTTTCAAACAGTGTTCACATGTCCCAAATAGCCTCACGGTGGGGCTATTTGGGACACCTGCTATTTTTTTGAAATTATATTGTAAGTGGCCATAAAGTGGAGCGAACAATCTAATATGTGCATGAAAATAATATATCTAAATATTTAAACCAAGTAAACCATTATGAATGAATGAGGATGTTAGAATCAAAGTGTCGCAAATAGCCCCACTGTTTCCAAGTGTATTCATATTATTTTTTTCGAAATGAATCATTATGTTATCACTAAATATATTAAAATAAACGCGAATAAAAAAGTGTGTGTTTTGAACCTGTAATGTGATGTCCCGAATAGCCCCACGTATATGTAAACAAAAAACAGGTGGTTTTTAATTAGCCATTATATGTGTTTATTAGCATTTTACGTACTTTTGTGTGTATAATTAATCATAATAACATAGTTTGTTCAGCAGAATAGAGAATGAATTTAAAGGGCAAACAAATCAAAATAGTACCACAGGGGAGAGTCTGGTTAGTTGAGCCACATGGTTAGTTGATCCACCCCCTCGCATCTCTACACATGGGATTTTAAGGAAGTTTCAAAACCACCTGGTGATTAACTGTGATATTACTTACATGGCCACGTTGTGAGCACAGATCATTTTGCAGGTAGGGAGTTTTGTGGTTCAAAAATGCATTTTTCGCTGTAGTCAGAGAATTCAGATATTATAATGTTTGCATTAATATTACGAAAGCAATAGGGATTATGTAAATTCTAGCTATAGGGTTAGGCAGTCACATACATAAAGATAGCCTATGTCAATGTAACACTCAACTTGAGTCATTGAAATGTCACAAAATTTTACATTTTATACAATATGGCTGTTGTGGGGTAAGTTGAGCCAAATAAGATGAGGTAAGTTGATCAACCGGCTCAATTATCCCGAATCATGGCTCATCTTACCCCACGGGAAATTGGGATGTGTCTATGCAGTGACAATCACTGCCATGTCTATACTTCTACTGAGGGAAGGAAACTTTCAAGTCCTCGTCATTTTAAAATGAGAAATGGACTATGTAGACTTTTGTTTTCTACCGAACAAATGCTACCATTGCATACCTAGTTCTTGTAGCAAAGTATTGATGAATTTTCAAACGGAAATCTCATTATTTACGTGCATTAATAATCATTCTCAAGCATAATCAAGCTCGATTCTGACAGAAGCAATATTTACAATAAAATGAGGCATGTCGTGAATAATACACTGCAGTATTCAGCTTACTATCCTATTGAGAAGTTACTGCCTTTTGGGTTTACACGATAGAATAGTGGCGCTGAATAGACCTTATGTTGAGCGTGCGGGTGTGAACAATAGGCCTAGTATGTTGGACATATCCATATCTGGCCTATATTTTCTGAACAGAGATAAGTTTATTCTTAAAAATGAATGTTATTTATATTTACAAATGTCCTATATTTTTTTATGAAAACATTGAAGCCTTACATGAAAATATTTGTATAAAGCATGGGCTGAAATCTGAAACATGATTTTTTTTTCTTGGAATTTTTGTGTATAATTTTTTATCCTCTTGTTTTTATATAATTTGTGTGTGCCGAATTCGAATCTATCGGACAACATTCTATATTTGGTGACCTTTACCTTCAAATGAGCATAACACGAAATGGCTGCCAAAATGAAAAGAAACCCCCGTATTTTCTAGATTTTTTCGCACAAGAAAGCACAATTGATGATTTCTGCAAGATTTGTATTATATATTTTTTTCTAGTGTCCAAGAAATAACCTTTATTTGACCTTTAAATACAAAATGTTCGTCGTTTTTTATATATTTACTGTTACTATGAGTGTAGCGCTAAAAATGTTGACGATAGTATGATTTATTTCTGTTAACATAGTGGACCAGAAATAAAAGTTACTGATTAGTAAATTTAAACGAAAAAAGTCAAAATGACGGCGAAATTCACCTTCATATCAACAAGAAACAAAATGACTATCAAAATGTAAATTAAACACCTTTATTTGTATGACTTGAGGGCCGTAAAAAATATATATCTGTTGTTTATTGTTCATCGTCTGACCTATAGTTTATCGTTAAATCCAAGATGGACGCCATTTTACATAATTATGTACTATAAAAATAATGACGTCATTTTAAATACTAAGAAAATCAAAGCATGTTATAATATACTGTTATAAAATATAGTTTCGAATGCCTTGCAACCTTATCTGTCGTATTACGTAGTCTATTTTTTTAGTTTCCCATTAAACAAATGTTGTTTACGATATTATAGTTCACGTGCATAAAAACAGCTTTATGTGTGTTGATGGTAACCATTTTGAACTTGGAAGGTCAAACAAAGGTCATTTTGATCAAAAAACATGAGACATAAATTTATTAACTCCAAATCATGCAGAAACCAGAAATCGTGCAATAATATGTAACAAAAATATAGAACAGTTTTGGCGGCCATTTTTTTTTTGTTTATTTGAAGGTGAATGACACCAAAGATAGAATGTTAACAGACATATTCAAATTCAGCACACCCAAATTATGTAAAAACAAGCCCAAAAAATAATTAGCACTCAAATGTCGAGCAAAGTTTAATGTTTTATATTTCAGCCCACCGAAATACACACATTTTCATAAAAAGGCTGCAATATTCTCATTTGAAAATATATATGCCATGTACAAATCTAAATGACACTCAATTTTAAGCAAATACACATCTGGGTTCAGAAAACATAAGTTAAATATAGATATGGCCAATAATTATGTTTTATTAAGTCGTTTCCATTGACCATGTTAACTAGCTTGTTTTGTTTCAAAATCGACGTTTCAACGTATTTGTCGATAAAACCTTTCAACCCACTGCATCATGCAATAAATCATTAGTACGGAAATTTAATTACCTTTTATATGGTAGGGCCTATATTGCATGTGGAGATTGCTAAACAATAATAGACCGACGTTTACGTGGCCCTACACCCTAATTTTAGACAGGTTTGGGGGTAACCCCCATAAGGGGTCAAAATATAAATTTAATCCCTATTTTTTGGCTGTTAACATCTCATTTCATGTTTTAGACATATCAAGGTTTCAAAAAGTTGGTGTGGGTGAAATGTGTGTGTGCGCGGGGGGGGGGGGGGGTGCACGATGGGTGGTTTAGCCCATGCCCTAAGATACATGCGTTGGCTGAAATTAACATTTGTTAGAGGCGAGTTTAAGTCATTTATAAACGAAATGATTGGGGTTTACTCCACATTTGTGCATATATAGGCTAAATTGGGGGCCAGAACCTCCTGAGGATGGTGAGATAAATGAGTCGGCACTGCCCTCCAGACACAGGACTTGAAATTCGGACCCCGGCGGTCTGAGGCCGAGCATGCTACCTCTCGGTCACGGAGGCTCCCCACAATATTGAATCTTTACGAGTGTGCGGCGAAGAAACCTTTTGTTTCTTTGAAACTTGAATGCCAGAGTGGGGTTGGAACCCGCGATCTCCGACTTTCCATGCAGACATGCTGATCTAATACCGTTTACTGTTTATTTGACTTCAGCTAAAACATGCAAAAATGATACAGTATCATGCTGATAATCACATATCTACAAATATCTTAAAGAGACTAATGGGAATCGATTTAAGTCACTTTGATGCAGATTTTAGACTTCGATGCAGATTTCATGATTACTTTTTAGGTTTCGGTTATAGTTACAGTGTTACAGGTTCGAGGACATTTCTAAAGTTGCAGTGAAATCAATCATGGGATTCGGCACTGGACACACATTAGGACCACGATCTGGAAATTTAAAGTTTATAGTCTCAATTTTACGACTAGCGAGTTAGATTTTGAGATTTTGACAAAACTGACGACGGAACCCTAAGAAGAATTTGATTGATTAATCCCAGAGGCGCCGGTGGTTATTTTCTGAAATGAGCTTCGAGAAATGTTTTGATTTTGCTGCACGAGGCGATTTTTGTTGCCCTCATGTTATATTACATAGTTTTCGAGACACTCAGAAATCACAAGATGCACAAAGACACTATTGATGATAGAAGATATTGCACATTTATTACAAAAATATACATATCAGATTCATTTCAGCAATATTGACACGTATTTTTACAATTGTCCTCCAAATATTCAGCCCAAGTTTTCTTCCCGTTCTTATACTTTTCGTCGGAATTACATCTTTCCTTCTTCTTGTGTTTTCTGCATTTCTTTGAGTCCAGTTTATCATTACAGTCTGTAACCATAAACATTCATGTTTGTAAAAGCGAAATTTAACCTTTTTAGTGAGAGGACCGATTTTAAACGTCAGATTCAGAAATTAAAGTCGAACAAGCACTGGCCGTAGACTGGTACCATAGGTATTCAAATGAAGCAGAAAGAGCTAACTAAGACATTTATGATGATTTCAAATTAAAAACAAACACCTGTAGTTTCCATGGTTTGCACAAAAATATTTCAGCGTTGTAAGTACTTAGCCCCCTCCCCCCCCTACCGAAAATAAACACAAAAATCTTAAATAAATCCATCCGAATTTAAATAGTAGGATTCATGTAAGTCATCAGTTGGTCATAGGTGGAAATGTATGTGTATGGTTTTGATTCAATGAGCTACATGTATAATATTTACATTACGGCTGACCGCAAACCACGAAGGCTTCTCAGCGAATAACAGCGACCCACCCTATTTAAGCAATAGGATTTAGATCAATTTTCAGCACATACTATTGTATGCACTTGGCCAGAAGATTATCAGAATGACTAAGATGATAATCAGTCACATGCTACCGTCAGTCACAGGAGCGCCTCAATATATTGAATAATAACCCTCTAAGCGCTAAGCACGACTATAGTGGGTTTTCATTTGTTTCACTAAAAGTTTAAAGCCAAGTTATTGGGAATAAAACGAGTGTTTTAACTTTAAGATTTGGACATTTTTTGTCTCAAATTAAACAAATAAGAGTGATTTTGAAGTTGCGAGTCGCGGTAGCCAGACAAATTTTAAATGGGTAAAAATTTAAATTCTATAACTCAAAAGGTCTAACCCTTTAAGCCCTCACGATGCATTAAAGCATCATTTTACATCCCTGAAAACAGACTTAATTTTCCTACAACTAAAAGATTTTGAATGAAATTTTCATGAAACTGGTTAATCAATACATGGCAATTTTCTTTAATGTTGAACCTATATCAAATCACCTTTATTCACTACAAGTCGAGAATTGCGACAGCAATTCGCGGCTTGTAGTGGATGAAGATGACAATGGTAAACTCAGGCTTGAAAGGGTTAAGGGGTCAACGAGTGACCCGAGGAGCTCTACATTCTTAGCTGTGGAAAATATGTTTCAAATGTAGGTATTTTGAGGCGTATTTTCTACCCACACGACTCACTCACCAGAACAGCTGTAACTTCCTTCTGCATCATTCCCTGGACAATCCTTACACCCAGTAGATCCTGGTTCATCTTGGTAAGTCCCCACTGGGCAATCTGAGCACCTTCTCGTGCCCCTCACAGGGGAATACATACCAGGGGGACACAGCGTACATCGAGTACTCCCCTCATCCGATACCTGTCCTCCGTCACAGATGGCACAGCTCACCGCCTGCACACCACCTGATACGGGACGGTATGTACCGGCCGGGCAGCGCCGACATTTACTACCCTGCTTATATTTTCCTGGTGGGCAGATGTCACCTGAACAAAAAACCATCTTGATATTAGAATTCTATTTGCATTATTAATAGTAGTAGTTAAGTATAAATACAAGTGAGCGAACATCAAATAATTTAAAAATACCGTGCATTTAAGAAACACCACTCGGCCGATGTAATGACCTAAAAATGGGCACAAAATTTGACAAACTGCTGCCAATACGCTACGCCAATACTCAGAAGGCCACAAAACGTATATATTCAATATATATCTCATCTCTATATACGAAATGTCGAGGTATTTAACTAAACATGGCCGCTTCATTTTCGGTCGCACATGAAAAGGGGAATAAATTTTTTTATTCCACCTAAATCGTGATACAAGCATACACAAGTTAGTAGGCCTACATAAAAAATATGATCAGTTATACTGTAATTGCAGTACATACTCTTATATTTGAAGTTGCCCTTATATTACCCGAAAATATGCGCATGCATTTTTACAAACATACCTGGCTTATGTAACTCCATTTCTGAAAACAAAAACATAAATCATAAACAGCTGATTGAAAAGAAATAAAGAAAACTAAATAATGTAGAGGCTAATAGTGGTTGACGAGAGATGCCCAACACGTAGAAAACTCTTATTGTTACAGGAAAGCGGGTGAATATTGTAAAATTAATCAATTCATAACAATGACGTATGAAGCAACCCTGGGTTTCAAGGTTTGATACCGGCCTGCATGCCTACCAACTATATCACGGTCACCCCATATACCATATATTTAAATCCGGAAGAAATGGAAGCAGACAAACCTACCAAAACGGAGTGTATCATTGTTATTTGCCTAAGCTTGTTTTCTTTACATGACAGGTAATGTGATAATCCAGTGACATCAATGATCAAGTAATTTTGAAAGGATGATATTTCCTCTTATAAGAAAATAACGATACCCCATCTGGTGGTAGCTATGATTATTTTTAACAAGTTTACACCATATATGGGTTTGATATATAATATTTTAACTTAAGTGGTGTACGTAATAAGACTTGTATACAGTTTTTTTTTCATTAAGTGAAACTGACATTGTTAGCTCAGCGGTTAGCGAGTTTGAAAGAAATTATAATTCCACATATATATCTGTGCCTGTTTTGTTTTTACTATTTTCTGTTCAATATATTTCTTATTTCTTATGTTCACCACCACAAAATTCCGTTTTTTGTAAGCCGAATGCTACGACATTCAGCATTAAAAAGATGATTTTGGTGCTACAGGAACTGACGCCAAACTCCAGGGGCATATCTAGAATTTAAAAAAATGGTTGGCATTACATTTTTTTAATAATTAATTTACTAATGTCTCACAATAACCTAATACATTTTGGTCTCAAATACCGATATTTTCAAAATTTTAATCTATGATTAGGCAATTATTTGTGATACTTGATAGACGCACCCTTTGGATCCACCACTGAGCTAACAAACTTTGTCACAACATTGAGGCTGCCCCCACAAGTTCAATGTCGGGTGGTTATATTATTGGGTAGATACGAAACAGTGACACTGTCTACCAGCATTGAAAAGTGTTAAAAGAATCACCGATCATTAGACCTACCATGCTGTATTGGGGTGACGGCGCCGTATTCGTGACATGTCTTACAGCAATCCTCGCGGGCCACTTCAGAGAAGAAACATCCCATAGGTGCCTCCAACACCAGGGATAAACAGTTGGTGTACTTTATTTTCCAAAATTCACCTTCCCAATCTTTGTTATCTTTGCAACCTGGAATGAGACAGGTCAGACAGAAGCTTTAACTATCAGCCTAGTGGTGGCATTGTTATAACAAGCGGCAACCGTGATTTTAACAGTCTCATTTTGTTTGACAGTAATGGTTAATCCATCTAGCACAGTTTTCCAGATATTACAAATAATGAAGTTAATGATAGCCATTTTTTGCTCTGGAAACGAAAGTGCTGACAGGCTCACGGACTTCGTCGGGCAGGGCAGAAAAAGTTTAGTTTTTGCTACTAAAAGGGTTGTCACAATATCAAAAAAGAAAAAAAATTCTCATTTTTTGGCGGACTTTTCATGACCAAAATGGGAAGTTGTAGAACAATATATGTAACCAGACGTATATAATGGAACTGGTTACATTTTATGTCTGGCTATATTATACAGTAACAGTGAAATTTATAATACCGGTATGTAACCAGAATTGGCGTAAAATGTAGCAACTGATTTTTATTGTCCGTAGTGTACTGTGAGTAAGTACCTCTTTCGTTGTTTCGCAGGTGTGCATTTTTGCACTTTCTTGATAGGCACATTTGCGGTCATCTAGTAGGAATCTTATCTACGAATAATTTTCGGAGGAATATGATGAGCAATATATATAGCAACACATTATTTAAAGTGAAACCACGGCGTAAACGTGCAGGGCTGAATGTCTATACACTGGATGATTTACAAGATGAACATTGAGTAACTAAAATGATTTCTTAGGTCACCTTTCGGCCAGTATGGTCATTTATGTAACAAGAAGGTAAGTGAAAAGTAAAGACCGTTTCAGTGAAAATTCCTAGTATTACAATATCCTATATTGTATAGTAAAAGTGGTAAAGAAAAGATCAGACTAATAACAGCATGTTCGCACTAAAATATTCAGTTTAAAAAGAATGATGATATTATGATGGCACCTATATGCAGCGAGTTTGTTGACATGTCGCAGCGTCTGCACTACAACACAGTATAATGAATAAAAAATGTCTATATATGTATAAATAATGTAAAAAATCAAATATTATAAAATAAACGACTTATGAGTCAATATATCTCCCTGAAATTGGAGTGATTGTGTAAAAACATGACATATATAGACTTGTCAAGTCAAAGTCTAATAATTAAAACATAATAGAGGTTGCATTCCCGTAGAAACTGAATAATAATACCCCATGGGTGTCTCTCTAAAGAGGTCAAATAGTGAGTTGGAACAAAACATTTCTTTAAAATCGCTCATTGCCCTGTATCCTAATATGGCTTGGCACCCAGCAAAAATTAATGTATTTGTGTCTAGACTAGTAATGGCACATATGTAAAATATTTGAAACAATTGGGTTGTTGAGCTTTTGACGCTAAAGAGCTTGCAATGACGATAACGAGTCTGTGATTATCATGAATTCCTCTCCACCACTTTCCCAGATGTATGCAAAGTGAACACGTTTAGTGTAGATTTTAAGACAAAGAATTACAAGTCAAAGCAGACTTGAATGATGTTTTCCAAATAGAAACAGTGATACGTTCTTGAAAAAAGGGAGGATCTGAAAAGGAGTAGGCCTATCTATTGTCATCGATGTCATCAAAATATTTGTGATCGAATCAATAAGATTATTGAAACGTATACCACAAAGTTTTCCTGTTTTTTAATGAAAAACTAAAAAAAACACTAGTTTAGCTTAGTTAACAAATATAACTCGAGGTACCTGTAGCTAAAGCGACAGGGAATTTTGGCGAATAATTTGTTGGTGACTTGAGAGTCAATTCAAACGGAAAAAAAGTTGGACTTGCGTTTTTTCCTAGTACAGCTCAGTTTCGGTTGCACTTACGACGATTTAAACCCCACATTTACCAAGTTATGATTTTTAACGCGATTTAACCTATTTAATTTTCTAGCGGTTAAACGGTGGCAGATAGGCATAGACGGGCATATTTTATTAGATGCGCCGTGCTATGAAGTATCAGGAGAAACAAACAGATTGCAAAAAGGTCAAAATTGATGGGGAAATCGTCATTTTCGATTGCCTCCAGTTTGAAAACGGCGATAGAAAGGTCGTAACGGGTGTCGACCATCGGCTTTGCCTTGGACACGTGAACAAAAAAAAAAAAGAGATTTGAAAAAGAGTAAATATTGACAGAGTTTTGAGGTTTTTTTTTTGTAAAATCTCGTTTTTTGGAAATAACTCACGATTCTATCATATGCAACGTCACAAAAAGTCATAGCAACCCAAGCTGCAACGCGACAATCATTACTGTGAAGTTTCATTGTGATAACGGAAAAACTGTAGGAGAAATAGGCGGGGAGAAATTTCCGTAGAAAAATAATAATAATAATAATAAGTAGACAGTCTTCTGAGTTAGAGGAATAATTTGGGCCTTCGCCCAAATTAACAAATACAATAAATAACAGTAGATTAACACAATAAATTTTGCATACATTGCATATGTAAATTACAAAATCAAGATCTACGTAAAATACAGCAAATACGATATAATACATTCACATCGAATATGTAAATTAAAATATCTGAGTAAAAAAAGCATAATATATAAATTACATAAAAAAATTATTCTCATCTATATCAAACAATCATGGTATGTGTGAAATACAGTAATATACATGTATATAATAAATTCACAAGAAAATCATAATATATGTACGTTATATATATTGCCACGGTTGGCACATTTGCCTATTTTTATTTCTGCAGTTTATTAACTGTGTACCATGTTTTCGTAGGTATTGAGACTGACCGACCGACTCAATAATTTGTTTCTATCACTGACATTGAGTTTCACAAAATTGTGAGCCCTATCCCCAGATCTGTGTTGATGGTATTTGCGATTAAGTGTCAGGTTGGTGTCTATTATTTTTGTTTGTGACACTAATTATTTTAAAGATATATGTTTTAAATTAAATATAAAATTTGAGAGACTTTGTGGTTGATTTGAGATCGTTAATCGACCTTGCATCAATTGCGAAGTTGATCACTTACTGACAGTGTGCGTCAATTACGAGAATTGATTATCCAGCGTGGACTTAGCTTGTCTGCTAGGATTCTGAATTTTATTCGTTTTACGGCTATTTACAGTAATTTAGCCCTCCTTTGTATTTTTCATATGTCTCTAAGGTTTAAAATGATTTATTATATAAGTTTGCCGACTCGTCCGTTTGTTTTAGAGTCATATTTTGATAAAATGCCGTTATTTATTTGACTTGGTGAGTTGTCCTGATTATGTAAACCAGCTGACACAGCATTCAGAATCAGTTCTGACTGGTCTGTTAGTGGGGGCAGGTTGTATTTATATTAGCAGCAGCAGCAGGCAGTTCTGGCTGGCCTGTTGGTGAGAGAAGGTTGTATTTAACTTGACAGTAGCACTAGCAGTACCAGCAGACTTGAGTCGTCTCCTCTCTCTCTATTATTTTTATCTCCTTGATTTTGTGTAGACATTAGTTAAGTGGACTCGAGACAAGAAGTAGGTTGAACCTTGAGTATAATGTTGATTTTGATATAGCTTGTAACTTCAAAAGTTGGGCTAGGTTCATTTTATTGTCGACAAGGTTTTCAGCCTGGTTACAGGGGAAATCTCCCATTTTAGCCTTTTCCTTAGCAGAAACCAAGAGTATAGTTTTTTGTGTTGACTCCCCTGGCGAGCTATAATTCGTTGCATGCAAGGTTCTGATTTAGGGTTGGTGCCCGGATGGAGGGTCGGTGTCCAGAGTTGGAGTAGGAATGTTGATGCATGTTATAGGGTTTTCAGGCAAGTTTGATTTCAGGAACTCTTTCTTTTATTTGTGTGATGTGCAGTGACAGGCCAACTGCAGTGAAGAGTGATGATATTCCCTAGGTTGATGTGATGAAGCAATGCGATTTCGTTGTGATGCAGGCCTTCCCTGCCATTTTTCTACTTCTGGTGTTCTAGGAGACGATTTCTACTAAATTATATTATTATTTTGTTTTATTTACAGTTGTGTGGTATTAACTACCAGTGTTACTCCTTGGCGATATTTTTCCATATATTACAGTGGGTTCATGGCGATTAATTGGAGGAAAGTTCGATAGGCTTCATTGACGGCGAAGATAGTCTTGGTTGACCGTACGATTGTGTACCTGGGTTTGTTCCGCGTGAGCTCTCTAGTTTCTTTCGCTCGGCAATACTGGATTTGCTGGACAGCGGCGCCTGCCATGTTGTGGGTGAGGTGTTGAATGTCGAGGACATTGCACTAGGATAGAGTTTAGGTTCATTCACCTGTCTCCGCCTAAGCTGCTTTTCAATAGCCCGTACCTTTAGTTGTCATAATATAACATTTTACCTCAGCAGAGTGTGTTTGATACAATTATATTGATTGTTACAAAATTTTACTTTACATATTATATTCTAAGCTCCTATCTCTCTTCTATTATTATTTCACCTTCAAGTATATTGAAAGTAATGTGCTGTGTAACAGTGTATAACTGAAGTTTGACTGTTTCGTCGCCAGGTGTCAGTATAGTTACTGACACGTGGCGATGAGAGGGTTTATGTTATACGAGTGGTATAGTCTCACCGTTTGGTTCCCAGGTCTCAGTTAGAGATTGACACGTGGGAACGAGAGGGTTTATGTATATTTTTATTGGTCACAGAAGTGATGAGCAGCAAGCAGCGATTGTGATAATCATTGTAAATAATTTAGGTGATTTTAACTAGCTCAGAAGTGATATTATCTGTTTGCCATATTGATTTCATGTGTAATTTCTAATCATTTTGATATATAGTTCATGACTGATTTTTGATATTCATGCTGATCAAACCCGATTTATTGTTGATATTATTGTTATTTTTCTAGACTAATTAAAGTTGTCTTTTCAAAGAAATGGTTGTGATTAATTCATGCGTGTGTTTGGATTCATTCTTTGGTTGTTACTTCATTCGGGTGATCCTATATTTTGGACGTTAGTTAGATTTTCCGTTTAGCTAATTGTTTGAGATTGATGTCCTTAAGGCATCTGGTGTCAGTCCTGATATTTTCCCCTTGAGGAATTAATTTTGTTATAAATAATTATAACGCCGTTAACTTTTAACGTTAACTTTTCTTCTATGTGGCAGCATGTAGCCTTTTTGTGCATCCATCCTTTGACCGCTCGGGCTAATGTATAATTAGGTCGTCATGTTTTCATTCGGGGTTTAATTTTACTTTTCTTTACTATCTTTAAACATTTTGTTCCGAGGTTCGAGATTCTACGATTTTTCCCGATTTTAACGTTGGATTTTCCCCTTGGAATATTTCTTACTATTTGTAGATTTTACCCTGGTGAGATGCAAGTAGCCCGTCACAAAATCGACATGAACTGTTTCATTACAATTGAATTGTATTATCGAATTGTATGGAGTTTTTGTAAATAAATCGAAAATTTAGAAGTAAATCCCGACTATGAGCCTGCGCTAACAGTACAGAAACTTAAGATACATGAGGTGACGGTTCAATAATGCCTCCAATATACAGTGACGAATACCAAAGTTTTCGATAAAATTCATAATGACAAGAAATAAATGTATAAAACATATAAAACTTAACAATAAAAAACACTGTTGAGTATACAATAAAGAAATCTTGCCTATCAGCTGCTCTGAATCCTAAAATACTCTTCTCTTCCATGCTATTCAGATAGTGGTCAATTTGGATGTTTTTGGTTTTAGTCACAAAATCTAACCGTTAAAAACCTGTAATGTAGTAGTCAGTAGTCTTAAAAATTAAGACCCCTCACGTCTGCGAATAAATGGTCCCACTGGCATGTCTTAGGACAATGCTCACAAATAATAATAATAATCATATCTTTATTCCGAGAGGGTAAACTCAATGAGCATTTACAAAATATACATTACATAAGTAATAATAACAATATAAAGGGAATTACAATCATAACCTGTTACAGTTTTTCTCAATTACGAATTTTTGTCCCCCCCCCCTTTTCATATGCCTCTGAAAAATGATGGAGGGCCTCTCGACAATGTTAGTTTTCACAGTTTTGAGTAAATCTTAATTTTTGACATAAAATATACATTACATAGGTAATAATGACAATATAAAGGGCATTACAATCATAACCTGTTACAGTTTTTCTCAATTACGAATTTTTGTCCCCCCCCTTTTCATATGCTTCTGAAAAATGATGGGAGGGCCTCTCGACAATGTTAGATTTCACAGTTTTGAGTAAATCTTGATTTTTGACACTGAATAACAAAAAAGAAACCTTAGCAGAGTTTGTCGCTCTGAAAATTAGCAGTCTATGTATTTCGTGTCCTGAAATTATCTGTTTGAATAGATCAAAGTTTTTCTGTCTGCAACAAGCATTTTGCTTTATGTGTCAATGAATGGATCCACGTCTAGGTTATTGTAATAAACCAGCCAAAAAGATGGTAGAAATAATTTTAATAATAATAATATTAATTTTTAATAATAATAATAATAATAATAATAATAATAATAATAATAATAATAATAATAATAATAATAATAATAATAATAATAATAATAATAATAATAATAATAATAATAATAATAATAATGATAATAATAATAATAATAATAATAATAATAATAATAATAATAATAATAATAATAATAATAATAATAATAATAATAATAATAATAATAATAATAATAATAATAATAATAATAATAATGAAAGATAATAATAATAATATATTTAAAATATATATTTATAATATATTTAAAAGAACCAATGTAAAATATTGCAAGTCAATGTAAATGTAACCTACTGTTAGAAAAAAAACATCATAAAAACATAGAGCAACAAAACGCTGTTCATTGAGAATGTTTAGGTAAATAGACAATCAGGGTTTGATCGTTTATTTAATAAATGTTTTTATATCTACAGCTGATCTGACATTTGTGGTAGCGAATTCCATAAATCAAGAGCTCGGTAAAAAAAAACCTCTTTATGAAACTTTCAGTTTTGCAGACTGTACTTTGATGAGAAATCCTCCATCCCTAGAGCTCCTGGTACAGCGATCAATGTTATTTAAAAAAAGTGCCATAATTTGCCATATATCAATTTCATAAATCCCTTTCAGGCACTTCCAAAAAATAGCAAGTATTTCGTTCTAGTCTCATTGTTCCTTGCAACTATCAGCTGAAACATATGTATCTAGTCATTGACCTCAATGAACTGACAGACGACCATCGAATTGAAGAAAATCAACTTCCAAGGTCATGGGCCAGCTAACCATGATCCCAATATGTGGGTCATCTGAAATTAAGTGATTATGCGGGCTGGGGTGGGGGAACCAAAAGTCTCTTTTCAGATTAAGTTAAAGTTCATTTGTTCAAAAATGATAGGTTAATGGAAATGCCTCGTTTGACAATTGTGCAGCGTGACCCTGTCTCTACATGTATTGCTATGGCGGAAGGTGGTCTGGCTACGGCTCCAGTTGCCAGAAAACAGGTTAGCAATACTGAGATTTAACACCATATGTCAAGACACCGAATAACCTGCGATATGCCACAACAGGAACGATAATAACAAATAATGCACTGAAGATCCCTGCGCAGTACAAAAACGTGTGTTTCTGCGTAGACACTAACGTTACCCATTGAGGCCAAGCGGCCACCAGTGAGTGACATCAGTCAATGGATGGACGCGTGGGTCAACTCTCTTCGGCAGTGCAACATGCAGAAATGGGTCATACGCACTACTGAGGCTGACCCACTTTACAAAAACTGGCAGATACTCATTTTCAATAATGAGTGGCATATTTCATTTTCTTGAACGATACAAAATATTTTGAACCGTAGATCCATCAAGCGGTGTTTCGCTTATTTATTGCTAAGCATATGAGTACTCCAAGATTAGAGTCGAATCAACATTAATTCCAAGGTCAACCAGTTCAGTTACGCATTCAAGTGGCACATCGTTCATCTTATAACAAAAAAACACAGGAGCTTTGTCATTGGTGACAGTAATATTTAAACATAAATAACAGTTATCAATATATTTTTGAAAAAAATAACAATGATTTTGAATTTTAATGCTTTACAATCAACTGCAAATAAAGCAACTATGTTTTTTTATATTCATGTGCAAGTAAAAACAGTAATGGACCCAATATTTAATCTTGAGCAACACCCGAAGTGACTTTTAACCAGCCTGACTTGATTCGTGCTATTACAGCTCTTTGTTGTCGACCATATAAATTCGATCTAAACCATTTCAACAGTTTACCAGTGATACCAAGGCTACAAAGGCTTTGGAGAAATCTAGGTAGGCCTATAGTATGTCGACTTGTCCCGGAGTGTCAGTAGATCTTCCTTTTAAGAAGCCATGCTGTAATTTATAAATGTCGTCAGAATGAACAGGAATAATATGGTTGTAAACGCATCTTTCTGCAATTTTACTTATAATGGAGTGCAGCGATATTGCTGTGTAATCTCATACAGAGTATTTACGTCCCTACCACAATCTACTGGGAAGATGCTTTCATGCAGTGATATGTTTATAATACAGCAAATGGATAGTGCAACATAACTAGAAAACTAGACATGTTGGGAGAAAGGTTGTCAGGACCAGTGTACTTTGTAGGATCTAAATGTTTCAAAATATGAACAACTTCTTGGTCAGTCACTGTAATTGATTCTAGGTCTGGATCTGTTGTTACGCATCCAGTCTCACCATGGAGTGGATTACTAGATGATCGAAGTTTGAACAAAATGACTGGACAAATTCATCATCCCTTGAAGCGCTGATTTTTTTTATAAAAATCTTAAGAGGCCAAAGGTTTTTTTCAATTTGAAATCATCATAAATGCCTTCGGTAACTCTTTCCGATTCATTTGAATACCTATGTTATGGGTCTACGTCCATTAGAAATATTTTTATTTTTACAGTGTGGTGATCGACTTTAGACGTCAGAATCTGACGTCTGTAGAAATCAGATTCTGACGTCTAAAGTCAATCACCACACTGTAAAAATAAAAATATTTCCAATGTCGATCCCTGCGCTGTAAGGGTTAAACATGTGAGCTCGACTCTCAGGGGTGGACAACTTTTAGCCCCACTACCCGTCTTAGACTTGCCATATGACCAGAATTTTGGGGATATGTTTTAATTGACAAGCCAAGCTTTTGAGTAAACGACTTTTGCTTTTAAGGTTTAGTTGACTGAACTGTATTTCGCAGCTTTCGAAAGGCAATCCAGTCAGTCACTTTTTCTGAGCGCTTTGTTCGTCTGTGAGCTTTCAATTTGGCCTTTTGCAACGATCGTAACTTTTGTCCACCCATGGTGGTCTCTTCGAATATTTTATGACACGCTTGGGAACATTTCGGTCAATACAGCTGTTCTAACCACTCTGCCAATGCGTCATTTATATTAGGAGCGTGTTAAACTAACGTCGACAGCTCAGTGTCACAAGGTCTTTAATTAAGCCATTTACATTAGTAGCTTACGTTTGTTCATTTTAGGCAGATTAACCCTTTCGTTAACTTCTAATGCGAGAACAGCATGATCCGAAATGAAAGAACAATCCCACTTTACAACATTTGAGTAAAGACAAGGTGTATTTGTTAAAACTAGTTCTAACATATTTCGATGTATTGTTGAGGGTGTTTTATTAAACGTTTTAAACCGCAGGTATCCGCAAGCTCACAAAAAATTGATTCGTCTTTATTTCGATGATAAAGGAAGATATCCCTATTTAATACCTGACAGATTAAAATCACCTAATAAACATAATTTGTTGTATAATTTAATGCTTTTATCAAGAATAGTTTCAAGGTATTGAACAAATCCAGTGAAAACGGTGGTCTATGACACAAAATAGAGAGAATAGTACTGCTTCGAATATTTTTAACAGTTATTATTAACAGTTATTATTTCATAATCACCAGTATATAGTTGTCGGAATGCTCTCATTTACAGCCTTTAGTAAACCACCGCCCTTTTGTCCTGTGGTGCGATCCTTTCTATAGATACTGAAATGGTCACTTAGTAGCTCAAGAGTCTGATCTTACAATCTAACCATGGTGTCTGATACACATAGGATGTCACACTCGCTATGCTCGGGCAATTCCTGGATATCTGCCAGTTTGTTAACATGCTGTTTTCTTTCCAAATTTGTAAAAGCTGTTCATGTTTTCAGCAATTATTTCAGCATCAGATACCAAAACGTTTTGTTCTTTGTTTAGGGTTGAAATAATTTGGTAATTTTGATCTGCTTCGAGGTAAGAATTGTGGTAAGAAACCAACACAAGTCATATATTTGCAAAAAATCTGTCTATTTACACAATTTTTCCATCCACCTGGATGCGTCGAGATTAAAATGGTTCTAGTTTTATGATGTACAAACTACGCAAGCATGATAACTCAAATAATGTATTTATTGTAATGGATTATGTCAAGGAGAAGGAACGACATTCCAAAGTTTTGCAGATCCCGATGTATTAGGCGCGCAGGGTCCAGTATATTCAGTGTATATAATTAATTTCTGCGACTTAAAATACATATCAATCAATCAATCAATCAATCAATCAATCAATCAATCAATCAATCAATCAATCAATCAATCAATCAATCAATCAATCAATCAATCAATCAATCAATCAATCAATCAATCAATCAATCAATCAATCAATAAAACTTCTATAGCGCCTATATCCTCAGCGGACCGAGCTCAGAGGCGCACAAATCCTTAGCGTGATCATGTGTCATAAGCGAGGCCAAAGCAGGTTTGTCAACAGGGAGCCGGGCTTCTGAGGGACAAAGTGAAAAAGTGAGTTACAATAATCTAACTTACTACTGACGAGTGCCACTGCAATTTGCTTGGCAAGATCTAAGGACAGACTTTTTCGAATTCGACACAGGTCACGGATATCATAGAAGCATGCCCTACATGTTTGGGATATGTGTTTTCGGAAATTCAGGCTACTGTCGAATAGTACACCCAAGATTTTTAGCTGATGTAGATGGAAGTAAGCATGGGAAATTATTCAAGAATTTTTCTCGCTGAGGTTTGCAGGGTTCCCACCAAAATCTGACAAGTGAATTCAAGGACTTTTCATGGACTTTTCAAAGACTAAATGTATATTTTCCAGGACTTAAATGCCACTATTTTCAGTCAAATATACTAGCTAGTAAGAGAGCCACCATTCAATTACTGGGGGGGGGGGGGGTGTGGCTGCAGTCTTTTAATTGAACAATTTTTTTTCTTTTCTTTTCCTTTCTGCACAACTTTATTTTTTTAACAATCTGCCTCAAGCAAAATATTTATTTTACTTAAAAAAAAAATCCTGTCCACAAAGTTTGATCCCAAACCCCAAACGAGCCTTAGTATTGATGGTTAAGGAGCCCAGCGAAGCGAGTGTCTACAAATTGAAAGGGTCGTTTAATCATGCTGAGCGAAGCGCGGCTCACATTTTTTTTAAGGACCAATAAATATTTATTTACAATATGTCCTTCAGACAATAATTTGAACACTGTATCACAAAAATTTAGTCTGAAAATATTTATTTAAAAAAACTCTAGCCCCGCCCCCCTTGGTAAGTGAATCCTGGTCCCCTAAGACAAAAATATGTACTGAACTGGTGATTTCTGATAGGCCATCTGTTTTATCAAAGATTTCTTAATATATAACATCTTAAAATTTTATTTATTCAGATGGCCCTTTTCAGAATTCCAGTTTTTCAAGGACCTGTATAATGCATAAAACATGAAGAAAAATAGCAAATATGTCACTGGAAGACTGCCATAGAAAACCAAATTCCATGGACCAAAGGAATTCCAGGACTTTTCCAGGATATTTTAATCAGAATTACACTGTTCCAGGAAAATCTGAAATTTTTTTCTTTTCCCAGGACTTTTCCAGGACATTCCAGGACAGCCATAATTTTCCAGGTTTTCCAGGACGTGTGGGAACCCTGGGTTTGGTCCCAATAAGAAGAAATTATGTCTTGCTAGGATTAAGCTTCAGCTCAGATCCTGTCATCCAGGCCGACACACCCATTAAACTATGTTGCAACTTCTCAAGATATTCCTTCGCGTTTGAAACTGATAGAGACATGTAAATTTGAGTATCATCGGCATAAAGGTGGTGGTTTATGTGAAAACCAGAGATAATAGCGCTGAGTGGTGTAGTGTATAAAGTAAAAAGCACGGGTCCTAGCACAGAGCCCTGTGGAACTCCATAGGATAGTGTGACTTTATCTGAAAAAGTGTCTTCAATTTTTACGGACTGGTGCCTATTTTGCAAATAAGAAGAAAATCTTATTTGAGCCTGGCCAGATATTCCAAACCAATCAGAAAGTATATCTGTTAATGTGGCATGGTCAATGGTGTCGAAAGCAGCCGACAAGTCAAGCAAGATTAGAGCCGTAACTTCACCCTTGTCCATACTAATAATGATATCGTTATGTACTTTCAGTAGAGCCAATTCTGTAGAATGATGTTTCCTGTAGGCCGATTGTAATGGATTAGATAGATGGTTATTTTTTATATGAGCTTGCAGCCTATTGGCTACTATCTTTTCCAAGATTTTGGAAATGAAACTTAGGTTGGATACAGGCCTGTAATTTTTCAGCTCGTTTTTAGAAAGAGATGTTTTTTTCAGTAGTGGTCTTACATGAGCTTCTTTGAAATTTTGAGGTTTCCATTGAAATGTTAATTATGTCAGTGCTGGGAGTTATTAATATGTCAAGACAATTTTTCAACACGCTTGTAGGAATGGGATCCAGATCACATGATTTTGACAATGAACTCAAAATAAGCTTTTTAATTTCATCTTCTGACGCACGTTCAAAAATGTTCATTTTAGAAATAATTTCTGGTTTTTGCACTTGTGGAATATTCTGTACTTCATCTAGAAATTTGTAACGGTTAGTTTGAATTTTTTCCACAAAATACCTAGAGAAATGATCACAAAGTGATTTTACTGATGTAAATTCTGGCAGAGCAGGAGGTGGAGTTCTATGCAAAGTGTTATTTATTGAATTCCAGAGGCGGCGGGGATTGTCCGAATTTTTTGCAATAACATCAGCTAAATATTTCGATTTAGCTTTTGTCATCATTCTATTACACAGATGGTGGCACTGATGTTTGTAACGAGAACGATCTAGATGTGTGCGAGATCTGCGACATGTATGTTCGAGATTGTGGGGAAGGGTTTTAGCCTTCATTATTTCCGGAGTCATCCATGGAGTTGGTGGTTTTCTGGTCTTTGTACTTACAGGAGCGTGTTTGTCTAAAATAGAGCTAAGAACAGAATCATACTGTTGACAAAGTGCCGAGAGATATTTCTCTGGTTTCTTTATTAGATCTGAACTGAGAATATCTGAATGACACGATTTATAATCAATTTCTTTTATTTTTCGAAACGATATTTTTTCTATGTTCCATTTCGTCTTACAACAGTCAATTTTTGATATGACCGCAAGATGGTCCGAGATACCTGCTGCCGAAAAAACTGATTTGATAGAATTAGAAATGCATTTGGTGATTAGCAGATCTAGCCAATGTCCATGAACAGAGTCGGAAAATAATCATGCTGCTTCAGATCGAAACATGTGAGGATTTCAGTGAATTTGTTGATGTTTCCATTTGAGTTATCTAGATGTAAGTTGAAATCTCCCAATATATACAGATTGTCATGCAGTGAAATTATCTACTCTAGTAGATCTTAAAATTCATCAAAAAATTGACATGTACCGTTTTGAAGCCTATACAAGCAGACAACGAAACCAGTGAACGAATTGTTCCCGATACGTGCATGGATCTCTTCAAACGTTTTAAATGATGGCAGAGGATGAATATCAGGTTTTAATTGGTCAGACACTAGTATGCCTACACCTCCTCCTGCCCGCTGATCTGCGCGAGGTTCGTAAAAAAACGAATAGCCAGGAGGTGAGATATCAGCTATCGTTGATTTCGTTTCATCATGTTTTAATCATGTTTCTGTCACTGCCACAATGTACAGATTTTTAGATGTTACATATTCGGAGAAGGGGGCAGTTTTAGATCGGACATTCATTGTTGCAATTTTGATTCTTTCATTTGAGCCGGGGGGACCCGGATTTAAGCTGACATCTCCTGCCAGTAGAAGTAAGATGGTAGTAAGGTGGTAGTGGAAGTAATTTTCCGATTGAAACATACATTTAAAAGATGTATTTTGTTTTGACCAAATTAGAAAACATGATGTTTGTTAATGATGAAGGTTAGTGACAATTTGTTTCAAATATGGTTGGGCCACAGGAGGCCAATTCATCGTCCTTAAGGACGATGAATTGGCCTCATTTATACATGTATAAATGACACTGCTGTTATGAAAAGAGTGAATATGAAAAAAGGAGACATGATTGTAGAGATGGGTCGTTGTTTAAAAAATGTGCTGTTTGACGATAGACGGCGGTCGCAATGCAGCACGCCTACGATATCTGGAATACCTGCAGAGAGGATGGTTGTGCCTATTAAATATCTATGGTTTGATCGTCAGCAGCTTGTAGGCCGCCTACGATATCTAAGATTATTATGGGTAATGTTGGGCCAATATGAGGCCTATAGTTTGATCGTCAGCAGCTTGTAGGCCGCCTACGATATCTACATTTCCTATCAGTAGTGTTGAGCCAATGTTGGTGAAGATAACTAGGTTTATACTTGTTTATGAATATTATACTGGTCACCTACGGTCCTACATATTATGACACTACGTTTATTTATTTACTTTAAATTGTCTCCGCATACTATATCTTAGTTTTCTATGGATTATGTTGGGCCAATGTTGGGTCAATGTTAGCGAAAATAACTAGGCTTATTAGTGTTTATAAATTATTCTGACCACCTACGATTTTACATATTATGTTACTGATGCTAATTTCTTCAAACTATTTAGAAAATTATGCAATAATTTGTATAGACATGGTGACTTATCCGTTTAATCCAACTGAGTGTCGCAGCATTGAGTGTCGCCACATTGAGTGTTCCATGTTGATTTCCTGACAGTCTCCTAATCCGTTTTAATTTTGTGTTCTGTTTTCCATACGTTGTTTAATTACACGTTTTTAAATTCTGCATACTATGTACGTGATGTTTAGCTAATTAATTTTCTAATTTTGAAGTTTAATCATGGTAGAAATGTGTGATTTAATCCCTTGTCGGAAAGAATTTTTTAAACCAATGATTTATTGTTTATAGTTGGATCACTATGTCAGTGGCGCTGGCTGGGACGGGATACAGTATTTGATAGGCAGCCCCTATTTTCTATCAGCAATAGGTAGCATAAGTGTATAGGCCCTATTGGTAGATCCGCAATTAGTGTTTTAACATAGACATAGGCCTACGTCACATCTGTATTTTAGACATGATAAATTCCAAATATACATGGTGCATAAGCAGCTTCAATTGTTATGCATACGTCATCATTGGGAAGGCGAGATGGGCCATTAGACAAGGAATTAATGTGGTGATGAGTGCTGAGATCAGCCTTTCTCGCACTCTTGCCTATATGCTTCACTGCTCAGTTTGATTTCGCCGTTTTAGATATATATTCGAACGATAAAATACACACTGCATCGTTAGGTACGGCCAGATTGGAGATCTCAGCACTCATCACCATATCACGTCCTCGCCTAAAGCTCGGGCTTGCTGTGGTGACTTGTGCTGAGATGAGCCCATCTCGCCTTCCCAACGATGCAGTATGCATATAATCTAGCCGTACCAACGATGCAGTATGTATTGCTTGTACGAATATCTATCTGAATCAGAAAAAAAAGAGAAGTGAAGCGCATAGGAGAGGAGTGCGAGATGGGCTGATTTCACCATACGTCTTGTAGTGAAAGCCATAATGCGAACATTGATTATCTTGATGTTTACACCTAGACTTACCTTTCGGTACATCTGTTGGCAGACCTGTTGCTATGCAAGTAGGATCTAGGAAGTCTCCAGAGACTGAAAAGAAATATGTAAATATATATGTTGTAATGTGCTCAAATAAATGTGTTATTTATTTATTTTACTTCCAGTTAAAAACATGCAAAAATGGTACAATATAACTATTATTAATTGAGTATTTTTGTCGAACATGTTATTAACTTCGGTTGACGGGAACAAGTCGACGACCTCTTACAAGGCCTGGCAATGATATTAGAGAAATACAATTATTTAATAAAATAACATGACAATACAATATAATATCAACTGCTCACTGCCAATAGTTGTTGGCATACTCATCATATAAGGCAACGTCATATCCAGTGTTTAAAATATCAATGTTTTTGTGTACATGATATTTTTGTATACATGTAAATGATTTATATGAATATAATATTTCCCAGAAATATTTAGCCACTATACAAACGTAAGTAAGTAGGCCTAAGTGATTTGTTTTATGTCACTTTTCGGCAAGTACGGTCATTTAAGTGACTATGCAGGTTAAAAAAAGACATATTCTATGTAATAAAATATAAAGTAAAAAGGTCAAATTAATATGATGTCCGCACTGGAGTCATTTAGGTAAAAACTTTTGATCAGCATTTTATGGTACGTAAATAAATGAAGTGAATCGGACTTTTCTGCGCATACAGGCTGAATAGGGCCAAGACAACCTCCTGAGGATGGTAAGATGACACTGCTCTCCAGACACAGGATTCGAAATTCAAACCCTGGATGTCTGAGGCCGAGCACGCCCTCTCGGTCACGGAGGCTCCCCACAATACTAAGTTTTACGAGTGGATGGGAAAAGAACATTTTTGTTTCTTTCAACCCGCCGAGACCGGGACATGACATGTTGCAGCGCCTGCGTCGCAGCACAGTACCATTATGTAAACATTTCTCAAAATATATATATATATATATATATATATATATATATATATATATATATATTATTGATATATATAGATATATATATATTGATATATATATATATTGATATATATTTGTTTATTATTGTCTCGCCCGGTATACATACATTATACAGTTACAAATTCAAATAAAAACGTATGTAAAAACCATTTGGCACCGGTCACTCCTCAGTGGAGTTATGAGAGACACTAGGTCTATGGCATATGTATTCCTAAAAAAAGCTAGTTATGAGCTAACAATCATATCCAAATTATCACAATATGTTTAAATAATTGATACCTAGTACTTGGTGACGTAATATTTAGCCCTCCTCGTATTGCTGAAACCATACGGCTTAAAACCCGCCCAAAACAAAATTAAATACCAATAAAATAGTTTGTGAGAGATCTTTAGTTTTCATAATCAAATAATGGAATATTTCGTATTTTCAATAGAAATTAGTAATATTTTTCGTCATTATTACAAATTCATTCACACATGTTTTTTTACATATAAATAGGTAATATTTTTCGTCATGTTAAAAAAATATTATTAACAGGACATGTTTCTTTATTGACAATATATAATACCTAGTTCTGGTGGATTGTCTTCAACAGATAAACAAACTCCACGGCGACACCACTGAAACATTGAAAACAATATGATATGCAAATCCCTGCCGCAATTCCCAACCGGGGTAGGTAAGAGCACCTTATTTCATTATAAACAATATAACCTACTCCCCAGTCCATTTGCGATTTTTTTAAAACAGCCATGGACACGATGATCACCATATACAGTGGTAAAACACATCTACAGATACAGTCTTGATGACCTGTTATTTTTAGTGGGCCGAAGGACACACAAGTAGCCGTGCCTTTCATGGGCTACGCGGGCACTCACATGTCTGATGATGCAGATGGCCAGGGTCAAACGCGGGTCAACTTTAAGAGAGGCTTTTAAAAAAGGTTATCAGCTTGACTATACCCAATAGTAGCCCCGCACTCCTAGTTCTCATGTTTGTTGGGTTGCCACTAGCCAGCAAGGCTCAACCATTAAAACGCCTAATTAATTTTTCACCCAATTGAAGTTGAGTCTCGCTACCGCGACCCACAACTTCAAGCGGGTGAAAATTACTTGTATTGTTTAATTTGAGACGAAATATTAGCAAATCTTGTTAAACGCTCATTTCGTTTCCAATAACATTGATTTAGTTGGGTAATAAAATGGATTAAAAACAACTAGCGTTACTTGCGCTTAGCTGTTTACCGTTTCAGCGCGGGAACAGACTCTAAACGTGAGAATATGAAATCTGTAGACGTCAGATTCTGACGTCTAAAGTCGATCCCCGCACTGAAAGAATTACAAGAAATATAATGGCTATATAACATAGATATTCAAATAAAGCAGAAAGAGCTAACCAAGACATTTATGATTACTTAAAATTAAAAATAACCCTTTGTTCTCCGTAGTTTATATAAAAATATTTCAGTGAGTTACCCCTTTGCCTGCTAATCAAGATAATCAGTTTTCAATCGGTTTTATCAGCCGAGTAAATCACCTATCGGGAACGAAATGTGTGTTTAAACATTCCAACACATAAATAGGGCCTATAAGTAATTTTCAGCCAATTGAGGTTGTGGATCGCGGTAGCGAGACAACCTCAAGTGGTTGAAAATTAGAATAAATTATTGTGTGAAGACGATTCCTCTCACCTTATGTTTGTCACATGTACTGTACTCCACAGCCCCAGGAGAGCTGTAGTGACATCCTAGTTTACCTTCATATTCTCTGTAACAGGGTAGTCGGTCGCACAAAGGGTATTTTGGCTGTTCAAGAAAAAACACCAGGCATTATATCAAGCATCGAAAAAAATACAGCACACAGAGAACGTGAGTCAACGCTGGATTGACGTTTATTACTTTTAACAAGACTCAGGCTACGTTTCCAAAGGTAAGGTTTTTTAGTGAGCGGGTGGACCCAAACGGGTCTTGTGCGGGTGCCCGCGCGGGTTGTCTGCTCCCATTGGTGCGGTTTTGATACCAATCTGTTTCATATAAATCTACATGTGACACCCACGCGGTGATGATGATGCTGGTGGTGGTGTTGATGGCGGTTGTGTTGGTGGTAGTGTTGATGGTGATGATGACCATGATGGTGATGTTGGTGGTGTGGCAGTGATGATGATGTTGGTGGTGTGGTGATGATGACCAGGTGCTGGTGATGCTGGTGATGATGGCGGTGTGGTAGTGGACAAGTGTGGTGGTAGTGTGCTAGACCAGTGGTGGTGATGGTGTTGATGGTGATGATGATTGTGGTGGCCTACCTGTCATTCCTTCTATGTCTAACTTCTTGGACATTTTTTACCACACATTTCTCGTCCTGATTTAGAATTTGTGCACCTTTTCTGTTTAAAAACCGCGCTTCGACAGAAGAGCTCTATGAGCATTCTTATCTTTGATGGTGGTAAAGATGCGGTTTTGTTTGCCATATTCACAGATTATTAGGTGATTATTATGGCCAAATTAGGTTCATCTTCAAAGAACGTGGCAATACCAGGAAAAGTTGTGTGTGATGTCATTCCCTGGAATTCCCCATGTAGATTTGCAATGCGGAACGGGAAAAATGAACTTTGTTTGATTTTTTTCACGCTTGGCAAAACACCCGTGAGGGACCGTGTGAATGAAAATGATATATGGATTTAAATAATATGCTACACGCGCGGGTCAAACCTCACCAATGGAAACGGAACCTTAACATACAATTTTCAATATATGAAAACCGTTGACTTCCATGTTATCAAATCAGAATATTTTCTCTCGCTTTAAGCGAGTAAAAATTCTAATTAAATGACGTGTTGGTCAAGGGTTGAGTTGAACTAAAAATAGGTAAACACCCCGTGTCTGCTGCTGGGTGAAGTTTAATACATACAAAAGATTATTTTGTTTATTACCCAACACAACTAGTGTTTTTTCCGCATGAACTGGTAGGGCTGAAATACTTGCATTGAGGCGGGGGCCCTAGGGTTAGCACCGCTGCCTTTCACGCCAGAGTGCGGGGTTCGGTTCCCGGTCTCGGCGGTTTGAAAGAAACAAAAATGTTTCTTCCCCATCCACGTGGGAAAGTCAGTATTGTGGAGAGCCTCCGTGACCGAGAGGTGGCGTGCTCGGCCTCAGACCGCCAGGGCTCGAATTTCTAATCCTGTATCTGGAGGACAGTGTCATCTCAATCATCTCACCATCCTCAGGAGGTTCTCCTGGCCCAGTTTAGCCTATATGTGCACACAGCCCGATTCATTTCATTTCATTTCCCAAATTATTGTGTTTTCTTGCATGAAAAACGATGACTGATTGGCGGGCTATTATATTCAACACATACACACCTAACCCTTCCCGGCAACAGGATATCTGATGATCGCATTATTTACCATATTTTCACCTGCACTGAAAAAATTGAAATTTTTAGTGGCTGTAGACCCATAAAACATAGGTATTCAAATGAAGCGGAAAGAGGTAACTAAGGCATTTATGCTGATTTGAAACTGGAAAAAACACCAACGTTTATACAAAAGTATTTCAGTGTCTAAGGGTTAGCATATACCCACATTTTAACCAGGGCCCCGTTTTATCAAGCTGAAAAGATACGAGATCCTATTAATTCTCGTGATCTTTGCATGCCGCTTACGAGATTATAAAAAGCTCGTTGACTTTCCTCGTATGTCTCCCTCTTTAACATGTATAGGGAGGATACGAGCACTCTGAACCACTCGTTGAATCTTAACGATTCTCATATGCAAATGAACTATTAATACGAGCTCGTATAGTTTCAGCTTGATAAAACGGGGCCAAGGTCAGGTAAATACTTACATTTTTTCTGCCAGTGATAGGTACCAGCTGCTAGCTTTTCCCGCCACAGCGATAGTTACTAAGCTTTTTACTGCCACAGCGATAGTTACTAAGCTTTTTACTGCCACAGCGATAGTTACTAAGCTTTTTCCCGCCACAGCGATAGTTACTAAGCTTTTTCCCGCCACAGCGATAGTTACTAAGCTTTTTACTGCCACAGCGATAGTTACTAAGCTTTTTACTGCCACAGCGATAGTTACTAAGCCTTTTACTGCCACAGCGATAGTTACCCAGCTTTTTCCCGCAACAGTGATTTTTACTAAGCTTTTTCCAGCCACAGCGATAGTTACCAAGCCGTTTCCCGCAGCAGTGATTTTTTCTTAGCTTTCTCCAGCCACAGAGATAGTTACTAAGCCTAAGCTTTTTACTGCCCCAGCAATAGTTACTAAGCTTTTTCCCACCACAGTAAAAGTTACTAAGCTTTTTCCTGCCACAGTGATTGTTACTAAGCTTTTTTCCTGCCACAGTGATTGTTACTAAGCTTTTTCCTGCCACAGCGATAGCTACTAAGCTTTTTTCCAGCACAGCCACTGCTACTTGGCTTTTTCCAGCCACAGCGACTGCTACTTGTTTTTTCTAGACACAGTGATAGTTACTAAGCTTTTTCCCGACACAGCGATAGTTACTAAGCTTTTTCCCGCCACAGTGATTTTTACTAAGCTTTTTCCCGCCACAGCGATAGTTACTAAGCTTTTTCCCGCCACAGTGATTTTTACTAAGCTTTTTCCTGCCACAGTGATTGTTACTAAGCTTTTTCCTGCCACAGCGATAGCTACTAAGCTTTTTCCCGGCACAGCCACTGCTACTTGGCTTTTTCCAGCCACAGCGACTGCTACTTGTTTTTTCTAGGCACAGCGACTGTTACTAAGATTTTTCCTGCCACAGCGATAGTTACTAAGTTTTTTCCCGCCACAGCTATTTTTACTAAGCTTTTTCCTGCCACAACGATTGTTACCAAGACTTTTCCTACCACAGCGATAGCTACTAAGCTTTTTCCCGGCACAGCCACTGCTACTTGGCTTTTTCCAGCCACAGAGACTGCTACTTGTTTTTTCTAGACACAGCGATTGTTACTAAGCTTTTTCCCACCACAGCGATTGTTAATAAGCTTTTTCCCGCCACAGCTATTGTTATTAAGCTTTTTCCCGCCACAGCTATTGTTTCTAAGCTTTTTCCCAGCCACAACGCCTGCTACTTGGCTTTTTCCAGCCACAGCGACTGCTACTAGGTTTCCCCGCCACAGTTTTAGCTACTTGTCTTTTTCTTGCCAACGTAATAGTTATTAAGCTTTTTCTTGCCACAGCGATTGCTACTAAGCTTTTTCAGGCCACAGCGATAGCTACTAAGCTTTTTCCCGTCATAACAATTTTTACTTAGCTTTTTCCCGCCACAGTGGTGGCTACTTACTTTTTTCCCGCCACAGTGATAGCTGTCTGATCCGTACGCCTGTCGACACTGCTCATCCAGGTCCGGCGGGTTAGTCATGTCAATCATGTGAGTCGCCACATTCACATCTTCCAATGGACTACTGTCATGATCACATACACGGTTAGTCACGCATATACGAGGGTAACTGCAACAAGAAAATGAGACATACGGGGTTGACATACTTTGCCAAGTCAAATTTCAAGCATTAAGAATTTTAATGACCACCAAAACATACTAGTAGCAGCAAAACTGTGGAAATGGCATGCTCCACATGTTTTCCGACACTCAATTTTCCTACTTATTTCACCCCGCAGACCTTTTACAGTTAGTCTGGGGTGAAAAAAGGTATTTTTATGACATACATTACCTTACCTTACTTTATTATTTTTTAAAAAAATATATACATTCGATTAATTTGCAATGATAATAGAGTTAGGCAAACAGTGGATCTTTGGAACAGGTCGAAGTTCCTACGAAGTCTGTCTTTGATCTCTTTGTAGGCCTCTCATCATCTTCCGAGATTTTCGTTAGTCTCCATCTGTTCCATGGCGTTTAAAACCTCAACAGCCTTCAAATGATCATCAAGGTGAACTATTTCGCATATGTGTCTAATCAAATATCGATACATTTCTCCCACCTTTCCTTGATCTCTCTCTCTTCACATAATCGACTTTCACGTTTTTACAAAAAATACAATAGATATTTTGTCTTCTATATTAGTTCTGCTGCTGAGGTGGTCGTTTACACCTAAACATCCCTCTCTAAATCAAGTTGCCCCTGCACTACTTAATCATCGCTGGAAGTAGGTGCAAGTAATCTTCCAGCTACTTGGGAAAAAATGTTTTCTCTCTTTAAGTCAACAGGCATGATAGTGTTCAGCCTGATGTCATTTTCCAGATAGTAACAGCTACTGGCATATATCATCCAATGCCCGCTTCAAATCTTTCACCTTCTGCCGACTTCTCACATAGGCCTCTTCACTTCTTCCCCGCGTCATCCCAACCTTAGTAGTTAGATAACATATTCCACCTAGTACCAATAGCACAATTACCTCGTGAGGCTGTCTCTTACGTACATCTTCAACGATGTTGCTTGACATATTGCAAATCCTAACAAGGTCGGCATATCCCATGAAGACATATTCGTGGCGTTTACTCATCTCACTTCACATTATAAACTCCAACTAAGACAATACTTTTGATAAATAGTTTCACTTAACATGAACTAGATCAGCTGAAAAATTAGATATGATTTCAGTATATACTCTTTTACTCTTCACTAACTGGATCAAAAACAAACAATGCAGTGTTTTGACCAAAATAAAATCTAGCTTTTGGTGATTACTCTTGTCAATTCACAAGCGATTTTCGTGAAATTTTGCAAGCGCTATTTCATACTCATTTGCCATTATGACTTCTTAAAAAACTAGAAATAGTTGTTCAGAAAAAACACGAAAGCAGCCCTCTGTTATCTTCAGTCGGCCATTTTAAATTTGATATAGATCAGCAAACTTTCTCAAAGAATATTTTATATTAGGCTTACCGCTTTAGCTGTTATGCAAGATTGCTGAGAAAAAAAAATGATAGCCAGTCGGCCATTTTAAAATCTGCGAAATATTTCATGGTGTTCTAGTGCGAGTCCTAATATTTTGTTTTATATGCATAGTGCAGCTATTTATTGCTTTGTTTTTGAGGTGTAAACGTAAACATCATAAAAATTACTCAATTTCATTAAACGGCCATTTTAAAATCGTTTGCTCCCAAAAGTTTATCAGGGCATTGGCTGACATTGCTGTGCATATTTGCCAAATAAAAAGAATATCTGCTGGACGTTTTTACTGCAACGCGCTAACGATTATTTCTTTGTCAGTGGACCTAGTAATCAAAGGGTTGATTATATGGTAATCAAAATGTCACCAAAAATCCCCCGGTGTTATGTGATGGCTATGTAAATTATGAGGATGCAGAAGTTGATATATCAGCTATCATGCAAGATTTCCGAGATAATGAGAAAAACATTTTAAAAACGGCCATATTGGATATTATTAGTGCGTAATTTGTTATGGGTTATCCTTGTGTAAGACCTTACATTTTGTTTTATATTTGTGGACCAGCTATTTTGCATTTTTTCGAGTTACGTAAATATCACAAAATTACTCAAATTCAAAATGACCGCTAAACGGCCATTTTGAATATGTTGGCTCTCAAAAGTTAATCAGGTCATTGGCTGACATAGCCGAGCGTATTTACCAAATTCAAAGAAGATCTGATGGAAACTTTTTCCTGAAACGCGCTAACGAGCATTTCTTCGTTAGTGGCCGTAGTAATTTAAGGGTTGATGATATGGGTATAAAAAAAAGTCACCAAAACAATTCCCCAGTGGTATGTGATGGCTGTGTGAAGTATATTAGTTATTAGCTTTTTTGAAAACTAATAACTGTGGAACGTGTGGAATACAGTAAGCAGCCCACCTCGGCGAGGGCTGCTTGAATATTGTAGTATTGTCCACTTGAAAAGTTAGTCCATTTGGAAGAGTAAAGTGCTGTGGGATTGTTACGTCCTGTAATCACATAAGCTTCAAGCCAAACGGTCTTAACTTCTTTCTGCAATATATATAATGATTTTATCAAACGAGTAGAAAATTGTGCCTGAAAAAATCGCTTGGGAATTGAATAATTAGTGAAAAGCTAGTTTTCATTTTGGTAATCTTCCAATGTCATAGTAGGCCTAAATTAAGCCTACAAGGCTAACTTATTTTAACTAGTATATAATAAAATCGTTAATATAGTATGAAGGTATATAAGTACTATGTAACCTACATGTGTGTGTGGGGGGGGGGATCATTTTTTTACACCAATACCAAATTTCATAACAATTACATTATTACATACTCAAATCATGATTGTCCGCGCGTGTAACCGTCCAAATGAATGTGTGCGACATATAACCTAAATGCCGGATTTGCATTCGTTTATATCCATCATGGGAATAATCAATGATATACCAGACTGAGTGACAGGCCTACATGAAGGGCGCATAAAAAAAAAGAATTCAACCGAGTTGTGTATAACTTTCTGGAGAATAACGATGATAAACTGCATTTTCTAGAGATTGCCACATGTAGACGGACACCGAAAATAGCCTGATTTTAAATCTTGATGATTACGACTATGAGAAAGGAGCCTAAAGGTACGTCTTACCATTTCACCATTTTTGTCTGAATCTAGGGGTATTCTGAAGTCTGTATGTGGCGCATGTGTCAAGTAACTTCAGACCAGTGGTGTCCAAGCTGAAGAGCTACTGCTAGGCGGTGGCAATGGATTGAATAACTACCCCTTAAGTTCACAAATTCGGTATTGATAAAAAATATTCTATATTATCATGCCCTGAAGTGATTACATTTAGGTGATTTTAAGAGTGGTGAATGTGAAAATTGATTATTTTTTTACCTCCCCCCCCCCCCCCCAGCTTCAAAGGAATGAAAAATATTACTAGTAGTACTAATACCAAGATAATACCGTACTTTTTATGAAGAATGAACACATCACAAAGTGAATTATTTTATTATCTGAGTATCTACCATAAAATATGCTACACATTTTAGTGGTATTTGGGTTAGTATCAAAACTGCTTGAAAACACATGATACACTGTCTTAGCAGCATACCGGTTAAAACGCAGGACAACATAAGCCTAACTTACCCATCTTCCTGGCCGCTCAGTGATCTTTTGAAGTATTTGATGGAACATTTTGAGAATGTGAAGTCATGTTCCGTGTCATGTCCCAGAATATATGGACCTTCCGGGTGACAGTCGTTACCCATTTTTCCTTCCCAACCATCTGGAAATGCTCCCAAACTAAAAACAAACAGCCAAATAAAGATATTGTAAAAGTACCATGTAGATGGCGATGTGGGGGTGATAGGGCATGGTCGGTTATTGAGAGAGTTTTCCTTCGCTCGCCGATAAGGGGTTCTGGGCATGTCTAGGGGATCTACCCATAGACATGCCCAGACGGCTGGAGACTTGGGTTCCGCTTTGCAATTTAATGCTGAAACTCAGTGGCATTTCGCGCAGCTCCGCAATCCTCGGGTCGGATAGTCCCCAGAGTAACAATAAGAAGGATAACTCTATCTGGGTAACTCTCCCAAGTGAGAGACCTAATGTCAAACACGCTATTGCTGGTTATTTAGGGCTACCACAGCCTACACCAGCGACAGTACTGATGCGAGAGCTGCATTAGCACCGCAGTTGAGCAGAGGAACCATGCTACGCCACTGGCAATCCGCCCGAAGATAATGGCCAGATACGAGGAGGCTGCAGCTCGCTTGGATAATAAAGCTGTAGACTAGTGCTTCCATACCATGCCATACAGCATGCAACTGACGGAACAGATCTTTAATGACCCTCCCCGGATGGGGGTAAAAAGTACTACTACTAGAAATTATCCCAGTACTCCAAATCAGTGCAGTCCATTGACGAGATGAATGATGTACAGATGATGACGTAGGTTTGGATGATAGGGCATGGTAGGTTATTGTGAGAGTTTCCCTACACTCGCCCGATAAGGGGTTCTGGGCATGTCTAGAGGATTTACCCCTAGACATCCAGAGATATAATAGCTGGCGATCCGCTCAAAGAATACACCCAGACACGTGCAGGCTGCAGCTTCCCTTGGATAATTGCCATAGACTAGTGCTTCCGTACCATGCATTACAGCATTCAAAAGACTGAAATATCTAATGACCCTCCTCAGGTGGGGGCAAAAAGTAAGCTACTACTACTACACTCCCAGTGGGGTCAGTAACAGTGAGAATGAATCCAAGTAACAAAGTCTTGATGACTGTAACACAAACTTGGTGATGGGCTACGCAAACGTGGTGATAGTTTTGTTGCAGCTTGACAACAGGCAATCTGATGGCAGCTTAAAATGGTAAGAAAACACAGGATTTATCAAATAAATCATACCAATATATATACGATATAGTCGTCCGAGTCCCCGTGTACATGACAACATGACAAATTGTGAAAATCAATTGTTAGTGATCCTTTGTAAATCTAATATTGATATGAATTAAAATAATCGAAAATAAAGATTGTAAGTATTACTCCATATTGTTATCTGTTATAATGGTTGCCTGTTACATTTATGTTTATTAGTTATCATAGTCAAAATAATGAAATACAATTAATTAAAATAACAAAATCTTGATGATAGTGTAACAAAGTTTTCCTGATAGTCTTTGTTTATATCACATAATCAGGATTATAACTTTTACATTGATTGTTGGATGACAAGGCAAGTATATCTATTGTCAAGTAAAGTTTAGAAAGCTACAATAAATGTGATCAAACACACCATTACAAAACACCAGGAAAAAAATTGACTGCTTTGGCCTACACTGGCAATTACAAACGAAGTGAAATACAAAACAAAAAAGTTTTGAAATAAATGAATGTGATGTGTGGTGTTGCTCAAGCCCATCTTAACCACGATAACTGGCAGCTAAATATCTACCCTACTGGTCTTTTAAAAATACCCATAGCTAGTACACAATGAAATGTGACAGTAGGACCATCGTACGCGAACATTCAGAAGAGTTTGATGACGTGACTGCAGATTTGAATGAATTCGAGCTGGAGGAATGAAACTTTTAAAAACTTTCACCTCTCATCACTAAACATATGAAGAATACAATCGGTTGAAAATTATTATTTTTACTATGGTTCCCTCTGGTGGTTCTGATGTTCAGCACATTGCATCACAGCTTTTCTGAGATGTTGTAAAATTTAAAAAATGCCAAAATATTTTTAGCACGCGGTTCACAACAGATGTAAAACAATTCTGGTCAATATGTCTACATCTTTTTCTTGCAAAGTTTATAAATCATTGGAGTACTCTACGGTGACTCAAATATCACTCTGGGAATGCTCGCATCGGTACGTAGTATCTATGCTGTACTGACAAGGACAGATTCGTAGCAATGTCTGTTTTAATAAACCAGCAAAATGCTGAATGAAGTTACACAAGATAAATCTATATCTGCAATAATCAAACAGACTTCGTTACATTATCATCAAGACTTTGCTGCACTATCATTAATAATTTGTTACTTATCATCAAGACTTTGTTACAATTTTGACAGACTTTGTTGCACAATCGTGAAGACTTTGTAGTTCGTGCTACACGCTTTATAGAGAAAAATAACTGTAATTGCATTTTTTCAGCTCTAGCACATCACACAACAACGTTTATTACATGGATAGATATTTATTGGCGACGGTAAGTCTATGCAGACTTATGCGTCATTAAAATGAACATATGTACAATAGGATTAGTTCGGTAAAATATGCATGCTAAGTTAACTTAAACATGTTAAAATCAAACGACATTATATACTAAAACAAGCACAGGTTAAATAAAATATGCATCAGAACTATTTAAAATAACCTACAGTTAAACAGCATTGGCATGATATTTTTAGGTTTCCCACACCAAAACCAGAGATAAAATAGCTACTGCATATAGCAAAAAAACCCTCTGGAGAGCGTAGAAACCGAGTAATTACATAATGAGTGGGAGTATGTATAAAGAAGAAAATAATAATATTAGTTACATTTAACATGTTAAAAAACAATATAAAAAATGCATTGACTGACGTCAGCTCAAAACACCAAGAACACGTACAGGTACTCAATATTCAATGTGCAATGATCACTGATGACGGAACCAGTTATAGCAAAAAGCTGAACCTGGGTTTCTGTCGCAGCCTCCCCGATAACAGATCCTACTAAACTGGTCTAATCAATTAATCGCACATAATTATTCTAGTAATAAAAGAAAAGGAATTTATATATATAAAACTCTAGAAAATACAAACTATCATTTGACACAAGTGACTAAGCCTAGAATACAGCTGAGGCTAAACAGCAGTTGATCAGATGAGACTAAACAGCAGTTGATTGGATGTATCTATGCTGTACTGACAAGGACAGATTCGCAGCAATGTCTGTTTTAATAAACCAGCAAAATGCTGAATGAAGTTACACAGGATAAATCTATATCTGCAATAATCAAACAGACTTCGTTACATTATCATCAAGACTTTGCTGCACTATCATTAATATTTTGCTACTTATCATCAAGACTTTGCTACAATTTTGACAGACTTTGTTGCACAATCGTGAAGACTTTTAGTTCGTGCTACACGCTTTTATAGAGAAAAATAACTGTAATTGCATTTTTTCAGTTCTAGCACATCACACAACAACGTTTATTACATGAATAGATATTTATTGGCGACGGAGTCTATGCAGACTTATGCGTCATTAAAATGAACATATGTACAATAGGATTAGTTCGGTAAAATCGACATTATATACTAAAACAAGCACAGGTTAAATAAAATATGCATCAGAACTATTTAAAATAACCTACAGTTAAACAGCATTGGCAATATATTTTCAGGTTTCCCACACCACAGAGATAAAATAGATACTGCATATAGCAAAAAAACCCTCTGGAAAGCGTAGAAACCGAGTAATTACATAATGAGTGAGAGTATGTATAAAGAAGAAAATAATAATATTAGTTACATTTAACATGTTAAAAAACAATATAAAAAATGCATTGACTGACGTCAGCTCGAAACACCAAGAACACGTACAGGTACTCAATATTCAATGTGCAATGATCACTGATGACGGAACCAGTTATAGCAAAAAAAGCTGAACCTGGGTTTCTGTCGCAGCCTCCCCGATAACAGATCCTACTAAACTGGTCTAATCGATTAATCGCGCATAATTATTCTAGTAATACAGGAAAAGGAATATATATATATAAAACTCTAGAAAATACAAACTATCATTTGACACAAGTGACTAAGCCTAGAATACAGCTGAGGCTAAACAGCAGTTGATTGGATGAGACTGCTGAGTGGAACTGATCTCGTTGGTGGATGATTGGCGGAATTACCAGTCGCTGGTACCACAGTGATGACAGCCCCCCACCCCCCAACAGCATGGATGATTTCATGAGTGGATGATTAGAGGTATCACCAGTCGCTGATACCACAGTGGTGATCCCCCGACAGCATGGATGATTTCATGAGTGGATGATTAGAGTCGCCCTACGCCCCAATCGTTTTATAAAGCGGAGGTACGTGACACGCTTAAGGTTTCAAAACAGCTATCGGTGTATTTTGCTGAGCATATTACTAATGGTCGATGTGTAGATGACATAATATATATAAATTTGTCGTCGTTTGAGAGCGAGTCAAATTCACTGTTGAGTAGTTTGCTTTCGGCAAGTAAACTAGTTCGCTGCGTAGCGGAGTAAGAACAAGTAATTAAAAAATGAATTTCGTCATCAACAGTTTAATGTACATCTTTGACATGTGCGCTGTTCTAGTGGTATTTGTTGCGGCTTGACATGCCTTCCTCGTTCATATATACATATATTCAATCTTATAATTATAACCAACCGCTGTATAGATAGAAATCGGAGATCTCTGCTGTGTGCCGACTAACAATCACAATTTACTAGGGTGCATACACAATAGCCTAAACGGGAGTGTATAACAATCACAGGGTCGTGAAATATTCGTTGTCATGGAAATTGATGCATGATATTGTCTTAGTTTTTAGATGGTGAGAGACTGTTATTCGTGTAAAATAGAGACATAACTACCTTACTCTTCATGCTGAAGTATAGGATCCTCAAGTTTGCGTAGCCTATCATCAAAGAGAGTTTGCGTTACAGTCATCAGAACCTTGTTATTAGGATCATAAAGACTTCACTCTCGCTGTTACAGATCCTACTGAGAGTGTACCAGCAACCATCCAGTAGGCCTACTCCACAGATGCTAGCAAGGCCTGGATCTAATGTCACACCCAGATCTCATCTAGTCTATTTCGGCAAACTTCTGGTTAGGAATAATATAATATGAATAAATATATGCTGTATGATTTAAAATATGTTTTTGTACAGCAAGACCTGAATTGACAGCATACAATTTTGTAGAACATTTCATGACGGTTGATGTAGGCCTTTCAGACCAAAAGCTTACTATTAAGACGTTGTATGCATAGTAGGTGGGCTCAGCACAGAAACTTGCGGAATGCCACACATATTGCGGGGTAACAGTTACACAGTAGGCTACACCATTGACTTTAACAAGCTGAGAATGATCGGTCCCACTGTAACACCACGCCATCGATGCAAATAACTCAGCCAATCTACAGAGCAAGGTCGTGATCGATTATGTCAAAGGCTGTATATCCAAGGAAGGAAGATTCACCACGGTCTTGGGCCGATAAAATCGTCATTCTGAATATACAAAATGGCAAGATTCTGGGGAATGGCCAGCTTTATGCCAAATGAAAATTATTTGAAAAAAAAAAGTAAATTACCTTATTATCATTTCCCTCTATAACCCACTAATTTAACAGAATTACATTACAGTCAAATCATCTTGATCTTGAATTTGTAAACATAATTAATCTATAACTCAACCAAATGGGCTTTTTGGAAAGTAGAAAGAGCAAAATTATATGATTTTTTTTTATAATTGACTACTAAATCAGTAAAAATTCTATTTACCTGTAAGCTAATGTGGTCGTAGCACTAAGGTAGTCTTTTGGCTTAGAGTCTACCACCACAGAAGTAGACTGCGCTGGAACACAGATACCCTCGATCCATCCATAGCCTGTTAAATAAAAACATACAGTACAATCAAGATAAAATAAGATACTTTGCCATTGATGATCAACTGCAAGAATAAAGTATTGATGACTTTTCTTTCAAAGTAAAACTGTTGCTTGATAGCTGTTTTAAATCCTTGTATTAGTCATTTGAATCACAATTCTCAGAAAACGTGTTACATCATCATATGTCCGCATTTACTGCGGGATAGCTACCAGGTGACAACAAAGGGATTATACTACAATGTATCGCTTTAATGTCAGAAAGTTGGGACAATCCACCTTTTTGCCAGATTTGCGTCATAACATAACATTTCAAAACCGATGTGTATTTTAAAATGTATGTAGCCGCAAATAAAAACACTGAAAACCACAAAAACATATATTATATGCTCGCAAATTGCAGACAAAGTTGAATAACATGGCAGATTTTATGTGCTAAACAGTACATGTTCACGCGCTTATCACGCGTTTACCTCGTGACCCCCAGTGCATGGTGCGACACACACCAAGACGGCAACATTCTTGGTATTGAACACACAAGGTCACACGTGCTACCATGGCAACTTACACACAGCCCTCCTAAAAGGTGTGCTACCGTGTTGAATAAATGCTGTTTTTAGCATACAAACAATCTCTCGGAGTGAAAAAAACAAAATATGAATGACATGAGATAATTTTCCTATTAGTCTGTCATGTTTATAGCGACATAAAGCATGATGTTAATTCAGGGTAAATTGGAAATAACGTGTGTGCTTCAACAACCAAAATTTTCCATTCTTGGTCTTGAGTTAAACAAACACAAGTATTGTTTAGGTTGTGGTATACTAGCTGGCACTACATGTCGGTGAAAATGTAAACAACAAAACGTTTATGCAGAAGTTCCATGCATGTCTGTATATTGTGCATATCATAATAAATAAACTGTCCATATCTTGTGTGAGAAGGTTGAAAGCTGATCGATCATCTGTGCTAACTCAGGGGGTGTTTCGTTGTCGTCCAAGCTAATATTATTCTGAGATATATATTAATCTGCGACCACCACAGTTGTGTGAAGCTCTCTGACTTGGCATCCACCACTGCTTAATGTTACCGCCACCAATTGGCCCTCTGGCTCCAGCTGTTATCGTGCATGTCGTGTCGCCTGCCTCAATCATCAGACTTTGCATCTCTTCACAAGTTCACACAAACTATCAGCATCAAGTAATACAACAAGTATGGCGATTATATTCTCCACCTCTATTGCCACACATGTCCCTTCACTCTAGTTTAAATTGTTGTCAGGAGTGGGATTCGAACCCACACCCACATATTTGGACAGGAACACGCCTTCAGAAGTTTTTTCCTGTGTGTTGCAGTTCCCTTCGTGGATGAAATCCGTATGCCACCTTCACTTTCACCCGAGGGTCACATGCGGGGTCCTCATGGGCCGACTCAATGGGCCAAGACACAGTAGCAGGTGATAGATACCTCGGCAGTCAGGTCGTAGGGGCGCTCGGCCACCACATTGCCAGTCGTGAACAGACCCACCTGGGTATCTAGGCGTTGAGCCAGCATATCCAGGTGGAAATGGCTGTCCACCACCTCCGTTGTGTTCAGAATATTAGTCAAAACGGGGTGCCCCAACCTGTCTACAGAATTCGTTGCTGCTCGTCAAGGGGAAGCTGCTCCAGACGAGCAGCATCCAGCCTCCAGTGGACAAGGCCAGCAGCGCAATGCCCCACTCAGCATGGAGACCCAGGGGGCGACATCCACATTTTCCTCATCACTAACCCTCCTGTTGCTTACTTTTATTGCTAAATGGCTTTCCAGTTTCCTTGGCGTGTTGAACTGCTTGTGGCAGGTCCAACACGCCACGTAGGTGGCCCAGAACCATGGTGTGTGTGGTTTTCCCTAACATGTCACCTCAGCCCCTGTACCCGCCTAGCACAGGTGGGAAAGACTAAACCCCCACTGTCCTCGGCGGGGCCACTGGCTCAGTCAACTTAACAGGGACCTCCTGTACAAAGAGAAGCTTGCCAGCCTCTCATATTGTAGTCCAATGCCTCGGGTTCAATCATTTCTGCAGCAAGTGAACACATCTATAATTTACTTAAGGACCAATACGTTAGCTCCGTTTGTAGCCGGAAAGGTATTTTGGGGGGGGCTTGGATGCAAGTCCCAAGCGGGTACTGGCTTAAACACACAGGGACCACCCTGTTGTCCCTGTCGTTACACAGATTGAGCAAGTCATGGTGCACCACTTGTGCTTTTTTGCGACCGTGAATCCTGAACGGCAAGGGAGATCAACATCGGTAAGCAGGGGTGGAACATACCACCAGATCGGAGCTTAGTGCTTCGAACCATCTGGGTAGCCAATTTACAGCCTACACACTTGATGCATGCACATGCTTGTCGTAGGCTCGCTTCCGTTAAATCTGCCCAGACCTGAACACTTCTCTGGTCTTAAGTGACAATGTAATACGATAAAAACGTTGTAGTCAATTGATGCGATAAATGATGTACAGATGATGATGTGAGGGTGGGGGTGATAGGGCATGGTGGGTTATTGAGTGATTTCCTTCGCTCGCCAGATAAGGGGTTCTGGGCATGTATAGGGGATCTACCCCCAGACGGCCAGAGACTTGGATTTCGCTGTGCAATTTAATGCTGAAACTCTGGCATTTCGCGCAGCTCCGCTATCCTCGGTTCAGATTGGGGACCCCCAGAGATACAACTCTTTCATCCTAATGTCAACACGACATTGCCGCTTATTTAAGGCTACCACAACCTAGACTAGCACCTGCACTGATGCGAGAGCTGCATTGGCACCGCGGTTGAACAGAGGTCCCACGGTACGCCACTGGCAATCTGCCCGAAGATTATGGCCAGATACAAGGAGGCTGCAGCTTCCCTTTGATGATTACTGTAGACTAGTGCTTCCGTATTATGCCGTATAGCATGCAACTGAAGTAACAGATATCTAATCATCCCTAAAGTGAGGTCAGCGACGACTTGAATCCACAAAGCCATATTTGGACCATCAACACCATCGATTACACTCCAGCAGATCCAGAAGCATATCCAAGGTATTTATAATGACATACGTCATATTTTATTGACATACAATACAATGTGCCTATAGGTTGTAGATAACGATAATGTGCACTCAACAGCCTCTAGGGGCGTACCATTAGATACTTCAGCTAGAAATAAATGTAGTAGTTGTAGTAAACGTCACTTTTCGGCACAAATGGTCATTTAAGCAACATTGCAATATGCTCCGCTATCCTTGGGTCAGATAGTTCCCATATTAAGAATAGGTAAGGGTAACTCCATTCATTCCATGTGATAGACCTGATATCAAACACTCATTGTCAGTGATTTAAGGTTACCACGGCCTACACCAGTACCTGCACTTATGTGGGAGCTGCATTTGCTCCGCTGTTGAGCTGAGGCACCAGGGCCAGATACGAGGATGCTGCAGTTTTCCTTGGATAATCGCTGCAGACTAGGGATTCCGTACCATGCCATACAGCATGCAACAGATGGAACAGTTCTCTAATGACCCTCCACGGATGGGGTGAAAAATACTACTACTAGCAATCATCTCAGTACCCCTAACAATAATGTACACTGAAAAGCATAAAACATTAGATATTTCAGCTAGAATTACAAATCTTTCTTAATGTCACTAGCAGATGTACATGTATGCCCATGTCTGAATCTATATGTCAGGAAATGATCATTTCTAATTTGTTATGTGTTGTCTCTCTATATACAGGCAAACTGGCATCGTTGACTGAGTGGGGTAAGGGGCGTTTGATGGTCAATGCATTAATTTCAAGAGATCCAACAATGTCTATCTGCGGCCATCATTTAAAGACATGGAAGACCTTTTCAGAAGAGGATGTTCACCTGCTGTAACCAATGTGAGTTACAACATTGCCATGTATCGAGTCCGATTCAATCACACAGATGACCTAAGTGACAATAAAATCATTCTTATTAAAAATAAAATCAGTTTTATTCAGGATAAAGATCCTAATATGGTGATGGTGCCGTTTGTGTCTCCACCACCAACAGCAGATTGGTGGCAGTGAATGAAAACCTATTGGTACAAGACTCCGTTCATCACGATATGCACACTAATTATTATTTGTTAATGTTCAATTGTTCTACTATATCATGCAAATAATAAACTTACATGCAAATATTAACTTAAATAATATATCTATACACAAACTCGTCCAAATAACTTTTCAGATATTCGTGTCTGATACCACGAATCCTTGGAAATGTTTTGCTTCATATTGCACCAGATCCTAGGATTGGTGCAAACTCCAACACTTTTAAACTCCTTGCTGTGATTTACCTCCTGAAAGTAGTCTATATGATGCCCAGTCATCATGCTAAATTGTTGCCTGTTGTTGCCTGTTTAAGAGACAATGTTTCTCCAATATGGGCAAAATGCCTCTTTTTTCGATAAGGAACAATTTTCCTCACTGATTTCCCCTCATCACGCTGTGCCATACCAAACGCCCAGTATCTTCTTATCTTTTTATGATATTTCTGGGGCTTTTTGAAACATGGATTCATCTGTCTCAACAATAGTACTGCCAGTGTCGATTGACTGGGGTTGTTTTCTACATAGCTTGAGTAAATCTTTCGAAAATCACAATACAAATCACACAAAGCATGATGTGATATTCCTATATCCAAAATATCCACCTCGTAGATGTTGAATTTTTGGGAAAACATACATAGGAAAACATACATGCTACCATTTTTGTCGACGATTCCAAAAGACGACCCTGTAAAAAAATAGTCAAATATTACTAATATATTCACTTAAATTCCTCAAAAAAAGTTTTATGTGTTTAATCTTATTGACATGAGAACTGTACAAAAAGCAAATTTAAATGAGGTGTTTAAAAGATGATTTAAAAGGGATGCAAGATAAATCCTTGGCGAGTTCTTTCTAATTGATATCAGTTTTTATCCCCCGCCCGTAGGGGAAGGGGGATTTTAGTCGCGCCAGGATTCTGTCCGGCGTCACGTTTTCTTGTGGGCGCTAAAACCCAAAAACTACTAGTTTTAATTTTAACATCACATTCCTAGCAACATGGGGATGTGCAAGTGATTTTTTAGAGATGCTACCAAAATTCAAAATGGCCGCCAGAGGTCAACTCTAAAAAAAATTGTGGGCACAAAAACTCTTAAAACTTAAAGTCAGAAATTATTCAAATTTCACTATCACATTCCCCACGATATGGAGATGTGCAGGTGACTTTATCAAGGTTTTACTGAAATTCAAAATGGCCGCCACAGATAGACTTAAATATTTTGTGGGGCGTAAAAACCCAAAACAATTTGGTCAATTTTTTTTCAAATTTTAACATCACATTCCTAGCAACATGTGGATGTGCATATGATTTTTTAAAAATGCTACCAAAAATCATAATGGCCGCTAGAGGTCAACTCCAATTTTTTTGTGGTCGCAAAAACTCCTAAAACTTGAAGTCAGAAATCACATTACCCACCATCTGGAAATGTGCATGTAATTTTACTAAAAAATTAAAAAAGGCCACCACAAATCGATTTTTCAAATATTTGTGACCGCAAAAAGTCTAACCTAATTTATGGAGGGGGATGATATAGGACTTCAGTTCTTTTGTTTACATTCGCCACAGCGCCAAATTTTGCCAACTGATGTAGCGCTCATAACATATGCCTTTTTCTGTGAGCGATACTATTGTTTTGATCAAATTAGGCGTAGGTTCATAATGTTGTAATTTGAAGTTCTTTCGCCTTTACACTGACACACAGTTGTTGATTTCGATTTCTATAATAATTTACCGCCTTCAGTAATCAGTGTCTGTAGACTTGGTTGTTTTGTAGTCTCGCTGGTTGTGAATGACAAAAGTTGTGAACAGCTAAATGAGTAGATAAATATACCGCCGTGATCGTTTCTTAAATTTATATGGAGTGTAAAGTGACACATTTACCAACAATATGACATTGTAAGGATGACATTGTAGTATTATTCATCTTTTTTATCGTCCCTGTTCGGTCAATAGGTGACAATTCATAGTGGAACAACCTCATATTTTGTATAGTGAAAGTGGTTGAGTAAAAATATCAAACTAATAACAGCATGTTCGCACAAAAATATTCAGTTTAAAACAAGTGCCGATGTCTCAGCAGGAGCAGCATTAGTGGTCTCAGCAGCAGGAGCAGGTAGTGCAGGATCTGCAGAAGTAGCAGACAGTGCAGCAACTGGATCCAGGAAGTAGCGGGACAGAATCCTACACCCACGGGGACTCAAGTGCAGGCTGTCTCTACTCAGAAGATGTCTCCATATCCCTGTGCTGTCAGCGAAGTCAGGAGAACGCATGAGCTATGCTCTGGTGACGGTGCGTGGCCAATCATCCACCAGCCGGTTTGTTGTTAAGGCGAATCTTTTCAGTTCATCGGGATGGAAACTGGGCTCAGGAGCATGTGTTGTTAGCACGAGGTAGGATTGGAGATACAAAATATGCAGTCTCTGCATGAGCCCCAGCATCCTGGTCGCCAGCTTCCGAGCATCTGCCACCATCTGATGCATTACGACCAACACTGTTGGTACCGAGGTGCAAAACCACAACCTAAAAACAGAAAAAAAGTTATGTTCAATATTTTTTCTGTGAATTATTACCCAATAATATAATTGAAATCATTTTCATGAATTGTAATCCTATTTTTCCCACGTAATTGCTGTCCATCTAAATGATCAAACCCCGTGAAGCTGAAAATGTGTAAAATTACGTAAATCATAAATGTCCCAATTATTTGTAAAGCATAAATGTCCCAATTAATTTGTTCAGCAATGTAATTATAATCTACATTAAAATCATTCGTATTTATATCACTTAATCAAAGGATGGTGAATACAACCTGTATGTTTTATTATGCAACATCACCCTGACAATAATATCGCAAATTGTATCTTTAAAAAAAAATAAAAAAATCCAAGTCTTCTAAATAAAGATAATAAAATTATTTTTCCACGAGATTTACAGGATGAGTGATGATTCTCACCAATGAAATGTATATAATCTTGATGCCGCTTCGCATCAATGTAATTCAAAAATACAAAACGTTAATTTTTATAAATAGTATAGTAATTTACAATTTCTGTTGAAATCAACCTAGTTATTGGCTTGATTGAAATAATTGAAACTGTCCATAAATGTTTTATTTATTTGATAAAATGGGCCTTAAATACACATTTTTAATAAGCACGTAATCTACTTTTACTGAAACATGCGCGATACAGTAGATTGGTGAAACTAATAAATGTATTTCTTCGCATTAATATTATCGGGTTACAAATATATCTAAAAACTATAATCACATACCTTGGCATAATCGAATCCGCGACAAAGTTTCCCAGGAAATCCTCCAGTGTATATCCCGAGAAGTACAAGAGCTACATAGCAATATGGCAGATAATCCGTCAAATATTTGCATTGTGAATCTCCAAGTAGTAGTAGTAGTAGTAATTTATGTCATTTTTCAGCACAAATGGTCTTTCAAGTGACATAGTATTACGATAAAAACGTTGTAGTCAATTAATAAGATGACTGATGTACATATGATTGAGGGTGATAGGGCATGGTGGGTTATTGAGAGCGTTTTCCTTCGCTCGCCCAATAAGGGGTTCTGGGCATGTCTAGGGGATCTACCCCGTAACATGCCCAGAGGGCCGGAGACTTGGGTCTCGCTATGCAATTTAATGCTGAAACTCCGTGGCATTTTGCACAGCTCTGCTATCCTCCAGCCTACACCAGCGCCTGCACTGATGCTCAAAGAATCTCAAAGAATGAAGGTAGCCATGATACTAAGATCAGTGAGTAAAAAAAGGGATATCAATCAGTAGAATAAATTGTGACATGAAAGAAGCAAATGAGAACTTTCTCTAATGTCACCCTTGCTTATATATATGTCTGCTGGTTATACCACCATCCATTCAGCGGTCTTTTGCACCCTAAAGTAACATAAAAAGCAATTTGAGAACCGATGAACAATATCGACCCCTTGGAGTTAGAAGGTGTTAAATTGCCACTTTGTAAAGTGGCAGTTAACACCTTTTAACTCTAAGGGGACGATATAAAACCACAAAGCAATGTCTCTGTCAAAACAAATACAACAGGACTTACTAGAGGTAAATAATACTTAACGTCAATTCCCGGCAAAAGACAACACATAAGAAAGGACACTGTAGGACATACACAAGAGGGACTACCCGGTATGACTGGGCCGCCTAACTTATTTACTGCGCAAGCCCAGTCATACTGACCGCCATTTTGTTTCCACAGCCAGCTGTATGTGTAAAAACGACACTCGCGCTGCCTACCAAAAAACTCGGATGCCATGTAATTTTATGGCATCCAAGTGCTTACGAAAATTAGGCCATTTTCAGCAGGCGTAAACTTTTGATTGTATTAGAACTATTACATTTAAAAATGGAGGTCACGGTTTCAGAGCCTTGCGATGTCATCAGGGTAAATGACATCAACACACATAAAAAAATTCACATAATGAGAAAAAGGTTACAAAATAAATCACAGCTTACAGTGCCCTCACAGTTGTGATGATGTGAGGGTGGGGGTGATAGGGCATGGTGGGTTATTGAGTGATTTCCTTCGCTCGCCAGATAAGGGGTTCTGGGCATGTATAGGGGATCTACCCCCAGACGGCCAGAGACTTGGATTTCGCTGTGCAATTTAATGCTGAAACTCTGGCATTTCGCGCAGCTCCGCTATCCTCGGTTCAGATTGGGGACCCCCAGAGATACAACTCTTTCATCCTAATGTCAACACGACATTGCCGCTTATTTAAGGCTACCACAACCTAGACTAGCACCTGCACTGATGCGAGAGCTGCATTGGCACCGCGGTTGAACAGAGGTCCCACGGTACGCCACTGGCAATCTGCCCGAAGATTATGGCCAGATACAAGGAGGCTGCAGCTTCCCTTTGATGATTACTGTAGACTAGTGCTTCCGTATTATGCCGTATAGCATGCAACTGAAGTAACAGATATCTAATCATCCCTAAAGTGAGGTCAGCGACGACTTGAATCCACAAAGCCATATTTGGACCATCAACACCATCGATTACACTCCAGCAGATCCAGAAGCATATCCAAGGTATTTATAATGACATACGTCATATTTTATTGACATACAATACAATGTGCCTATAGGTTGTAGATAACGATAATGTGCACTCAACAGCCTCTAGGAGCGTACCATTAGATACTTCAGCTAGAAATAAATGTAGTAGTTGTAGTAAACGTCACTTTTCGGCACAAATGGTCATTTAAGCAACATTGCAATATGCTCCGCTATCCTTGGGTCAGATAGTTCCCATATTAAGAATAGGTAAGGGTAACTCCATTCATTCCATGTGATAGACCTGATATCAAACACTCATTGTCAGTGATTTAAGGTTACCACGGCCTACACCAGTACCTGCACTTATGTGGGAGCTGCATTTGCTCCGCTGTTGAGCTGAGGCACCAGGGCCAGATACGAGGATGCTGCAGTTTTCCTTGGATAATCGCTGCAGACTAGGGATTCCGTACCATGCCATACAGCATGCAACAGATGGAACAGTTCTCTAATGACCCTCCACGGATGGGGTGAAAAATACTACTACTAGCAATCATCTCAGTACCCCTAACAATAATGTACACTGAAAAGCATAAAACATTAGATATTTCAGCTAGAATTACAAATCTTTCTTAATGTCACTAGCAGATGTACATGTATGCCCATGTCTGAATCTATATGTCAGGAAATGATCATTTCTAATTTGTTATGTGTTGTCTCTCTATATACAGGCAAACTGGCATCGTTGACTGAGTGGGGTAAGGGGCGTTTGATGGTCAATGCATTAATTTCAAGAGATCCAACAATGTCTATCTGCGGCCATCATTTAAAGACATGGAAGACCTTTTCAGAAGAGGATGTTCACCTGCTGTAACCAATGTGAGTTACAACATTGCCATGTATCGAGTCCGATTCAATCACACAGATGACCTAAGTGACAATAAAATCATTCTTATTAAAAATAAAATCAGTTTTATTCAGGATAAAGATCCTAATATGGTGATGGTGCCGTTTGTGTCTCCACCACCAACAGCAGATTGGTGGCAGTGAATGAAAACCTATTGGTACAAGACTCCGTTCATCACGATATGCACACTAATTATTATTTGTTAATGTTCAATTGTTCTACTATATCATGCAAATAATAAACTTACATGCAAATATTAACTTAAATAATATATCTATACACAAACTCGTCCAAATAACTTTTCAGATATTCGTGTCTGATACCACGAATCCTTGGAAATGTTTTGCTTCATATTGCACCAGATCCTAGGATTGGTGCAAACTCCAACACTTTTAAACTCCTTGCTGTGATTTACCTCCTGAAAGTAGTCTATATGATGCCCAGTCATCATGCTAAATTGTTGCCTGTTGTTGCCTGTTTAAGAGACAATGTTTCTCCAATATGGGCAAAATGCCTCTTTTTTCGATAAGGAACAATTTTCCTCACTGATTTCCCCTCATCACGCTGTGCCATACCAAACGCCCAGTATCTTCTTATCTTTTTATGATATTTCTGGGGCTTTTTGAAACATGGATTCATCTGTCTCAACAATAGTACTGCCAGTGTCGATTGACTGGGGTTGTTTTCTACATAGCTTGAGTAAATCTTTCGAAAATCACAATACAAATCACACAAAGCATGATGTGATATTCCTTTATCCAAAATATCCACCTCGTAGATGTTGAATTTTTGGGAAAACATACATAGGAAAACATACATGCTACCATTTTTGTCGACGATTCCAAAAGACGACCCTGTAAAAAAATAGTCAAATATTACTAATATATTCACTTAAATTCCTCAAAAAAAGTTTTATGTGTTTAATCTTATTGACATGAGAACTGTACAAAAAGCAAATTTAAATGAGGTGTTTAAATGATGATTTAAAAGGGATGCAAGATAAATCCTTGGCGAGTTCTTTCTAATTGATATCAGTTTTTATCCCCCGCCCGTAGGGGAAGGGGGATTTTAGTCGCGCCAGGATTCTGTCCGGCGTCACGTTTTCTTGTGGGCGCAAAAACTCAAAAACTACTAGTTTTAATTTTAACATCACATTCCTAGCAACATGGGGATGTGCAAGTGATTTTTTAGAGATGCTACCAAAATTCAAAATGGCCGCCAGAGGTCAACTCTAAAAAAAATTGTGGGCACAAAAACTCTTAAAACTTAAAGTCAGAAATTATTCAAATTTCACTATCACATTCCCCACGATATGGAGATGTGCAGGTGACTTTATCAAGGTTTTACTGAAATTCAAAATGGCCGCCACAGATAGACTTAAATATTTTGTGGGGCGTAAAAACCCAAAACAATTTGGTCAATTTTTTTTCAAATTTTAACATCACATTCCTAGCAACATGTGGATGTGCATATGATTTTTTAAAAATGCTACCAAAAATCATAATGGCCGCTAGAGGTCAACTCCAATTTTTTTTGTGGTCGCAAAAACTCCTAAAACTTGAAGTCAGAAATCACATTACCCACCATCTGGAAATGTGCATGTAATTTTACTAAAAAATTAAAAAAGGCCACCACAAATCGATTTTTCAAATATTTGTGACCGCAAAAAGTCTAACCTAATTTATGGAGGGGGATGATATAGGACTTCAGTTCTCTTGTTTACATTCGCCACAGCGCCAAATTTTGCCAACTGATGTAGCGCTCATAACATATGCCTTTTTCTGTGAGCGATACTATTGTTTTGATCAAATTAGGCGTAGGTTCATAATGTTGTAATTTGAAGTTCTTTCGCCTTTACACTGACACACAGTTGTTGATTTCGATTTCTATAATAATTTACCGCCTTCAGTAATCAGTGTCTGTAGACTTGGTTGTTTTGTAGTCTCGCTGGTTGTGAATGACAAAAGTTGTGAACAGCTAAATGAGTAGATAAATATACCGCCGTGATCGTTTCTTAAATTTATATGGAGTGTAAAGTGACACATTTACCAACAATATGACATTGTAAGGATGACATTGTAGTATTATTCATCTTTTTTATCGTCCCTGTTCGGTCAATAGGTGACAATTCATAGTGGAACAACCTCATATTTTGTATAGTGAAAGTGGTTGAGTAAAAATATCAAACTAATAACAGCATGTTCGCACAAAAATATTCAGTTTAAAAAGTTTGATGTTAATATGATGGTGCTCCTGGCAACTATATGTAGCGATTTTGATGATATGTTGCAGCGCCTGCACTAAAAGGCAGTGCCGATGTTGCTGGGAGGTTACCGGCTACTACATGTAGGTCTTCACAAGTGCCGATGTCTCAGCAGGAGCAGCATTAGTGGTCTCAGCAGCAGGAGCAGGTAGTGCAGGATCTGCAGAAGTAGCAGACAGTGCAGCAACTGGATCCAGGAAGTAGCGGGACAGAATCCTACACCCACGGGGACTCAAGTGCAGGCTGTCTCTACTCAGAAGATGTCTCCATATCCCTGTGCTGTCAGCGAAGTCAGGAGAACGCATGAGCTATGCTCTGGTGACGGTGCGTGGCCAATCATCCACCAGCCGGTTTGTTGTTAAGGCGAATCTTTTCAGTTCATCGGGATGGAAACTGGGCTCAGGAGCATGTGTTGTTAGCACGAGGTAGGATTGGAGATACAAAATATGCAGTCTCTGCATGAGCCCCAGCATCCTGGTCGCCAGCTTCCGAGCATCTGCCACCATCTGATGCATTACGACCAACACTGTTGGTACCGAGGTGCAAAACCACAACCTAAAAACAGAAAAAAAGTTATGTTTAATATTTTTTCTGTGAATTATTACCCAATAATATAATTGAAATCATTTTCATGAATTGTAATCCTATTTTTCCCACGTAATTGCTGTCCATCTAAATGATCAAACCCCGTGAAGCTGAAAATGTGTAAAATTACGTAAATCATAAATGTCCCAATTATTTGTAAAGCATAAATGTCCCAATTAATTTGTTCAGCAATGTAATTATAATCTACATTAAAATCATTCGTATTTATATCACTTAATTAAAGGATGGTGAATACAACCTGTATGTTTTATTATGCAACATCACCCTGACAATAATATCGCAAATTGTATCTTTAAAAAAAAATAAAAAAATCCAAGTCTTCTAAATAAAGATAATAAAATTATTTTTCCACGAGATTTACAGGATGAGTGATGATTCTCACCAATGAAATGTATATAATCTTGATGCCGCTTCGCATCAATGTAATTCAAAAATACAAAACGTTAATTTTTATAAATAGTATAGTAATTTACAATTTCTGTTGAAATCAACCTAGTTATTGGCTTGATTGAAATAATTGAAACTGTCCATAAATGTTTTATTTATTTGATAAAATGGGCCTTAAATACACATTTTTAATAAGCACGTAATCTACTTTTACTGAAACATGCGCGATACAGTAGATTGGTGAAACTAATAAATGTATTTCTTCGCATTAATATTATCGGGTTACAAATATATCTAAAAACTATAATCACATACCTTGGCATAATCGAATCCGCGACAAAGTTTCCCAGGAAATCCTCCAGTGTATATCCCGAGAAGTACAAGAGCTACATAGCAATATGGCAGATAATCCGTCAAATATTTGCATTGTGAATCTCCAAGTAGTAGTAGTAGTAGTAATTTATGTCATTTTTCAGCACAAATGGTCTTTCAAGTGACATAGTATTACGATAAAAACGTTGTAGTCAATTAATAAGATGACTGATGTACATATGATTGAGGGTGATAGGGCATGGTGGGTTATTGAGAGCGTTTTCCTTCGCTCGCCCAATAAGGGGTTCTGGGCATGTCTAGGGGATCTACCCCGTAACATGCCCAGAGGGCCGGAGACTTGGGTCTCGCTATGCAATTTAATGCTGAAACTCCGTGGCATTTTGCACAGCTCTGCTATCCTCCAGCCTACACCAGCGCCTGCACTGATGCTCAAGGAATCTCAAAGAATGAAGGTAGCCATGATACTAAGATCAGTGAGTAAAAAAAGGGATATCAATCAGTAGAATAAATTGTGACATGAAAGAAGCAAATGAGAACTTTCTCTAATGTCACCCTCGCTTATATATATGTCTGCTGGTTATACCACCATCCATTCAGCGGTCTTTTGCACCCTAAAGTAACATAAAAAGCAATTTGAGAACCGATGAACAATATCGACCCCTTGGAGTTAGAAGGTGTTAAACTGCCACTTTGTAAAGTGGCAGTTAACACCTTTTAACTCTAAGGGGACGATATAAAACCACAAAGCAATGTCTCTGTCAAAACAAATACAACAGGACTTACTAGAGGTAAATAATACTTAACGTCAATTCCCGGCAAAAGACAACACATAAGAAAGGACACTGTAGGACATACACAAGAGGGACTACCCGGTATGACTGGGCCGCCTAACTTATTTACTGCGCAAGCCCAGTCATACTGACCGCCATTTTGTTTCCACAGCCAGCTGTATGTGTAAAAACGACACTCGCGCTGCCTACCAAAAAACTCGGATGCCATGTAATTTTATGGCATCCAAGTGCTTACGAAAATTAGGCCATTTTCAGCAGGCGTAAACTTTTGATTGTATTAGAACTATTACATTTAAAAATGGAGGTCACGGTTTCAGAGCCTTGCGATGTCATCAGGGTAAATGACATCAACACACATAAAAAAAATCACATAATGAGAAAAAGGTTACAAAATAAATCACAGCTTACAGTGCCCTCACAGTTGTCAATCAGGTCTTGTGACTGGAGAAGAGCACCACAGAGCAATTACGAACCGTGATAGCACTGTAAGTCACCACAAGCTAATTATATGGCAATAGTTTCCGTCTGATATCCCGTACTATCCCTAAGACGCAAAAAAACCCATCAAAAGTATGACAAAAATATAAGCAAGTAAGTAAAATGTCTTTTTTACTTCACTTCTCAGCCAGTATGGCCATTTAAGTGAAAATTCCTAGTATCACAATATCCCATATTGCATAGTAAAAGTGGTAAAGAAAAAACAAAGCTAATAACAACATGCTTGCACTAGCATATTCAGTATTAAAAGTTTGATATGATAATATGATGATGCTCCTGGCACCTATATGTAACGCGTTTGATGACATGTGGTAGCGCCTGCACTACAACACAGTTTATTGAGTATACAAATGTCAGCATAAATAATGTAAAATATGAAGTGATTATAAATGAACGACTTATCGAGTCACTATATCTCCATGAAATTGGAGTGATTGTGTAAAAAATACAAGTCTAAGTCTAATAATTAAAACATAATAATAGAAGTTACATTCCCATAGGAACTGGATAATAAAATCTGCAGGGGTGTCCCTAAATAATTAAAATAGGGAATTAAACGAAAAATATTTCCTTCTGATATACGCATATTTCGCACAACTGAGGACATGTCTTACAGTGAGACTAGTATTGTAGCACATAGGTCGTAATTCTCTTGAAATAGACATGTCCAATTCTGGCCCTGCATACGACAACGTCATCTCTTTTGCGTTCCATTGGTGCAAAAGATCGCTTAATGATTGGTTGTAACTTGAACAATTTGCTGGTGACACTGATGTTCCATCCACCTTGCAAAATGTCATCAAGGTAGACAGATTTGTTATACTTGAAATCAGTATGTGGCATATAATGAAACTGTTTGTCTTATCCAGGGCAGCCTTGGCCAAACAGCAGCCCGCTCATTTCCCTGTATTCCAATATGGCTAGGTACCCAGCAAAAAACAATGTCCTTGTGTGCCCAGACAAGTAATGACACATATGTAAAATATTGGAAACAATTGGGTTGTGAGTTTTTGACTCTTAAGAGCCTGCAATGAAGATAACGTGTGTGTCATGACCATGAATGCCTCGTCACTACTCTCCCAGATATATTCGATTGCAGCTTCAATAGCTAATAGCTCTGCTGTGCAAATTGAAGCCTCATCGTTGATACGACAAAAATAATGACGAATACAAAGAAATTAAACTGAAATTAAAGAAAAGAGAATCAAAAAGAAAATAAATACACAAAAATAGAATATTCAAAATTCCAAAAACGTCTAATTATATGGCAATGGTTCCTTTCTGACATCCCGCAACATCACAAAGATGCCACAGAGAAACCACTGAACCATTTCAGCCAATAAACCTCTATAATTTCGAAAACTATGCAGAATACATAGGCCAGAATTTACTAAGGTAAGAAGCAATACACAAGAAACAAATACGTCTGTCACAATGACTGGGTGTTCCTTGTCTTCTATGCAGTTGCCCAGGGGGGACCACGAGAAAGTGAGACCCCCCCCCCACTTTATAGATATGATTTATGGCTTCTTTACAAGGTTCTTTGCGATGAAAGTTAATTGAATTGTTTTAACATTAACCGTTACCGACCTACAGCTACTACGGCAAGAACATAAATGTCGGTAATATATGGGATAACCTACTCTGCTTGGAAAAGACAATGTAAACCAATTGTTAGTCATTACAAACTGTGACAATAAATTATTAACAAGGTTAAATTAGTAATATTTTATGATACGTATAAGACAATTTTTATTCACACATTTTGATATTTCCTGCTCTGTCTTATTATTTACTATTACTATCATTGTATGATTTTTTTTCAGAGTGATATGTTATTGTCATGATTATGATAGTTGTGTTTTTATAGTGAAACAATAGGCCTGCATATTAATCAAATGCACAAAAATGAAATTACATTGGAATTGGTGTCTTTGCACTCAGCCTATCACATAACGATGAATTACTTTAACATTTTTGCATGTATCTAATTGGTTATAACCAGCTCTGAGCCCGGTTTCACAAAGGTCTACTTGAAGATCAGTAATAATTATCAGTGTGACGATTCCCTTGGCAGTTGTGTCATTCCTCCCTGAATAATGATGAATTGTATGCGACATCTAATTGGTGGGGACAGAGTTGAGGTCTAAATTCAGAACCATTGGGACAGAGTGGGGTACATGCCTGCCCCTACCCACCCCTTCACCCCTACACGCTCCACCGGCAAGTAGCCGGACACAGACTATGTAGGGCACACTCCACCCTTCCCTGTTAATTCCCCCGTCTTCTCTAATGACAGGCTGGTTAGCCTGCAACCCCTACCCCGTCTAGGTGTGAAGAAGGAGGGGGCGCACACCTCCCTCCCTCCCTCCCTGCCTGCCCCTCACATCTCCACGCAGTCGCCGTAACGTTCGGTCTGACCATCCCCTTTTGCAGTGCTTCCGTTACATGTCATATAGCATGCAACAGATCCCTAATGAGCCATCACAGGTGGGGGCGAAAACTACTATCAATAGCAACCATCCACGGCCACTTTTAACTAACCTTATATGAGTGGCTGTTCATGGCAGAATTTTCTCAGTTTTCGGGCATTCTAAATGATGCTTTCAGATATCATGAGGATTTAAAGAGTAAATTAGCATGGATAACAAATATTGAACAAATATGAGTCATTTTCCCACACTTTTGAAATTAGGGGTCGTAGAAGCGTGACAATTTCAAGAGGATGAAAAGTGAAATTAGATAAGTTAGCGTTATTTACCCATTTAGTTTATTTTCTTCCCACAGTATTCTTACCAGAAATATCCTCATTGTTGACAGTCAAGTTATATCTGAAAAACAATAAATATTACATTCACATTTTGTGGAAATGGTATATCTAGTAAACTGGAATTGGCTAAACAAACCTTTACTCTGAAGAACATTAAATATTAAATTCACAGTTTGTGGCAATGGTAGATCTAGTAAACTCGAATTGGCTAAACAAACACTTATTCCGCTTAATTTATTGGAATTTCCTGTTAATGGGCTTTGGTAATTATTGAACCCTCCAAGTTGATAAGTAGGAATGTTGTTTAACGTCACCTAAACGTACACATCTGTGTGGACGGAGTATTTTTGAAAATGTACTTTTTTTATCTCAGGCTCTGTTTGTACCGTTTAAGGAGCTTGCCAGAGATATCTCGGGCTCTTTCCAGAATGAGATAGGGTAAGCGTCAAACACATGTGAGCGCGATTAGACACGTGATGAGTGACGCGACGACAGACAACTGTCCACACACCAATGCGACGACCAACCCGAAATGCAAGGCGTTTTCCTCTGTTGCAATGTCAGATTGTGGTAGTGACGTGTAAACCGGCGAAAACCGGTTCATGAAATTCATCAACAGTTAACCTGAAGTTCCCGAGCCTTGTTCACGAAATTGGGGCTGTTCACGAACGACGAAGAAATGAGGTGGTTCATGAAACAGATACGCCAGCAACACTAACTAAGTTTATGATGTTCACGAACTAAGCTCGTGTTGATGTTCTTGAATGTTCACAATTTTTTCATTAAAACTCATTAACTTACAAGTCCAAGTCTTTTGCCATTTAAAATACATATAATATCTTGAGGTTTTCATTTTTCTGAGGTTATTTCTTACCTTAACACAGCAAGCTAATTAAGATTAATTTATTTAATTAATAAAGAGATTTCCCCCTCACAAGATTCACACAAAACTGAACAGAAAGCTGAACTAATTGGTTCAAAATATTATGTATTCTGTGGTGGATAATCTGACTCAGAAAAGTCTTAGTTTGCTAATCGATTAGTTAATTAGCATTTGTGTAATTGACACCATTATGACCAGGATAATAATACTTATCATTCACCAGAGTTCATGAACTTTCAAATACAAACCATGAACAAACCATGAAAAGCTCATAACAATTCATTCAGTTCATGAAACTGTCCCTCATGAAATTTCATGAACTATCCATAAACCGACTTAAGGCCGTCAAGCTGATAATATTTCAGCAAGTTCACGAAACTCATGAACTTTCATGAACTAGCTATTAAATAAATTGATCCTACCAAATTCATAAAAATTCATCACTGTTCATCAAACACTCCATGTAAACTTCATGAACTAAATCATGAATAACATTAGTTCTCCGAATATTTATTAAAAGGAGCTTGCCCGAGATATATCCTCCAGAATGAGGTAAGTTAAGGGCAAAACACACCAACGTGAATGCGAGCGCGATTAGGCACGAGTGAAGCAAAGGCAGACACCAAGGCGACGAGCAATAACGCAAAATGCGAGGCGTTTTCTTCTGTTCCAAGGTTAGATTGTGGTAGTGACGCGAAAAACGGCGCAACGAATATTAACAGTTTCGAAAATGATTGCATTGCCTTAGGTATGTTTTGGCCTATTGTAGCTTGTTTGGAGACATGTTTCAGTGTTTGCACTTTAACGCAATATAATCTATGTAGTATAATCTAGTAGGCCTATAATAAACACATGGATGAAGAATATCTAGTCAGTATTCAGGAATGAAAAGAATTATAATTTATTTGAGGACAAAAGGCGTTTTAATGTGTTAATCTTTAAAGCACTACGTTATTTATAGGATATTAATTTAAATTTGGTCCTTGAAGTTGTGTCTCACTACAGCGAGCCCCAGCTTGGGGTTGGTGAAAAATAATCATATTCCTTTAATTTGAGACCAAATCTTGGATATTTAAGCAACAATTCCGTTGCCCATAATATAGGACCTATTCAACCGGAGAATAAAAAATAAAATCAGAACTAAGATAGTCGTGCTTAGGATAAAAGGTTACCTTACCTTGTCCAGAGCATGGTGTGGTCAATGTTGTACCAGGTTCTATCGTCGCTTACACTCCACTTGTCAAGTCTATCAAGGACCATATCAGCATCCAATGCCGTCTCTGATCCACTGACCAGACTTTTAGCTGTCCACTTGGATTCCTTGGCTGTCTGTATTAAAACAAAAAACTAACTTTACTCCTAGCGATCAGAGCTATTTAATTGAATTTTTCTGCAACTTTAGGTTGTGTTTCGCTACTGCAATCCACAACTTAGGCAACTGAAAATTACTTGGATTTGTAAAAAAGTTAACCAGTATAACAGTTTCACAGATTCGGAAATTTTTTTGCAGTAAAAGTAAGTGAAAATGCCTAGCATTACAATATCCTATGCTGTATAGTAAAAGTGACTATATCTCCATGAAATTGGGGTGATTGTGTAAAAACTACAAGTCTGAAGTAATCACAGAGGTTACATTCCCGTAGGAACTGAATAATTAAACCTGCAGGGGTGTACCTAAATAGTTCGAATATGGAATGAAATGAAAAATATTTCCTTCTGATGTGCGCATATTTCGCACAACTGAGAAGGACATGTCTTACAGTGAGACGAGTATTGCAGCACATAGGCCGCAATTCTCATCTCAATAAGTAAGTAAGCAAGTGAAATGTCTGCTTTACTTCACTTTTCGGCCAGTATGGTTATTTAAGTGAAAAGTCATAGTATTACAATATCCCATATTGTATAACAAACGTGGCAAAAAAAAGACAAAGCCAACAACAGCATGTTCGCACCAAAATATTTAGTTTAAAACGTTTGATCATGATAATATGATGATGCTCCTGGCACCTACATGCAACGAGCTCGACGACATGTTACAATTTAATAAGTATAAAATGTCAGAATAAATAATGTAAAATATGAAGTGATTACAAAATGAACGACTTATCAAGTCAATATATCTCCATGAGTGATTATGTAAAAAATATAATTTAGCACAATATAAACTGTACCCACTCAAAAGAAAATTACTGTATGTATGTATGTATGTATGTATGTACTGTATGTATAAACTGTATATACTGTATGTATATAAATTGACATAAATATGAATAAATATATAAAACAATCAACAGAGAAACCATTAAACAAATTATTACAACCCTGGTAAATCAATCAATGACGATGCACTAATATATACTTCAAACAATTCCGTATATGTACAAAGTATGTGCTGGACGATCAATCCGGGGGCGACATCCCAGAGAAATCACCCAGCACAGATCAAAGAACCCACTGTACAATGAAAAGCAAAGAACCCACTGTACAATGAAAAGTAAGTAAGTAAGTAAAATGTCTGCTTTACTTCACTTTTCGGCCAGTATGGCCATTTAAGTGAAAAGTCATAGTATTACAATACCCCATATTATATAGTTAGAGTGGTAAAGGAAAGACAAAGCTAATAGAAACATGTTCGCACTAAAATATTCAGTTTAAAATGTTTGATATGATAATATGACGATGTTCCTGGCTGCTGTTGGTGTCAAACTTTTATCTCATCCAAGCAAGAAATATTTTTCATACAAACTTATTAAAGGCATACCTCCCACAGATTTTATTTGAGACAATAAACTTTCTGCTTTAAATAGCCATCCGAAATAACCTATTCAGAACTTTATAAGCAATATCACACGGTCCTGATATCTCTCTAAGATAAGAATGTGCCGACCAAGTCTAAGAAAATCACGCCTAAACCTCCAAATCTATGGATGACAATGGAAATTCAATCGGCTAATCGATTTCGTCAAAAGTTACAACGAGTTTTGCAAAGGACTCGGATCATGCCTAGATAGATACAGGTAGAGAAAACAGGCAAATCTGCAATAAAATTTGCAATGCAGGTTGTAGATATTATGCGGATTGTATTAATGAAACCTGGGATAACCCACGAGTACTTTGGAAAACTAAAAACGATATTCTTCACACAGCACAGTCCCGATCTATCCTATTTTTTTCTAATATAAATCGATTTCTGAATTATTTTCGATATTTTTCATTGACAAAATCGAGAAAATACGTATGAATGTCACCAACAACTTTCATAATATGCCGCACATTCAATCTCCGACAGTTAAATCACGTGGGACTTGTTTGAACCCGCTACTGCTGATGAAGTGAGGAAATAATAAATCCACCTAGCAAAACGTGCGATCTTGGCCTGATCCTACTGAATTGTTAAAATTCTGCTTGGAAATTTTGTTGGTTCCAATCACATGAATGGTTAATTTATCTGTGATTTCAGGAGTTTTCCCAGACATTTTCAAAACATAACATGTAATGCCTCTACTCAAAAAGCCATATTTATCAAACGATGACATGAAAAAAACAGACCAGTGTCAAGCCTAAACTTTGTATAGAAACTGTATCGAATTCGTTCACATCTTGAAAGAAACGATCCATCAAATCAGTATCATCTACTGAACCGGCCTTACTGAAAGTTGAAAATGACATTATGTTGAATATGGACGAAGGAAGTGTCACTGCAATTACTCTTGTTAGATCTGTCTGCTGCTTTCGACACTGGACCACAGCAGTATCACCGATCAACTTGGTATGATATCAATGGTATATCCCTTGAGTGGTTTGTGTCTTACCTTTAAGGTCATGAACAGCAGGTGAAACTAATGGACTGTTTATCCAGTCCAGCCTAAGTCGCATGTGGGGTTCCCCAAGGAGCTGTCCTATGCCTATTGTTGTTTACTCTCTACGCTAAGTAGGCCTACTTCAGAAACACAGTGTCAAACATCATCTTTACGACGATACCCAGATATATTTATCTCTTTCGCTGAAAAACTCTGATCTTTTTTTATACATATTCTGGACATGTCTTCTTGAATGTCATCAAGGAAATTAAAACCCTGATAAGACTAAATTTTGTATTAATTGGATCTAAAGTGCAGGGTGAAAAATTCGAAATGTTGGCATAGTAAGTATCTCCATCTGCTAGAAATCTTGGCATTTTTTTAATATTTTTTTTACAGTGCTTTAAATGTTAGATATCTGGTATATATCGCCCTTGCATTCACTATTATATGTAACATGTGTGGAATGAGGCAATTTTAACACCATCTGTTGCTAAAACACGTTGAAGGTAGCAAGCTGGCCTTTTGTAACTCTGTCCTGTTTGACATCACAGAAACTGGGTTGACCCAGACGACAAACGCAAACGGTTTTGGAACTATGAGTTAGATTACAATTATTTTTGTCGCGCCTCTTGAGCTCTATTTCATTAACATTGCTACTATTGCCGGACCTAGGTGACTTTGCTCAACTCACTAGGTAGCGTCGCAGACAATATTGTTGTGTCTACATCACTATTACATTGACTGGAACTAAATTTCATTAGTTTTTCCCAGCCATGTTTCCAGCTATGTTTTCACGCCGTCCTCCTTTTAAAATAGGTCAAAAGTTGTGGGTTTTTTGTCGCCCTCATTAACGTTTCTAGAAAATAGGTTAAATTATTTTTTTTCGCCCTCCCTCATTAGATTATTGATTTTTTCTGATCTAAGACATAAAGAGATAAAACATAGTGGCATAATACCATTAACAACCGATCCAGTAGGCCTACAGGAATGTATTTGTCAAGCAGTTAAACTTGACAAGATTTCGAACTCCCCGGTAAATATCTTGCTAAAAATACTAGTGAGAGAAATACCTCTGTAATTATTCGGTTTCTGGAATCTACCTTTCTTATGAATCGGTACTATTGTAGATTTAGTGCACATTTCTGTAAACTGAGAATTTGTAAAAATTGTATCAAAAAGCCGCTTTAAATATACTATAATATTGTCCGTTCCATATTTGAACATTTTACTCAACACCTCATCAGGCCCGGCTAATTTCCTCGATTTTCGGTTTTTAATGTTATTCTTTATTACTCCTTCAGTAAAATTTAAATTTAATTCATTTTGTTCGTCTGGCAGCAAACATACGACCGGGTGCGTTCAACCCAGGTGAACTATAGCAAGCATTCCGAGTGTAGAAGTGGAGAACTGCAAGAAAAACATGTAGACGTGGTGCCTCTTCGACAACAAATTTCACGTTTCTAAGATGAATTACTTAATCAATTAGATTTCTAGGCGTTTTTTTCCATAATTTACGTGATTTTCTTGGGAATATTACAGTGTAAACTCAGATTTTTAACCTTCGTTGTTTTGCCGCTAGCTGATCCACAAACCGACAATATTTTGTCGAAATTTTAACCCAGATCACTACTATTCAATCCATTTTGATGTTAGGCAATTGCTTATAAATTTGTGTGTCCAACGACAGTATAATATTTCTAAAAAGTGTCAAAACATGCACAGTACGCACACCTAATGTACAGTTGTATCACCAACAAGGTCATGTGGTACAATGAGCGCATATCTTATATATATGTGGTAAGGCCAATATTATGGACAATATTTTGGTATTTAGTCCTCTACCATATAACTACTCAAGTGTTTTCAAAAAGAATTATCTGTAACACACCTGAGGTAATACCACACAAATATGATGTCTTGGGCCGGTGTTGGCTTATAAATAGGCCAGTGTTGTCGATGGTGGACCAGCATTGAGACAGCATTGGTTAAGTCAACCAAGTCAATGCACCCGTGTCTCTATCGCATATCGCAGAAATGTGAAAAAGATAAGGTCAACAACACGTGGACAGGGGATGGTCACTAGTCATTGTGAACCCCCTCCCATCTCTGAGTGAATCGTGGGGAGTGCCTCTTGCGACTACCCGCATGTTTTAACCATTCTATAAAAGAATTGTATACATACTTTTTCACCTTTGCACATACAAAGAATACACTATGGAATGCTACAGTCAATGCTTGGTCTACCCGGGAGCTGTCTGTTACAGACTGTCAGAGGCTGTCACCAGAACACAACGCCAGGCTAAGCCTTACAATCCAAAGTTGGTGGTCTTGGCAGGCGGCACTAACGACATCGGTGCTGGTGAAGATGCCAAGACAGTCTCTGAAGGCATTGACCATCTACTACAGACTACCAAGGCCACTTATCCTCAGTCCAATATTGTATTCAGTGGCATTCACCATCGCACTGACAGCAGCTCAAAGACAATCAAGACGATAGATGAAGTCAACAGACTTGCCAAGTCATCTTGTCAGCGCCGTGGACACATCTTCATTGAGAACAATCTAAATTCCTCTGTAAATACCCCAGATGTGTCTCGATTAAAACCTGATGGTCTTCACTTAAATCCAGTTGGAGTGTCACAGCTAGCTGGACGCATAGCCAGTGTACGTCACACATTAGATACCACTGTACCAGTAAATGGAGGATCTACTTCACACAAGATGGTCAATAATATTCACACAAATGCTAAGTTAACTAAACAACCTAGTGCCACCTGGTGCAGCTATCATACGTCAGACGACTGGTCAGTCAACGGACCCTCGGAGGCACAGAGTCGTGCTGAGAGACAAGAGTCAACCAATGATCCCTGCCCTGATGGACTTACATGTAACCCCCTCTGCCAGATTTCTACAACAAATGATCAATGTGAGCCCCCGCCCCCTACTAGCCCGGTTTTGAACAATATAAACAGTCCCTCCTTACACGACGTGGAGATCACGTCAGAACTATGTAAATCTCGCTCCACTGTCACCTCATCTACCATGTCTACAGACCCACATGAACAATGCAAATGGTTTAACGCAAAGGGGTTAAATGTTGCTTATCTCAATGTAAAAAGACTAATGTGCAAACTTGATTTATTCAAACTTTGTATCGACCAACAATCAATAGATATATTCGGTATAGGTGAAACTTTTCTAGATTTTAACATTGACGATAGTACATTACAAGTACATCATTATTTTTTAGAAAGACGAGATTGAATAGGTAAAGAAGGGGGAGGTCTAGTGTGTTTCATTAAAAATAATTTAAATTACAAAAGACGGTACGATCTTGAAGACGATAATATTGAAACTGTGTGGATAGAATTGGTATTTAGATCATCCGCAAACATTCTAATTTGTATGTTATATAGACCACCAAATGCCCCTATATTGGTTAGAATATTTTCACTCAGCGCTGGATAAAGCTTACAATGAAAACAAGGAAATGTTAGCACTAGGAGATATATACATAGATTTTCTTAATCACATAGAGCATACAGAAAAAGCTTCAAACAACTGTAGGCCTAACGAAAAAAATCACAAAGCCGTAAAATTAAATAACATACTCACAGATCTAAACCTTCATCAAATTGTAAAAAAACCATCCAGGGTTACCAGTACTTCTAAAACTCTTATTGATCATATATGTGTTTCAAATTTAAGTAATATAACTGAATGCTCAGTGCCTTGTTATGCTATAAGTGATCACTACCCAGTTTGTGTGACTTGGAAAAAGTCATTTTCAAATAATAAGAAATCATCCAATGAAATAACATACAGGCGTACCAAGTACTTAGATGAAGACCAGTTTATAAATGACCTGTTAAACACGCCTTTTAACTGTTGTTATGAAACCAGTCTAGATCCCGATGTAGCTCTGCAATCCTGGTATAAAGCATTTAACTCTGTGATAGATCACCATATGCCTATTATATCTAAGCGTGTTAAACACCCAACCCAGCCAAAGTGGATTACATCTGATATTTTAGCAGCGATGCATAAATGGAACAAATACAAGAAGCAAAACAATCATGTTGAGTATAAGATATGGCGAAATAGAGTTTTAAGACTAGTAAGAAATTCAAAAAAGAAATTTTACATTAATTCCAAGGAGCAAAACAAAAATTCACCGAAAGAGCTTTGGAAACACGTTAAAGAACTTTGTCCAAACACAAAATTTAAAAATCCAATATCTCTCCGGATAAATAGTAAGTTAATTTCTGATCCTGAAATAGTAGCTGACACATTAAACAAATACTTTGCCACTATTGCTGATAAGTATACACCTGTTAGAAAATCTAGTTCACCCCCTACATCTGTAGAAATGATTTATAATTTTGTAGACAGCAAAATGAATAGTGAAACTAAATTTATTATACCTCCTGTTAGTGAAGACTTCGTCTTTAAACAAATATTATCTATGCCAAATAATAAAGCTTTTGGTCTGGATGGCCTTAGCGTTGAAATATTGAAACGATCAGCCATAGCTATTTCTAGTTCTATAACTAATATATGCAACCTAAGTATCCAAACTTCAATGTTTCCATGTCAGTGGAAAATTGCAAAAGTGACCCCACTATTTAAAAGTGGCAACAAAGAAGAATGCAATAATTACCGTCCTATATCAGTCCTACCTCTTTTGTCTAAAATATTAGAAAAACATGTATTTTTACACTTTTATAAATATCTTCAACACCATAGACTTTTAACTGATAGCCAGTTTGGATTCCGCAGAAACCAATCATGTCAAACTGCCCTTATAACTTTATCAGAGAAAATTTATGAAGCTCTTGAAGCAGGAAACTATTTTGGATTAGTACAGCTTGATCTCAGTAAAGCATTCGACCTAGTAAATCACTCTCTGTTACTTCAAAAACTTAAACTATATAATTGTAGCTCTGCATCTACCTTCTGGTTTGAATCATACCTTTCAAATAGATCTCAGAGTGTTTCGATTGAAAAAACTGTTTCATCTCCACACAAAATAACATCCGGGGTTCCACAAGGATCGATACTAGGACCCCTTCTATTTCTAATCAATATTAATGATCTCCCCCTCTACTTTAAAAGCTGCAACGAAGTACTCTATGCTGATGACGCTACACTAACCAAATCAGGTCCAAATGTAGAAATAATTCAGCAAGAACTATCAAGGGATGTTCATTATGCATTCGAATGGTGTTTAGTTAACGACATGATTTTAAGTATCCCCAAATGTGTATCTATACTAATCGCCACAAGACAAAAATTAACTAAATGTCAGGGTATCAAACTAAATGTAAATATTAATAATGTAGATCTTCCATGTGTAAATAGTTCTAAGATACTCGGTGTTCACTTTGATGCTACCCTTTCTTGGAAAGACCATGTTACACACGTAAGAAAGAAAATATCTAAAAATCTATTTTTGTTGAAGAGTATCAAATTTTTTTTACCACTAAGTGCTCGAAAATTATTTTATGATAGTTACAGATCACCCTATGTCGATTTTTGCAGTATAATATGGGGTAATTGTCCAAAATATGTATTGGCAGATTTAGAAAAAATACAAAAAAGGGCAGCGCGGATAATATTGAACCAAGATATTAATACAAGAAGCCATGTACTTTTCTCTGAACTGCGTTGGATGCCTTTAGCAGATAGAATAGACTATCATAGATCAATACAGGTGTATAAATGCTTAAATAACAACAACAATCAAGGTCTAAATGAATTATTTCAATACACTAAAAATATCCATAACTATAGTACTAGATCATCTAAATCAAACCATTTACACGCACAGATATGTCACAAGAAAAGTTTCACTTATACTGGTGTAAATTCTTGGAACAAAATTTCAAATAGCATTAAAACTGCACCTTCTTTATCAAGTTTTAAAAATTCATATACTCAACATTATTTCGGTAATTAAAGATAACCCATATGCTAAATATCTTGTTTACTCTAAATTAGTTGATACTACATATATATATATGTAAGTAAGTAAGTAAGTAAGTAAAATATTTGCTTTACTTCACTTTTCGGCCAGTATGGCCATTTAAGTGAAAATTCCAGGTATTACAATATCCCATTTTGTATAGTTAAAGTAGTAAAGGATAGACAAAGCTAATAAAAGCATGTTCGTACTAAAATATTCAGTTTAAAGTGTTCGATATGATAAGATGACGATGCTCCTGGCACCTATATGTATTGAGTCTGATGACATGTTGAAGCGCCTGCACTACAACACAGTTTAATGGGTATAAAAGTATCAGTATAAATAATGTAAAATATGAAGTGATTATAAAATGAACGACTTTTCAAGTCACTATATCTCCATGAAATTGGAGTGATTGTGTAAAAACTACAAGTCTAAGTCAAAACAGTGTCATTGTCAAAACAAATATATAATATATACTATAACACTATATACTATAATCAAAAAAAGTAAACCCATTTAGACATAAATATGAATGACATAAACAATGAACAGAGAAACCATTAAGTAAGTAAGTAAATGTCTTCTTTACTTCACGTTTCGGCCAGTATGGCCAGAGAAATCATTAAATCACAATTTTTTTTTTAAAATTAAAGACTTACAGTGCCCCCACAGTTGGTAATAAGGTATGTGATATTGGAGGACATCACAGAGCGATCACGAACCGTGAGGACACCGTAAGTCACCACAGGCTAATTGTACGGCAATGGCTTCTCTATGACATGCTGCATTATCCGCCAGGATGCCACAGAGAAACCATTAAAACAATGAAATGAAAAACTAATTATATGGCAATGGTTTCTTTCGGACATCCCGTCCATCACCAGGATGCCAAAGAGAAACCATTTACAAAAACGAATACATACAATAGAAATACTTATGACAGTCCTGTATACTAATAGAACGTTAGACACACATCCACATACCGATTCAGATTATATTGAACATCACAAACCAATGACTGTGCTCTGTATTTACCGCCAAACCGATTTAGTATAGATTGAAAAGTAATGCAAAATACTCTTAGACCCATATGTAATAACGTGAGAAAAACACAATGTTAATAAAACGTTTGGGTGTGCTTGGCCTTCTATGAAGTTGCCCAGGGGGGACCACGCGGAAGTGACACCCATCCCCCCTATATATATATGTATGTATGTATGTATGTATATATATGTATGTATGTGTATGTATATTTATATATGTATATGTATATATATATATATATATATATATATATTTATATATGTATATATCTGTGTATGTATGTATATATATATGTATATATATATATGTATATATATATGTATGTGTGTATATATATATAAATATATATTTTTATTATACCTACCTATTAATTTGTACTTTACTTTTTAATTTGAAATGTACATATTGTATTTTGAATTTGTATATATGTTTTAGAGGGTCCATTGCAAATTAGCAATTAAATTCGCTAAATGGTTACCCTCTTGAAATAAAGTTTATTATTATTATTATTAATTGAAGCATAACCTAATTATATCATATAAACTGAATATTACCATGAAATCATATTATAATGATTTCATATAATTTTCCTGGAATATTCCATCAATATGATCAAAAGTACATGTATTGTGCGGGGTATTTGCAACTTTCCATATTCTGCATCAGAGGATTCAAGATGCAAACAAGTTATGACACTGTATATAAGGAACCGATAGCTGAAGTTGTTGATTCAGTAACCTGACGAGCCAAAACTCATCCAAGTTGACACAGATAAAAATAAGGTAATTATTCTCCTTACAGCCAGTGACATTAACTACGATTATTCCGTTTCTAATCAGTATTTATTGCCTTTATTGCCTGAATTACAGGCCTTCATTTCATGTATTCAAAAAACTACAATTTCACCAACATATTTTACGAATTGTAATTGGTATAGAACTAATAGTGATCACTTCTTCGATAGTAGGGAGAGACGACGTGTTATGGGAAAAACACATTTGGTGGAAATTTCGGCGCCAGATCAACCACCTAAAAGGGCACGATCAGTCAGACAATTTTTCAATATAGACGAGTATAAGTTGTTTGATTCTCAGAGAATGGTTGTTTAATGACTTTGTTAGGTTCTATTTTGATACTATGGAACATTAGAAGCGCAAATTATGTAAATAGTTATTATGTCACGTTGTATGTGTGTTGAAGAGACAATGATAGTGAATTGACGATTTCGAAAATAAGACATATCATGTAACAATATTCATATATTAGTAGTGATACTGCATTTAATAGCCACAGAAAAACAATTTGTCAACAATGTTGTATTGTGAAGTAAGGTGAGTGTATGCTTTGTTATGATATCTACCAAGTGTCCTGCGAAATTATTAGTACTGGAATCAAATCCCGAAGTGACCAGCATTGCTATTTTTAACACCACACTTGTTGATCTACATTGAAAGGGACGAACGCAACGCGTACATATGTACCGACGTTTTGTATAATGCCTAATCATGTGTTGGGTCAAATGTCTTTTGGTTTTGAAAGTGTTCCCACATGTGTCACATTTGAAGAGGTCTTCTTTTTTTGTGTATTTTTCGATGTCTATATGCACTTGAGGCATGGCTGAACTCTTTGTTGCACACTCTGCAACTGGCAGCCTGCTGTTTTAATGTTTGGCGGGTGACCAAAACACCTGCTTCTTGAAAACCTTTATCACAATTATCACAACTGAACTAACAAGAGGACTGAAGTCCTATATAATCCCCCGCCATAAATTAGGTTACACTTTTTGCGGTCACAAATATTTAAAAAGTTGATTTGTGGTGGCCATTTTAAATTTCAGTAAAATCACATGCACATTTCTAGATGGTGGGTAATGTAAGTAAGTAAGTAAAATGCTTTCCTACACTTTTCGGCCAGTATGGCCATTTAAGTGAAAATTCCGAGTATTTCAATATCCCATATTGTATAGTTAAAGTAGTAAAGAAAAGACAAAGCCAATAAAAGCATGATCGTACTAAAATATTCAGTTTAAAATGTTTGATATGATAAGATGACGATGCTCCTGGCACCTATATGTAACGAGTCTGATGACATGTTGTAGCGCCTGCACTATAACACAGTTTAATGAGTATAAAAATATCAGTATAAATAATGTAAAATATAAAGTGATTATAAAAAGAACGACTTATCAAGTCACTATATCTCCATGAATTGGAGTGATTGTGTAAAAACTACAAGTCTGAGTCTGATAATTAAAACATATAATATAGGTTACATTCCCGAAGGAACTGAATAATAAAACCAGCAGGGGTGTCCCTGAATAGCTCAAATAAGGAATTAAATGCAAAATACTTCCTTCTGATGTGCGCATATTTCGCACAACTGAGAAGGACATGTCTTACAGTGAGACGAGTATTGCAGCACATAGGTCGCAATTCTCCTCTCAATAAATAGCCGTTTGTGAAATAGGCATGGCCAATTCTGGCCCTGCATAAGACAACATCATCTCTTCGGCGTTCCATTGGTGTAAAAGATCGCTTAATGATTGGTTGTACCTCGAACAATTTGCTGGTGACATTGATGTTCCATTCACCTTGCAAAATGTCATCAAGGTAGACAGAGATGTTATACTTGAAATCAGTATATGGTATATAATAAAACTGTTTTGTCTTATCCAGGGCAGCCTTGGTCAAAACATCAGCCCGTTCATTACCCTGTATTCCAATATGGCTGGGTACCCAGCAGAAAACAATGTCCTTGTGCCCAGACAAGTAGTGACACATATGCAAAATATTGGAAACAATTGGGTTGTTGAGTTTTTGACTCTTAAGAGCCTGCAATGAAGATAGCGAGTCTGTGATGATCATGAACTCCTCGTCATTACTATCCCATATGTATTCGATGGCAGCTTCAATAGCTAACAGCTCTGCTGTGCAAATTGAAGCCTCATCGTTAATGCGGCAGCTAAATTCATGATCATCACAGACAAAGGACATAGCTGTCCTCTTGTCTTCCTTTGATCCGTCAGTATACACCTTCCGGTGCCTCGGAAATCTACAAAATAACTCAAGCAACATGCTCTGGAAGACAAGGGGACAGGTGTCTCCTTTCCTGAGATCTGAGAGGTTAAAAAGTATATTAGGCTGTTGGAGAAGCCAGGGTGGACATTCTGGTGGGCGCACAACGCTAATTGCGTCGAGCTCCACCTCCATGTCCTCCAGATGGGGTTGAAGCCTTATACCCAAAGTAGATATAGTCCCTGGCTTGTTGTTAAACAGTCTCTTGTACTCTGGGTTGACAACACACGAGTATGCCGGGTTCTCAGGATTTGCTTTCATCTTCATATAGTATTGCAGGCTCAGCTTCAACCGGCGAGTCTCTAAAGAGGGCTCACCGGTCTCCACCTGAAGACTTTCGATTGGTGATGTTCGAAATGCCCCTGAGCATAATCTCAAACCTTGGTTCGCGATTGGATCAAGTACTGCTAAGTACGATCGTCTCGCTGAACCATAAACAATACAACCATAATCCAGTTTGGATCTGATGTGAGACCGGTAAATCCTCAGTAAGGTTGTCCGGTCACCACCCCAATCCTTGCTGGATATAACTCGTAGTAATTGTAATGCTTTCCTACACTTATCTTTCATATATTTGATGTGTGGAATAAAACTGAGCTTCTTGTCGAAAAACAGACCAAGAAATTTGACCTGCTCTTCACCAGGAAGCTGTTGTCCATATAGTTTGAGATTAGGCTCAGGCTGTAAGCCATTTTTTTTGCAAAAATGTACACAAAGTTTTTGTGGGAGAAAATTTAAAGCCGTTCTCATCCGCACAAGTCACCAACTTATCGAGGCAACCTTGCAGGCGCCGCTCAATTATTGCCATATTGCTTGACTGGCAGTAAACAGCCAGATCATCAACATATAATGATTTTTCAATATCGTCTGGTAAAGCATCAATTATACTGTTTATTTTAACGGTAAATAGAGTTGGTGAAAGGATACTACCTTGCGGGACACCCTCCTCCTGTGAATTTAGTGAAGAGTGGGTGTTGTCTAAGCGGACTTTAAATTTTCTCCCCTTTAAAAAATTATCAATGAATAAGGGTAATCTACCCTTCAGGCCCATTTCATGGAGATCTTTCATGATACCACCCTTCCATGTGGTATCATAGGCCTTTTCTAAATCAAAAAATACTCCAACTGTATGTTGATTTTTAACAAAACCTTGACGGATATAAGTCTCTAGTCTGACCAAATGGTCTGTGGTGCTCTTTCCTTTTTGAAAACCACATTGATATTTAGTTATTATGTTATTGTCTTGTAAAAACCATGTGAGACGATGATTGATCATGCGCTCCATGATTTTGCAAAGACAACTTGTCAATGCTATTGGCCTATAATTATTAGGATCTGTTCGATCTTTTCCAGGTTTAGGGATCGGGATCACTGTTGCTTCTCTCCATCCATCTGGGAAATCCTGAGATTGCCACAGATCATTCAAGAGTAGAAGCAACAGATCAAGTGATGCATCAGGCAAATGTTTCAGAAACTGGTAGTGAATTTCATCAGGGCCAGTTGCCGAATCAGTTGCCTGAGCGATAGATTTAATTAATTCTCGTTTAGAGAAATCAACATTGTACTTTTCGTCATTATCTGACTCAAAGTCCAATGTGTTCTCCTTCTCCTTGTCCCTAATCCTTCGAAATTTTTCCTGATAATGATCTGGCGATGATTTAGCAGCGAAGGATGTCGCCAGCGTTTCTGCAATATCCGTTTTATTGGTTATTGTGTCAGAATCAGTGACAAGGTACTTGATGGTTTTATCTTTCCTCTTGCCACTGATTCTGCGCAGCATTTGCCAAGTATGTTTTGCCGATGTATTATTATTTAGTGTGGAGACATATGCTCTCCAAGATTGCCGCTTGGCTTCACTGATTGTGCGGCGAGCTTTAGCGTAATCTTTCTTATATCCGTCAAGGTTTTGTCTAGTTGGATGTTTTTTAAATTTTTGCAAGGATTTTTTCCTTTTGTCTATTGCCTTTCGGCAACCTTCGTCAAACCAGGGTTTGTCGAGTTTTTTGGGAACTGTCGAGGTTTTGGGTATGCTTTTATCTGCTATATTGTCTAACTTGGCTGTAAAAAGGGCTATAGGGTCATCAACCCCCTCTTCATTCTCAAATTGAGAGATTGTGAGGCTCTCCCCACAAGTAAGTAAGTAAAATTTCTGCTTTACTTCACTTTTCGGCCAGTATGGCCATTTAAGTGAAAATTCCAGGTATTACAATATCCCATATTGTATAGTTAAAGTAGTAAAGGAAAGACAAAGCCAATAAAAACATGATCGTACTAAAATATTCAGTTTAAAGTGTTTGATAAGATAAGATGACGATGCTCCTGGCACCTATATGTAACGAGTCTGATGACATGTTGAAGCGCCTGCACTACAACACAGTTTAATGAGTATAAAAATATCAGTATAAATAAAAAGTAAACCCATTTAGACATAAATATGAATGACATAAACAATGAACAGAGAAACCATTAAGTAAGTAAGTAAATGTCTTCTTTACTTCACGTTTCGGCCAGTATGGCCAGAGAAATCATTAAATCACAAACATTTTTCAAAAATTAAAGACTCACAGTGCCCCCACAGTTGGTAATAAGGTCTGTGATATTGGAGGACATCACAGAGCGATCACGAACCGTGAGGACACCGTAAGTCACCACAGGCTAATTGTACGGCAATGGCCTCTCTATGACATGCTGCATTATCCGCCAGGATGCCACAGAGAAACCATTAAAACAATGAAATGAAAAACTAATTATATGACAATGGTTTCTTTCAGACATCCCGTCCAACACCAGGATGCCAAAGAGAAACCTTTTACAAAAACGAATACATACAATAGAAATGCTTAAGACAGTCCCGTATACTAATAGAACGTTAGACACACATCCACATACCGATTCAGATCATATTGAACATCACAAACCAATGACTATGCTCTGTATTTACCGCCAAACCGATTTAATATAGATTGAAAAGTAATGCAAAATACTCTAGACCCATATGTAATTACGTGAGAAAAACACAATATTAATAAAACGTTTGGGTGTGCTTGGCCTTCTATGAAGTTGCCCAGGGGGGACCACGCGGAGGTGACACCCTTCCCCCCCCCTCCCCACAAGACTGTTGGAAGGCCTCCCAATCTGCTCTGTGCAGCCTCCAATGCTGCACTCTTTCTTCAACAATAGAGTTGTTGCTCTCTATAAATATAGGATAATGATCACTGCTACAGAGATCCTCGTTGACCCTCCAAGTGTAATCCAAATATAAATCGGGATCACACAAGGATAGGTCAATGGCTGTTGCAGATCCTGAAGCAGGGTGCAAATAGGTGGTAGTATCATCATTAAAAATGCAGAGATTTTCCTCTGAGAGGAAGTCTTCTATTATTCTGCCCCGTGGGTTGATGTCCCTACAGCCCCACATTGTGTGGTGCCCGTTAAAATCTCCCAGTAGCATGAAGGGTTTGGGCAATTGTTTTACCAGCTGCCTCAATTCCACAACATCTACTGAGCGGCTCGGCGGTAAATAAACAGAGCATATCGTCATTGGCCTGTGACAGTTTATGTTAACCGCCACAGCCTGTAAAGTTGTATTCAACGTGATCTGTTGATGTGGTGTTCCATCCTTTACAAGGATGGAAACCCCCCAGCAGGCCCTTTCATTATTGGCAGGGCCAAAACAATTGATTATTGAATAGTTTTTAAAACTTATGTTAGTGTTAGGTTTTAAGTTAGTCTCCTGCAGGCACACAGCCGATGGGCTGTGTTCCTGCAGAAGAATAGCCAGGTCATTGTAATTAGATCTTAAACCTCGACAATTCCATTGTATAATTTTGTGGGCCATTATGAATTTTTATGCCTCCCTGGTTTTTTCTGTGCTTGGAGTGCAGCGACGGTGTCGGTATATACAAATACCTCACTATCGCTGCTTTCATCACCATCTACACACTCCATGGATTCGTATCTGTTGTACGTAGCGATCTGGTCATCAGTGCCCTTGGGCATTCGACCACTACCTTTATTTGTGCTTTTCTTGTTAATTTGTTTTTTTTGTTCAGCTACTGGTGGTTTATTTACCGTTTCTTTGTTCTTATCTTTATTATTTGTTTTGCCATTTTTTGTTTGTTTTGAATCCCTATTTGCCAGTGGCTTTGGGGCAGTAGGGGTAGCCGCTGTTGTTGTATTTGTATTAATCATAGTTTGTTTTTTGGCAGTGGAGGTATCTTTGCTTGTATTAGGTTTTGATGAAGAGGATGCAGGTGTTGCGGAAACATTTGTTGCACCAGTTGCAGATCTGATCTCTACTGCATCAGTCTGGCAACCAACCGACACAACCTGCTTCGCGACAACACTGGCAAATGATGGTTGTTTGTTAACCCCTTCGACAATTTTACGAGCTTCTGGGAAAGAGATCTTCCGTTCCGTTCGGATACGTTGGATCTCTTTCTCCGTTTTCCATCGGGGGCAATCTCTGGAATAGGCTGTGTGGTTCCCGCCACAGTTGGCACATTTTATTGGATAGGTGCAAGAGGAGTCAGGATGTTCTGTCGATTGACCACAGCGTCCACAGACACGCTCTCTCTTGCAACCTTCCTGATGGTGTCCAAATTGTTGGCACTTGAAACACCTCAAAGGGTGTGGTATGTATAGTTGTATAGGGCATAGCTCAAATCCAACTTTAATATCAGCCGGTGGCTTTGGAAAGTTGAATGTGAGCACCGCTGTATTTAATCTGATTGTATCTCCATTCTTTTTTATTGTAATAATTCTAGCATCGGATACTCCTTGTCTTTTTAATTGTGCTTTAAGTTCTTCATTGGTGGTGTTTTTGATTTCTTGAGTTCGTATGACACCCTTTGAGGTGTTTAAAGTCCTGTGAGGGGAAACCTTCACAGGAATTCCAGCTATTTCTTTGATTGCCAAGAGCTTGGTGGAGTAGGTTTCTCTGTCGACCTCAATTAAGAGGTCGCCAGACCTAAGCCTTTTGATGTTCTTAGGCTCTCCAACCAAGCCCTCTATGCCTTTTTGTATGGCAAATGTTGAGAGTCTGGAGAGGGATTTGTCCTCATCTCCAGACATCATCAACAGGAACCGTGGAAACATGATTTTAGCTTTTTTCATGTCAGTCACAATTTTTGTATACCTTGCAATAAATTCGGCATCTGTGTCATCATCTGATGTATTATTTTGTTCTGCCTTCTTTCTTTTTTTCACTTTGCTGGTGTTGGGCGGGGGTGAAGGATTATCAGCCATATTGGATTAGTATTGTTTTTCATCACCCTGGCGCTCCACCCGCCATGGAGCCCTACCAGGGGACAATCTGCCCGCGGTAACCAGCAGGAAGAATTGTCAGAGCTACCAGAGTGATATACTCATAGCAAAAGAACAGCAGTTGCAATAACCGCAGTACACATCCTTTCACTTGATTAGCCCATGAGCAACGTGATTTGGTGTTCAGATTCGTGTATACAGCAATGAAAAAGCGCTACCTGTATACATACGTCTTTGATGATGAGATGAGGCGAAACGATAAATAATAAACAAGTATGAACACCAAATCAACGAGACCAGCCGATTGATCTGGCCGGGCCCACCAGACCACCCGTCTCAATGAGATAAGGGCCGAAGTGGTGTGTTGGGAGTATGGAGTCCGCAGGCTCCTACGCCCTCAACCACCAGGATCCCTTCTCCCACCTATACGGGGTGCAACCCACGGCAAGTAAGTAAGTAAAATTTCTGCTTTACTTCACTTTTCGGCCAGTATGGCCATTTAAGTGAAAATTCCAGGTATTACAATATCCCATATTGTATAGTTAAAGTAGTAAAGGAAAGACAAAGCCAATAAAAACATGATCGTACTAAAATATTCAGCTTAAAGTGTTTGATAAGATAAGATGACGATGCTCCTGGCACCTATATGTAACGAGTCTGATGACATGTTGTAGCGCCTGCACTACAACACAGTTTATTGAGTATAAAAATATCAGTATAAATAATGTAAAATATGAAGTTATTATAAAATGAACGACTTATCAAGTCACTATATCTCCATGAAATTGGGAGTGATTGTGTAAAAAGTCTGTGTTTAATAATTAAAACATGTAATATAGGTTACATTCCCGAAGGAACTGAATAATAAAACCAGCAGGGGTGTCCCTGAATAGCTCAAATAAGGAATTAAATGCAAAATACTTCCTTCTGATGTGCGCATATTTCGCACAACTGAGAAGGACATGTCTTACAGTGAGACGAGTATTGCAGCACATAGGTCGCAATTCTCCTCTCAATAAATAGCCGTTTGTGAAATAGGCATGGCCAATTCTGGCCCTGCATAAGACAACATCATCTCTTCGGCGTTCCATTGGTGTAAAAGATCGCTTAATGATTGGTTGTACCTCGAACAATTTGCTGGTGACATTGATGTTCCATTCACCTTGCAAAATGTCATCAAGGTAGACCGAGATGTTATACTTGAAATCAGTATATGGTATATAATAAAACTGTTTTGTCTTATCCAGGGCAGCCTTGGCCAAAACATCAGCCCGTTCATTGCCCTGTATTCCAATATGGCTGGGTACCCAGCAAAAAATAATGTCCTTGTGCCCAGACAAGTAGTGACACATATGCAAAATATTGGAAACAATTGGGTTGTTGAGTTTTTGACTCTTAAGAGCCTGCAATGAAGATAGCGAGTCTGTGATGATCATGAACTCTTCGTCATTACTATCCCATATGTATTCGATGGCAGCTTCAATAGCTAACAGCTCTGCTGTGCAAATTGAAGCCTCATCGTTGATACGACAACTAAATTCATGATCATCACAGACAAAGGACATAGCTGTCCTCTTGTCTTCCTTTGATCCGTCAGTATACACCTTCCGGTGCCTCGGAAATCTACAAAATAACTCAAGCAACATGCTCTGGAAGACAAGGGGACAGGTGTCTCCTTTCCTGAGATCTGAGAGGTTAAAAAGTATATTAGGCTGCTGGAGAAGCCAGGGTGGGCATTCTGGTGGGCGCACAACGCTAATTGCGTCGAGCTCCACCTCCATGTCCTCCAGATGGGATTGAAGCCTTATACCCAAAGTAGGTATAGACCCTGGCTTGTTATTAAACAGTCTCTTGTACTCTGGGTTGACAACACACGAGTATGCCGGGTTCTCAGGATTTGCTTTCATCTTCATATAGTATTGCAGGCTCAGCTTCAACCGGCGAGTCTCTAAAGAGGGCTCACCGGTCTCCACCTGAAGACTTTCGATGGGTGATGTTCGAAATGCCCCTGAGCATAATCTCAAACCTTGGTTCGCGATTGGATCAAGTACTGCTAAGTACGATCGTCTCGCTGAACCATAAACAATACAACCATAATCCAGTTTGGATCTGATGTGAGACCGGTAAATCCTCAGTAAGGTTGTCCGGTCACCACCCCAATCCTTGCTGGATATAACTCGTAGTAATTGTAATGCTTTCCTACACTTATCTTTCATATATTTGATGTGTGGAATAAAACTGAGCTTCTTGTCGAAAAACAGACCAAGAAATTTGACCTGCTCTTCAACAGGAAGCTGTTGTCCATATAGTTTGAGATTAGGCTCAGGTTGTAAGCCATTTTTTTTGCAAAAATGTACACATAAAGTTTTTGTGGGAGAAAATTTAAAGCCGTTCTCATCCGCACAAGTCACCAACTTATCGAGGCAACCTTGCAGGCGCCGCTCAATTATTGCCATATTGCTTGACTGGCAGTAAACAGCCAGATCATCAACATATAATGATTTTTCAATATCGTCTGGTAAAGCATCAATTATACTGTTTATTTTAACGGTAAATAGAGTTGGTGAAAGGATACTACCTTGTGGGACACCCTCCTCCTGTGGATTTAGTGAAGAGTGGGTGTTGTCTAAGCGGACTTTAAATTTTCTCCCCTTTAAAAAATTGTCAATGAATAAGGGTAATCTACCCTTCAGGCCCATTTCATGGAGATCTTTCATGATACCACCCTTCCATGTGGTATCATAGGCCTTTTCTAAATCAAAAAATACTCCAACTGTATGTTGATTTTTAACAAAACCTTGACGGATATAAGTCTCTAGTCTGACCAAATGGTCTGTGGTGCTCTTTCCTTTTTGAAAACCACATTGATATTTAGTTATTATGTGATTGTCTTGTAAAAACCATGTGAGACGATGATTGATCATGCGCTCCATGATTTTGCAAAGACAACTTGTCAATGCTATTGGCCTATAATTATTAGGATCTGTTCGATCTTTTCCAGGTTTAGGGATCGGGATCACTGTTGCTTCTCTCCATCCATCTGGGAAATCCTGAGATTGCCACAGATCATTCAAGAGTAGAAGCAACAGATCAAGTGATACATCAGGCAAATGTTTCAGAAACTGGTAGTGAATTTCATCAGGGCCAGTTGCCGAATCAGTTGCCTGAGCGATAGATTTAATTAATTCTCGTTTAGAGAAATCAACATTGTACTTTTCGTCATTATCTGACTCAAAGTCCAATGAGTTCTCCTTCTCCTTGTCCCTAATCTTTCGAAATTTTTCCTGATAATGATCTGGCGATGATTTAGCAGCGAAGGATGTCGCCAGCGTTTCTGCAATATCCGTTTTATTGGTTATTGTGTCAGAATCAGTGACAAGGTACTTGATGGTTTTATCTTTCCTCTTGCCACTGATTCTGCGCAGCATTTGCCAAGTATGTTTTGCCGATGTATTATTATTTAGTGTGGAGACATATGCTCTCCAAGATTGCCGCTTGGCTTCACTGATTGTGCGGCGAGCTTTAGCGTAATCTTTCTTATATCCGTCAAGGTTTTGTCTAGTTGGATGTTTTTTAAATTTTTGCAAGGATTTTTTCCTTTTGTCTATTGCCTTTCGGCAACCTTCGTCAAACCAGGGTTTGTCGAGTTTTTTGGGAACTGTCGAGGTTTTGGGTATGCTTTTATCTGCTATATTGTGTAACTTGGCTGTAAAAAGGGCTATAGGTTCATCAACCCCCTCTTCATTCTCAAATTGAGAGATTGTGAGGCTCTCCCCACAAGACTGTTGGAAGGCCTCCCAATCTGCTCTGTGCAGCCTCCAATGCTGCACTCTTTCTTCAACAATAGAGTTGTTGCTCTCTATAAATATAGGATAATGATCACTGCTACAGAGATCCTCGTTGACCCTCCAAGTGTAATCCAAATATAAATCGGGATCACACAAGGATAGGTCAATGGCTGTTGCAGATCCTGAAGCAGGGTGCAAATAGGTGGTAGTATCATCATTAAAAATGCAGAGATTTTCTTCTGAGAGGAAGTCTTCTATTATTCTGCCCCGTGGGTTGATGTCCCTACAGCCCCACATTGTGTGGTGCCCGTTAAAATCTCCCAGTAGCATGAAGGGTTTGGGCAATTGTTTTACCAGCTGCCTCAATTCCACAACATCTACTGAGCGGCTCGGCGGTAAATAAACAGAGCATATCGTCATTGGCCTGTGACAGTTTATGTTAACCGCCACAGCCTGTAAAGTTGTATTCAACGTGATCTGTTGATGTGGTGTTCCATCCTTTACAAGGATGGAAACCCCCCAGCAGGCCCTTTCATTATTGGCAGGGCCAAAACAATTGATTATTGAATAGTTTTTAAAACTTATGTTAGTGTTAGGTTTTAAGTTAGTCTCCTGCAGGCACACAGCCGTCGGGCTGTGCTCCTGCAGAAGAATAGCCAGGTCATTGTAGTTTGACCTTAAACCTCGACAGTTCCATTGTATGATTTTGTGGGCCATTATGAATTTTTATGCCTCCCTGGTTTTATCTGTGCTTGGAGTGCAGCGACGGTGTCAGGAGATACGAATACCTCGCTATCGCTGCTATCTGCCTCATGTGAACAGTCCATGGATTCAAATCTATTATGTACAGATATGGGATCATCCATGCCCTTTTGCAGCCGACCGATCCCACTATTATTTGTTCTTGGTTTAACTGTTGTATGCGTGCCTTTCTTTTCTTTTGTTGGTTTTTCTGCTATTGATGGTTTATTCGTTGTTTCCTTTTTCTTATCTTTGCTATTTTGAGGCTGAGTTGTGTTATTCTTTGCTTGTTTGGCATCTTGTTTGGCATCATTTGCTAGTATCTTTGAGGCATTGGGGGTAGCTTTATTGTTTGTATTAGGTTTTGCTGAAGGGGCCGCAGCTGTCTTGGTAACATTTGTTGCACCAGCTGCAGACGTGACCTCCGGTAGGTCAGTCTGGCAACCAACCGACACAACCTGTTTAGCCAAAACGCTGGCATATGATGGTTTTCCAGTTACTCCTTCAACGATTTTACGAGCTTCTGGGAAAGAAATCTTCCGTTCCGTTCGGATACGTTGGATTTCTTTCTCCGTTTTCCATCGGGGGCAATCTCTGGAATAGGCTGTGTGGTTCCCACCACAGTTGGCACATTTTATTGGATAGGTGCAAGAGGAGTCAGGATGTTCCGTCGATTGACCACAGCGTCCACAGACACGCTCTCTCTTGCAACCTTCCTGGTGGTGTCCAAATTGTTGGCACTTGAAACACCTCAAAGGGTGTGGTATATACAATTGTACAGGGCATAGCTCAAATCCAACCTTGATATCAGCCGGTGGCTTTGGGAAGTTGAATGTGAGCACTGCTGTGTTCAATTTAATTATATCTCCATTCTTTCTTATTGTGATAATTTTAGCATCGGAAACTCCTTGTCTTTTTAATTGTGTTTTTAGTTCTTCGTTGGTAGTGTTTTTAATTTCTTGGGTTCGAATGACACCCTTTGAGGTGTTTAAAGTCCTGTGAGGAGAAACCTTCACAGGAATTCCAGCTATTTGTTTGACTGCCAAGAGCTTGGTGGAGAAGGTTTCTCTGTCGACCTCAATTAAGAGGTCGCCAGACCTAAGCCTTTTGATGTTCTTAGGCTCTCCAACCAAGCCCTCTATGCCTTTTTGTATGGCAAATGTTGAGAGTCTGGAGAGGGATTTGTCCTCATCTCCAGACATCATCAACAAAAAGCGCGGGAAAGTTAGTTTTGCTTTTTGCATTTCGGAAAATTTTTTTTGGTACCTTGCAGTATACTCGGCTTCTTCATCTGATGGACTGTTATTTTCTCTCTTTTTTCTTTTCTTTTGATTACTAGTGTTGGGCGGGGGTGGATTGTCATCAGCCATATTGAATTGGTATTGTTTTTCATCACCCTAGCGCTCCACCCGCCTCGGAGCCCTACCAGGGGACAATTTGCCCGCGGTACCCTGCGTTAGAATTGTCAGAGCTACCAGGGTGATATACTCATAGCAAAAGAACAGCAGTTGCAATAACCGCAGTACACATCCTTTCACTTGATTAGCCCATGAGCAACGTGATTTGGTGTTCAGATTCGTGTATATAGTAATGAAAAAGCGCTACCTGTATACATACGTCTTTGATGATGAGATGAGGCGAAACGATAAATAATAAACAAGTATGAACACCAAATCAACGAGACCAGCCGATTGATCTGGCCGGGCCCACCAGACCACCCGTCTCAATGAGATAAGGGCCAAAGTGGTGTGTTGGGAGTATGGAGTCCGCAGGCTCCTACGCCCTCAACCACCAGGATCCCTTCTCCCACCTATACGGGATGCAACCCACGGCAAACAGGTTGAGGGTGTGTTTAGCCTTCTAAAAGAAGTTACCAGGGGGACCACGTGGAGGTAACACCCTCCCCCCCGCAACCCACGGCAAACAGGTTGAGGGTGTGTTTAGCCTTCTAAAAGAAGTTACCAGGAGGACCACGTGGAGGTAACACCCTCCCCCCCGGTGGGTAATGTGATTGTACAATGTTAATTATTACTGATTTCAATTTCTCAGTGTTTTTGCAAAAGTTTTTTAATTTTTCTGCTGCGCATTCACCAGTTAGACTAGATATAGAGACGAAATTCCTGATTTGTAATTATTGACAACCATGTCAAAAATTATAAATACGGGAATTTCGTCTCTATATCTAGTTTAACTGGTGAATGCGCAGCAGAAAAATTAAAAAACTTTTGCAGCTCTAGTCTATGGGCATGTTTACATCATATGGTGATATTGAGAAGCCAAAATAAAATCACCGATTTTTTTATGCTTTTAGCCTGGGCCAGTCCCTTTAACAGTACAGTAATTTAAACAGTACAGCAACTGCTGATCAACTGATATATAGGATGACACAAAATAAGGAATCAGGCATTATAAATGATATAGCAGGATTAGTAGTAGTAGTAGCAAATCATTCCTTTACGTCACTTTTCGGCACAGATGGTCTTTTCAAGAGACATTGTAATAAGATAAAAACGTTGTAGTCAATTGATGAGATGAATGATGAGAGGGTGTGGTGATGGAGGGTTATTGAGAGCATTTTCCTTTGCTCAACTGATAAGGGGTTCTGGGCATGTCTAGGGGATCTACCACCTGACATACCCAGACGGCCGGAGACTTGGCCTTTGCTATGCAATTTAATGCTAAAACACAGTGGCATTTCGCACAGCTCCGCTATCCTCGTGTCGGATCTAGCGGGAGTATAAACTATTGGTCATTATGTCGAATCATATATCATGTTCAGTTCACCAGATAATGTATCCAAGGATTGTATTATCACAAGCAGTTGATGAGAATACTAGGGTATTATAAGCAGATAAGAACAAACAGAGACAGTACATGGAATTTCCTTAGATTGATTTCTGTGGCCCATTAACATAGGTCAAGAAGTTTTGACTTATGCTGACGTGTTCTGTTCCCACAGAAGGCAACATACCAACCAATCTGTACAACGTTAAAAAAAGTCTATGGCTTTTCCTGTACAATTCCTAAATGGGGCAAATATATTTAATTTGATGAGTAAAGATAAGTGAAGTTATCACCAAGCAGATACTTTCACACATGACTTTAATGCAGACAATAGATTTACAAAAGATGCAAGTATACCATTTTTGCTCAAATTACAAGCGAAATTCACCAAGCACAATCAAGTATTAGTAGGCTATACAAAAGAGAATGTCAAAACAGTGTCGTAAAGATGGGAGAAGACTTATTTTATACATTTAGTGCTGCCGAAATAAGGTGGCCTGAAGTCATAAACTGCAAATAGACTACAACAGGATGCATCAGTGGAGATCAGTGAACTAGATTGGATGATGAAATATGAGACACTTAACAGTCATCCAGTAACAGCTTTGGGGTTGTTTGATCAGAGGTTGATGCGTTCATAAGAAAAGTGATTGTATCTACTGCAAATCCAATTGGTGAAGCTATTGATTATTTCTTCAGAGTACAATTTCAACAGAGAGGTTCACCACATATTCATTGTCTTTTTTTGATATAAGATTATCCTGATTGTAACAGCATTGCAGTCACAGCTAAACCCATTCAAAATCTTGCAAAAGGGGTAACAAAGAATGCTCAAAATCGATTCAGATTGTAATGCGAAGAAACACAAAGGTCGTATGGGTGTATGGCTACCACAAAGACTTCCTTAGGATGTGGGCTGCTAATGTGGATATTCAATACATATCGAATCCTTACTGCTGTATCATGTATATTGTCAGTTATATAACAAAAACAGAACGTGGAATCAATCATCAAACTACCCTGAAGAAAATAGAGGTACAAAGTTTAAGAAATGAAAGAAACATTGTATGTATATTGTGCAAACACAAGGTCCGTGCGCAAGGGGTTGTCAGTCCAGTAGTCATCCTATGGTTAGACCTAGACAAAATTGCAATTTTTTGTGTGTTTCGAATAGCCCCTCAGAAACAAATATCAAAAGTCTAGAAAAATCGGAGTGATCAAAATATAAAAAAATCGCTAGTAGTAAATTAGTAAATTCATTACCAAAATATACATTTCCAGCTATATTACCATAAATAATCATGATATCATCACAAGCGAGGTGTCTACACCAATGTTTTGAGGGTCAAGGAAGACGAATTGTGTCATTAATAATTTAATAAAATTGATATTGATGACGGAATATGTAAATTAAATTATGTTAAGGAACAAACAAGAAGTGAATGAAATGATCAACAAAAATGAAGTGACATGGAGCCCGTACATGGAAGACTTATATACTGGGGGGGGGGGGGAATCGTAATTTTTGTGTTCTTCATGCACACTTGGCCCAGTGTTATATTAAACGAAGTTCATTATTTGCTCGTAAGATATAGCTGTTAGGGTGTTAAAGACCACAGAATGGATGGTGGTGAAACCAGCAGATATATAAGCGAGGTTGATTTTAAGGGGACTTTCTCATTTGCTTCTTTCACGTCACAATTTATTCCACGCATTGATATCTAGATTTTACTCACTGATCTTATTATCATGGATACCTACGTTCTTGGAGATTCGCAATGCAAATATTGGATGGATTAGCTGCCGGATTGCTATGAAGTCCTTCTCTTGTTTATTTAATAACTATAGACCAATTTTACTATTGCCCTCTATATCGAAAGTATTTGAAGAAATATACAAACAATTATAGTTATTTTGAAAGTAATAAATTTATTTATAATAGACAATATGGGTTAAAAAAAAGGCACTCCACCGAACTTGCTGTCTTAGGAGTTGTTGAAAAGGTTTTTAAAGATAGGGATGATAGGTATGTGCCATGTGAGATTTAGACTTGTCTAAGGCCTTGATACTTTGGCTCATAATTTTCTGCTGGAGAAATTAGAATTTTACGGCCTTTCAAATTCTACCTAAGACATATTTAAAAACTACTTTATGCACAAAAAACAATATGATGAATTTGAAGATACTAAATCTGTTGATTACCAATAACCACCGGTGTACCACAGGACTCAATTTTTGGTCCGCTTTTATATTTAATTTATATAAACGATATTCATGTAGCTTCGGAGTTATTTACCTTTATTCTTTTTGCTGATGATACAACATTGTTGTTTTCTATTAAATCTATTGGGAATATAAATTGTGATATGATCAATGCAGAATTGGATAAAAAATGTTTTTATTTTAAATTGAATATGTAGAAATGTATTTAAATGTATTTAAATGTAAAAAAATCATATTTCATGTTGTATCACCAGCGACAAAGTTATATCTTGTTATATCTATATTTAAGATTGATGATCATGTTATTACATATACTGAAACATTAAAATTTCTAGAAATTATCATTAATTGTAGAAGGGATTGGCATGATAATGTCGCTAAGACTTCTTGTAAAATAGCTTAAATTGGAGGTGTTATCAATAAACTAAAATATATACTGCCTGAGCATGTTTTACTTATAATGTATAATACCCTTGTTTTACCACATATCAATTATGTCATTATTATATGGGGCTATCAACATTTTAAAATCAGTCTTGCTCAAAAGAAAGTTATACAATCAGTGACATGTAGTCCATATTTATCTCACTCTGAACCTCTGTTTAAAAAATTGAAGCTTCCTCAAGTTGAAGATATTTTGGCAATTTAAAAATTGAAATCTTATAATATTATGAATAAAAATCTACCTGCATATTTTTGTTATCTTCAACTTGATGGAAGACAACATTGTTACAACACCAGAAGGCAATAAAAGTAAAGCATGAATTTGCTAACAATGCTAAGCGTATGCTGTCACATAGTATTCCTGTATTATTAATGAAATGCCAGATATATTTTTCATAAAATATTTACTCATAGTGTATCTGGTTGTGTTAATTATGTAAAACAAAAATAAATCGACAAATATTTTACTCAATGCACCCTACCACTTTACCACATTGTTATGTTTGTCTGCATCGATTGTGATTGTTCTTGTTGTCGTTGTTTAAATCATGCTATAATTAAAGAATTGCTTCCCTTTAAATTAAATGCCTCAACTCTATATTAAGATAATTATTAGAAATTGTTTATCTTTGAGCTGATGTGATTTAACCATTATTGCAATTTGGAGGTATTTAACTATCGAATAATAAAGTGTTTATTTTATAAATTGGTCATCCACCCCTCCCCCTCTACATTACACTCTATGGTGTTGAGGGGGAGGGGTGGGAGTAGAAAGTTGGTACCTATGATAAATCATATGTTATCGGATTATGTATTATAATATTATATATGTTATGTATTGTAAATGTAAAATTTTTCATCGGGGTGGCACACACGCCAGCGTCCTTGTAGGACTTAGTACGAGTTTCCCGGTCATGAACTCCTTGAGTTTATTTATTATAAATGAATGTCTGAGTCAAGAGTCTCAGGATATACATTTAGCGATTTCCTGGAGTGTACGGATGACCAGCTTTGTCGTGGATACGATGTTGCCAGGGTATGTTATTTTAGTTTTTGATATATATGACCCGATCTAGGAAAACGAGTCATATGTTGCACTTTGACAAACGATGCTAGGGCCCGTAAAAAGTTTAAATGACCTAGATTAGAAATATTTTCCATTTTTTGATAGAAGTTGATGCACATGTTGAAAAGAAATACTTTACATATATCTGTTATTTTAATTTCCATCTCAATTAGGCCTACTCTCCAATCAGTGATATTTGTTTCTATTTACATGTTACCATGGAAACAGTCGCTAATAAGTAGGAAATATTGATGGAGTGTAAAATCCTGACAATGCAAATTTCTGGCATCTACTTTTAAGGTTTACAAAATGTCAAGAACTGTACGTCTATCATAAAAAAATTGGGTTGAAATGAATATTTATTTTAATTCTTTAATTTTAATCCAACTGTGTTTTTTCCAAAAAGCTAAAATAAACGACCCATTTTGGCAGATCGGGTCACCTATTTGTGACCCAATAATATTAACAGACGAAGTTATGCATTTATTATTTTCATTATGAAATCATCTGTATCGCGCATGTTTCAGTTCAAGTAGATTATGCACTTAAAAAGTGCATTATGCGCACACTTATCAAATAAATTCGACATTTATAGAAATTTTCAATTATTTCAATCAAATCAGTAGAGAGGTTGATTTCAACAGAAATTGTCAATTACTATAATATTTATAACATTGTACGTTTTAGATTTTTGAATAACAGTGCTGCGAAAAGGGGGTCAATATTACATAGGCCTACATTTCATAGGTAACAATCATCCTGTAAATCTCGGAGAAATATAATTTTAATAAATATCTTTACTAAGAAGACTTTTAATTTTTCGATTTTATGTAAAGATAAAATTTGAGATATTATTGCCCAGGTGATGTTGCAGAATACGCCATAAAGGTTATAACATAAATACGGAGAACAAGGATTATATATGACTTGAACGTAGATTAATATTACAGTGCCGTTCAAATTAATTGGGATACTTACGATTCTCGACGTCATTTTACATATGTTAGGCTTCACAGGGTTTGATCATTTAGATGGACAGCAACGTAGGAAAAAGTAGGATTACCAGTCATGAAAATAATTTCAATTAGAAATCATACTGCCTAATAATTAACTGAAAAATATTAATTATGACTGTTTTCTGTCGTCAGGTTGTGGTTTTGCACCTCTGTTCCGATAGTGTTGGTCGCAGTGCATCTCCTCTGGAGATCGTGGCAGGTGCTCGTAAGGTGGTAACCAGGATGTTGGGGCTCATGGCGAGACTGAATGTTGCTGTTTCTGCGATCCTGCCTCCTGCCTCGTGCTGACAACACGTTCCCTGATGCTCCTGAGCCCAGGTTCCATCCCGATCGACTGAACAGAGTCGCCTTAAGAACAAACCGGCTGATGGACGACTGGCTATGCACCGTCACCAGCGCATCCTTCATGCATCATCCTGACTTCGTGACAGCAGAGGGATACGGCGATATCTTCTGAGTAGAGACAGCCTGCACTTGAGTCGCCGTGGTGGTAGGTTGCTGTCCCGCTACTTCTTAGATTCAGTTGCTGCGCTGTCTGCTGCTCCTGTTGATCCTGAACCACTCGCTCCTCCTGTTTGGACCACTGATGCTGCTCCTGCACCACTTTCTCCTGTCGAGACATCTTGCGAAGACCTACTCCGATGTCTACCAGCACCAGCCTCTGCACAGAGACCTGCATCTAGACATTAGCGCCGCCGTCGACCAGCACGACGAACACCAAGATCAGCAGCACCGACAACACTTTCTACAGCACCCTCACCAGCAACAAAGACAGCACCACCACAACCACCAACCTACAGCACCACCAGCGATAGCTACAGCACCACCAGCAATATCTACAGCACCACCAGCACCATCCGCAGCACTACGAGCACCATCCACAGCACCACCAGTATGATATGCAGTGTCTCGTGTGAAAGTATCTTTGCCTCACGATTGTGTACTCATTGTCAGTGATGGAGTTATCGACCCACCTTGTGAAACCATTGTGTGCAACTCAAAAGAATCATGTGAAAAGAATCATGTTAAAAAAAGTAAATCGCCTTCTCTATTTTCAGGTCCTGATTGTGTAAGAAAACTTAGAACAGATTACGGCTTACTAGAACATAATATTGGAAAGCATATTGTTAGACCACACTATCCACTGTGAAGACACCTCTCATTGAAACTGTGGTGCACAGTGGCGGAAGTGGTGCTGGAGCAAGGGGGGGGGGGGAGGGTTAGCGTCCGAGGTGGGTCATAAACCTAGTGAAGCAAACAATTGAAAAAATATGGAAAATTGTATTTATTCAAACATTAGGGTGCATCAAGTGAACAATATGAAGTTTAAGCACTATCATAATGAGCCAATCCCTTTCGAAGTAATTGATGACCCTTACAGATCATGCCGCCTCTATCACCAATTGAAGAAATAAAGATATAGCAGTAGTAGTAAATCATTGCTTTACGACACTTTTCGGCACAAAAAGGTCTTTTAAGTGACATTGTAATATGATAAAAACGTTGTAGTCAATTGATGAGATGAATGATGTACAGATGATGAAGTGAGGGTGGGGGTGATAGGGCATGGTGAGAAATAAAGATAATCACTAAAATAAAATATACCCCAGAGAAGCATAGAGATTTAATTGTCATAGTCGACGATCAGACGTTCACTTAGATGCATAATTAGCTTCTGTAAATTACACAAGGAATCCGAAATTGCGCTGCAATTAATAGAAGAAGTAGCATGGCTGATATCATTCCAAAATCCGGACAGCCATATTAACATGAACAGTTTAACAAAAGTGACAGAACTATTAAAGGAGAATCCCGCCAGTAAATTATTCAAAATAGTTTCAGAAATTCGAACCGATGATTTATCTACATTGACAGGGAATCGCAGGTAATCACTGGAGTGTTATTCAGGTTATTGTTGACATAATTAGTCAGGGATCGGCGGCTATGGGATTAAATTTATTAGTCACCTTTGCAAATGATATACATGATCCACATAATTTAGTTCATAAAATTAAAAGTGTCTTTGATGGCAATTTGTGCAAAATAATAGTATATCTTTGTTGGGAAGTCAGAGAATATCGTGACCATGAAACCTCCAACAATGAATGTATATGATCATTTTTCATTAGCTGTTTACAAATTACAAAATAATCCACGCAGATACAAATGGCTGACCTGCACCTGATGATTGTTTCTTTTTCGTTAGGCAGACAAAATTCACCAGATTTATTGTATTGGCATGACCCAGAAGCGCATTCTAATAGGGATACATTCTGCAATGTTTTTGCAGTAAACTGTGACTCCGTATGTGGACCCGCTGTCATTATAAGCATATGTTTGGCAGTATTTGCACAAGCCGAATTTCAAAATTTAGTCAATGCTACATTTAACAATCCTTTTTCACACCTTCGTGACATAAGCCGCGCAAGCACATACGTCCGTTATACTGGTAAATGATCCGTAAACTAGATGTCAACCTTTTAACTGTCAACCTTTTAACTGTGGACGTAACGAAACAACAAACCATTTTTTTATCGAATGTCCACAATACCATTCACACAGAATCGTTTTAATAGAACCTTTAACCCAGATAAAAGTAAAATACAACTTAGAAACGCTTCGCCCATGGTACACGTGACAGTCTTCTTGGCCTTCATTTGATATCTTTGCTAGATATTGTAATTGTAGCCACTAAACGATTTTCTTTGCTAGCAAAGAACTGTTATTATGCTCTGCAGACGCAGGGCTTTGGGTTGGTGTTGGTTTGACGTTGGACCAGCGTAGTAGACGGTGGACCGGCGTTAGAAATAGCGTTGCCACATTGCGACAACACATACCGGCTAACACTGGCCATTGGCCCAATGCTACCACAGAGATGACACACCGCTTTCAACGTCGGCCCAGCATTTGCCTGACATTGGATCATTGTCTTATGTTTTTCTGGCATGATTCTGGTGCACGATTTTATGCCCGACACTTCCCAGTGTGCACGGAGCATTCTTGTGACATTAGCACAATGTTTTTCCAGCGTCGAAGACGTTGGGCCGACGTTGTATAGATGTTGTACGGGTGTTTTTTATTTACTGGGTCTACAACAACAGTATATGAGGTCACGATAACATTAATATGATAACACTCAATTACATGCATTTGTTTTTATGACATTTTCTGGCTCGGCCAACCAGATTTACACCTATTTACACCTATTCACACCATGACTCCGCAATCATCGCTCACTTTTTTTCTTCCGAACGAAGCCATGTATTACAATCCTGTATTGCTTCAATTGGACAATAAAATATGTTTGGACAATAAAATATGTTTAAACCAACTTTTTAACTGGTGGGGGTTCCTGGCGGCTCACTAGCTTACAACAAACCTGTGGTGAACCTCAAAAGAGCTTTTAAATCTCACAATCTTGATATTACCGTGATCCAGGATTATGTTATCAAGTTAATGGGATTAGGGTTCAGGGTGACAACCTGCGACTTAGACCGACAATTAAAAATGGTAAAAAAGTAACTAAGGTTTTCCTGTAAGGACAAACTCGATGCAACAGTAATCCATGTCCCTAAAAAACAAATATCATTTAGAAACAACTATTTTTTCCAGGTATATATATTGCATTCCTTAAAATCATCACTTAAAAACGTCATTTAAATTTCATTCTGTACGGTTCTAACTTCACTAAGTTTTCTTTTTAACTAAAACTTTTTTGAGGAATTTGAGAGAATATATTAGTAATATTTGACTATTTTTCACAGGGTCGTCATTTGGAATCATCGACGATAATAACAGCCATGTATATGTTTTATAAAGATATACACATCTACCAAGTGGATATCTTGGAAATAGGAATATCACATCATGCTTTTCGGCACAAAAGGTTTTTTAAGTGACATTGTAGTACGATAAAAACGTTGTAGTCAATTGATGAGATGAAATGATGTACAGATGGTGATGTGAGGGTGGGGGTGATAAGTCTGGTGGGTTATTGAGAGCGTTTTCCTTCGCTAGCCCGATAAGGGGTTTTGGGCATGTCTAGGGGATCTCCCCCCAGAAATGCCCAGACGGCTGGAGACTTAGGTTTCGCTGTGCAATTGATTTTCATGGTATCAGACACAAATAGCTCGAAGAGTTTGTGTATAGATCTATATATGTATGGATTGGACAGATATATTAAATACATGGAGGGGAAGGGCGTCATCTCTACCTGGTCCGCCTGATAACTTCTTTTAGAAGGCTAAGCACACCCTAAACCTGTTTGCCGTGGGTTGCATCGGTGGGAGAAGGGATCCTGGTGGTTGAGGGCGTATGAGACTGCAGACTCCATACTCCCAACACACCACTTTGTCCCTTCAAGTATATCGCTCTGGTAGCTCTGGCAATAATTCCTGCTGGTTTTCCCGGGACGATTGTCACTTTTACGCACAAAAGGTCTTTTAAGTGAAATTGCAATACGATAAAAACGGTGGGTTATTGAGAGCATTTTCCTTCGCTCGCCTGATGAGGGGTTTTGCCAAGTTAAAAAAAATAATAAAATCCGAGAAAATGCTGAAGTGGGTGTGTGAGTCAAGCGCCAAACTCAGATTTTTTTTTTTTGAAATTTTGTGTTTGTTGTGTTGTTTTCATGTTTCCAAAAACAAAAAAAATTAAAAAAATGGATATTCTGGCGTCTGACCAATCCGAGTTTTTCTCAGATTTTTGGATTTTTTTTAACTTGACAAGACCCCTAAGGGGTTCTGGGCATGTCTAGGGGATCTACCCCCATACATGCCCAGATAGCCGGTGACTTGGGCTTCGCTGTGCAACCTAATGCTGAAACTCTGTGGCATTTCGCGCAGCTCCGCTATCCTCGGGTCGGATAGTACCCAGAGTAACAATAGGAAGGATAACTCCCTCTGGGTAACTCCATTTATCCCACATGAGAGACATAATGTCAAACGCGCTATTACCGGTTATGTAAGGCTACCACGGCCTACACCAGCGCCAGCACTGATGCGGGTGCCGAGAAACTAGGGTACGCCACTGGCAACTCAATGGCAAAGTTGGAACACTCATTGATCAATCGAGTGCAACCCCTCATTTGGATATTGAATTTGGATCTATAAAAGCTGAATAAAAGCTGAATGTGAACAGCTTAAAAATGAAGTAAACTAGAGAGTTGTTCGGAAACGAACACGAAAGCTACCCTTCGTTACAAACAGTCAGCCATTTAAAATTTGATATACATCAGCAAAACTTTGTCGAGGGTTATTGTTATGTAACACAGGACAGTTTGTCATGCAATGATTCTGAGATAATGAGCAAAATTTTAACAGCATGGCTACCAGTCTGCCATTTGGGATTCTATATCTGCAAAATTTGTCCTGTTAGTACAGGTACTAAGGTCCAAAAATCCACCATAGTGTTCAGATTCTGAAAAAGCACCGAATTTCACACACATGTGCCTTTTAAATCATATAAGAGAACACCCCACTCGATTTTGACAAGTAAGATGTTTGTTTATATTTCGATTTGTTCCCCGTTTTTTGTGATTTGTATTACTTCTATGACTCGTGTAACTGAATCTCAGTATATTTGTATAAATTAATGATTATTTTAGAAGTCCAAACCGCCCAACTTAGAATAACGGAATTCAAAATTTCCGCAAACATCATATGCAAATGATTCTCCATTGAAGATAAGACGTTATGTAACCGAACTCGTGAATTATCCTAATCTGCATATTTGCAAAATGACCGCCATGAACAAAGTGGACTGAAGATATTGTGAATATATCCTGTGATTTCAGGAAAATTGTCAATTTTAGCATACTTTGTATCTTCTTCAATAATATCTTATCATCTCGTATATACCATATCTGAATATTCAAGTTTATAACAGCTAAAAGGCGAGGCTTCACATACAAAGTAATGGGTCTCCGATTTTTAGAATTTTCAACAAAAACATACACAATAATTAGCCACAAATCTGTGCTTGGCAAAATTTCGCCTTACATAAATTGTGCAAGTTCCAGATAGCTTTGTTTAAATAGCCAGCTCTATATATTAGGTGATGCTGTGGTGACACAATTGCACCTGAAGTGCACGATTACCTTCTATTATAAAATATCAGCACTTGGATATGGACCTATTGTAAGTTCAATCTGTATACATTTGCAGTACTCTGGGCACCTTAGTTTCTTGAGCAATTGGATGCACCTCTGGAAGAGTCATCCAGCACATGCAGTCGTTTATCTCCTGTTTTTCGCCACCCCTGGCATGTGAATTAGGACGTCTAAGATAATCACTTAATGTATTCCTCCAGATATGGCCATCGTGATATGTAGCCATTGGGGGAGGACTGTTTCAGAGACAAGTTGTGCAGTCTCGACGGAATAATTATATTGTACTGTATTTAAACAACGTACACAGCTCAAAGTTTCAAAATGAACCTGCCATTCACAAGAATTCAGAGTATATGCATGGTGATAAAAATATACATATACATAGGAACTCGTACACGAGCATATGTAATTAGTAGGCCTAATCATATTTTCTTGAGTTCTTCATCAGTGATAATGCTCAGTATATCGCATTTTTAATGTTCTGCCCACAAACGACTAATTCCCTCACCAGATATTACCTATAGTTCATGTGTGGCTCATATCAACATTTTATATTGTCCTCAATATATGCAAGAGATGTGAAGCATGATTCACGAGCGTCTTCATAGCGAAATGGCTAATGTGTTTACATTTTCATATTGACTGGTGCATTATACATCCGTTGATGGTGTTGTGAAAATTATTTTTTTCTGATGTGGATTTGTATTTGCAACACGGTCAGCACACAAGATAACAAAAGACAACTATTTCTCCTCTTAGGGCAATTTTTTAAACTCATTGACGTGTATGTGTCCACGCCTTCTTGATTCTCTCACCAGCCTCCATGGTTTCTTGGACGATAATGAGATGTACATGGAGACACAGCATATCTATCGTATGTCTTAGCATAAAGGAAAAATATACATGTATGCATGCATAATAGCATTGCCATGGGTTTTCTGCTTGGTTCCCCTGTAAGAACAATAATTTATGTACGAGTGCCTAAAGGTATGTGATATACACATTGATGTATTCTACATCGAACTCGAGCTGTCCCTGTCTGGTGGATTCAAAAATATTACAGAAGTGAAAGCTTCAAGTATATTTGTGTAAGTATATAATAAATTGTTTCTCCTTGAGTAATGTCAATTGAGTAATGTCAATTGAGTAATGTGTACAGTAAAATCAACTGTTATAATAAAAATTATAACTTTGATGAAATATTTGAATATGATAATTCCATAATGCTAATTTGGGCAGTTTTCGGGTTAAATAAGCATCAGAAATGTATCCAAAGATCCTCAGACACAATTATAGAATACACACAAGCAAATTGAATTACAAAATGCAGAGAAGAAATAGAGATTTAGTGTAAACAAACCAGATTCAAGTTAATTTCGCGGCAATTTTGAAATATGCAAATTAGGACATTTTACGGTTCAAAATATTTTGGGATGTGCCTCTTATCTGATTCAGGACATCAAAATGTACCTGTGTGTGAAATTTGGTGCTTTTATCACAATCTGAACACTACATTGCCTTAGCACCTGTACTATGTGTTGTCATGGCTGCTAATCGGCCATTTTGGTTTTTATCTTTGCAAAAAGTGTCCTATGTTGTCCTTGTGTAACACCGGACTTTTTATTTTATACCACCACTTTAGCTATCATGCAATATTTCCGAGATAATGAGAAAAAACGATTAAACGAATAAAATTGCCAGTAGTCTGCCATTTTGGATTTTATTCCTGTGAAATGTGTCATGGGTTATCCGTCTGTGATACCTTACATTTTGTTTTATATTCATGGTTATTTAAATATCACAAAATTATTCAAATTTAAAATGGCCACTAAACGGCCATTTTAGAATTGTTTCTCCCAAAAGGTACTCAGGTCATTGGCCGACATAGCTAAGCACAATTGAAATTAAAAGATATAATGGAAATTTTTTTCTGAAACGCACTAACGAGCATTTCTTTGTTAGTGGCCATAGTAATTGAAGGGTTGATGGTATGGGGATGAAAATGTCACCCGAAATTCCCCAGTGGTATGTCATGGCTATGTGAAGTATGAGGTAGCAGCAGTTGATAGATTAGCTATCATGCGAGATTTTGGATAATGAGAAATAACTATTAAAATGGCAGTCAGTCGGCCATTTTGGATTTCATTTCTGTGAAATTTGTCAATGGTTATCCTTTTGCGAGACCTTATATTTTGTTTTATATTCATGGTCCAGCTATTTAGCTTTTTTTAGTAACGTAAATATCACAAAATTACTCAAATTCAAAATGGCCGCTTGAACTGTTTGCTCCCAAATGTTAATCAAGTCATTGGCTGACATAGCTGAGCATATCTGCTAAATTACAATAAGATCTGATGGGAACTTCTTCCTGAAACACGCCAACGAGCAGCTTTCTTCGTTAGTGGCCGTAGTAATTAAAGGGTTGACGATACAAGGATCAAAATATCACTAAAACAATTCCCCAGTGGTATGTGATGGCTTTGTGAAGTATAAGGAAGCACACGTTAATAGATTAGTAGCTATTGTGAAAACAAATAACTGCGGCGGAGGCGACGGCCCGGGTGGAATACAGTAAGCAGCCCGCGTCGGCGAGGGCTGCTTAACTACTTAAATAAGAACTAATCAAAACGAGAACCCTGCGGTTCTGTGCTTTGCATAACTGGTTTTGTAATTTTAACTCATAGGACGTTCACCTCCCATATGTATGAAGAAAACAGGCGTGGAAGGCTCATTAAGCCCAGCAACACGATACATTGTCCCATTGCTGGTTCAATGTTGGGCCAACATCGTAGACGGTAAACCAACATTGAACCAACATTGGGACAATGTCTCATGTTTGCTGGGAGGCAGGGTACAGTGACCAGAGATTAGTTATGTCCCGACGCGATGTTGTTTTTATGTTGACACAACGTCTGTGACACTGGCCCCATATTAGGCCAGCACTGGTTCTTGCCTTTGTTTAAGGCCGAGACAATTGTGAGCCCAGCAAACGCAATACAGTACAGTAAGCACGTGTTGGATTAGTGCTGGGCTGACGTCGAAGATGTTGGTCCAACCACAGAACTTTTGGGATTTGCCAGACAGGTGTCTGTTCAATATACGCACCCCGTCGTATACTACTATTTTGTAAGTGTACAAAACTCAAAAAAGGCAGTATGTGCTTACTTGTAAAGCAAAAACATACTGCCATATAATATTTGCTAGAGCGGAATCATGTGAGAAAAAGGCCTTCCCAGCAAACACGATACATTGAACCAATGCTAGGTTAATGTCAGGTCGACGTTGCAGATGGCGGGCCAACATTACCCAGCATAGGGTAAATGTATCATGTTTGCTGGGTATCTATTGTTCGCGACCCCTCCTCACTGTGGCACAGTCATGCAATGGGGGCAGGGGGGGCGTTCTAACGACGGAACAGCCAGTCTCTATTGTGTACGTTTCTATACACACAACCCGTGAAATGTTATATACTGTACATACCACTCTGGGAACAGAAATGTCTTAAAAGTTATTTTTTCTGCAAACTATGGAGTCTCCCACTTCTCATGAACAATTAATGTTCAGACCAGGTAGGTGGACATTAATCACTTAATGCAGAGTGCCTTAGCTCACTCGTTTGAGACAAGAAGATGAAGATGTCGAAATCACAGCGACAGCAAATTGAACTGATAACATTAGCTGCGCGGGTGGCAAAGCTAGCAAAACGTGAAATGGAAAATTTACATTTAAAAAAACATGCCACAAAACAGCCTAAAACGATGACAAATGTCCCAGCTCCCCAGCCTAATCCGATGACAAATGTCCCAGCTGCCCAGCTGGCTGATAATTTTGATAAACCACGCACTTCAAACCTGGTGATTGAGTCGTCCCACTTAACACGAATGGTCAGGTGTCAAGATGACATACAGATACGTGGAATCAGAGTGGTACAATAAAGATGTGCCATAACCTCTTAAAAACACCCAATCAATGACACGTCCACTGTCATGCTTGTCATTGGCTCCAATGACTGACTCCCCCAGTACCACCACCATCTGTCAGATTTTAATTCTGCTGTAAATAACGCTAAGGGGGTAGCTACTGACAATGTGGTAATTTCAAGCATTCTTCCATGATTGAAAACTAAAATCTACCAACAGAAAGCAGACATGATCAGCAGCCATCTCGTCAAATTATCTACGGACTTGATCAGTAATTTCATCAACAATGACCGTAACATGCAACAGTAACATGTGAATGGGTCACTAGTCGAATCCACCTAAAAAATAGTGGCACTGAACATTTGATCGATAACCTTCAGCTCCATAGTTGGTCCCAAAGGTGAATTCTTAAAATCACCCATTTCTAAATCGTTAAAATAAACCCAGCTTCTCAAAAAACAGTTAAACATATACCTCAACCCGACACACCTGACAGATCTACACGCTGCTGGTACTGTGGCGTCATTGGCCACGCAACAGATTCCTGTCGATTTGGCTACATGATTACCTGCTTCGTGTGCCAGAATGGTGGCCATAAAGCCAGATACTGTGACTACTTTGAATATGAAATGAAGGCAGTTACCATGAATATGACTGAAGAATAAATGTGATGCACTTTTTCTGATGACATCATCATTGAATCAAAACTATCCAATACTCCTGACATTAAGCATCCTTACGGTTGTAACAGTTTTAAATACACCAAAAAAGTTGAAGCAGCCAAGTAGTAGTAGTAGTAGTATTGCTTTACGTCACTTTTCGGCACTAATGGTCATTTAGGTGACATTGTAATACAATAAAAACAGTGCAGTGCAGTAAAAACAGTTGAGTGTTTTCCTCCACTCCCCCAATAAGGGGTTCTGGGCATGTCTAGGGGATATTTAACAATAATCCAGTAACAGTTTTCAGAATGTTTGATGAGAGGGTTGATAAAAAAGTGTTTTTATCTACTGCAAATCCATGTGGTGAAGTTATTGATTAGTTCTTCAGAAGAGAATTTCAACAGAAAGGTTCACCATATATTCGTTGTCTTTTTTTGGGGTAGAAGATGCTCCTGATTGTAACAGAAGTACAGTTACATAGCAAAAAATCTTGCAAAAAGGGTAACAAAGACTGCCAATATGGATCATTAAAAGCACCAGTTAAAGACACATTCCTTTCAAGGCCATTGGCTTGGGATGATGATTCTGATCAGAATGAAACAGAAAAAGAAAGTGAAAATACAAAAGAGTAACTCCAGCAAATCGGGAATATTTTAAAAGACAAAGAAACCACATTTTGCTAGTTGACACGGTTAGGATTTGCTCAAAATCCAGTAAGATTGTAATGCGAAGAAACACAAAAGACGTATGGGTGAATGGCTACAACAAAGACTTGCTTAGGATATGGAATTGTAATATAGATATTCAGTACATATTGAATCCCTACTGCTGCATGATGGATATTGTCAGCTATATCTCAAAAGCAGAAAGTGAATTGAGTACATTGTTGAAAGAAGCATTTAACAACCCTGAAGAAAATCAATGTATGTACATCCTCACAACAGAGAGGTCAGTGCACAAGAGGCTGTCACACATACATGTGGTTTGAAGTTGAAATCGCTTCTCGTGAAGTTGGGGTCTGGGTTGGGTGACGAAGTGCTTAGATGATCCACCACCAGATAGATACAAATCAAGACCAGATACGGAATAGTTTGAGGCTATGAATATGGCAGAGTTCTCCTCTAGCTGCAGATAGTGTATGGTAAATCAGGCAAATCAGCAGCACAGCTACAAAACAACATGGGATTTGTACAGAAAAGAACATGAGGCAAGCCAGCTTGTCATACGGTATTGTAGATTTACCAAAGAAAAACACAAAGAAAAATAGTTAGGTCAACTATATTTTATGTACTTGATTATATTTGTATTATTTTTATTGTTATCCGATGCCATTCAGGAATAACAAACAATAAGAAATTGCTATAAATTAGTGTATTGTAAATTATAATATATTTCAGCTTGGCTAGCCCGCCTTTATGATATTGCTCCGGCTGTTGTGTGTACAAGCTCTCATGTGGGTCCCTGTTCAACACTGTTGATTGCTAGTATAGGCATTGGTTGTGTTTATTATATTTCTTTTGAGACATGTTAAATAATGGGACTCCAGCAATGCAGTTTTAAAATAAAATTATCTGTGTTTGACACGACGTGTAAATGTACGGAAAGAAAGAAAGGTTCTTGTGACAGTCATGCATAGGCCTGGGAGTAAGCATCAGAATGCAGACAACCAGACTCAATTAAAATCGGTGGAAACCCTGCTAGTGGGGGATGCGATTACTGCACTAGGGCCCACAACCAGTGGAAGCGTTTCGAGGAAGACGTTGATGCCGTTGTGCCTCTCACAGTCAGGCAAGTGTCTGATGCCAACCAATGACCCTGTGATTGGTAAACTCCTCCAGTGGACCAGGGACGCGGGGGAGCCTTCTCAACATGAGCTGTTCCTAAGTGGTGAAGCGTTAAGCATTTTTGGATCGACCGCCAGCAGTTAGTCATCAAATCAGGGCTCCTATACTATCAATGGGAGCAGCCGGCTGAGCCCGAATTGCAGCTTATGCTGCCAGCACAGGACGCTATTTGTGGGCATCATACTTCCAAACTGGGGGATCATTTCAATCAAGAAAAAAAATTGGGCCGGCTTCGTCAATGGTATATGTGGTATCGTACGGCCCACAACTGCAAAACCCATGCGTTAGCCTGTGACAGCTGCAGTAGAAACAGAAAGCCTAACCGTAAACGGAAGGCAAATCTTTGCAGGTACCATGCGGGCTCGCCATTAGAGCAGGTACATATAGACATTCTCGGTTCATTCGTGCGGAGTGATCAGGGGAACCAATACTTGATGATCGTTGATCAGTTCACGAAATGGGTAGAGTGCTTTCCCCTCCCTAGCTAGAACGCAGATTTGGTGGCACGGGCGAATGTGGACGGGTTCATCTCCAGGGAGGGTTGCCCATTGCAGATACATACAGATCAGGGCAGACCTCTATCTGTCAATTACTGGATGTTACAAAAACGCAGACTGCTCCGTATCACCCCATCTCGAATGGACAGGTAGAACGGCACAGTCGTGTTGTCCTGGCTCTGATCGATGCTACCTGGAGAAGGGGTAGCAGGGTTGAGATGAAGACCTCCAGCTTCTGGCTGGGGCTATTCGAGCCACCAAGAACCGCCAAACAGGGTTTACAAAGTAGGCCTACTCCTCTCCATCGATCTTATGACTGGACCTATTGACGGTGGGCCAGCTAAGTAACCGCTGGAGTACATAGAACATCTTCGGACAGTCCTTCCCCTGGTGCACGATATGGTGAGGGAGAATCTGTCCGCATCACAACAGCGGCAAAAGCGGGATTATGATGTGAGAAGAAGTATACCATCGGAGACCTAGTTTTCTTACGCGATTCCTCTACTGTGGTGGGTCAGAGCAGTAAACTCAGACACCCATGAATAGGCCCTTTTCCAGTAATCCAAGTACTATCACCATCCCTTATTAGGATACAGGGTGCAAAGCGGCACAGCGTGGTCCATTATGACAGACTGAAGCTCTGTCATGGTGAGCAAGATATTCCTGTTTGGCTGCGATGAGCCCGACATTAATTACTGGGCACTGACCCAGAGCACGAACCCGAGGTACAGGAGATTTGTACACTCCCCGAGGAGCTATTGACAGGCCTAGTAGTAGTAGTCACTTTCCCGCACAAATAGTCTTTTAAGTGACATTGTAATACGATAAAAAGGTTGTAGTCAATTGATGAGATGAATGATGTACAGATGCTGATGTGAGGGTGGGGGTGACAGGGAATGGTGGGTTGTTGAGAGCGTTTTCCTTCGCTCGCCCGATAAGGGGTTCTGGGCATGTCTAGGGGATCTACCCCCAGAAATGCCCAGACGGACGGAGATTGGGGTTTCGCAATTTAATGCTGTGGCATTTCGCAAAGGAACTAGGGTATGCACTGGCAATCTGCCCGAAGATTATGGCCAGATACGAGGAGGCTGCAGCTGCACTTGGATGATTGCTGAAGACTAGAAAGACACAGCATTCAACAGACCGGACAGATCCCTATTGACGCTCCCCGGATGGGGGCGAAAAAAGTACTACTACTAGCAATCATCCCAGTACCCCTTGACAGGCCCAGACACGTCCGAATCTAGTGGTAGTTCTGATGACGATAAACCCCGCGATACTGGAGATGGACAGCCCACACCGGTCTTGCCACCATCCCCAACTAGAAGAGGTAGCCGCCTACGCAGGCTCCCAAAACACTTGCGGGACATAATCACTTGTACGATTGACTTGACACTGTATGGTTGTTCTTCCCAAATTCAGACCGGGAGCAGTCTCTGATACTGTTTGGGAAGACGCAACCATTCAGCTGCAGGGGACACTGATCATTAACTCCTGATTATTGTTTTTGCAGAATGTCCCAACCTGAAGAATCAGAGTTTGTTCCCTCTTTCCCTGATCCTGTGCGTGCCCCAAGACAGCCAGCCAGGAGAAGGGCCAGAACCTGCCAGCTTTGCGATGGCAAATTTGGCCATCTCAGGCGACATGTTTTAGGAAGTCACCTCCCCTTTTATGTGTCCCCGACGACGTGCTGCTGGAAATGTGACTGGCAGGATTGCCGACCAGGCGCCTCCCAAGAGCACGCTGCCCATCACCACGGTGGGGAGAGACTGTTTTTTTCGAATGGGAAGCTGGTGGAAAGGGACCTGTTGATGGCTGGGCTTTTACACCTCTTCCGGGAGAGCCTGGGTCTGAGCACATTGGGCGAATTGCTCACCCATGTCCGCAGCAATTTTTTTTACCCTCTGATGAAGGAGATCATTCCCTTCAATCTATTACACTGTTTTGATTTTTTCGATCGTTTTCTGCTTCACACTCCAGGGCAGTAGACTTCATCAGCTGTTGCAAGGACCCTAAGTCTTGCAAGTACGATATCGTCCCTCCTCCACTGGAGGAGTTTGTGTGAGCTCCTGCCGCGGTCACCCACGAGTGATCGCGACTTTACAAAATTAAGACATCCGTAAAAGGGAATGGTTACCTGCCACCGCTAATTCTGGTCTACCCCTACTTATTTAAGGCGGCTTTTGGAGGATGAGCGGATTTTCCTCACCTTAGGGATACATCCCATATCTTCTCATGTAAGGGGGGTAGGGATGTGAGGGAGTTGGAAGACTACATCTCCGTGCTGCAAGTAATACCTGCTGGAAGATTCTCAAACAGGTGCTGCCTCGGCATCATTTGGTGCACTGATACTGTTTATGTGGGTCCTTAGAGGAGGCGGAAGAGTAGAGGGCTGCTTTCCCAATGCCGTGTTCGGTCTGGCTGAAACCATCCTGAAAGGGATGTACCACAAGGACCTCCCGTCTATCATTCATGAGTTAGATCTGGGACAACTGGTGCTGGAGACTAATTCACCCTACTTGCTACCCCCGGGTTGCCAAGGGCAAACTCTGCAGGCGAATCTGGGCATGATGCTTGAGGTGGATGGGATGGTGGCAAAGTGAAAACACTTGCCACCAACCATTGTTCTCCGGGAGATTGACTTGACAGCCATGCGATTTTATGGAATTCATAGATGAGGCCTCCGTGTCACGCACCCTCGTAGGCTGTGGAAATTGCCCTCCCCCATCCCTCTGCACAATAACCCTCTATAAACTAACCCTTTCGACATCTGTTCCAGGTAGTAGTAGTAGTAGTAAATCATTGCTTTACGTCACTTTTCGGCACAAAAGTCTTTTAAGTGACATTGTAATACGATTAAAACGTTGTAGTCAATTGATGAGATGAAATGATGTACAGATGATGATGTGAGGGTGGGGGTGATAGGGCATGGTGGGTTATTGAGAGCATTTTCCTTCGCTTACCTGATAAGGGGTTCTGTGCATGTCTAGGGGATCTACCCCCAGACATGCCGAAACAGCAGGAGACTTGGGTTTCACTGTGCAATTTAATGCTGAAACTCCGTGGCATTTCGCGCAGCTCCGCTATCCTCGGGTCGGATAGTCCACAGAGTAACAATAGGAAGGATAACTCCCTCTGGGTAACCTACGTGAGAGACCTAATGTCAGACACGCTATTGCCGGTTATTTAAGGCTACCACAGCATACACCAGCACCAGCACTGATGCGAGAGATGCATTAGCACCGCAGTTGAGCAGAGGAACCAGGGTACGAAACTGGCAATCCACCCGAAAATTATGGCCAGATATGAGGAGGCTGCAGCTTCTGTTCTGGGTACAGGACGGTGGCAGTCACTGATACTGCCTGGGACAGATTCCGGACTCGATTACTTCATAGTGCACATAAATCCCCAAACCCTTCCGACATCTGTTCTGGGTACAGGCCGGTGTTATTCACTACATTGGACCAGGATTACCCTTTATACTCAAATCCAGTCCTGGAATTAACATGGTTAACATTACTGTTGGATGTGCATTTATCGGGTGATGTTGAATTTGTTTGGTGTGCATTACCTGGTTATTTTGAATTTGCATAATGTATATCATCATATTGATTTTATTGTTTGATGTTCATTTCTGTTGTTTATTCTGTGGCGGTAATAAGTGTTTTATTAATGCTGGCCTGGTCCCTCGAATACAGGCTGAAAATCTCTGATACTGTTTGGGGGCTTCGGGTCAGAAGTGTGTATACGTTTCTTGTGGCGCTTTCATCACTTACGTTTATTATTTATTTTTCCATGTATGCGCATGCGGCTGGCCGACCTCACCCTCTTCTTATATAAAATGGGGAAGAGTGTAGGGATTATGCCGTATGCGCATTAGTTGCCCTAAGCATTGTTGCCATTTGAGTGCTCCCATCAATGGCTGAGAGTCACATGAGAGGAGCTGTCATGTGACTTGTGGCCAATGCTAGGTAAGCTAGGTAACTTTAATAAATGAACTAACGCCAATTTTATCTGGTCTTGAATTGAGAAATTGTGACGTATTTTCAACTGGCGATTTCAATATTGATTTGTTAAAAATCAATGAAAAAATCTATTTTCAGTAAATTTTTTGACGTGATGATTTCTCATAGCCTTTAACCCTGAAATCACCTTACCCACCAGACTTTCAAATAACAAAGGGACCCTTATTGACAATATTTATTGTAAGCTTTCATCAAAATCTATCAACAGCTCTTCGGGAATTTTAGTAAGTGGTCTTTCAATATTTTCTTTCAATAAACTTATGCAAAAATCGTGAAATACATGATAAATTTATTTACACAAATAGACATTCAAGTGATTCGTTTAATAAATTTAAAGGGGCAGTTGCTGCCACTGAGATTCTGGAAAAAAATAATAGTGATATAAATGAGGGTCCAAAATACAATTACGATATAATTCATAACACTCTTGTAACATTAAAACAAAATTATCTACCAAGCAAAAAAGTTAAATTCAATAAAAGAAAACATAAATTTTCCGAGTGGATTACCACAGGAATAGTGAATTCAATTTATTTTGTAGAATTGAAGCAAGAAAAATTAATTTACGTACCTTTAATGTTATACTAAACAGAAATATCTACTTGGCAAAAAAATACTATCACAATTTATTTGATAAGTATAAGCGCGATATTAAAAAGACTATTAGCACTATATTAAAAAAAGGGGAAGAAAATCACTGCTGAATATATCATTAAAAATTGATTAGTCATAAAAGAAACGGAATCAATTGTTAATAATTTTACCGAACATTTTGCAAATATTGGCCCGAGCTTAGCAGCAAAAATTAAAAAATTGTCATGGTAACTCGCATAAAAATTATCTCCGAAATCCGTCTCTGTTAAAATTTAGTTTCACTACGATTGATCAATCTTGTATTTTTAAAATAATTGATGATTTTGCACAAAAAAATAGTTCTGGACATGATGAGATTTCCAATTCGTTAATAAAGCTTATTAAAGAATACCTTGTTATACCTTTGACACTTACTGTAAACCAATCTCTGACGACAGGCATATTTCCACAAAAATTAAAAATAGCCAAAGTTTCTCCCTTATATAAAAATTCAGATGCAGCAATCATTGAAAATTATAGACCTATTTCTCTTCTTACAGTTATATCAAAAAATTTTGGAAAAGTTATTTTTTAGCAAATAAATACATATTTTACAGACAATAAATTATTTAATATTAGCCAATATGACTTCCGTAAGAATCATTCCACTGAATTGGCTGCCCTTGAATTAATTGACAGACTAATAACGCATAAGAATAATGGATACATCCATGTAACCATTTTTCTTGCCCTAAGTAAGTTTTTGATACATTGAATCACTGTACGAATAAACAACATCAAATCTAGTCTTCTTCCAGTTAACCCTTCTACCACGGATGTCGCCAAAAGGCAACCCACTGGCAGACCGCGGATGTCGACATGATTAACTACTTTTTTTAGTTAAAAATTAATTAATTCAGCGCTCAGGCAATTTATGACGTCATAATTCCGCGGTGAAAGGGTTGAAACAGCAGGTGTGCCACAAGGATCTATTTTTGGCCCACTTTTATTCATCATATTTCTAAAGGATTTTACAAATGCAAGTAATATATTTAAAATTATATCGTATGCCGATGACAGTACACTCTTAGACAAACTAAGTGACTTCATTAATCATGATAATAAGAAAAATAATAATGTTTTGCTAAAGAGGAAACTAGAAAAAAAATTTGTTTGGCTGAAAATTAATAGGCTGTCACTTTAAACCAGTAAATACAAATTTATGTTTTTTTATCAGCGTCAAAAAAGAGTAGAAATACCTAACATTAAGATTAATAATACTGATTTACAATGTATCGATAATTTTATTTTTTTGGGTTTAACATTTAATAAACATCTGGGTTGGGCCGATCCTGTCAACAAACTTTCAAATAAAATATGTAAACTCATTCGGATTATGAACAAATTAAAATTTCAGCTGCCACAGAATATTTAACTTACTAATTATAATTCACTTATATTATTTCTACTTAATTACTGTTTACTTGCCTGGGGCTATGAGCCAAAACATTTATATAAACTTCAAAAACGGGCCATTAGAATTATTGATAAACGTCCTAGGTTTTCACATACTAATCCATTATTCAAAAAATGTGAAATATTAAAAATTAATGACATTCTTCATTTAAATCAGCCCAAATTTTACAATAAATTATTAAATAATCAATCACCAGAATACTTGGACTCCTTTAACATGCCCTGAAACTGTACTTATCACAATTACAACACTCGCCATTGTCAAAATCTTCGCCCTTTTCGACCCAAACGGGAGCTTTGTAAAAAATGTCTCGTTATAATCTACCTAAAATTTTCAACACTACTTCTACTAAAATTATAAATAAAATTTTCACGCATTCCTTTGATAGTTTTTGTAAATAAATTGAGTCTCCTCAAATTACACAGATATTTGTATTGTTGAAAATTGCTATGTCTGTCATCGTTTGGCTGCCCAATAATTAACTCTTAACCTCTTAATGTCTTACAAAATATCCATAGGGTTATAAATTGTTAATGATTTCATCATTTGGGTCATTCCTCTTTTTTTTGTATGTTTATGAGAATTTATTTACATTAATTTGTTTTATGTATATGGTATTTGTTTGGTGCACTGTTATTATTATTTTTTAATTATAAGGTGGCCTCCATGGTAGCGGCTTAATGTCTTAATGGAGGTCTCCTTAACCAATTTTTATTGTAAATTCTAAAAAAAATTGTAATATATAATTATGGTTAAATAAAGTTTCTTCTTCTTCCTCCCTGTTTCCAACGTCACCTGAATCATGTGACATAGGAGATGTGAAAAACCTGTGACTACTAATTACATTCGCATTTGAAGCCATGGCGAGGACCCTCGAGGAACACCAAATATAAGTGTTCCCTCGATACGCTGCGTTTGCCATGACTGTCCATGACAAATAGGCTGACTAACCTGCTGACAGTGCTCATCCATCCGAGCGCCAGCTCTACTGTCTGACCGTACAGTGCCAGTGACTGAGCGAACGACACAGGACGGTGTCAGCTGACAGCTGCATTGAGCAGCACCCTAGCCTAGGATCTGTGATGTGGATCTGTCAAGTAAGTGACGTGTTCACTGTATTATTATAATAGTGTGTGTTTAATTGTACCCTTTGAATGAGCTAGGCCTACACGATCGCTTCGTGTAGCCCTGTTGACGTCCTGTCAACAATACGTATAATCGTAGGAGGTCAGATTAATTTACAAACAATAAAAAGCTTAGTTATCTTCATCAACATTGGCCCAACGTTGGAGCAACATAAGCTACATGATTTGTAGATATTGTAGGCGGCCTAAAACCTGCTGACGATCAAACGCTTGGCATTTTGCAGGTTGTCAGACTAATTTATAAACAATAATAAGCCTAGTTATCTTCACCAACATTGGCCCAACATTACCCATAGGAATTTTAGATACTGTATGCGGCACACAAGCTGCTGACGATCAAACCATAGGCATTTAATAGCCGGATTAGACGGTTAAGTCATCATTTCTATACAAACTAGAAAGAGTTGTTCGAAAACGAACACGAAAGCCCTCTGTTATCGCCAGTCGGCCATTTCAACTTTATTATAGATCAGCAAATTTTCTCAAGATTCATTTTATATTACCGCTTTGGCTATTATGCAACATTTCCACGATAATGAGAAAAAACAATAAAAATGACCGTCAGTCGGCTATTTTGGATTTCAGTTCTGCAAATTTTTTCATAGGTTATCCTTGTGCGAGTCCTTACATTTTGTTCTATATGCATGGTCCAGCTATTTTGCTTAGATTTTCAGTTGCATAAATATTTAAAAATTACTCTAAATTCAAAATGGCCGCTGGACAGCCATTTTAAAATTGTTTGCTCCCAAAAGTTAATCAGGTCATTGACAGACATTGCTGTCCATATTTGCCAAATAAAAAGAAAATCTGCTGGAAATTTTTTCTTGAAATGTGCAACAAGTACCCTATTTCCTTGTTAGTGGCCCTAGTAATTAAAGTGTTCATAATATGTGAATCAAAATGTCACAAAAAATCCTCTGGTGTTATCTGATGGCTATGTGAAGTATGAGGAAGCAGAAGCTCATAGATCAGCTTTCATGCAAGATTTCCGAGATAATGAGAAAAAAATTAAAATGGCCGACTGGTGGCCATTCTGGATTTTATAACCGCGAAAGTTGTCATGGGTTATCCTTGTGTGAGACATGTTGTGTGAAACACTTGTGTGCAGCCCGCCTCGGCGAGGGCCGCTTAATTATAGCATAATTTTCTAAATAATATAAATAAATTAGCATCAGTATCATAATACGTATAATCATGTTCTTAACGTATGGCTGTCTGTTAGTGGGGTCTGGGTTGGGTGACGAGGTGCTTAGATGATCCACCACCATATAGATACAAATCAAGACCAGATACGGAATAGTTTGAAGCTATGAATATGGCGGAGTTCTCCTCTAACTGCAGATAGTCTATTGTAAACCAAGCAAATCAGTTATACAGCTACAAAACAACATGGGATTTGTACAGAAAAGAACACGGGGCAAGCCAGCTCGTCATACCATTACCATTATTTTTAAGGTAGTCTTCACACATACCATCAATATTGTGGTTTTATCTACAAGTGTCTACAGCTTGTTTTACTACATGAATCAGTCCATTCCTGTCCTCACAGATCTATTCCGGTTTGGTCTTACACACTTCTGTCTGCTGATCAAGGACACATTCCTTGAGTTTATCGTGTATGGAAATAGAACAAGTGTTACACACAGGTTGGTCACACTTGAGGCAGTATAGGTCCATGACATGATGCTTGACGGTGACATGGGGGATAAGGTGGTACTTTAGACTTAACAAATGCCTCACCTTGTTCACTGGCTGTAATTACTTGATGAGAACTGGGGACTCTTTGACTACATGCATCAGTCAATCTGTGTCATCACACATCTGCTCTAGCTTGGTCTTACACACTTCTGCCTGCTGATCAAGCCTAAATCGTGGGGTTAATTAGAATACGTGTTACACACAGTTTGGTCAGATTTCATTTAGCATGGGTCCATCACCTACTACTTGTGACGGTGATGGTGGATGAGGGGGTGCCTTAGAATTGACATTCACTGGCTGTAGTAACTTGGGTGAGATACTCTGGGTGATCAACATAACATTTCTGACAGATACATTCACATTGCTTTAAAATATTTCTAGCCAGATTTCTTTAGTTTTTTCTCCCTTACATCACATTCAGAAAGAAAAACTTGGGTAGATTATCCGCACCACCTTGACATAGAGTCACCACTCTACACTGTGGACAGGAATATATAGGAATATATTAACATGTTATCTAGTAGTAGTAAATTGTTGCTTTACGTCACCTTTCGGTACTAAGGCCACTATGTTTAATTTCTCTGCGACAAATTTCTATTAAAGTTAATGAGGGCGAGGAAATAGAAAAACGTTTGATTTATTTGAAAAAAGTTAAAGAGGGCGACGAAAAAAAAAGCAAAAAAAAAACAAAGCTGGAAAAATGTTTATCTCATCTCCTGAAATAAAAAAAAAATATCGGATTTTTTTTTATCCCCTGAAATTACCTGGGGTTTTTTGGAAATCGGCAACGATCCAATGCGCGCACTGGGCAGAAAAAAAACACTTTTTTGGGGTAATGCGTTGCCTAAATCTAATGCGCGCACTCATCTAAAACAGAGAGGAAAAACATAGTGGCCTAATGGTCTTTTAAGTGACATTTTAATACGATAAAAACAGTGCAGTCTGGACAGAACATATCCCTAATGATGAGATGAATGAATGACGTGAGGGTGGTGTGATAGGGCATGGTGGGTTGTTGCAAGTGTTTTCCCCAACCGCTGTTGAACGGAGGAACCAGGGTACGTCGCTGGCAATCCGACCGAAGATTGTGGCCAGACATGTGAATGCTTCAGCTTCCCTTGGTTGATTGCTGTAGACTAGTGCTTCCGTACCATGCTGTACAGCATGCAAATGACGGAACACATCCCTAATGACCCTCCCCGCATGGGGACAAAAAGTACTACGAACAGCAACCATCCCAGTAGCCTACCCATAAGGTTTGTAAGGGAATTCAAGGGTTTATGAGGTATGTAGGGGTACATAAGCCTAGGGCACTGAATGCTACCCAAGGGTTTTGAGGGTATGTACGGGTGTGTAAAGGAATCTAGGGGTATTTAAGGGTTTATACAGTTTCTGGTATATTTGGTAGTAAAACTATTTGGTTACATTATCTATCGGGATAAAAACTTTATCTCGAGGGTCGAGGGAGTTGTGGGTCGAGTGTCAAGGGTTGTCGCCCGAAGCTGTCGAAACAGCAGATGATGGTCAGACACCTGTGTAGAACACTCTCCATGAAACAAGGAATCTATATGATATAGTTGCAACTCTTCACTTCTAAAAGGAAAATGTCTTCCATTCCAGTAGCTAACAAATTATCACTGACCCGAATTAAAAGAAATGAATGTACTAGAGAGAAATGAATGTACCAGAGAGGCATGTTATAGCGCAATACATTCCTTTAGCAAAAATAGTGAATTTACCTAAAGGAAAGCAGAAAGGAATTTGTGGTCCAGTGATCCATCAAACTGTTCAGCTATTGCCAAGACATATCGATGAGTCACAACCTTTGATGGTCAAGCTTAAGCGCCGCTTTCATTATAAAGGCTATTATCAATTTCAAAAACTTAACGTAAACAACGTATTGATGGCATTAAAAAAGACTGAAGGAAACCCAGCTTGAATATACCAATGTTATCAATGATGCTGTAACAATTTAAACAGTAGAGCAACTGCTGATCAATTGATATAGAAGATAAACAAAATAAGGTAGCAGGCATTGACAAGAGGGCTGACGCTAACGATATTCCCCGCCATTATTTAAAGTCAAAGGTTAAAAAATAGGTCAAAAGTCACAACCCCCCAAAAAGCACATCTATACCCCTAAGGGATGTGTGTGGCAATATGAATCCAGCAATCGCTTTCCGAGCTATTATCCGGAAAATGAACTTATCTTCTGCCATCAATTAAAGACATTAATGGCCTCAAAATCTAACGTAAGAAAAATAGGTCAAAGGTCACAACCCTTAAAAGGCACATCTACAACCCCCTGAGGGATATGTGTATGCAATATGAAAACAATAAGCAAATGCTTTCTGAAATATCATCCAGAAACTGAACTTATCATCCGCCATCAATTAAAGTCAATAAAGGTCAACTATCAGGTCAAAGGTCATAACCACAAAAAGGTACATCTACACCCCCTGAGGGATGTGTGTATGCAATATGAAAGCAATCCGGCTAACGGTTTCAGAGATATCGTCCAAAAACGAAACACGGACGACGGGCGCACGGCCGCACGGCCGGACATGGTGATGACAATATCCCCCGCCCCTACTTCGTGGGCAGGGGATAAAAATGATCTAGCAGGAGTAGAAACTATTGGTCAAGATGTCGGATCATATAAATTCTTTTCACTCCACTCAGAATGTAGATGATGTGACCAAGGCTATTGTAGTATCACAAGCGGTTGATGAAAATACTAGTGATGCATACCAAGAGCAAACAGAGACAGTACATGGAATTTGCTTAGGTTCATGTCTGCAGTCTAGTGAGAAAGGTCCAAAGTTCTGACATATGCCAACGTGTTTTTGTAATGCTCCCACATAAGGCAACATACCAACCAATCTGTACAAAGTCCATGGCTTTTCCTGTACACTTCCGAAATGGGGTCGATACATTTAATTTGATGCAGAAAGAAGAAAAAATATCACCAAGCAGATACTTTCACACATGAATTTAATGCTGACAGTCAATAGATTTGCAAAAAGATGCGAACTATATTTTTTTGCACAATTTACAACTGAAATTCACCAAGCAAAATCAATTATTAGCATACAACAGAGATTGTCAAAAGTGTGTCATAACGATACAAGGAAAATAAATTAAATCATGTTAAGGAACAAACAGGGAGTGAATGAAATGATCAACAATAAAATAGCCATCAATTGATGGCAGGACCATTCAGCCGTAGGCTCTGTCCATCAACATCAAGAAATATAAATTTATGCCCTTGCGGCCCTAAGGTAAAAAGTTATCACACTTACAAGCCATTTTGGTTCCCGTGACCTTGAAATTAGGTCATGGTCACTGAATGTCCATCTTGACTTTCAGATTAGTGTCATGAATATGAGGTGAAAAAAGAAGCTTCAAGACCCCAAGTCAAGGCGCTATGAAGTTATCACATCACCAAGCCATTTTGATTTTCGTGACTGATTTCAAGGTCACCAGACCTTGAAATCAGGTTAAGGTCACTGAATGTCTAACTTGACATTCAGATTAGTGTCATAAAATATGAGGTAAAAAACAAAGGCCTTCAGTCCAGGCTTTATGAAGTTATCGCGCTTGCAAGCCATTTTGGTTTGTCTGATCTTGAAATTAGGTCAAGGTCAATGAATATAGAACTTGACCTTCAGTTTAGGGTCATACATATGAGGCAAAAAAAGAAGCTTCAAGACCCCAAGTCAAGGCGTTAAGAAGTTATCGCATTTACAAGCCATTTTGATTTCCGTGATCTGGTGACCTTTAAATCAGGTCAAGGTCACTGAATGTCGAACTTGACCCTCAGATTAGGGCCATACACATGAGATAAAAAAAATAAAGGCCCTAAGTGAAGTCGTGTCATACACCTGAGGTAAAAAAATGAAGGTCCTACGTCAAGGTGTTATGAAGTTATCGCGCTTACAAGCATCTGCACCGCCTAACTGACCGCCCGCCTCTGGTGATCACTATATCCCACAGCCTTAATGGCTGAGGGGTAAAAATGATGTGACATGTTGCGTCGAACCTTGCATATTCGGGGGGGGGGGATTGAGACAAATCGGAACACCCAACTTTTTGCATACATTTAGTGCTGCAGCAATAAGGTGGCCTGAAATCATAAACTGCAAATAGACAAGGTGCATCAATAGAGGTCAGTGAACAAGATTGATGATGAAAGATGAGATACTTAACAGTAATCCAGTAAGAGCTTTGATGTTTGATCTGAGGGTTGAAGCGTTCATAAGAAAATTGATTATATCTACTGCAAATCCAATTGCTTCAGTTATTTATTACTTCTTCAGAATAGAATTTCAACAGAAAGCTTCACCACATATTCATTGTTTTTTTCTGGATATAAGATGCTCCTGATTGTAACAGAAGTAGAGATGAAGACTGGAGATGAGCACAGAGGAGAGGAGTGGTGTGAACAGGAAAAAGAGAGCAGAAAAGAAGAGGTAACTGATCACCAAGCAGGACGCACACATCCTTAGACGAGGTCACGATTATAATGCCAGACCAACAATAACTAATAAGGCAGAGATTGCCGACAAGAAAACGCATTTGACTTCCCGAGTCAGATAATGACGAAAAGTACAATGTTGCTTTTTCAAAACAAGAACTCGATCTATTGCTCAGGCAGCTGATTCGGCATATGGTCCTGATGAAATTCATTACCAGTTTCAAAACCATCTACCCTCCAAATAAACACCCAGTATAGTTGATGCTTTACCCTGAGGTATTGACATAAGACTTATCATGCATTATCTTCAAATAGACTTCACGTTATCACACACATCATAAATAGCGTGTTTTTCGTTAGAGCTAATGTTTTATGTTTCACTCTGTGCGATTTAAAATAAAATTTACTAGTGAATCACCAGTATCTACAGCTTGTTCCACTACGTCAATCAGACCATTTTTGTCCTGACAGATCTATTCCTGTTTGGTCTTACATACTTCTCTGTCTGCAGATGAAGGCCACATCGCTCGAGTTTATGGTCTATGAAAATAGAACAAGTGTTACACACAGGTTGATCACACTTCAGGCAGTATAGGTTCATGACATCATACTTGTGAAGGTGACATGGTGGATAAGGTGGTACCTTACTTAACGAATGCATCCCCTTGTTGACCGACTGCAATTACCTGATAAGATTTAGGTGATCATAATAACATTGCGGACAGTGCAATACACATTGCTTAGGCCTACAATTTTTTCAAGCAAGGTTGACTACAAGCCTCTATTGAACAGACAACAACTCCATGTTATGTGAGTTATCCTCCTTCACTCCATCTTCTGTCATAAGTACATATTTCAATTCATTCATAAAAAAAACTCGTGTAGATTATACATACCACATTGATATAGAGTAATTACCTTTCTACAATGTGGACAGGGAGATTGTTTCAATTATTTCCTTTTTCGTCCTAAGCTTTGACACATTTGTAACACAATCGGTGTCAACAGTCTAGTATCACGTTGTTCATTCAGTCAAATAGGACACTCTATTAACTTTAATAACCTCTGCAGTCTATCCGGCGTACCTGTCCCTAGACTTGTTGGAATTGTTGAGGGTGCAGTGATGGGAAATGGTGGGTTATTGAGAAGTGTTTTTCTTCACTCGCTCAATAAGGAGTTGTTGACATGATCCCACCACACCTACATCGGGGAGGCGAAGAAACCCCTCAGCGTTCTGTTCAATGAGTAAGTAGTAGTAAATCATTGCTTTACGTCACTTTTCAGCACAAAAGGTCTTTTAAGTGGCATTATAATACGATAACAACGTTGATGAGATGAATGATGTACAGATGATGATGTGAGGGTGGGGGTGATAGGGCATGGTGGGTTATTTTGAGCGTTTTCCTTCGCTCGCCCGATAAGGGGTTCTGGGCATGTCTAGGGGATATACCCCCAGACATGCCCAGACAGCGGAGACTTGAGTTTTGCTGTACAATTTAATGATGAAACTCCGTGGCATTTCGCGCAGCTCTGCTATCCTCAGGTCGGATAGTCCCCAGAGTAACAATAGGAAGGATCACTCCCTCTGGGTAACTCCATTCATCCCACGTGGGAGACCAAATGTCAAACACGCTATTGCCGGTTATTTAAGTCTACCACGGCCTACATCAGCGCCAGCACTGATGCGGGTGCTGCATTGGCTCCGCTGTTGAGCGGAGGAACCAGGGTACGCCACTGGCAATGCGCCCGAAGATTATAGCCAGATACGAGGAGGCTGCAGCTGCCCTTGGATGATTGCTGTAGATGATTGCTGTAGACTAGTGCTTCCGTACAATGCCGTACACAGCATCCAACAGACTGAACAGATCCCTAATGACCCTCCCCAGATGGGGGCAAAAAGTACTACTACTAGCAATCATCCCAGTACCCCTTCTGTTCAATGAACATTGTAAGCTTGATAAGCAGACTGGGGTAGGAGATCACTGTAATGCCACCGGTCACAGTGTCTTTATGGATAATTTGAGAGTCCTAGACAGAGAACAGGACTGTATGAAACGCAAGGTGAAGGAGGCCATCCACATCAAGCAGAGAGCCCCTTCCAGACCAGGGCTACCAGCTGCCACCCATCACTGGTCAGATCATTCCGCGACCACCACAACCTGAGCCAAATCACCCACCCTGATCATTGCGTGATCAAGATCGAAACGTCGCAATCGTTTCACCCTAAGTTCCAAAGTGGGTAAAATTTAACCACTTTCTATATACAAACTACCCCATTTTTTCCTCATTTATACTCTTGTTTTAGCGAAAAAGCAGCTGTCAATCACACGTATAACACTTGGGCTAAGCGCCTTAAATTTTCAACGTTTTCAGTATAACTTTGTTGATAACATGTCGTGTGACAAATGTGGAGCAAGATGAGAGGATGCTGCACACTTATTGTTCAATTGTCCAGCCTATGGTGTCCCTCGTCAGACACTGATTCAGTCATTACATCAAATTTTACCTGACGATTTATTCGGATCTCAATCATCTTGAGCATATCTTACTGTAAGGCTCAAATGTCTTAAATTTGTCTGAAAACTTCATTTAAATTTAAATTGATTCAGGATTTTTCACTAGCCATGTACTACCATCAGGTAGATGTGGTTAATTATATTATTTTGAAATACTTTATGCGAATGTTTGTTTTCCAACAGTGACACCACCATCTCATGCTTAATTTGTTTCATCATATCATCTTTATGTTCTAACTATAGTTTCACCTCTTATATTATTATTATTACTATACTTATTACTATTGTTACATCTTTATTATTATATGTGTATTGTTGTGAAGGAGAACGACTCGTGGCACTAACTCCTTTTTGTAATCCTTGGTAAATAAATGAAGTTTAAACTAAGACATGACGAATGCATCACCTTCACTTGCTGTAATAATTTAATGAGATTTGGTGACTGATACTCCGGTTATCATCATAGCATTGCAAGCAGAGAAACTGGCATTACTTACAGTGTTTCAGAACAGGTTGACTACAACTCTCTAGAGAAGACATCACCTATAGTTATTCGAGTCATCCTTGAATAATTATATTCAGCTATAGCTACTTCTTTCAAATCATTCATAAAGAAAACTTGGGTAGATTATCCACACCACCATTATATAGAGTAGTCACCTCTCTACGATAAACAGGACAAAGTGTTTCTATGCTTTCTTTTTTTTGTGATAATATCAAGATATTAGGGAGAAATATGTGTCGACATGGCAGAAGTCTAGGATCATGTAGTTTCTTCAGACCGATAGGACACTATTAACTTAATCACCTCTGATTTCTATCCTGCGCTTCTGACCTAGACTTTGTGCATTGACTCATATCATTGCTGACAGAGGAATTTGTATTCTGCATTTTAAACCAGGTTGATCAAATCTTCTGTCTAACAGATAGCATATATGTTTCTGTGGTTTACCACCTTGATGTATGGTCATTTAAGTAACTTTATAATAGGTTAAAACAGTGTAATATGTTGATGAAATGGATGATATGGGTCGGCTAATGCCTAGAGTAGCCCACGCGAGAGACCCAATGTCAAATACTTTATTGCTCATCATGGCCAACACCAGTGCCAACACTGATGCCGGAGCTGCATTGGCACTGCTATTTCAGGAACCAGTGTACGCCGTGGCAGTTCGTCCGAGATTATAGCCAGACACGTTGGGGCTGCAGCTTCCCTTGGATAATCGCTGTAGAATAGTGCTTCTCTACTATGCTATACAGCATGCAACTGACGACACAAATCTCAAATGACCCTCCCCAGGTGGGGGCGGAAAGTTCTACCACTACAATCTCAGTAGTGATAGCAAGGAGGGAATTCTCCCCAGTGGTAATACACTGTTTAAATACTTGCCTTGAAGTGACTGTGTGCCGGTGAGAATGTAGGTGTGCGTGGTAAGCACAAAATTGTTGACTGATGAGAGAAGGAAGTGTTTGTTGTTGTGGGTCGAGCACACCTTGACATCTCAGTCTTCCAAATGAAACAACAAATATCACAGTAGAGTTCTCCACCGGAACTTGCTCCTGCCCATTAAGAGCATTCCACCAGCTAAACTGAATGAACTTTTAAACGCTGTGGCAGGAGGTAATTGATGAATCCAGTAATTGAGGAAGGCCAGGTTGTGCCTTTGCCGAAGAGGACAGTGTGTCCGTAGGGTCTGACAACCTGTCTTGCATCCCCGTCGTCAGTCAGACAATCTTCCACCTTCAGTACCAGGACAAATAATATATCCAGATCTCACTTGTGGACGATCCTTGATTGTGGTCCAGTCAGTGGTTGACCTACCAACAATCCCCGAGGTTGAAATGACCTTGGAATGACTATAAAAATAAATCACATGCCCAATGAATAAGTGTTCACGCAAGATATCACATGTTATTCATCGGACAAGAGCTTCATTTTAGCATACCACACATATGAATGCTGTGATATTGTAAGCTAAAATCAGAGAAATGTGTTATAAAAAATCATGTTTATGCGCGGGAGAACGTGATGGTGTGCGAAGTTTTTATAGGTTCTGGGTATGATCCTATAACTGGTAATTTAGCTTCCGAGGATGGCCTCGGAACACAGCCGAAGATATGAGACTTGCTGTGAAAATAAATGATCAAACACGTCTTTCACGAAGTCTGAATGGTAATTTCATTTGAATTCATACATTCGTAAAACAAAGGGACCTTCATATTTAACAGCTTAATTGCCATTTCATGAATTGCATGTGATTACATTAAACATGTAGGCTACATTGCAATGATACAATTACTTGGAATGGCAGAGTAGTAGTTACTATAATAATACTTTCCGACACTAATTGTCGTTTAGGTGACATTGTAATACATTAAAAATAGGGATGATTTATCCCCAGACATGCCCAGACGGTCGGAGACTTGGGTTTCGCTGCGCAATCTAATGCTAAAACACTGGCCTTTCGCACAGCTTCACTATCCTCGGGTCGGATAGTCCACAGATTAACAATAGTTAAGGCTACCTCCATTCTGTCCCACACGCGAGACCTATTCTTAACCCTTATGCTGCCTGGACCGAATATATACGTTTTCAAGCAAATTTCAGACCAATAAATTCGACTCGAATTGCTAAATATTTTGTGATAGATGCTTAGTTAATCTAATAATTACATTTTGAAGATGTATATTTGTTCAAAAATATAATTATTTTTCGTCATTTGGAGCTGGAAATTGCGTCAGCAATTCCAGCTTCAAATGAATGAAAAATAGTCTCAAAAAAATTGGCAGCATAAGGGTTAATGTCAAACACTCTGATTAATGAGGGTACACTGCTGGCAATCCACAGATAGATTACAGCCACACATGTAGGCTGAAAGTGCCTGCACACAAAACGATAAGTGTTCTTGAATTAGAATGTTTTCAGATGTATTAAAAAAATAATCAATTTATATCAGGCATTATTGACTTTTAATTTTCAAACTCTTTTCATGTTATTAAACAACCTACTACAATGTTTGATTTTTAGATCTAAATCATTATATTTTTAAATTGAAAGGTTGACCATGATGATATTGACAACTTCTGCACGTGGATTACCATTTACCGCTGTTCACGATGTTGCAGGCATGAAACATTTCTTTTTTCGTCACTTGTCTGGATCTTTCACTTAATCGCTTAAGTGTGGCCGTTGTCTGTGACATGCAATAGTTGTGCCAGTCAAGGGGGCAGCTATGAGCCGAGAGAATTTGTCCATCGAACGCGGAGCGCTACCTGGCGGTATTTCAATGCCGGATTAGGTCCAACATCGCCGACAATGGTCCGGTTTTGGAATAGTGCTGGGTCTGCGCTTGAGTTTGAATGGTAATATGTTATATTTTGTTATGCGTTATCCCACTTACTGCACATGTATTTCATTACCATTTTATGGGACATGCCTAATATATATATATATATATATATATTGCATATCTGATGACATACACCAGCCATTTTCCTATCATTGTACAAATTGTATGCTGCTATTTGGCGAATCATAAAAAATAAAATATTCCCATTTCTATTAGCTAGGCGCCGCGCCATGCTGCCCTTTGTGAGCGTCATGTTGCCCTTCGTGAGTGCCGTGTTGCCCTTTGTGAGCACCATGTTGCCCTTCGTGAGCACCGTGTTGCCCTTCGTGATCTCCATGTTACCCTTCGTGAGCGCCACGTTGCCCTTTAAATATTTGACCATGCTATGGCCCTTTGAACTATCGTGATCATTTCCTTCCTTTATGTACACGGCATATATCAAAAGGTGTTCAACAATTTATCAAAAGTTCAGCCATGATGTCATTTATGTATATGATGATATTATGTAGCTAATGGGGTCAGGGATGGTGGTTGGAGCTCTCGCCTTAGTGTCATGCTGGTGCAGTAGTTAGAGCTCGTGCCTCTGATTCTGAAGTAGGAGGTTGCAAGTTCAAACTCAAGTCACTTGACTGGACATACGCCGGATCAACTTATGCCATGTTCACAAATGCTGCCAAGATAATGTGGAGACGAGGATTCTAATTGTATCGCATAATATATGTGTGTGCTGTTTCTGCACTACAAGTAAAAATTAAAAGAAAATATATATTATTATTATTATTGTAATTGTTCTTGTTATTGTTATTATTATTATTAAGGTGTCTGGTATGACGACGACGGTCAGTCGTAATAGTAGTAGAATATTGCTTAACGTCATTTTCGGTGCTAATGGACATCTAAGTCAAATTTTAGTATGATAAAAAAGTGTGCAGTCCATTTGTGAGATGAATGATGCACAGAAGATTACGTGGGTTGTTTAGTGTTTTCCTTCATTCGCCCAATAAGGGGTTCTGGGCATGTCTAGGGGATTTACCACAGGCGTGTATCGCATAATATATGTGTGTGCTGTTTCTGCACTACAAGTAAAAATTAAAACAAAATATATATTATTGTTATTGTTATTGTTATTATTATTATTAAGGTGTCTGGTATGATTGGGACGGTCAGTCGTAGTAGTAGTAGTAGAATATTGCTTAACGTCATTTTCGGCACTAATGGTCATCTAAGTCGAATTTTAGTATGATAAAAAAGTGTGCAGTCCATTTATGAGATGAATGATGCACAGAAGATGACATGGGTTGTTTAGTGTTTTCCTTCATTCGCCCGGCCGGCCCAGATGGCTCATTCGTATCGACTGGGGCTTGTAACCTGGGGGTACCAGGTTCGAATCCCGGTCGGGACGGATATTTGTCATCGTGGTTGTGCATATACAGTGCTCCAAACTGTTCAAAGGCATGGAGTGTACAGTGCTGCCTATGGTATTGTGCACTATAAAGAACCCTTGAAGTCATTCGAAATAAGAGTAGGGCATAGTCCCGGCTTCGGGCTTCCTTCTGTCGCGATATTGCCATGATTGTGCAGAAAGCGACGTAAAGCAATATTCATATTCATATCCTTCATTCGCCCAATAAGGGGTTCTGGGCATGTCTAGGGGATTTACCACAGGCATGTCCAGAGACGTTTTTTGTTCAAAACATGGCTCTGCTATCCTCGGGTCGGATAGTCCCCAGAGAAAAACTAGCTGAGGGTAACTCCATCCATCTCGCGTGAGAGACCTATAGTCAGACACTCCATTGTCAGTTGTTTAAGGCTACCACGACCAACATGGGTACCTGCACTAATGCGGGAGCGGCATTGGCACCGCTGTTGAGCGGAGGAACCAGGGTACACCGCTGGCTATTCACTGGGGAGCCTGACAGGATGGTATCCCCCCACTAAGCATGTTCTCGAAGTAGCTTAGGGGTTACGTAATATTATGTGTAATCCATTACGTAATATTATGTGTAATCCATGAATTGTATTGTTTCAGTTGTATATGCTCAGTGATGAAATAATCAGTTACACTTATAAACATGTCATTGATGAAAAACCAAAATAGAGTACATAGTGTTTTAGATATCATTAGATTAACAACCTATCATAATCTATAATGTAATGTTGTATACATCACGTTAAATAATAAATGTCGTTCCCCAATGCTAGACCATTTGCACGTAGATTGGTGTTTGTGTCTCTTTGTCGACCATAAACAGTGATGTGTTATCAATATAGAAAATGTATCTGTGAAAACAGAGGTTCCCGACAGGTAGAAATTTTAATCATTATATCTTTAGGTCTAAATAATAAAAAGCTGTCCTTTGTTTATTAATACTATCTTTTATTACTTTATAGAACAAATCTAACACTACACTTTCAAAGAACAAATTACATCATTTTTTAAAGTTGGTATTAAAATATACTGCAGAAAAACAGGTTCTGGCTCAGAATGTGTTGGTTTATCAACTCGAACGACCAAAAATCCTCACTTTACAGCTGGGCTTCTGACTATTTAGAGGCACACAATGCCCTCTACCAGGAAACAAATGGCTTTGTAAAAACCAGACTTGTTGACCATGCTCACCTAGATTCAACCCTTAAAGCGCTTAATATTTTGTAAAAAACATCGTAGTCAGCCAGCCAAGGGCTGCTAAAGTGTTGAAAAAATGACTAGATGGCATTTCTTTGTTACAAGCAATCTGACACATCAGGCATGCCAAGTAGGGTTCTGGGGACCCTGCCTGGCCGGATAACAAACTCTCACTGCGCTTAAAAGCATATTATGACGTCATTCAAAATGGCCGCCAAAGAAACAGTAGGAAAATCTCAATTGTGTATAGTCTTACCGATACTAAACCGAATTTCACAATTTTATTTTATACATTTCAGAGGTCACTGATTCCGAATATACAAAGAAAATTAACAAAAAGCCACTGTAAATTTGTCAGAAGACCATATTATATATTTGTTTTCATAGATTTTCTAATGCATTGAGCCATTAAACGAGAAGACCTGTACATCGAACACTATAGCTGAATATTTATCTACAATGGATTACAGTGAAGTATCAGGTAAATAAGGTTTATGTATGAATACAAGCACACAAGGTCCTATTATGTTGGTAGACTGATTCATTAGATTACTCACTGATTCAACAGTGCGGATGCAGAGGGTCATGCAGACCACACACTGATGTGTGAAGCAGCACACAGCGCGTGGCATTGCACTGGATAAACCAGCTGGTCTGAACCATTAGTGTGATCTTCTAGTCACATTGAGAGTGGAGAAACAATGATATTTCTCTGATAGACCCAAGTAAGATTACCTGGTTTCGAACATGACTGGCGAGGCAGTCAGGCGCTCTACCAATGCGTCACGCCTCATCTCTTGCACACTGAGACCGACCAATCACGGAACATGAGATGGTTACAACTCTGACAATATGGGCTGACGAATAGCATACAGCGGATTTCATAGGTGGGATAATCTGTACTTGGCGGTGTCTGTGGGGGAGCGAGCAGTCCCATGGTGTGCTAGTGTTCTGTTATCAAAAACATAGTCAGTCACTTATTATATTCCAATGTCTGACTAAATAATGTTCCACCATTATTACATATTTTGCTTTGTATAATTATACTGGTGCTTCCTCTTTCCTTGTAAAAAATGTGCTTTTCTGTACTAGACTTAATTAGTGATGTGTACAAGCATCCTCAACATTAACGGCCAACACCATCAACATGATCAAGCAGCAGAGAGCTCTGTTTGAAGATAGTTCAGGCTGATTGCTTTCCAAATCAGTACTTAGCTTCCATTAAATTAGAACACCAAGTAGAATATTTTTCTTACCTTGCACTAGTCTGTCTGGAATATCATAAAACCTAAGATTAATATCATAATGACTGTATCCACATTCAGGAAATATTTCCCTAAAAGTCTACATATTCATATCTTTTTCACCAAATAAGTTGATGAGAAGTAACATAATATATGTACAAGACAAACAATTATTGGTAACATAATAGTGACATAATAGTCTGGCTGAAGTTTAGCATAAGCCTTTCTCACTACATTAGCTCAATATCGCCATTTTATCTCCTGTCGCCCTGAATGTACTCATGTGGATCTTCCATAAACAACAAGTTGGTTTATCCATACTCCGTAGCGTTGCATGTCCATCGATCAAGATACAGACACTGACACAGGGTCAGGAACATTTTGGATGTAGTCAATATCTTCACTGACAGTGACAATAAACGTTGCTTTGGATGGTGAGTTCATGATTGCCCCACTTTTAGCAAATGACAAAGGCACACACACAAGTTCATGTGTAAGTATCGCTGATATATATCATACAGCTTTGAGACTGATGTTCCCTTATTATTAAGATATTTGATACTCATTTTTTATGCTTAGCAAAAGTTGTGAGCACTAAATGTATATCAATACGTGTGTCAAGGTTACAGTGTATCTGCACTACTAGATGTTGAGTACTCAACAAGTCTTTTACTGCATGGGCTATAATCATAAGTTGTTTGATCAATGTACAAATTTCGCGTGTTATTGAGGGAGCCAAGCACATCATAGCACTACAAGAGAAGTGTTTTGAAAATGCGCTCATTTATACAAGTGTAGATACTGGCTAGGATGAAGTTTACATGGTCTGTATGTATGTAGAGCCATGTCAGTTTCTTTCATCCTGTGTCCAGATTCCAATAAGCATCACCACCAGTTAGGATAAAGACAAATGTAAGCTCTATCATGTTAGTTAAGACAAATCACATAGTTTGTGTGGGCCCCTAATCAATGGATTGTCTATTGAACGTTTTTGAAGATATATAGTGCTTGAAACCAATAGGACACTATAATCCTTTATTAGTTAGCCTATTATGCCATCTCAGGACTTTGTAGTCAGACTTGTCATGGATGCTTGCTTGTGTTGCTTTGGTTAACATACTGGATTTAACACGAATTCTTCCGTCGTTCCATGTGTTATCCGATAACTCTCACGAACTACATGGAAGTTACATATCACAACAATAACACTGTAATACTTTTTGAGAAGAGGCCACTATACAAATCTGCAACTCGATCTTTGGTTTTGTCATAAGCAGATTGGTCATCAAAGATTAGTTTATTTTGACCAAACAATTCATGATTGCTGTGTTGTACCAGTCACCACGTTTAATAAGGGCACCATTTCTATAGTTTTTTTTTCAACAGTACTACATCCCTCATTGAAAGCTGAGCATGATGGGATCAAATACACACCAGAGGGCATAACCACATAATTTAATCGAGATGCAAACATGACACAACGAATATGATTATTAATTTACATCGGCCTTTAAACACTATTTCTCCTCGGGACAAAAATCGGCTGTGAATACGGATTTCTGATTCCTACCATGCCGGATGTTTGTCATCGTGGTTGTGCATCACAAGTGTGCAGTATTGCTTAAAATGATATCCATAATTTATTCTGTCGAGATATTGACAAAATATATCAAATTGTCATAATGCGCACAAGGCGACGTAAAGCAATAGTCACTCACTCATAATGAGCAATTCATCTGAGAGCAAAGTTATCTTCTGCCAATAGCCTGTTCTAGTTTATGCACAATTTGTAGATGCTTCAATCAAAGTTTGTAGATTTGCTATTGATCTATGGGACATCAGTCTGTGATGGAGCTGATCCACACAGCGGCTGTTGCCGTATAACTCGAGACTCAGACAAGTTTGTGTTGGCTCTGGGGAATTAACCCTTCAGACCAACAAGAAATTCCTGGGTGATCAGGAACAATTCTAGTTGGTAGGTAGGCCTATATGACAATTATGCTCATACCGATGAAGGCGCATCTTCCAGCTACAATCTACTCATCTCACTCATCTCACTCATCTTTATGCCAATGATCTGATATGAAGCATCCCAACAGACTAAGATCGCGTATTCTGTTGAATTGTCCAACCTAATATCTACTTGTTTTGGTACAAATGCATTAATTATATATGTTGTAAATACAATGTATCGAACGATACAGAGCGTGAGCTTATTTATCACGTCCTTATCGTCATCAATGCAATCTTCTATAACATCAACACATATATAATGCTCATTGTAATCACATTTGTCGTGTAAATAGCATGTAATCAATTCACACACCATATTCACTGACATCTGACTCTGAAATATTCATTTCCATCAAATGTGTACCCATAATGACTACTTCACCAATACGACTGGGTAAGAAAGGAAACCTTTCGATCACATGCCACTAAAATATCAACAGCAACTTAAAATCCTATACACAACAAAGAGCGGGTGCCTACGGTACCGTCGTGCTTCAGAGGGCTTTTTGAAGGCGATTTATTTTTATGCGTTCGCTTATGCCAACTGTGGGTAAAAACCCTACCACCAAATCTTATTTTTGGTGCCGCATACCGATTGATACCCGTGTCAAAGCAACATATGACTCATATCGCCCAAACAGTTTTCTAATTTGTTTAGGTAGGCCTATATTATTTGCCATTTTTTCTATTTAATCTGGGAATTTAAGGCGTCAACATTACTGATTATAGATGACTGGTGGCTCTTAATATATTAAATAGTATGGTAATACTTGCATGGCATGATGTAATAAGCTACAAAATATCCATGAAATCATATTAAAATCATAATCAAATATATTAGTGATCATGAAAACATGGTTTAAAACATGATAATGGTAACAACAGCGTGATTATTTGATGAAATCTAGCGAAAAGCTAGTTTTTCACTAATAATCGCTTGTTCTTTTTGCAATAACTAATAATAAAATAGCTGCGAATGATTAAATCGCTTTAACCAAACACAATGGATTGCTTTTGGATGGATTACCACCTTGAAAATGTAGATATACAGGTGTTATTGACGATAGGGGTTCGGGATATATGGAATAACAGTACATTTTCATAGTGATTTGGCGGCCATTTTTTTCAGTTTTAAACACTTTCCAGGACTGTGAAATTGTTATCCGCCCTAGCGCTCATCTCTGGTATCTATAGAACATCTCTGGATAGATAGATTGCTTGTAACAAAGATTTGCACCATAGTGACACGATAGCCTTCGATGGCTGGCTGACTATCGCAACTGAAGGTTTTTTTTCAATTTGAAATCATCATAACTGTCATCGTTAGCTCTTTCTGATTCATTTGAATACCTATGTTATGGGTCTACGGCCATTAGAAATATGTTTACTCTTACAGCGCGGGGATCGACTTTAGTCGTCAGAATCTGATGTCTACAGACTTCAGATAAAGTCGATCCCCGCGCTGTAAGAGTTAAATAGCGTCGTAAAGAGCGCATACGATCCACATTCAACAGCACTGATTACAAAGAGCGTCAATCATAATCATAAAGCAGAGTTATTTGTACACAATATTCTGTAAATAAAAATACGTAAGTACTAATTTAATATGGCTACAATTGTGTAATCATAACTACACAAAAGTGAAAAACCATATGCCTACCTGCTCTTCCAAATCACCCAGTGAAATGAATTGTTTCATTCATTTTATATTAAATTTGTCAGCGTAGAACGAACAATTGTTGTTCACTACCTGGAGTACTTATGTGTGCAAAGCAGTGATACTTTAGTGATAACACCGACAAACGTGCATATGGTGCATGATCGCATACAAAATAATTGTTAACTGGGCTCACTTTTAGTAGTTATGTGTGTCCTGCTATACCTTCATTCCTCTTATGGGCAATTTTGGGGAAGAAATTGTTCTTTCTTCTAGCGTATCTACTATGAATCAATTACTGAGGGAATCTTGTGAATAATAAATATATAGCCATTACAATTACTGGTGTAATATCCTTACTTGTATTCAGCGACTTTCTCTCCTGGAGAACGGGGGCATTGCCTGAAGACTTAGTTGAGAAAACAAATTTGTCCCATGGGGATTAAAATGTTGTATATGTAGAATTGATGTCCCACGTTACTTTTTGAGTAACCCTTAGAGCACTGAGCCAATAAATTTAAATTTTCAGCCACTTGAAGTTGTGCCCCGCTACCGCGATCCACAACTTCAAGTGACTAAAAATTAGTTTAATTTGTAAAATCTAGGTTGAAATGTTTGTGATTATCACATATTTGAGACATATTTAATTTTTTAAACCTGGTTATGGAAAACATGAGAAAACAATAATATAATCAACTGTAGTCGACATCAGTTTGCCAAGGGTTAATGTTATATCCACTAGGTGAAGCTCCTGTCTGTGTTTGATGAGAGGGAAGGGGTCCAACCTCTCTCTGAGATTGGCGGTTTTTATAATTCCATTAGCGTTTGTTGCTAGCAACCAGCGCGGTTTTTTTTCAAATGCTGTATGCGTGTGGCTAACTATTTTTGTATCAGGATGGCAGAAACGGACGACGAAATTCAATCAGATATTTATATTATGCTAAAATGGGCACAGTCCAGTCATAATGTAATGGATGTAATAAATACAAACTTCTATATTGAAGATAGAAGTATTTTTATGGCTGGGGAAATGTATGTATTTGTTTATTATGTGGATACCAGTATTAAAGCTATTTATCTTAAATCCCTGTATGCCAGGTTTTGTTCGTAGAAGAGTTAAAACATGTTGCGTTTAATTCTGTCGGAGGTTCTCTCCAATCAGCCTGACGCTGGATGTCAAGAGCGAGGATCCCTACCTGGCAGCTGTTTCGGGCCTGCTATGTCATGAGGAACGAAAACAGATAGACACATTCACGTCCTCATCACATCACTCATCATAGTCTGACCCTCCTGACCCACGGGTTCATTTTAACCCCTCATACCCCAACGATACATTAAAGCATCATATTACATCCCTGAGAACAGAATTAATTTTCCTGCAACTAAGGATTTTGGAATGGAAATTACCATGAAACTGGCTAACCAATTATGGTTATTTTTTTTATTTTTTCAACCATTTCACTACAATTCGCGGTTTGTAGTGGATGAAGATGGCAATGGTCAATTCGGGCCTGAAAGGGTTAAAGGAGCAGATGGTAAGGGATTACAGATATTTCATGATATCACTGATTTTGTGTGTGTTAGTGGGGCCAGTCAGACTGAACATGTCGTCAGGCTGTCATCCAGTGGCCAATTGGTGCTCAGTCAAGCCCTGAGTCACTCTCCAAGGCTCAGTGGTCACTCGCCAACTTGGCCATTCTTAATAAGCTACTATCTCATGATAACATGGAAAAAGAGGAGATAATGGACTATGTATCTTATACGTGATATAGACTTCTATTTCCAAAAAGCAAAGCGTATTTTTGTATGACCGTGATTACAGGCGTGAGCAGGTTTTACATGGATATCGGTGGTGGTCACACGCTATTCACCTTTTAAAAAAGGGACATGCCCATATCTAAAATCATAAAAAATCGGTGATTTTTTTTAGCTTAATAATATGACCATATGATGTAAACATGTCCATAGTTTTTTGTCAAAAATAAGAAATACGGGAATTTCGTCTCTATATCTAGCCTAACTGGTAAGTGCGCAGCACAAAAAATAAAAAAAACTTTTGCAGTTTTAGTCTATGGACATGTTTAAATTATATGGTCATATTATTAAGCTAAAATAAACCACCGATTTTTTGATGATTTTAGACCTGAGCATGTCCCTTTAATGACATTTGGTTGCGCCCCAAGTCGATCAAAGTGACACACAATCAACGCCGGCGATCCCAGGCGCAACTTTCCAAGATTTCCAGTGCAACAACAGCACAGCCGATCTGCAGATCACCCAGCTCCAAATTTGTCAAACCTTTTCAATTTGACTGATATGATTGGTGAACATTCATAGCAGGCCAACATTGGCTAAATGTTCCGTCTGTCAGGACAATGTTACAAAGACACACAAAGATTTTTAGACTGCATAAAAAACCTTTAAAAACCTGCTAGTCGAGCAAACTTGTATTCCCTCAATGCCGTTTCTCCTTATATATAGTGAGCCACACCGTTAAGTAGATAAACGTGTTTTATTATGATGCTAAATGCAGGCTCAAGTAATTAAAACGACGGAGACACGGCGAAACAGTCATGACAGCAGAACGTACTGGTGGATCCTAAAATGGAGCTCATTCTATGTATGGTTACGGTAGCCCTTAGAATGAATTTAAGTTTTTATTCACTTGAAGTTGTGTTTCACTACCGCGATCCACAACTTCAAGTGACTGAAAAATTGTTGAATTTTATAAATATAAGTTGATATGTATATGATTGTCACTAAGTTGATACATGTTTAATTTTCAAAAGCTGGTTCTTTAAGGCCATTAAAACATCGGAAAAATACTAATGTCGACTATAGTTGACGTCAGTGCTCTTAAGGTTTAGCTGGCGAAGACGCATGGTGAGTGGTGGAAGTGTGGTCGGCTAGTCTCGAGCGCGAAGATGGACAAGGCACAGAGTCGGCGGCTGACTGGCACGACGTCGGACGGGGATATCCAGGGATCAAGGTGGAGGCTAGCAGTATGGACGCTCTGGCTTAAACAGAACTATTCCAACAAAAACTACACGTTGAAACGATGATGTTTTAATGTTGGTCCAACGTCTGCGACGCTTACCCAACCTTAAAACATCATCGTTTCATCATGTCGTGTTTGCTGGGATACTGCTCTGCAAGGCCAAAAGGCGGTATCTGCTTACTTGTAAAGAAAGCAGATATGCCTTCTGGCTTTGCAAACCAAAAAAAAGGCAGTATCTGCTTACTTGTAAAGTACTTGTAAATTAAGCAGATATTGCCTTTTGACTCTGCGTAGTATCTGCTTACTTGTAAAGTAAGCAGATATTGCCTTTCGGCTTTGCACGGCAGTATGGAACACTAACTATGATATTGCACTGAAAATAAACATGTATCGCACAGAACCCTGAGTTTTGTTGTTAGATTCCGGAGGTTCACACATCACTATAATCCGTCACAGTAAGGGGTCTTGTCAATTTAAAAAAAATCCAAAAATCCGAGAAAACTTGGATTGGTCAGACCTCATTCACCCACCCCCCCTACCCATTTTTTTTTTAAATTTGGAAACATGAAAACACAAAAAACACAAAATCTCCAAAAAAATAAAAATCCAAGTTGGGGCTTGACCCACCCACCCACTTCCTAGTTTTTCTCGGATTTTTTTATTGTTTTTAATTTGACAAAACCCCTAAACTATAATGATAATGGAACTTGATAACGAACAGCCCCGTTGACTTACATTATCTACAGTATGATGTCCCAGCAAACACGATGCATCAACACAATGTTGGTCCAAAGAGCCAGCGTCGTAGACGGTGGACCAACATTGGATTGGTGTATGTGTTTGTTAGGGTATGTTTTCTACTCTCGGTTTATGGTTTGGCCAGCGTTGCATACAGCGGTCAAACAAACCAATAGTGGGTAAACGCACGTGTTTACCAATTAGGTTGAATAATCCGTTTCAATGCCAAGGTACGTTTTCGTAACATGAATGCCTAATAATGGAATAAAGATGTATCACTAACCTTTGCGATATGAAATCCTTTTAGCCAAATCGTTATTTCAAGCCCGTCTTTTCTGGCATCCACGTCGTTGAAACACAAATCGATCTGTGTGTGATGATAAAGTGATTTTAAGAGTTTGTGTGTGATGTCTCAGCATTAGGCCACTATGTTTAATTTATCTGTTTAGATCAGAAAAAATCCAAAATCTAGTAAGGGAGGGCGGTAAAAAAAAAACATTTAAGAAAAAAAACATTGAACCTATTTTTGGAAAAGTTAATGAGGGCGACATAATAAAAAAAACATTGGACAAATTTCTAGAACAGTTAACGAGGGCGACGAAATAAAAAAACTTTTGATCTATTTGAAAAAAGTTAATGAGGGCGACGAAAAAAACAAGAACAAAAAACATAACTGGAAAAATGATATTTTTATCTCTTGAAATAAACTTTGTTTTTTTGCGAAATGTTTTTTCCCGAAATCGGCAACAATCCAATGCGCGCGCTGGGCAGAAAAAAAACACCTGTTTTTTTTGGTAATGCGCCGCCTAAATCTAATGGGCGCGCTCATCTAAAACAGAGAAAAAAACCATAGTGGCCTTAACCCGTGCTCTGCTAAATTGTTTGTTTCTGTTTTTCATTCATTTGAAGCTGGAAATGCTAACGCAATTTCCAGCTTCAAATGAATGAAAAATAATTAAATTTATGGGAAAAAAGACATTTCCAATATTGAAGTATTGGATTAACTAAGCCTCTATCAAAAACTGTTTTATCAAAATTAATGATCTTTATATTGATCTGAAACATGCTTGAAACCGTTTATATATACGGCTCCAGCAGCACAAGGGTTAATAAAGGCTGGGATATACAGAATGTATTAGAAAAGTTCCGGCTTCAAATGACGAAAAATATCAGGCTACAATTTATGAAACGTCCACCGTTGAATTAATTCATTCACTGCTTGAAGACATATATTCAAGCAATATGTACAAGGTTATGCACTGGAATTACAGCAAAATACAATTATCTATGAAAAACAGTTTAGTTTTCGGCGACAGTATCATCAGGCCAATTGATGCCTTTTTTTGGTCAACATCTTTCAGTATTATTCGAATATAGGTAATACCATTAATTTCTCATGCTCGAATTATAGGAAAATTTATTGCGATATTGCAAATATATTAATTTCACCACTAAAGTTTTCAATTCATCTTATTAGCTAATCAAATCACAGTTATTGGGAATGGAATGCGTGTTCCCTCATAACATTCACAAATATTCGATGAACCGATACTGATTAAAAATAGTAAAAGGGGGTCAACATTCAATCTTCAAGGGGGGAGGTGGATGGAGTATTTTTGAAATAAACAATTTCGGGCCGACTCTGTATGAAATAAATAATTTATTTCGAAAACTGTTCTATATAAACATGTGATGAAATCACATTTTTTAGCGCACCCCCGAGCAAAGTTGAAATATGTGGGAATCTGATGTATAGAGACGCCAGATTTTAAGTTCTAAAGTCTATCCCCGCATTAAAATAATTAAAATATGTGTAATGTTGTAGACCCATAACATAGGTATTCAAACGACGCGGAAAGAGATATTGAAAACGTTTATGACTACCCGACTAAACCAAGCTACTCACATTGCGTGGAGCTCGGCCACACTGACCGCCATTTTTTCACAGCTGCCTGTGTAAAAAAAGACAGTGACTCCGCCTACCGATAAGACGAGAGGGGTGTATGCCATATGTAGCTAGTGCCATCTAATGATCACAGTAGAGACATGCCGCTAAAACATGGCGGTCAGTGTGTCAGAGCCTCGCGATGTCATCAAGGTAGTTTATGACGACTTCCAATTTAAAAAAAATGCAGTGCAAGCACTCAAATACCTCTCGGCTGATGCAGTGACTGTATATATGCCAGGTTTCAAGGCAATTAATTGAAAATAAGAACGATTTATTAAAATTGATAAAACCAAAATGGCCGCCGCAGCCTCGTTTTCAGACTCGCATGAAAACGGACAATACTAATGACACTCGCAGACCCCGAAAACCTATATATACCAGCTTTCGAGGGAATTCTTAAATAAAAAAAAGTTGGAAGAAAACATTAGTCGCCAGGTGACTGCCATTTTGATTATCGGTGGAAAGCTGAAATTCTAATCAGGTTATCACCATACTTATGGGTAACTTCACATAAAAAAGCGGAGAGATCCAATAATTATTTTTAAAGTTATTGCGTTAAAAAACATTTATTAAATTTAAAAATAAAGATGGCCGCCATAGCCTTGTTTTCAGTCGCACACGAAAACGGACAATGCCAATAGACCCACAGACCCCTAAAACCTATATATACCAGGTTTCAAGAGAATTATGAGAAAAAAATAAGTCGGAAATTTTTTTTTAGTCGCGAGGCGGCCTTTTTGATTATCGGTGACCGCTGAAAATCTAATCAGGTGATCTCCATACTCATGGCTAGATTTAAGTAAAAAATTGGAGAGATCCAATAATTATTTTTCAAGTTATCGCATTAACAAGAATTTGTGTAAATCTTTGACCTTGACCTTTGACCTATGACCTTGACCTTGGGTAGAAAAGAGCCGGGAGGGGTTGAATGTTTGTATGAATTATGAATTCAATCTGTTGCACCATGTTGGAGTAGTAGCCCAAAGAGTGCGTGCGGCGGCGGCGGAAACGGCGCACTAAGGGGACGACAATACCCCTTCAGGCCCAACTAGCCGGGGGGTAAAAACCTCTGTTCTCTTGGCTTATATACAAATATGTCGGCCCGCAACCCTTACAGCGCGGGAATCGACTTTAACCCCTGAAGCGCTGAAATAATTTGTAAAGCACATCGCAACCAAAGGGATTTTTCAATTTAAAATCATCATAAAAGTCTTGGTTGAATCTTTCCGATTCATTTGAATACCTATGTTATGGGTCTACGGCTATTAAAATTCTTTCCACTTTTACAGTGCGGGGATCGACATTAGTCGTCAAATTCTGACGTCTACAGACGTCAGATTCTGACGACTAAAGTCGATCCCCGCACTGTAAGGGTTAAACGTCAGGTAGTCGATCCCCGCACTGTAAGGGTAAAACTATTTATAATGGACGTAGACCCATAATATGGGAATTCAAATGAATCTGACAGATCTTACTAAGACATTTATGATGATTTCAAATTTCCTAAGGTTTTCATCAAAAAATTCAGAGCTCTATTAGGGCTGAGCTTGTTGTTGTGCACTCACCAGATTCATCACGTTCATGAAGTGTAGCTTAATGTTGTATAACGCCGTCTCTTCTGTTCCATCTCCAGCTTCTTTCAACCAGCTGAATAAAAACAACGCTTATCCCTTAATAATAATAATAATAATAATAATAACAATAACAATAACAATAACAATAACAATAACAATAACAATAACAACGACAATGACAATGGCAATGGTAATGGTAATGGTAATGGTAATGGTAATGGTAATGGTAATGGTAATGGTAATGGTAATGGTAATGGTAATAGTAATAGTAATACTAATACTAATAATAGTAATAGTAATACTAATACTACTAATACTAATAATACTAATAATACTAATAATAATAGTAATACTAATACTAATAGTAATACTACTAATACTAATACTAATACTAATACTACTACTACTACTACTACTACTACTACTACTACTACTACTACTAATAATAATAATAATAATAATAATAAACTTCTATTGCGCCTATATCCTCTGTGATCAGAGCTGAGAGGCGCGGCAAAGTCTATGTGCTGCAAAATAAAAGGGCCTATTGGAACATGCAGCTGATCTCGATCACTGGAACGAAGCGTCCGTTCCTTTCGTTATGGCTGCAGCATGATCAGGGTAAGTCAGGGAACACATTTTAAATTTGATTCTGTAAGTCTTAGGCTTGGAACTCTAGCTATGTAATTCATGCTTCAGTGACTTGAAGTTGCGTCAGTCATTGATAATTACTTGGATTTGTGAGTCAACCCCTCACTGTTTCAAGATTTAGGCCATTTGAACTTTTACCAACTGTTTACACTGCTTATAATGAACACAAATAAGCTAATATATATAGTCGACATAAGTGCAACCGTATGAGTTAGGCCCGCCTAGCCCATTAACCGCCAATGATTGAATTGCGATTTTTAGGCACTTGAATTGAGTTTCACCGACACGATTCACAACTTCAAATGAGTGAAAATTATTCAGATTTGACAATATGGAGGTCAACGATTTTTAAATCTTGCTGCTTGATGCCACGTTTATCTTTAATAGGTTCAAAAGCTGACATATAATGTGCTAATAAAAAATGTAACACGAGGACTGAAGTCCTATATCATCACCCGCCGTAAGTTAGGTTAGAATTTTTTGTGGTCACAAATATTTAAAAAATCGACTTGTGGTGGCCATTTTAAATTTCAGTAAAATCATCTACACATTTTTTCTGACTTAAATTTTTGAGTTTTTGCGCCCACAAAAAAATTATGAAGTTCATGCATGGCGGCCATTTTGAATTTCGGTAAAACCTTGAAAAAATGACATGCACATTTCCATATCGACTTGAAGTTTTCCAGTTTTTGCGACCTCACAAAAATTGCAATTGATCCGTGGCGGCCATTTTGAATTTCAATAAAACCTTTAAAAAATCACCTGCACATCTCTATATTGTGGAGAGTGTGATTGTAATGTTTGAATAATTTCAGACGTTAAGGTTTAGAATTTTTGCGCCCACAAAAAATTTTGGAGTTGACTTTAAAAAATAAATTGCACATCTACATGTTGCTAGAAATGTGATGGTAAAATTTAAAAAAATCGACCAAACTAATTTTTTGAGTTTTTGCGCCTCCCCCCCCAAATTTTTTTTTTTAAGTTGGTCCGTGGCGGCCATTTTAAATTTCAGTAAAACCTTGAAAATGTCACCTGCACATCTCATTATGGTGGAGAATGTGATAGTAAAATTCGCATAATTTCTGACTTAAGTTTTTGCGCCCACAAAATTTTTTGGAGTTGACCTCTGGCGGCCATTTTGAATTTTGGTAGCATCTTTAAAAAATCACTTGCACATCCCCATGCTGCTAGGAATGTCATGTCGAAATTTCAAAAAAATTAACTAGTAGTTTAGAGTTTTCGCGCCCACAAGAACACGTGACGCCGGACGCCGGACAGAATCCTGGCGCGAGGGATAAAAATAGACCGGCGGTTATTTTATAAAGGGTTAACTCTATACTGTCTACAATGATAAATTTATGTTTAAAATGATAAAGCTATAATATTTTATTACATTGTTACATGTAAGTTTACTGTTTACAATGCTATTTTGTTCAGATAATGATATTATTTTCTTAAATCTGCTGTTTATGATGATAATCTGATTGGATTTGTTGAGCTTATAATCTGATATTATCATTGATTATAATTGCATTATTTGAATTTCTAAATCTGAAGGGGATTTAGCACAGCGTTTAACAAGCTTGCTACTAAATCAATAATTTAATTAATAATTATAATTTACAGATATCATTGTAATTGATATTAATACATTGTCAATTGACATCACGTCTGTGTTAGTGTTAATGTGTCAATGATATATACCGTTTATTATGTCTACATATACTTTACACATAATGCTATACATTTTATTCTGTCGTTTATAAAGTCGACTTTACTTTACTTTAAACATTACAGGGTAATACAAACTTACTATTTCCACACTGTATGATCCAACACAAATAACACTTCAACATTATACGAGGAAAACGTGTCCCCCGTTTCGTTTTTGCTGCCGCCTTTCCTTCCATGCGTTTCTGGCTTGAACGATTCAGGTACAGCAAAGGCAGTTGGCACTAAAAAAGAAACCAACGCAAATTATGTACGTGAAAAAAATATTGCCACACGGAGTACGTAGAAGTAAGCGCTTATACCCTGGGACATAATAATTTTGGTAAATCTGTAGGTCATGTTTTTCGTCGATTTCTCGATTTCTTTTAAATTTAGCACAGGTAATTTATGATGTCGTTTATAAAGTCATACACTAACATCGGTGAAAAATTCGCAAAATAGAATAGTTCAAAGGTTAGACTACCCAAGATGTAATAAAATTCCAGAATTAGTTTGAAGGAATGGAAGATCTTCCCATTCAATTCTCCCTTAATACTGTGCAGTAGTTTTCATCATGAGAAGTATATCGTTATCAACCCATATCGCACACTAGCTGTATCATGTGCATAGCCTGAACTGGAATATATGACAGTTATGTCATGTTACTGATGTGGGATTTAAAGAATGATTCAACTGCAAGACGCGCATGCCTAGGACGGTCAAGTGTAGGCCAACAGTAGCCTATTGAGTACAGATTGACGGCATTAATATAGCCACTGAACTGATTACTAGATACTACTTAAACGGGACATAGATCCAGTGCTGTTTTAATGCTAGGCCAACGTCTGCGACGCTGGCCCAACATTGAACCAACATTGAATAAATGTACAATGTTTGAGAGAAAGTCGGCCTGCCCAGCAAACACAAGACAATTGTATAACATTTATACAACGTCGGCCCAACGTCTTCGACGTTGGTCCAACATTGCATAAAGTCATACAAATGTTTTGTGTTTACTGGGCATGTCAATACAAGCTTGGGTCAAGCAGTTTCAACATCCCCTCAGTAATACAGTCAGTTTGTTTGCAAGCAAGCGACCAAGTAGGGGTAAGGGCCAAGATCTTTGAATTATAAACTCATAGATGTCGCTCAAGTATATATGAACTTGCTGTGATTTGAGAACTTGCTCTTAATAAGGCTTTAGGTATGAAACGCATATTTAGTATTATTATGGAATAGGGACTTGGCCTACCCACGGGCACTATTGCCTTCTGGGGGACCCTTGTCCCGTGAATTTTAACAGTTGACTACACCTTTAATAGTGTTTTTTCATGCAATATGCGAAATGAATGAGGTGTCTCACGAATGAGTTGCGAGATTCATCAGACGAATGCTGTATTTTCCCATATCACATCCAAACGTACACTGCATATCGTAGGCTACGTACCGTTGTTAGCTGACTGATGTAGTTTTACTTGATGACTGTTGCTCCTCTTTGACTGACCACCTTGGACATCAGGCTGTATATCATACTGACGACCACCACTGGTGAACACACCGCTCTGGAGCAATTAGTGAAGCAATTACACAGGTGAAGGAGATGTATAGGGTCCTAAATCTTACCAAGCACTTTTCAAGGTTTTAATAAGTTTATTAGCAGGTTAAATTAAACAAATATGAACAATTTTCAACCACTTGGAAGATGCAACTTTCAAGGACCACAATAACATGTTTCAACCCTTACACAACGCAGTGCAACGTTAAAATAATTGTGTATAAACCATAGAACCCGATGGGTTTTTTAAATTTGAAATCATCATCTATGTGTTAGTTACCTCTTTCTGGTTCATTGGAATATATATGTTACGGGTCTACAGTCATTAGAACTATTTTAATTATTTCAGTGCGGGGACCGTCTTTATACGACAGAATCTGACGTCTACAGACGTCAGATTCCGACGTGCAAAGACGGTCCCCGCACTGGAAGGGTTCAAGGACCAAAGTTAGCGACGAAAGCAACATTAATACAAGAGCGATGGCGCTACAACATCCCGCATTTAAAGTCAGTGACACGAAATGCACATCTACACTCTAAGGGATGTGTGTGTGCAATATGAGAATAATCCAGCAAACGATTTCCGAGATCTCATCCGGAAACGGACGACCGGATGGCCCAACAGCAGCTGACAATATTCCTCGCCCTACTTTGTTAGGGAGGGATAATGATTTGATAGTGTCTACGGGCAGGTCTGCTGTAGCCCCATAAAATACTATATGGATAATACATATTATTTTCCAGCAGGGCCTATGGATCAATTATCCAAATTCAATGACTTTCAAGCACCGTTTGCTAAATATCCCATTTTTCAGTACCCCAAAGCCTTGACTAATTTTTGTACAATTTAAGCAATTTCAAGCACCTACCATTTCTAGTTTTGTTTACTTAAAATAGCCTATGAACTAAAATTAAGAGACAACAAACTGAAATAGAATATATTTTGATTTGTGTTTATTCACTAATCTTACCATTTTGAGTCCAGCTCCCCTCTCTTCAGAAGGTCTCGTCAGAGAAATAGCTGCTTTTGACTCCACGTCTTGATAAAAGGCAACATTCTACAAAAGTAAACATTCTGACTGTTAATAATAATCTCACCTATACTGGCCCAGCAAAGATGATTATTCAGTGCTTTTGACAAAAAATATCGATAAAAACGAACATTCTTTTATATCATACTAAACATTTAGTTAACAGACGGACATACATTTTTTGACAACAGTATAAACGTTATCTGATTGTAATTTGACATATATAGGCCTATTATCATTATATAATCAGGGTAACTTTATATTGGACAAGCTCAAAATGTAGTTTATCGTGTGAACATGGTGAACCAAATTTTAGATTTTAATTTTCAACGCCTAATTATATCCACTCTCGAGTGTGCTTAAGTTTTCTTCCGGTGAGAAGAGTGTTTACAAACGCCCGTGCGTTTATACACGGGCAGTCAATATGGCTGGCTACATTTCATTGCATAATATCATGCATTTTCTATTTATTATACCAGACTTAGTATGATGTATCAATTGACACAACACACCACTACTAAGTAATGGACTTGGGAAGCAAAATCTGAAATACAATGCCTCAATTGGTAAAAAATTGCCAGAAATAGGTTTGCTGACCACTGATCCCCACCTCCTTAAATTGTCGTTGTTGAACAACAATGTACCTTACAAAAATAGCCATCAATTGATGGCAGTACCCTCAGCCGTAGGCTCTGTCCTTAAAACAGCAATAATTATAAATCTCTGCACATTTGGCCCGAAGTCCAGGCGTTTCATGACCTGGTGACCTTGAAATTAGGTCAAGGTGACTAAATGACGAGCTTAACATTCAGATTAGGGTCATGCACATGAGGTAAAAAAGTGAAGGCGTTATGCAGTTATCGCGCTTACAAGACATTTCGGTTTACATGACCTTGTGACCTTGAAATTAAGTGAAGGTCCACATGAGGTAAAAAATAAAGGCCTTAGGTCAAGACGTTATGTAGTTATCACGCCTACAAGCCATTTTGGTTTCCGTCACCTGGTGACCTTGAAATTAGGTCAAAGTAACTGAATGTTGAACTTGAATTACAGATTTGTGTCATACACATGAGGTAAAAAGTTATGAGGTAAAAAGTTATGGCGCTTACAAGCATCTGCACCACCCACCCGAAAGCCCGCCGCCCACCCGTATCTGGTGATCACTATACCCCACAGCCTGAATAGCTGAGGGGTACAAACAACTAAAATTTCGCTGACTATCTGATTAAAAATATCTATATATATATATAGTATTAATGGGTCTTTCTTTTGTTATACCATGCTATTGGGTCTTTTAAAGGAACCATAATTTAGACACATTCAAAAGAAACTTCTAAGATAGTAGCTTTAGGATCGGTGATCGGGGACGGAGGTGGCGCCACCAATCTATAATTTTTCCGTCTTTTAGTTAAGTTTCTATCTTAACTAAAAGACGGGTATTGTTGGGTCATTCTAAAAGACCCAATAATACATCTAATATATATATATATATACATATACATATCAACGCATATACATATATACATATCAATGCATATATATATACATATCAATGCATATACATATACATATATACACGTACATACATATAGATATACATATATATATACATATACATATATGTATATATGTATATACATATATGTATATATGTATATACATATATGTATATATGTATATATGTATATATATGCATTGATTATTACATAATATTTCTCGCCCGTGTATAAAGGCAGGTGTGTTTATGAACACGGCGGTCATTTATTAACGGCTGGTCCTTCACCTGGTTATAGTACTACTCTATTACTAGATGTCCCTGAAAACAGTTAGGCCTACTAGTTAGGATAGTAGTGACCAAATGTCACTGACCACAATAATAAGTTTATTAATCATATTAATGTGTCTTATACATCAATAGATTTACATATTTTTCACAGCATACAAAATTCAAAATGTCTTCAAACTGGGTGCAATTCAAAAACATTTGATGTGCATAAAATTTAACATGTTATGAATAAATATGATCGGCTAACTCGATGTCCATCGACATCATAAGAATACAAAAATGCAACTGTTAAAATCAGACGTTTAGCTGAAATATCAGGCCTTATGATATTACCCAAATGAATGAAACTATCGGATTATACTATAATAAAAATAATAATTGTGCTAACATTATCACCAACTATAAACTACAGCTACAACTACAGACTTATGTCATGTATGTGGAAACAATAACTGGAACAAAGTTTATGAAAATATACTAGTTAGATTCGCATTCACCAGGTGTCTCTGTACTAAGTATACTAATGACCAGTGTACTAGTCGGGCGCGTATCCACCAGATGTCCCCGACCACAGCATACTAGTTAAGACCGGATCAACCAGGTGTCCCTGACCGCAGTATAAAGTTAGGTTTGTTTTTAATTATCTAATGTAATTTTATGAAATTGAAATATCTAGTGTACCTCGGGAAGTTATTTACCTTTGTATTCACCAGATGTGACTGACAGCGGTATAACAGTTAGATTTATATTCCCTAGATGTCTCTGGCTACTCAGGGGCGGATCAAGGCTCGCCCCCAGGGTTTTTCGGGCATATTTATGCCAATTTGGGAGACTCTTTAAAGGATTTGGGGGACAAAAAGGGTGGGCATGCGCCCCCTACACCACCCTCTGGATCTGCGCCTGGGCCTACATTATACTAGTTAGCTTTGTATTGTATAGATGTCACACATAAATCAGGCATATACCTTTTACGACTCGGTTTCCAACTGTTCTCCAGCGGAGGATCCAGAGATGGGCGCAGCCGGTGCACCCCCCCCCCCCCCCCAAAAAAAAAGAAGAGGACTGAAGTCCTATATCATCCCCCGCCATCAATTAGGTTAGACTTTTTGGGGTTACAAATATTTAAAAAGTTGATATGTGGTGGCCATTTCAAATTCCAGTAAAATCACAAGCACATTTCCAGATGGTGGGTAATGTGATTGTACAATGTGAATTAATACTGATTTCCATTATCCAGTTTTTGCGCCCACAAGAAAATATGAAAATATGAAATAAAAAACACTTGCACATCTCCATATCGTGGGAAATGTGATAGTAAAATTTGAATAATTTCTTTCCTTAAGTTCTGTAGTTTTTGCGCCCACAATAAAATTTGGAGGTGACCTCTTGCGGCCATTTTGAAATTTGGTAGCATGTTTAAAAAATCACTTGCACATCCCCATGTTGCTAGGAATTAAAAAAAAAATTGACCAAACAAATTTTTTGAGTTTTTACACCCCCCAAAAAATTAAAGTTGATCTGTGGCGGCCATTTTGAATTTCAGTAAAACATTGAAAAACTTACCTACACATCTCCATATCGTGGGGAATGTGATAGTAAAATTTGAATAATTTCTGACTTTTAAGTTTTAGAGTTTTTGCACCCACAAATAATTTATAGTTGCCCTCTGGCGGCCTTTTTTATATTTGGGTAGCATCTCTAAAAAGTCACTTGCACATCCCCATGTTGCTACGAATGTTATGTTAAAATTTCAAAAAGATTTGACCAGTAGTTTTTGAGTTTTTGCGCCCACAAGAAAACGTGACGCCGGACGGACGCCTGACAGAATCCTGGCGCGACTAAAATCCCCCTTCCCCTACGGGCGGGGGATAAAAAATGAGGCCTTAGATCACAAATAACATTTATTGTATTTGAATTTTAAAATGTCAGGAATAAATATCGCCTCCTGCTGATCTACTAACTCCTCTATCGACATCATAAAAATACAAAAGTACATTAGTTTTTCTATTAAAATCGGACGTTTATCTGGAAAATCAGTCCCTGAAGTCCTATTATATTACTCGAATGAATGATAGGGGCCTACTATAGGTTATATCAATTCATGAACATATACTAGTTAGATACGCATTCACCAGGTGTCTAAGTATACTAATTAGGTTCGTATCCAATGACCACGGTGTAGTAGTTGGGCACGTATCCACCGGATGTTCCCGACCACAGCATACTAGTTAAGATCGTATCAACCAGGTGTCCCTGACCGCAGTATAGGCCTGCCAGTTAGGTTTGTTAAATTAATTATCTAATGTAATTTTATGAAGTCGAAATATCTACTGTATCTCAGTATTTACGACAGTAAACTAGTCAAGAATCTGAATGTATTCACCAAATATCCCCGTTCACAGTATGCTAGTTACAGTCGTGGTCATCAGGTGTCCCTAGCAACAACATACTAGCTAGATTTTTATTCACCAGATGTCACTGACAGCAGTATAAGTTAGATTAATATTCCCTGAAATATTAATGTATCTGGCCACAACATAATTCCCCATTTTATATCGGTAGATATCACACATAAATCAGACATACTTTTTACGACTCGACTTCCAAACCGGGCTTCCAAACAGATTAGTTCTCGTCAGTTTCATCCACTTTGTCCCCGTTTTGATACAGTCGAAACAATCAAACTGACGTGCAGTACTGACTAAGTTGCGTCGCTATTCATGCAAACAACTTGCGACCACAACGAAACAGATTGTTAACGACAAAATCTTGACACATAAATTGTCTGATGGACACTGATTTTTTATTTCGGACATGCATGTCCAAAAAAAGAAATACTGGAATTTTTTCTTTATATCCCACTTAACTCATGCGCAACACAAAAATTAAAAAAACATATGCAGTTCTAGTCTATGGACATGTTTACATCATATGGTCATAATAATAAGCCGAAATAAAAAAAAACTGATATTTTGATTATTTTAGCCGATTTAATTGTGTCGCTTAAGTTGCGCCTTAGTCCGCCATTCCATGATTGCGTCCCGTTTAGAATTGCAGTGGTAGAAGATATTGTCAAATCGTTTTCATTAACCAAACGCAGTGAATGGCAGCCTCAAACTGTCAGGGCAATTGCTGCAGATAGCCCTGCTTGGGTTTTAACCCCTCGATCACCCGAGTTATTCAATTTAAATTTTCGGTCACTTGAATTACGCGTATCGCTACCGCGACCCACAACATCAAATTTGTGTGATTTGCGAAATTTGTGTCTCAACGTATATCAGTGTTTCAAGATGTAATGCTATTTTACTTTTAACAACTGATTATACAGGTGCTAGCAAAAACACAGAATGTCTCCTGTAGTCGACATCAGTGTTCCAAGAGTTAATGCCTCGCGGTTGTTGAGCTTCTTACCTTGATATCAGGAGATGTCACGTGAGATTCTGGACTTTCAAACGTCACTGGGACATCCGACTGGATGCGTGGGTTTTTCTTCAGTTTGAGCACCACCGGTTTACCATCCATTCCTACCTGGACTTCTATGTCGTCTGGCATGCCATCTCCCGAACTGGTGAACTGACGAAAGGACTGGATAAAGGGCCCGACACTAACCGTGTCGAAATCTGAAACCACAGATGAGTGAGTGAGTGAGTGAGTGAGTGAGTGAGTGAGTGAGTGAGTGAGTGAGTGAGTGAGTGAGTGAGTGAGTGAGTGAGTGAGTGAGTGAGTGAGTGAGTGAGTGAGTGAGTGAGTGAGTGAGTGAGTGAGTGAGTGAGTGAGTGAGTGAGTGAGTGAGTTAATATTGTGTAAATAAATCTAGTAATCTACTTGTTCACCCCACCTTATCGATCTTATTTATAAAACATTTTGATTAATAGAAAAACACCGGTTCCCCATTTACAGTTCGACAGTATTCTTTGCAGTCACACTTGAAATTGGTTGACGATAGAATGTATAAAAAAACGTATTCAATTACGTCAGAATCCATCAAATTTATACAACTTCATCAGAGTGTTTTTTTCGGCAATTTGATGCTACCTGAAAATTGTTCCGCGTTTACACACTATTAGGTTATGAACTAAATTGACACACATATTTTAAACTCAATAAACCTAGAATTGCTTGTTTGCAATTAAAGCGACACAATCAGGCTAAAATCATAAAAAATAGCATTTATATTTTGGCTCCCTGATAATTATGTCCATAATATATCAACACGTCCATCGAATTGCGTAAGTTTTTAAAATTTTATGTTACTCATTTGCCAGCAACGCGAAAAAAAAGGACGAAAATTAATATCGGACATGCTTGTCCAAAATAAGAAATAATAATATCGGACATGCTTGTCCAAAATAAGAAATAATAATATCGGACATGCTTGTCCAAAATAAGAAGTAAGGGAATAACTGCTAAATGCGGCTTTCGGCACACTTGCTATGTTGCCACACACAATATTAACAAGAGGCCTGAATTCCTATATTATCCCCCACCATAAATTAGCGGTCACAAATATTTAAAAAGTCGACTTGTGGTGGCCATTTTAAATTACAGTAAAATCACCTGCACATTTTCAGATGGTGGTTAATGTGATTGTAAAATGTGAATTATTTCTGACTTCAATTTTTGCGTTTTTGCGCCCGCAAAAAATTATGAAGTTCATCCATGACGGCAATTTTGAATTTCAGTAAAACCTTAAAAAAATGACCTGCACATCTCCATATGATGTGGAATGTGATGGTAAAATTTGAAAAAATCCGACTTTTTAAAGTTTTTGAGCCGTCAACAAAATTTGAAGTTGACCTCTGGCGGACATTTTGAATGTTGGTGGTATCTTTAAAAAATCACTTGCACATTCCCATGTTGCTAGGAATGTGATATGGAAATTTGAAAAAAATTGCACGCACAAAAAAAAATTGAAGTTGATCGCGGCGGCCATTTTAAATTTAGTAAAACCTTGAAAAAGTCACCTGCACATCTCCATATCATGGGGAATGTGATGGTAAAATTTGAATAATTTCTGACTTTTAAGTTTTAGAGTTTTTGCGTTCACAAAAAAAATGGAGTAGCATCTTTAAAAAATCACTTGCACATCCCCATGTTGCTAGAATGTGATTTTAAAAATTTAACAAAATTTGACCACTAGTTTTTGAGTTTTTGCGTTCACAAAAAAACGTGACGCCTGACGGATCCTGGCGCGACTAAAATCCACTTCCCCTACGGGCGGGGGATAAAATATATAATTGGATAAGTTCACTAATAAATGACTACCGCGATCTGTATATACGCATACGTACGCATGTATATACGTACCTATCACGACAAAGGTAATTATAAAAAAAATTGCCTTACCTTTGGGAGAGTCGTTGAGATTTTCCCCTGAAAAAAATAAGTAAATATAAAAACATGCATGTATTTTTGTCTCACTGGAATCTGGAATTGTATTTTGGTGTGTTTTTGTTCGTTTGTTTTTTTGAAATTCGGGGTGAATCCTATGGGGAAGCGTAGGCCCTACCCTATCAGTAGGGCCTAATATTAGGCAAAACAAATCCAGATGAAATAAAATATATTCTATTTCATTAAAATACACCGGTGACTTACTTTGAACATGCATGTCCGAAATAAGAAATCGGGAATTTCGTATTTATATCTCGATTAACTGGTAAATGCGCAACACAAAAATTAAATAAAAAAACGTTTGCAGTTCTAGTCTATGGACATGTTTACATCATATGGTCATATTAAGCCAAAATAAAAATACTGATTTTTTTTATGATTTTAGCCTGATCTTGTCGCTCAGTCTCTTTCTTCGTCTACAAGTGCGAGTCCAGAAATATAATACACGGGAAAAGACGGAATGATTGGAATGTGGTTAACCTACCACACAAAACTATATCCAGGACCTTCACTGACCAAAACCTCTCCCCCGCCCCCCCCCCCCCCCCCACCGCTCAACCCGCCACTGATCCACCACGATTACTACCGCGATTCCCACCTCAGTGATTGAAAATTACATTATCCTATTTTATAAAATATCCAAATGCAATAAAACATAATAAAAGCTTCATGTTAATTGGTTGTACAGTTTTCTTTAATCCTATTTAATGAAAAATGACGATGAAATATTTGTCTTTACAAATACAAATGGTGTTGATGAAGAAATTAATAAAACAAAAATATAATGTTCAAGAACAATACGGATCATAAATAACTGTATAAGAATAAGAGCAATTGGTAGTAAACAAATAAAGGAATATACCGTTTAAAAGAAGTTACAATTAGTTAACATGGTTAATGATCAGCAAAAATTTGCGAATAATTGTACGTGGCAGCAGCCGATTTCTCAACATTCGTATCCCATGCGTCACGGTCTGGAAGGTACAGGGTTAACCCTTTCAGAGCGGGGACCGTTTTTATACGGCAGGTTCTGACGTATAAAAACGGTCCACGCACTTAAGGTTATATATATGTCCAGTGGACGGTTTAAATCAGACTCGGGCTTACCTTTGGCTGTGATGACCACAAAATGTGTCACAATTAGAAGAAATATCAAGCTGGCGTTATTCATCTTGGAAAATATACTGAAACAAATTAGGGGAATGAAAAAGCAGGACACTTCTGCATGTGTATAAACTTTGATGTCATAAGTTCAAGGAGCCACCATTAAAATACTGTATACGGCAAAGTAGATTTGTCCACCCCCTGCGCCGCCCCTCTGGATCCGCCACTGGAGCAGTGTGCTGTATGTGTGCTGTGATTTATTTTTGTGATGATGAGTGAAATGTCTTAAGGCCCAATTATTTAGGTGCCTATGAGATCATTCCTTTCTTTAGTTTTATTCACCCCCCCCCCTCCGGTGCCTAGCCCCTAGCGGGGGGGAGAACTATTCTACTCCTATAGTTTTCAAATTCCTGTGGAAAATGTCCTATCTATGATGATTCACATAAAGCAAGAGTTATAATAAGAAATTAAAAACATCGCGAACACAAACGTTTTCACAGACCAGTGATAGTTTGATGCTTACACATAAGCTACGTAATAGACTATGTACTTTCTAAAAAGATGTACAAAACAGTAAGTCCTATATCATCCCACGCCATAAATTAGGTTAGACTATAACTTTTACAAATATTTAAAAAGTCGATTTGTGGTGGCCATTGTAAATTTCAGTAAAATCATATGCACATTTCCAGACGGTGGGTAATTTGATTGTACAATGTGAATTATTACTGACGTCAATTTTTCAGTTTTTGCGCCCACTAAAAAAAAGAAGTTTATCCATGGCGGCCATTTTTAATTTCAGCAAAACCTTAAAAAAATCACTTGCACATCTCCACATCCCCATGTTGCTAGGAATGCGATGTTAAAAATAATTGACCAAACAATTTGCGCCCCCAAAAAATTAAAGTTGATCTGTGGCGGCCAATTTGAATTTTAGTAAAACCTTGGAAAAGTCACCTGCACATGTTGCAGAATACGGCGTTAATTCATCGGTGTCGACTCGCGGGGGATAAAAACAGGAATTAAGGCTAAACTGAGGAAAGCAGGGACTGTTTTGATATCGGTGCTGGGCCTGCAACATTGTGTTAATTGGGAGACAATTTAACAAATACACCAGGGTTCTTTTATTAGGATTTTTTTTAAAAGGCCGACAAAAAGACAATCAGTCTGGAAATATCATATACTAAACAGGTCGTTATCAGGTCACTATGTTTTCTCTGTTTCAGATGAGCGAGCGCATTATATTAGGAGAGAGCATTACCCTCCAAAAAACAAAATTCTGCCCATCGCGCGCATTGGATGGTTACTAAGTTCGGAAAAATGTCATGAGAAAAAAAATGTTATTTCGTTGCCCTTTTTTTAGCCCTTCCTCATATGATTTATTATTAATAATGTCTTCGTGGAACCACCAAAAAGACCACAACCCTCATGCAGTCATTAGATTTATCATTATCATCATCATTATATTCACGGAACCACACAATCAATGTTATTTTAATGTAGCCAGCGTCAATAGGGCCCTGAATCAACCAATGTAGGTTGATGTAGGGCCCTGTCTAGTGACTGTTTTATTATCTTGAATCATTTTTATTGAGTCTACACGAGTCTCATGCTCTACCGTTATTTGGAAACATAAAAAGACATACTCTTTGCCCCTCCCGGACGGTATAACTCTGCTCTACCGTCCCTCAGCAATTCAATCAGATGCAGGTGTCCGATAATCCCACCAACAGCTGAAAATACTCGCTATGATCACAAAAGCTTTGCTAATAACATGATGCAATTATACTAACCATTCTTGTGATACCGTCCGGGAGGGGCTAGTCGCAGCCCATCGCTGTCAATCGTCTACAATGCTCGCCCATCACTATCACATCAGCAAACACATGCCATTCACCCAATGCTGTGTCAGTGTTGAATTACAGCCTTCGACGCTGGGCAGTGGCCCAACATTTAAATAGCATTGTGTGATTGTTCCTGTTTGCTGGGCTGCCGCTTAACAAGGCGTGTGACATTTTTTACCCCGACGCCAGAAAGGCCACTTCCCAAACGACCTCAAACGTTATATCCGACATGTTCATAAGGACTGGTGTACAGAAATGGCAACCATTTCCTACACAAGGCACCCCTCTTTCCCCTAAATAGGACACAAACAAAATAACCTTAATATGCTCCTGGCCTACGGCCGGGCCTAATAATTTATATTTAGTCTACCAGTTCGTTTTATTATTTTATCGAGCATACTTAACTTTAGCTGGCACAGACAGAAAGTAAGTTCCAGACAGGTATCCCATCTAACTGAACTTAGAACAGCCTCTTCTCGCACCGATATTCAAAAGCACATGATATTTTTTCCACTGGAATAGTTATTACTATAGTCGCGAAGTTTTGATAAGTGTTTAAGAATTTAGTCAATTTTGAAAATTTAATTTAGATGAAGCTATATAGCCTACTGATCTTAACTGAAAATTCAAAAAAGTCGAAAAACAATTTAAATCACCGAAAAAGTGTGAAATAGTTATATTTCCAGGTCGTATATTGCCATGTAAACAAAACAAGTCTGCAATATACAGCACTTTACACCACATGGTTTCACGTCTTGGACGGTTAGATCAAAGCAATCACCGCTAATTGGTGTCTTATAGTCAGGACATGGGGGGTAGACTACTTCCTTACAAAAAAAAACGAAAATTTATCACAAAGCATTGCGAGTTATCAGTTCTGTACGCTGAATATTTTGTAAATTTGCATTGTTAAAAATTTTGGTTTACTTTCGAGATAAAAATAAATCTCGTAACACATTTGTAGCACGAACTTTTTTTTCAACCTGACCCAAATACCTGACTGATCCAATCACAAAGGCACAACGATCACGTGTCAATTTATAGAGGTCGATGCAAGGTGACGATTTTGGATTTTTTTCAAATTATTTTTAAAATTAAATTTACCTTCTCATACCTCAGCATTTTTCTCAATGCTATAACATTTTTTTCGAAATTATTACCATTTACTCCTGAAACTATTGACTCGTGCTAGGTTTTTAGTGATTCCTAACAGGTCAGAAAAACTGATTCAAAATCGGTCAGTATGTGGGATGTACTGACAGACGCACGGCGGACGTAGCGGAGCGAGTCGCCCTGAAATCTCAGCTAGATTTACATTAACCGTGGTGAATGATTTTTGCTGATCTCTCAGTTATATCTCAACCAATTGTCTCGCAACTTTACGAAATGAAATGAAATGAATCGGGCTTTAGGCCACCTTTGTGCACATATAGGCTAAACTGGGCCAGGAGAACCTCCTGAGTATGGTGAGATGATTGAGATGACACTGTCATCCAGACACAGAATTCGAAATTCCGAGCCCTGGCGGTCTGAGGCCGAGCACGCTAACTCTCGGTCACAGAGGCTCCCCACAATACTGACTTTCACACGTGGATGGGGAAGAAACATTTTTGTTTTACAAGTTTTACAAGGACTATTTTCGAGCACAGTTACCTGTCTCTGTTGCTAGATGTATTATATAGACAAGTTGGGAATCTCACATTTTGGACAGTGATGTGTACCGAACTCCCTCATGGCGGCCAGTAATCATTATAGTGTAGAGGAGATTCGGTACACAAAGACATCAGCGTGAGATTCCGAGCTTTCTATATCTATGATATCGACAACGGAAACAAGCAAGCTTTGTTTTCGAGTGATGCGACGACTGCCCCGAAATATTTTGTCATTTAAAATGTAAAACATGTGGCCAAATGTCGCCCTTTATAATTCCATTTAATGAGCACCGTCTCAAAATTTCATTACATGTCAAAATAGTCGGATTTCTGAAATAGGCTACCCATCAACAATTTACAGGGTAGTCGTGGCATCAATCGAAAATAATGCTTGTAAGATCATAAATCATGAGATGTAAGGGGGCCACCATTAGATTCCCAGGGTGGGGGGGAAGGAGTATTTTTGAAGTAAATAATTTCGGGCGGACTCTGCGTGAAATAAATAAATAACTGCAAGAACTGTTCCATATAACCATGTAACAAAATGTGAAATTTTCAGCGCGCCGCCGAGCACGGTTGAAATAAATAATTTGCCCGCGACAAATACTCCTGCCCCCAATCCCCCTGGGAATCTAATGGTGGCCCCCTAACTGAGAAATGACACTATATCTTGGACCAGAGTCGCAGATTGTGACAATTAGTTTAAACCCACTGTACCTATATCTGCTGGTATGCTCGCCTACAAAACGTTCAACATGTTCAACGTTCCTAGATAATATCTCATTTTTTTTTACATACAAATTTTATTTAGTTTTAGGGCCTTTTAAAAGACGTAGATTTCTACTCACACCAGCTTGATGATTCTGTCGCCACACGTGCGTCTCACACCCACTTCTTCTTTGTTCACTGTCCGTCTCTCAGAATGGTGCCAGACTCCACCATGCGGGTCACTTTACCCCCCCCCCCTCCACAAGCACACACACACACACACACACATCATCGCAGTGTACACGGGGCGTTCAAACTATCCCAGCAGACACAAGACGTTGAATCAATGTTGCTTTAGAGTTGGTCCAACGTCGTGGACGGTGGACCAACGTTAAACCAGCATTGATTTAACGTCTTGTGTCAGCTGCGGTGTCGTTGTAATGATGGCCCATTGTATGCACCGTCGCCCAGCTTTGAACCAATATCGAGCCATCCTACTTTGTCGCCCTACTTTAGGCGTATACGAAACTGCAGTCAATGATGTAGGTTTAAACATTAGAATACTACAATATTCAATTACAATTTTCAGTCACTTGAAGTTGTGTCTCGCTACCGCGATACACAACTTCAAGTGACTGAAAATGTATGTGATTTGTGAAATTTAAGTCCTAACATATATCAGTGCTTTAAGAAGAAAGGCATATACATTTTTACTTTTAAAAACTGGTTGTATAGGTGTTAATAAAAGCACAGAATGTCAAAATCAGGAATCTAAGGGTAAATGGTGGACCACTGTCTGCGACGTCGGCCCAACATTAAAACAACATCGGGTGAACTTCACGTTTAGGGTACACAAAGGGTTTTTTTCAATTCGAAGTCATCATAAATGTCGTGTTTAGCTCTTTCCGCTTCGTTTGAATACCCGTGGTATGAGTCTACGGTCATTAGAAATCGTTTACACTTTCAGTGCGGGGATCTTCTTTATACGTCAGAATCTGACGTCAGCAGACGTCAGATTCTGACGTATAAAGTCGGTCCCCGCACTGAAAGGGTTAAGTAATTTGTTAATGACGATACTGATGCACAAACTAGATTTTATTTCTTTCAGTGTGTGGATCGTTTTTATACGTCAAAATCTGACGTCAGATTCTGACGTCTAAAGTCAATCCCGGCACTGAAAGGGTTAATTCTGGGCCGACGTCGCACCAGAATCGGGTTCACGTTGGATGTGCTTACAACACAATGTGCGGGCATGACTCCCCAGAAACGTGCGGGTGGTGTACATAAATACCACAATACAAGGACAAATAGCAGGAACTGGGGTATAATTAAAGTAAGCAGTTACTGTTGTTTGCCTTTGTTGTACTCAATGTGAATTCGACGGACACGCGAGATAATGACTCAATGCTGGGTTAATGTTGAGCCAACGTCGTGGACGTTGCCCAACATTAAACCAGCATTGGGCCAACGTCAGGTTTTTGCTAGGAACAGAGCTACTGATGTTTGATTTTGATCTACCCTTCACCCCTTTCAATCCGTGGATCGACTTCAGACGTCAGAATCGCGTGACGTCTAACTCTAAAGTCGGTCCCCGCACTGGAAGAGTAAACTATTTATAATCGCCGTAGACCCATAACTTCAAATGAAATATAGAAAATAAAAATACTAGCTCACTAAGATATGTATAATTATTTCAAATTGATAAAAGCTAATTGGTCTCTTTATTTCAGCGCTTTAAGGGTTAACTATTAAATCACTATAATAAAAAAAATCCCCCACTTTAATTTTCGTCACATAAGTCTAAAATTAACAAATATAAATAATTTTACGCATTTGAAATTGTAGATCACGATCTACAATATCAAATGCGTAAAATTATTTATATTTGTTTAATTTTAGACTTAATTTGCAAATATTGATGTTTAAACACATTTCATTCACAACAGCTGCAATTTAAATGGCTAATAAAACGGGTTAAAAACTACTTTTGTCGCGCTTAGCGGTTTAAGGGTTTTAAAGGCAAACAACAGTAACTTCTTACTCGAAAAGTATGTTGTTACTTTGATTTTCTCGGGCATACAGTAAATTCAAACAGCAGTGACTGTGTACTTTGAAAGTAAACATTTGCTGCTATCTGTCAAGCGAAGAAAAAAAAGAGCGAAACACACCAGCGCAACGGCGTAGGCGAGCGCGATGGGCAACACGATAAATTTCAAACCGTTAAGGTGCGGCTCCACTGAAACGCTGCGCCGCGCCGCGCGGTAAAGCGCCGTGAAAGATAAACTTTTCCCAGCTTTCATTTCGCGGCGCGACGCGGCGCGGCGCGGAGCAGCGCGGCTTGCAGTGTAGCCCCTGCTATATGATAAACATTAAAGTTTATCTTTTTTTAACGCGCCGCGGCGCGGCTTCGATGGGGCCGCAACTACGCGGCGTTTCATGGGGGCGTAGCTTTACATTTTTGTCGCGCATCACACTGGTTGTCTCGCCGGTTTTCGCGTCACTACCACAATCTGACCTTGTAACAGAAAAACGGCTCACATTTCTCGTTGGTGTGTGGACAGTCACGCGATTTTCGCGTCTGCATGTCGTCGCCTCACCCGTTGCGCGGATAATCGCGCTCGCGTTGGAGTATTTTGCCCTTTAGAAAGCTACAATATTATATAAAAACCAAGAGTGCGGTGATCGACTTCAAACGTCAATCTTTGACGTTTAAAGTCAGTCACCGCACTGAATGGGTAAATTGAAAATTAAGCATTTACTGTTGTTTGCCTTGTATCTGCAAACGGCAGTAAATGTTTACTTAAAATGTAAGCAGTTACTGCTGTTTTGCCTTCATATACATTCAAAGGCAAAAAACAGTAGCAGCGCACGTGAAAAGGATAACTTTACAGCTATTTGTGTTTGATTTACAAAGTCGAGAAAGTTAGCAGTTACCCTCGATTGTCGTAGTTAAGTCACATCTTTAAACCTTTAACTGCCAATTTTTTTAATTGGAATTTTCACCCACTTGAAGTTGTGTCTCGCTGACGCAATCCACAACTTCAAGTGAGTGAAAAATAGTCAGATTTGACAAAGTGGAGGTCAACTGATTTCAAATCTTGCTAATTGAGGTCACGTTTCATCTTTAACATGTCTGAAAGGTGGTACTTAATGTGCTGATAGGACGAATAACCGGGACCGGCGGTGAAAGGGCTAAAGGGTCGGATACACGATTGACCTGTTGAATTGTTTTTTACTATTTTTTTCATATCATTCATTAGCTGAAATTGCAACGCAATTTCCAGCTTTTTTGTGAAAAATAATATGGCCAAAATTATATTATCGTATAAAACTCCCAGATATTATATAATGTGTCTGATATAATGTTGAACCCTCTGATCTTTAAGATGTATATCTGATATTATGTTAAATGCTTTGATCTGCCAGATAATACTATGTGTTCTCATTTTCATTCATATTGATGAAAATTTACAGATTTAAGGTGAACAAAAATTAAATTAAATAAATACAAAACGTCATTATTGTGATGATTATGTCATTATCGTCATTATTGTGATGGATTATAGCTTTTTCTTCATTATTTTAAAGTTTTTTTTTAATTTTGTTCAAAGCTTTTATTGGCCGTTTACATGTCAGCTTTGACATATTTGTCATCTTATTTCTTAATTTTTTTTTGTACGTTTTTTATGCGGCGCGAATCGGTTATACGCTCGGTTGTCATTATTATCCTACGCGGGATTCGAACCCGGTACCCCCGGGCTTTGAGTCAACCACGCTACCAATGAGCTATCTTTGCGCCATGGATGCATGGGTTATATCATTTTCTTCATTAATGTGATGGATTATATCATTTTCGTCATTATTGTGATAGTCCAGTAGAAATTGACACAGGAAATGAAGAACCCGGGTCCGGGTCGACAGGTCCATGTCAATTTCTCCTGGACTATATATGATGGATTATATCATTTTTAACTCGATGAATTTGATAAATGACAATGATCCTGTATCTGATCCGGCTACATTGATAAATACGTTCCAATCTATGTATAATACTATGAGTAAGAAGACCGCATAACCCAGGCGCTATCGTGCGGGTCAGTTATATTGTTATAGAGGGATCAGGACCGCATAACACTCCTCTGGGTGTATTATAGAGGTAGAGGGCCACCATTCAATATCCAAAGGGGGGGGGGGGGCGGCTGGACAAAGTATTTTGTTTACCCGGATCGGCGGCTTGTGAAAATTTTAAGTGTATTACATGTTAATTTAGAACAGCTCTTGTAATATATTATATATTTCGTGCAGAATCTGACCGAAATCATTTATTTCAAAAATATACCCCCCCCCCCTCCCCCGGATTGAATGGTGCCGCCCAAAGGGCCTTAATAGTATTTTTGGCAAGATATGTAAAAAGATGTTGTGGATCCGCGACAAAGATTGCGTTATGAAATATCCTGCCGCTCAGGGTGCATTTATAATTCATGGATAGAGGGGGGGGGGGGTTAACCGGTATGACCGCACTGCCCAGAGGAAAAAATACGTGAATGTATAGAACAATCACCAAGCGCGATTTTCGGCAGGTGTTCAACAGGAATTTGTGCAACAGTGTCCCAGTCAAACGTATCTTAAACATTGATCGCACTCTGAAAAATCTACTTATTTATAATCAGCACGTAAATAGAATATCATTCTATTATATTATTGTCACAAACAAGTATATTAACTTTAATTCAATGTTACGTAGCTTGTAGAGAAGAGGGATCCAATCATGCGGAAAAGCACTTGTGTTTGTTTACTTGTTGATTTTGTCACGTGATTTCCGCTTCCAACATCTTCTGCGCACTGCCTAGCTCATTTACTTCTCCTGTGGATCTACGGCACTCGTGTAGCCTACCGAAATACTCGGATGCAATGAAATTTGTTTTGTTGGGTCGCTGGAAACAAAATACCTGGATGAAAAGTTCAATTAGATAATAATGATCTGCTTTCAGATTAATTCTCACTACATTTTAGTGATACTAAACTTGCCGGGACTGAATTCGACAATTATTATGGACGCCAACTTAATGAGGGGGGGGGGGATAAAAACTATATTCGGGTTGCTGGTATCCAGTGTTGTTCCCGGCAAACACAGTCTAATATTGGATCAGCGTCGTGGACTGTGGCCCAGCATTTAACCAACATTGGGTCAATATCTCTTTTTTGTGTGCTGGGTTCACTGGCATTGTAAAGCCCAGTTAGTCCCAGAACTAAGGGGGTTTTATTTGTGTTGAAAGGTCCATACGAACTAAGAGTTTCAACTAAAGTGAAATTTTCTCAGGAATCCGAATATGCGCGTCTCACAAAAATCATCCTGTCCAAACATACCAAAAAAAAACCTTTAAACACTAGTACATTCTAAATGCAAATCCGAATTTCTTCCCGATTAAAAAATTGCGTCTGTAGTGATTTTTTGTTAAAAATGACTTTTTAATTTGCTTTCAACCATTATATCAGTTGGCAAAAAGCCTTGATAGAATGTCATGTAGTTGTATAGAACAACATAATTTCATATCTTTTTATGTATATTTAAAATGAATATAATTATGTTCAAGTTCTGTGTTGTGTTGTTTTTTTTGTAAAATTGGCAAACATAGTTAAACCACATTTGCAACCACATTTACTTAATTTGTCGATTCAATATAGGCTCAATATATTACTTCATAGGATTAAGGCTAATTCTATAAAAATAGGAAATGCTGGCACAAATAAACGCTCGCTAGATGGGAGTTTGTATATCACAAAATGTATCGTACAACACTGTAATAACTTCAAAGAATGAGCATATATCTAGACATATGCTTATTTTTCCATCTAGGGTGGATGTCAATGATCTGCTTGTGGATAAACAAAATGGTTTTAGGAGAGGCCGTAGTTGTGTTGACCATATTTCATCTTTAACATCCAACATAGAAACTCGTAAATTAATGAAAAAATGTACCTATGCAGCTTTTATTGACTTTTCTAAAGCCTACGACAGAATCAATAGAAATATGTTGTTCAGCAAATTATCTGCTTTAGGCCTAAAGGGTATTTTTTTTAAAAGTATGAAGGCTATTTATAGTCTTGTGAGATGTACAGTCAAAGGTAACGGTGTGCTTAGCGACTTTTTTAATGTTTCTAGTGGTCCAAAACAAGGTTGTTTACTTTACTATCACCGATGTTGTTTAACCTCTACTTAAATGATCTGGCTGTCAAATTGAAAAGTTTAGGGTGTGGTATTGATATAGACGGTGAAGTTGTACCTATTATTCTTTATGTAGACGATATAGTCCTACTTGCAGAAAATGAACAGGATTTACAACAATTACTAAATGTATTAAGTGAGTGGTGTAAAGAGTGGGATATAGTGACTAATCTGGAGAAGAGTAATGTGGTACACTTCAGGAGTTCAGCTGTTCCTAGGACTAATTGCGAGTTCCACATAGGAAACCTGGATAATAATAAGGTGCAAGTAGTAGACAGATACAGATATTTGGGGATTGTTTTAATGATTTTTTAGATTTTTCAGTAACGGCCAGAATGGTCGCTGATGCGGCACACCGTGCTTTAGGCCTTCTTATATCTAAAGATAAAATTCAAGGCGGTATGCCGTATAAGGAGTTTACAAAACTGTACAATGCGTTGGTGCAATCCATTATCGACTACGGTGTGGCCATATGGGGTTACAAGGAGTTTTCTAGTATCAATGCAGTCCAGAATAGAGCATGCCGGTATTTTTTAGGAGTTGGAAAATACACCCCCACAGCAGCTGTTCAAGGTGACATGGGATGGTATGTTCCTTTGCACAAACAATTTTTAGGGGTCGCCCGTTTCTGGTGCAGGATGTACAATATGAATAATACTCGGTTGAACAAGCAGATATTTACCTGGTCAAGAAATAAAAGTAGTTCAAAGTGTAAAAATGCTATATTTAACATACAACGGTTTTTTAAACAAATAAATATGCAAGTGCCGGAGCTTAATAACGAAGTCAATCTTAATAAAAGGGTATTTCTTAGTGAAGTTGACATGAAACTTTTAGAGTACTGTACTAATAAATGGAAAAATGAATTAAACCGAGTATCTGCTCGCAGGGGCCCTGGTAATAATAAACTTAGGACGTACCGGATATTCAAAGATGCTTTTGAGGTTGAACCTTATGTACTTATTTTAATGCCTAAATATTACCGTAGTGCTTTAGCTCGTTTTAGAGCGGACGTAGGATAGACACAGGTCGTTTCGAACATGGCTATATTCCCGAAGACCAACGTATATGTCTATTGTGCCAAACAGAGGTTGAGTCAGGAAAACATGTAATTTTAAAGTTGCCCTGTGTATGAAGACCTGAGACGAGAGCTATTTATAAAGGCCTTTTCCATTAATAGTGATTTTTATGAAATGTTTTTCGATGCAAAATTATGCTTTATTATGAGTAATAAAAATATAGTAAAATTCACCGCCAAGACCCTAAATTCTACTTTAAACCTCAGACGAAAAATTATTTTTAAATAAGAATACCCAGCGAACACAAGGCATTTGTGTGGCATTTGTGCAGTGTTGGGCCAACGTCGAAGACGTCGGCCGACGTTGTACATATGTTGTACGGATGTTTTGTGCTTGCTGGGTATAGTCTGATTATCTTTATCTCGGTACCAATAATGGTCACCAAAATAATTATTGTGTTTTACCATAATGTACTGTATTCACCGAATAACGTACAATTATCATGATTATAGTATGCTCTTATCTGGTTTAACTAATTTATTTGTGTAAATTATGATTGTAATAACTTGTATAATTTGAGGTGTTTCAAATAATTTATTTGTGTAAACTATGTAAAAAATATTTTAAGTATTTATAAGCAATGATGTGATATTTTACAAAAATAATTATTGTGTTTTACCATAATATACTGTAGTCACCGAATAACGTACAATTATCATGATTATAGTATGCTCTTATCTGTTTTAACTAGTTTATTTGTGTAAATTATGATTGTAATAACTTGTATAATTTGATGTGTTTTAAATAATTTATTTGTGTAAATTATGTAAAAATTATTTTAAGTATTTATATGCAATGATGTGATATTTTACCATTTTAGAAAAAAGAGGAATGTTTGTCTCTCATAACTCAATTTGAGTGGCCAATGTTTTATCTGAAATATTGATGTATTGTTTTATGTATATTGGGTGAGACAAAAATAAAATACTACTACTACTACTACAATACTTGTTATTAACAGTTTTATTGCAGTTCGTTACTACCAAAACAGTGGTAAAACAGTGATATGTGAATAATATATATAAAGGGGACTGTATATAAGTCCGGGAAATGATTACCACAACAGTTCAACGATGAAATATGGACAAAAATCACTCGGCATAATTATGACTCATCACTGAAAGAAAAATCAAAATTATGGTCATCGTCTTCCTCTACTGGATCATCAGTTAAAATCTCAGTAACAGTGTGGTAATTGCTCGCCGTTATATATCAGTTCATGTTATACAGAGCCCTCTATTGTCCACCCATGTTCATCAGGAATGGAAATACAAGGATTTGCTAGATGTGCCCTTTTCTACAAATGAACAACGAAATTAGCTCGCCGAATTTTGCTTAACAGAGCAGCTTGACATGGTGGCCTTGTACTAGGGTTTTACTCCCTTGATTCCATCTAGAGGCTGAGCTTTTTCAGGTGCACATTGTTGTTGAAAAACGGCAAATCGAGCATTATTAACATTGTGCAATGGCTTGGAGTAGAGGACATACACAATTTTGTCAAGACAACGGGTGATGTCACAGCTTAGTCAGTAGAGAAAACTCGATTGATTTATTTTTTAACATATTTTCCAGTGATTTTACTTCCCCTTTATTTAGGAAAGACGCAGTATGATCATAACCAGTAAAAGCGTGTATACCTGGTAGAGCTTTCAAAACATTGTTATCTAAGTTATGTGTGAGCTGATATATATTTATATACCTTCTAGTGTTATTACTGGATACACCTACATCCATCCACACTTTGGATGTTATTTCAGGGGAAGACATAATATTAACCCTTACACTGCTGCATAAAAATTGCAGCATTTGTGGTTTACCACTAAGTAATATCTGGCACGTTTTTTCTTCAAAAAAAACATCTCGTGAACTGCTTATACTAACAGCCATTATATTACAAAATCAGTCAATTAACCAACTTTAAAGCACAAATAGAAAGACAACACAAAACGAAAGTGATTTGTTTTTTTTAGAAATTAGTCGTATATAGCAGTATAAGGGTCAACATGGTACAATAACAACACAAATATATATGTGTCATTACATCGTACATACATATTTAACTGATTATCGATGGACATAGTGTGGTGGAGATGAAATACTAATCTCGTATCGGACTCTTCATGCTGAGATCGCAATATATCAACAGTTTGACAGGTGACGGAACCTGCTGCAGTAGTGAACCTGTAACGCTTCCTATGGCGACATACAAGAACTGTCCAGTGAGAAGTAGTGCATATTTATCACTACGCTACTTTTCAAATAAAAAGTAAAGCAAAATTACTTGTTACCAAACTTTGGGTCATGTTTGCTTAGAGCCATTAATCACAAACGTAGAACCGGTATCAGCCTCGTTACGATGTTCGTGCCCCACGTCTTTGATGGATGGTGAATGATAATTTATGTCATATAAAATCTACTCTTTCTGACATCTCTATGACAAGATGCGCTATACCACCAAATTTGTTTGGAGGGTTAACAAGAGTGTGGAGGAAGAACATGGCATCCACCAATCCTATTTGTAGTCTGCTCTAGTCTGTGTAATAACTTCGACTTGTCTTTTTTTGTTCATATGGCCTGTACTACTGACCAATGTTAGTGACACCGGGGTTAGTGGAATGTGAATACTTTTTCCAATATTATGTTTTTCTGTGATGCTCAAATACCGCTATCTGTGAGAATTTCCGTACCACCAAAACCATCAGGATAATATCCAAGCACAGCAAAGTATGCCATACATATTATATGTGTAAAGTACCGAAGGCGATGAAAACATTGTCATACTTTGGTGATTCTGTAAATTGAATTTGCATAGCAGGCTTAACGATGACGAGATCATAGTAAAGGTGTAGAAAGGTGAAGGTGTAAATTTATAGTCTGATATTAAGTATTTCATCCGACTTTTACATTTTTACCCCAGGTCATTGGACCTGTTTTTTTGTGTGCCATCTCAACTCCATGGAGGGCATAAGTCCTGCAGCCATTTCGGCGCATTGAACTTATCATATAAATTGTCATCGCTGTCTTACCAGGTACTCATTTTCAGCTGAGTCAAGTGAAGAATTTGAGGGTTAAGCGCCTTTCCCAAGGACACAACATCGAAACAATGTCCCAATATTGAGAGGAGAGAAACATTTCTCTGAAAATCCTGCACCAAGCGGGATTCGAAACCGCATGGCAGGCAGCGAAATTGACAAAGCTCTACGCTCTAACCATTTAGTCAGGGAAAGTTAGCAAAAAAACTAAAACAAATTCCTTACCAAAATATTTTTGTACCACGGTCTTGTATAAGGTCTGGACTAGCCACACAAAATTAGTTTACTTTGGATATTCATAGGAGGATTTTTAGAAGGGTAAAATCTAAAATGGCCGACTTTCTCACAGAAATAACATAGGGAGTGATAATTAATCATCCATTTGTTTACAAATGTGCTGATTAAAGGGTTTGAAGTTGTTTTGCAATACATAAACGACATAAAAAAAACAAAATGGCCGCCAAATGTTTCATTGGTGGAACATTTTTCGCGCCTATGTGTAGTCTATGCTTCAAATTTAATTTCATTTCACTTTCTATTTTGTGTTTTTTTTTCTATGTTTCACATTATTTTTGCTATTATTTGCAATTATTTTTATAACCTTTGGATGTGGCTTTGATAAGCTTATTAGTCTAGTCGAAAAAAGGGTTCCAGTGCACCCTCGTAAATATACTTCTAATTAGTGTATCTACCTTGTAAAAAAAACGTACAAAACGATTAGCTTTTTTCACAAGCTAAAAAAATGTCCCACGTGCCATTTTTATGTAAATTTGTGCCGCCATTGCCGAAAGATCTATATTGAGTTATAGCTCGGTCAATATCACAGATAATTTACTCATCATTTAAGAAGTGATCACATCCTCCTTAATAATTATCTCAGACACTACAAAGATGATCATGGCCACTAACAAATTGATGTCAACCCCTGAAGCCACTTTAAAAGTGATCTCAGCCACTCCAAATATGATATTGGCCACCTAAAAAGACACAACCACTTTAAAAGTTATTGCAGCAACTACAAAAATGATCTTGGCCACTGAAAAAGTGATCACAGCCACTTTAAACGTTGTCTCATCGACTACAAAAGTGATCTTGGTCACTGAAGAAGTGACCACAACCACTTTCAAAGTTATCTTAGCCACTATATAAGTGATCTTAGCCACTGAAAAAGTGATCACATGCTCCCTAATAATTATCTCAGCCACTACACAGGTGATCTTGGCTACAAACAAACTGATGTCAGCCACTGAAGCTACTTAAAATGTTATCTCATCCACTACAAAAGTGATCTTGGCCACGAAAGAAGTGACCACAACCACTTTAAAAAATATCTCAGCCACTATATAAGTGATCTTAGGCACATAAGAAGTGATCACATCCTCCTTAATAATTATCTCGGCCACTACAAAGGTGATCTTGGTTACTAACAAGCTGATGTCAGCCACTGAAACCACTTTAAAAGTTATCTGAGCTACTACAAAGGTGACCTTGGCCACAAACGAACTGATTTTGCACACTGAAGAAGGCATCACAGCCACTTTAAAAGTTATCTCACCCATCACATAAATGACATTGGCCACTGAAGTAATAATCACAGCTTCTTTAAAAAGTATCTCAGCCTCCACAAAGGTGATCTTGGTCACCAAAAAACAGGTGTCAGCCAACAAAAAAATTCTCGGTCACTACAAAAATGATATTTACCACTGAAGAAGTGATCACAGCCACTTTAAAAATTGTCTCATTCACTACAAAAGTGATCTTGGCCACTGAATAAGTGACCACAGCCACTTTAAAGTTATCTCAACCACTATATAAGCGATCTTAGCCACTGAAGAAGTGATGACATCCTGATGGAAAATTATGTCAACCACTACAAAGGTGATCTTGGCCACTAACACACTGATGTCAGCTACTTGAAAAGTGATCTCGGGCACCACAAAAGTGATCCTAACCATTAAAGACGTGATCATCAAGGCCACTTTAAAAGCTATCTCAGCCACCACAAAAGTGATATTGGCCACGAAAAACTGATGTTGACCACTAAGGAAGTCATTACAGCCATTTTAAAAGTTATCTCAGCCACTACAAAAGATATTGACTCACCAGTGTTGTTGTTAGAAGCTAATTCAAAATATGTATTGAACTTAATTATCGTTGGGCTTGGTGGCGCTTAGATCTTCATGACAATTTATTTTATGTATATTTTTTTGTTTTCGATCCACAATAAGACCAGAATCGTTTAAGGTTTTCCTTTAGTGTGTTAGGCAAATCAGTAATGAACTGGTTGTGCTTGAACTGCAATACTTTATGTAATTAATTTCTTACTTTTCTAAATGTATTCCAATAACTTTTGTCCAAGCTTGCTTTTTTTGGACATCTCACTGCAGTGTCAAACCAATATTGTAAATTCCAAGGGGTACATTTGATCTTCTTATGGTAATTTTGGGTACACATGTTTTAACAGCATCATCATAGCACTAGAGCCAACATTCCCAGTCGAGATCAACAGATCAACCTCTATGTTATTATTACATTTGACTGTCTGGAGCATTTTACCACTCAACAAAGCTCCTAACTTATTCCAATCTACGTTTTTACATGCACTACACATACACTATATTTATTACACATACATGTAATAGAGACAAAAGAAAATGTTATTCCTAATTACAAAAAGCAGACCTGTTCACATTTAACATGTAATATCGGTTACATACGATTTGCATGTTGCACTTCTCAAACTAAACAATCAAGCGTGCCCATCTACTGACCCCTATCGTGTTTTGTTGTTTTTGGCGGCCATCTTGGTTTTTCTCCTATTGATATTATTTACTTTTATAAATAATACTACATTTACCGTAACTGTCTACCCACCGCTGATAAAATATAGGGTAAATTAGCATGCCATGACAAAATATGTCTGGTTTCGATTTTTTCATTACCAATTTCGGCCATCTTACATTTTCCTCTGTAAAAAACCCTCCTATGACAGTTGAGCGTAAACAAATTGTCAGAAGTTAGTTAAGACCTTATACTATACAATGGTGAAAAAATAAGTTGGTAAGGAATTAGTTTTATAGTTTTTTAAAAAATCGCTTAATTTTCCCTGGCTAATTGTGCCATGTCCCGGGTTTCTCTCTTTGGGTCGGTATTAACTGATGTCCCTCCACTCAGACAGGGAGTGATGCATGTTGTCAAATACTCTGTTTGTGACTAGTTGCTATATTTAGATGAAAATAGGATAATCCCCGAATTCAGGCATTTTTGAAAGGTCACTTCCCCGGATGAAGAGTTGTTCACAGTATTGTATTTCCCCTCTGACGCATTTCCTTTTACTTGACCCAGAAAATTATTCACCGGCCTCAATTTCACAGGCATGATGGTCACGTGACTAAGAACAGTGGCCAATACCCGGCCATAAATGAAATTGGCCGGGCTCGCTAGGCAAGTTGTCAAAAAGCTCAGTAGTCACGGATTTTGTGCGCTGCTATTTGCACTGGGAGTGAACTCGGCACAGTTTATCAGGGTCTCTCAAATATTCAGTTAACACGGAACATTGAACATGTGGAGGGTCAATGTTGAAACAACGTCGGAGACGGTGGCTCACATTGATCAACAATAGGGCCTATGTCACCAGGTATCCAGTAAACAGCCCTATAGTGGTGCAATGCGGCCACCGTCGCTGACGCTCACCCAGCATATCCATTGTGTCTTTCTTGGGGAATGTGGGTCGCAAACATTCAATCTAACAGCAGTGCTTATATGCGGGTATTGAAATGTCAAAAGGGGTATGCAGTCGACAGATGAAATAACTGGGTATTCAATGATCATTTTTCATACTAAAGGCAATGTAACAAGTGTTTATATTGTACTAAGCTTACTACTGTTTATTTCTATTATGTCTATCACAGCGTCATGCTAGTGATTCAATCATGGTATGAGGTAGACTGAAATCAATACTCCAGCAAAACAATGACATTTTAATGTTTTATCATAAACCATTATATTTAATTATGATTGATTTAGGCATATACTTCACTTGCAATACTAAAGTAGATCTATACCTGGCCAGCTGTATTAGACAAATACATTTATTCGTATCGCATTGGGACAAAATACATCTATGTAAAGGTACTTGGAACCATTGTAATGTCGGGTACAAAACCCCGTCCTATAAAAGGGGCTTGATTTAGTGAAATATGCACTACCTGGTCATGGTCATGGTCATGTAATGTTGAAATTACACTACTGTATTTAAGTCCGGCAAAACGGCCAGAAGAACAGCTATAACCCTTTGGCTTCCAGGCCAAAGTGCATACCAGGATCCAGGAGTACTGGTGGAAATATAGTAAAGTTGACGGTAATTTGAGAATTATTAACTCATAGATGTCGCTCAAGTATATATGAACTTGCTGCAATTTGGGAACTTGCTCTTAATGAGGCTTTGGGTATGAAACGCATATTTAGTATTATTATGGAATAGGGCCTTGGCCTACCCACGGGCACTATTGCCTTCTGGGGGACCCTTGTCCCGCGAATTTTGACAGTTGACCACACCTTTAAAAAAGTCCCTCGATTTATATTGTGAACTCTCTGTCGGGAGATGAATATCGAACGACAGCGCTCGGTCTAAAGATATACATGCTAGTTAAATCTTTGTACTCGGATATCAAAACGTCTGATGGCCTTGAATGTCCTTGATTCCATAGTTGAATAATGTAATTTGTTCCCCTATATAGTTCAATGTCTGATATTGTGTATGTGTATTTGGTGAAAGTCTAAGGCCAATGGTACAACATTTAGATAACAGATACCAGCAGTTGCTTTGTCACGATAATATATTGTCGTTGCAATTTCTGTTTCTAATGACTCCGTTGTATGCATATGGTACTTGATGGCATGTCCAAATCGATTCAGTATATCCAAAACCCTTCTGCTACTAGTTATACTTGGATCCCCATTCCAAGGCAAATGTGTTTTACCGGTTTAACGCGATCCCTTGTCACAATGACAATAACGTCATCAGCAGTATATTGTGCTTGTCTTCTGGCTTTGTCTATCACTGTTCTACCTCCGATATATAGACCAATAAAACTACAGTGATGCTTGTGGAGGTTGGCCTGCCTTTGTCCACGGGCGTCTGCAGTTAATGGATCATGTAATTCAAAAGATGATTTCTCATTGAATATTGAAGATCGCAAGTAAGAAGCTGTTTCTTTAAAAGCATGTTCATCAAAGCTTGCTTTTCGGATAGCGGATTCTTCACTTATGGAAGAATGGTAGATTACAACGCCAGATTTGTTATTTTTCATTGTTCTACAATTGCTACTAAAGTGAGCTTGGATATGTCTTGTCACATAGTGCTTTTGCTGAATAACTACAGTCTTCGATCTGTAGGTGATTTAGATGTGAATGATGTGAGGTTAGTAATACAGCCCCTGACAGTGATATTATTGTGTTTTCAATGGGTTGCGAATACCTTGTGGTGTAGTCTGTTATTTTCGGAAAGACAAGTAGAACTCTCTACCCCTAATTTGTCTCCTGATAAATTTCTCTTGAAGGGGTGGTGATATTCAGCCTCAACAGCAATCATAATAATTCCTGCTAGCTTAGATAATATGCGGGCCATCCTTCAAGATTTTAGCTGCATTTTGAATCGCATTTGCACTATCAAGTGTCTGGCAGTCACATAGATGCTTCCTGTGCCAGTCTTTCTAACGGTATCATCACAGAACAAACTCACTTTGGTTAGTACACCAGTGGAGCTAGTGCATTGTGTTTCATTAATATCTGATCGCAAGATATGTGATTCTCCCTCTAAAAGCTCAGAACATAATGGCATGCTAATAGAAGTAATGTTTCGATAACACTTGCTGTGGTAGCTGATTCAGTATTTTGAATTATACAGACAATTTTTCATGGCGAGCCTTGCTGACTGTCTCAGGGCCGCACTCCCCCCCCCCCCCCGCTGAGACATAGAAGGTCCGCCAGGCCTACGTCAAGGCCAAGGTCCGCACATAAATTGGTAAATTAAAGGATACTCAGTGGCAGCAGGCAACCCCCCCCCCTTTTTTTCAACAAATTCTTTAAAAAGTCCCCTAAATTGGCTAGAATGTACCACAAAAATCTTGGGGGCACGCCCCCGAAATCCCGTGCGCCTCCCCTTTCCTTCAGATCCTCCACTGATACTGCAACCCCTCGTGGGCAGCACTGTCACAGTCCTAATACACTGTGAGTCCTAATACACATCGAGTCCCCAGGGATGATATATAGGCCCTATGCGCCTTCTAGAGCATGCACACTTATCCAGGAGGGAGAGAGGGGTAGATTCTGTGACGATCAAATTGTAGAAAAGGGCTGGGGATCTATTCTGGGAGGGAGGAGTAGCTTCCGAGAGGCTTGTGTATAGATGTTTAAAAGGGGAGTAGACCTATATTTTGGGAGGGAGGTGTGGATTACGGGAGTGTCCCACAGTCGCATATGGATGTTTAAAGGAGGGTATATTCTGGGAGGGAGGAGTAGAATATGGAAGTGTCGCATATAGTGGTGAAGAAGGATATACATTGCGGAGGGATGGGTAGATTATGGGAGAGTCGCATAACTAAGAGTGGGGGGGGTATATTCTGGGAGGGTGGGGTAGATTCTGGGAGGGCGGGATAGATTCTGGGAGCATCGCATATATAGTTGTAGAAAAGGGGGGTATATTCTGGAAAGATGGGGTAGATTCTAGGAGCCCCACTTGATATCAAAGTTGGTATATTCTGAAGGGAGAGTAGAATATGGAAGTGTCGCATATAGTTGTAAAAAAAGTGGGGTATCATATTCTGGGAGGGAGGGGTAGATTCTGGGAGGGTCGCAGATGTTTAAAGTGGGGGTATATTTTGGGTCGGAGGGTGGATTTTGTGAGTGTCGCATATAGATGTTTAAAGTGGGGGGGGGGGGGTATATTCTAGAAGGGAGGGGTAGATTATGTGAGCGTTGCACATAGTGGCTCAGAAGGGGTATATTCTGGAGGGATGGGTAGATTAGGCCTACCCTGATGAAATCGCAAGGCTCTGACACAGTGACCTCCATATTTAAATGTAATAGTTCTAATACGATCAAACGTTTATACCTGCTGAAAATGGCCTAGTTTTCTTAGGCACTTGAAATATTCGTGTCAATTTCATGGCATCCGAATTTCTCGGTAGGGGTGTCGTTTTTACACAGCTGGCTGTGGAAACAAAATGGCAGTCAGTGTGGCTGGGCCTCGCGCAGTAAATGAGTTAGGCGGCCCAGTCGTACCGGGTAGATTAAGCCTATGGGAGGGTCGCATATCTAAGAGGAGGGGGTATATTCTCGGAGGGAGGGGTAGATACTGGGAGGGTAGGATAGATTCTGGTAACGTCACATATAGTTGTAGAAAAGGGGGGTATATTCTGGAAGGAAGGGGTAGATTATGGGAGTGTCGCATATAGTTGCGAAAAAGGGGATATCTTTTCTGGGAGGTAGGGGTAGATTCTGGGTATATTCAGAGAAGGAGATCTAAGATGTTTAAGAGGGGGTGTATATTCTGGGAGGGAGAGGTACAATCTGGGAGGGTATTATATAGATGTTTAAAAAGGGGTATATTCTGAGAGGGAGGGCCTCGTATACATGTTTAATAGGGGGTATATTCTGGGACGGAAGGGTAGATTCTGGGATCAGAAGATACTTCACATAATCACGAAAAAGGGGGGGGGTAGATCCTCGGATGGAAGGGTAGATTTAATTATGATACACAATTTGTCGTCATGATCTAGATTCACTTTTATAATAAACATTATAACGGTGAGTCTTATTAATGCGCTGATACTGTTAGCCTACACATATATTATATAGTTTTATTCAGCAAATAATTGTCTCTATTAATTTCTGATATCATATTTATCATATCATATTTATCATAGTGAAGTAGTCTACTGGAACGAGAGCATACATTATTAAAATTACTTCACAGAACGAAATGTGCATTATACAATAATCCTGCATGCCTTATTATGTAGTTATGGGTATTTTTTTCATCAAGTTTAAAGTATATAGTATGGATGCAATATATATAATTCTATGTATTATGTACTTTATTATGTACTTGTCAGTACAATAATGTTATTGGCTTTTGCCTCAATTAAAATAATAATCAAATAGGCCTACCCTTCCAATGTTTGGAATTATATTTCAAAAATAGATATAGACCCCTGATGATTTTGTTTGAATAGCCCTTTGTCGACTCCAATGCTTTGAGTAATATGTGGTTTACCTGGATACTAATTTTCAAAAGTAGATTTTTTGCATGTGTATGAACAAATCCATTATGTCTACAGACACTTTTTTACTAAGGGGGGGCTTACAGCCCCCCCCCCCCCCCAAATCCCCCAGCTGCTCTTATGGCTCGCTGCGCTCGCCATTAGGTCCACATCAGAAAATTACGCACCCCCCCCCCCCCGCAAAGAAATCAGCCTACGGCCCTGTGTCTTAACCTTTTCTCAAGTTTTGTCATCAAATAGTTGTACCGTTTCACTTGTCTTATCACCAATAAGCACAGAAGGGTTTATTCTTTTTATATAGTTTATGAGCCAAATAACAAGGAACTGACCAACAACATCTCTGAATAAGCCTTTGAATTATGATATTAGTATACTAGAGCCAGTTTACAGCTAATCATTGTATGATCAACGTGGGTCTTTTTTAAACTGATACGAGAATAATCTTAATTATGTCGTCAGGTACCAGACTGAGATCACTTTACGAACTGATAGCCCTATCTCAAAACCCAAATCTAAGCCTACAAGATTTTAATTGTGATGTTATCATGTTCACATTCTATGAACTAAGGATGTCACTATTTTCATAGTATTACCAGGACAAATAATTACCGCATAAGCGGTGTTGTAGGATATAACACTGATAAATATATGTGCCCTTTTATAGGGCTGATTATTAGCGAACGAAACTGAAGAATTATTAGTTTGAACAAAACCATAACATTACAAGGATTTATTTCAAATAACTTGTCACAGGTATCAAATATTTTATTACTTTGTTGCAAGAAAAAAAATTAATTTTATGTTCTAGTACAAGTATGTTTTTTACAATGCATATGTGGGTGATAATAAATAAATTTAAAAAAACATTTAAATACACAATTACCATAGTTTTAACAAAAGATCACTTCATATTCACTTTTTCAAATTGCGAGGAAATGTGGTTTGCGATATTAGACGGTACTAGTGTTTAAAGGGTTTTTTCGGTATGTTTGGACAGGATGATTTTTTTAAGACGCACATATTCGGATTCCTGAGAAAATTTCACAATAGGTGGAACTTTTAGATCGTATGTACCTTTCAACACAAATAAAACTCACTTAGCTCTGAGACTCTGGGAAGTGTATTTGCAGCAAACACGAGACGTCGCTTACTGCATATAAATAATACACTAACCATTTACTCGCTAAGTTATCTTATTTAATTTTTCACCCACTTGAAGCTGTGTCTCGCTACCGCGACCCAGAACTTCAAGTGGGTGCAAATTGCTCACATGTGTTTAACTTGAGAACAAACATTAGCAAATCTTGATTTTTAGCTCATTTTATTCTCACTAACATTGATTTAATCGGCCAATAAAACACATTAAAAACGACAATAGTCGTGATTAGCGGTGAAAGGGCTTATTAATAATGTGTGATTATAACAGCTGTGAGATTAGAAATGAGGCAGATACTTGCTATGTGATGATGAGTAATATTGCGCATCACGTAGGCCCTATAGCTGTACATAATCTATGTGTGAATTCAACATCTGTTTTAATTCCTTGTATTTTTTCTGATGCCGATAGCAGCTTTATAAGGACGCGTGATATAGCCTACGACGGAGTATAGTTTGAAAAGTCCCAAGAAAATAGTATTTTCTTAAAGTATCGAATTTATTCGCTTGAGACTGCGAGCTGTCAACTCTAGCTCTAAGATGACGACGATCCAGATATGCGGTGAGTGTGTACACAATCTTTGTTACCGAGTTTGATTTTTATCCCGAGGATAGCTGAGCTGCGCGAAATGCCACGGAGTTTCAGCATTAAATTGCACAGCGAAGCCCAAGTCTCCGGCCGTCTGGACGTGTCTGGGGGTACCTTATCGGTCGAGCGAAGGAAAACGATCTAAAAAACCCACCATGCCCTATCACCCCCACCCTCACATCATCATCTGTGCATCATTCATCTCATCAATTGACTACAACGTTTTTATCGTATTACAATGTAACTTAGAAGACCATTTGTGCCGAGAAGTGACATAAAGCTATGATTTACTACTACTACTTGATTTTTATAAATATAACTAACGGTATACATTGACCTTCACTTTACAAGCTAATAGCAGCGTCTTGGAGCGAACTCTTTGATAACAATGTGCTGTGCAGCTCGATGAAACAAAGCGCAAAACAGTGAGATATGTGTCACGGACATTGACCGTGTTGCAACGCACAGTGCAGCATCTCGAGTGTTTTCAGCTGTGGCTGCATCCTTCTACATGCATTTTGTGCGTGTAGAATGATGCAGTGTAAATCGGCTATATGCACGCTGATTTACGCTGCGTCATTCTACAGGAGCGGATCTTGGATTTTTGATAGGGGGCGCAGTAGGTAAGTTTTTAAATTAAAAATGTATTATATTAGTGCTGCAGCAGACCCGCCAAAAAGACGTTATTTAATGAGCAACCTTCCATGAAAAAACAACATTAGTTTTCATATACCGTTGGAAAGCTTAAAATCTCAAGATTATGGCTAGGGGGGGGGAAAGAAGAACGAAATTTTGGACAAATCTGGCAAATTAACCCTTTGTAAACCAACATCACATATTTAGTTCATATTTATTTTATGTTATGGTCATCGATATATACTTGAAATGATATGCAGCAAACTATCCATCAGCCCCAAACACATATATTTAACCGACCATTACTTAAGATAAATATAGCATGTAAATATGAATTTATTATTTCACCCTTTCACTGCTAGAAAACACGCAAAAATTAATTATTGTCCTTAAAATTGTGAAAATGTTTTCTTTATAGAGATATCAATCAATAATATGCAGTAAATATTTATTAATTACCATAAAGTAATGTTTCTACATCTCTTTGACAACATTTTTTTGTGAACATACGTTAATAGGCAGACAATTTGATACCCAAAGTAGGCATGTTGAAAATCAGTATGTACTGTCTGAAATAAGAATGCTCAAATACTCATAGATTAATTTGAATATGATGAGAAATACATTACTAAAAAAAAACATTATATGTTTTCACTATTTCATGTGTGTCGGAGAAGAATAAAATTATAAAATAATTTGCACACCCTTTGCGCTCTAAAAATATTTTATTTAGAACAAACAAGCTTCAAATTTAGTTATAATGCTGCAGCAGACCCACCAAAAAGGCGTTATTTAGAGGGCAACCTTCCATGAAAAAAACAATATTTGTTATCATATACCGTTGGAAAGCTTGAATTCTCAAGATTGGCACTAGGGGGATAACAAGAACAAAATTTTGGACGAATTTGGCAAATTAACCTTTTGTGAACCAACATCACATATTTCGTTAAGATTTATTTTCCGCTATGGTCATTGATATATACCTGCAATAATATGCAGCAAACCGTCAATGAGCACACCTATCATGACTTAAAAATTTATATATGCATGATTTCATTACTTCAAGCACCCTTTTACTGTCAGAAAACACGCAAAAAATCGGATGTCCATAAAATTGTGAAAATGTTGTCGTCATAAATATATCAATCAATAGTATGCAGTAAATAATTATTAATTACCATAAAGTAATGTTTCTACATCTCTTTGACAACATTTGCTTGTTGTGAACATATGTTCATAGACAGACATTTTGATACCCAAGTGGGCCTATTGAAAAGCAGTCTGTGTGTCTGAAAACAGAAATGCTTGAAGCCCTATAGATTTCTCTGAATATGTTGCGAAATACATTACTAACAAACCAAAACATAATATATTTTCAATCTTGCATATGTGTCGGAAAATAATAAAATTATACAATAAATTGACACACCCTTTGCACACCGGAATTTTTTTTTTATTGAGAACAAATAAACTTCGAATTTAGATATATACATGTAGGTGAAATAATTATGCATAACTAAAACTGACCTATGTCTGTTTAAATTTATCGATAGTCTAAGTTAGCAATGCTGGTATTAATTAATTATTTAAAAAAATAATTAATTAACATTTTCAGGTATGATCATAATGGCAAGTGCCGTGCTGATAAATCAAATATATTAAAATGCCGAGCCACACAGTCGCTGTAACATCGTCGTTTTTACGTCAGACAATGAATCTCTGATGGTCAGAGGCGCAGCAGACAGAATCTGAATATATAATATATAAATTAATTAACCCTTGTGTTGCTGGACCGTATATAATTAACTCTTGTGCTGTTAGGACCGTATATGAATAACCCTTGTTGTGGTATATGCACCAATATGTCCACTAATAAAATATATAGGCCTACCCTGTTCATAATAATGCAATCTTTCAAATGGTGACACAAACACTCAAACTTGCATAAACACTGCCCAGGGGCAACTCTTGAAAAACCGTTACCCATCTAAAAGTTCAAGATGGCCGCCATTTTTCAAGATGGCTGCCATTAGCGGTCCACAAAAACTATTTTTTACCATAAAAATGGACTCATTTGACCGTTTTGGATGATTTTGGGCTCAAAATAAATGTTTTCAACAAGCCGAATGTACTACTTTAAAGCCTTATAAAAGATTATATGTAGGTGTTGTGGCATTTTTAACGAAAGTAATATGCCAAAATAACAGCTGACATACGGGATAATATACAAGGCTATGGTGGGTTAGCATGGGGTGTAGTAGGCTAGTAGAGGTAGTACTTTTGTTTAAGAGGTCATCCACATCCTCTGGATTGACTCCTGGCACTAGTCCTCGGTGCTCAACCTAACTCTCACTCATCAGTCTCAGACTCAGATTTATTTATTCGACATTTTTCAAAAGAAAACATACAATTTATTATAAAGAAAAAAATGTTGGCAGAACGCTATTAAGACACTATGTGTCGTTCTCATAGGGGCCACTGTGTATGAATAATATATGAATATATATATAATAATATTAATTTAAAAACTCACCTAGCACGAGAGTTTTGTCAACCATGCATATCCCAGCCAGCACAAAGACGACAATACAATGCTAGCTCGATGTACTTCCACCGTCTACGACGCTGGCTCAACATCAAACCTTATTATCTATTTGGCGTAAGTTTACATGAACTAACATGACTAAGGACATTTGCAATTATATTTAATCACTCCCTAATGTAATGATTTTTTTGTATGTATTTGTATATATGTTTATGTGTGTTTAGCATACACATCGCTTTTTTTGAGGATTTTATATTTCCTTGCCCCTTCAGCCGTATGTTCTTATGCAAAGTATACCCGTTTTATCATTACACATGTTCTATATTATAACTATTCAAACGCATGATAATATGCTAAGAGCTTTTGCAATTATATCTAATTACTCACGTTTTGCTGTTTTATCACGGAAATCGTTTTTATTGTGGATTTTAAATTTTCTTGCCACTTTATCCGTATTTTCTCGTAAAATCTATACCCATTTATTGTATTTCATATGTTTCATAATTTATGTAAAATAAGTACATTTGCAATTATATCTATTAGCTTCTGACTATATCGAATGGCGTCTTTTGACACCTGATTATTAACTTGCCCCCCCCCCCCCACTCAGCCGTTTGTTTTACATTCGTTCAGTTTCTCTAACACATTTATTTCTTATTTTAGATAATTTCAGTCAAATAAAGGTATTTTCAATTATATTTAATTATGTCCAATTCTGTTGCCTTTAGCATGCCATTTTTGTATGTAGGATGTTAAATTTCTTTGCCCATTCAGCCGTATTTTGCGATGACCTCTGTAATTTTTAATTTGCATTTCCTATACTAATAACCCCTGATTAATAACTTGCCCCTTCTGCCGTTTATTTTGCATTACAAATTCCTCTGGTATATTTCATTTTCTTATTTTAGATAATTTCAGTGAGCTAGAGGTCTCCAATTATATTAAATCACTTTTTCGTCTTTGTTGTTTTGAGCATGCAAATCGCCTTTATTGATGATTTAAAATTTCCTTGTCTCTCCAGCCATATTTTCTTATGTAGTCTACAGCCGTTTATTTGAATTTCAAATTCCTCTGGTATATTTCATTTTCTTTGTTTAGATAATTTCAGTGAACTAGGGGTCTATACAATTATATTAAAAAACTTTTTCGTCTTTGTTGTGTTGAGCATGCAAAACGCTTTTGTTGATGGTTTAAAATTTATCAGTACTGTTTCCATTTGACTAAACTTTACATGAACTGAGTGTCTTTGCAATTACATTTCTATCTAATTATTTCATTTTTTGCTGATTTTTAGTCCGAAAATAACTTTTGAGAGGATTTAAATTTTATTGCCCCTTCAACCGTACTCTCGCATGCGATTTCTAACAATTTCAGTTCCTCTTCAACTTGGAAAACCTTATTTCCCATTCGACGTATATGCATTTATATTTAGATACACCATTGATTAGATCATTTTTTTACGTCATCGGATGCTGCTCACACCGATGACAAATGATGAAGCTTAGTATTGTCAGTACCTTCAGCATTGAAATGAGTCATTGTAGATCCAAGGGAAGTTATAACCTCTTCTACATCACGATTATCACGCTTTATTCTGTAAGGTTTTGATTTTTGTGGCGCTTCCTCATGATTCGACAAACCAGCCATCTCGATCAGCTTCCCGACAATTGCATTACTATATATACGGGTGAAACGCTACACCGTCGTTTACAAGCCTTTATTGAGTCGGTGAAGGCTGCTATTCCAGTGTGTCTGGATGATGCATCAAGGTCTGCTTAAGAGTAAGATCGACTGGGTATGCCCCAATGTTGATAAATGTGTACAAAATGACGAACAGGTGTCATATGTTCATCAAGTCTTTGTGCGTACACGAAAAGTCCATGGCGTTTGCCCTGCATGCCCTGTCAAATAACATGTATACCTGAAGAAAATATACCTAATACGTCCAAAAATAGCCAGTAGTGCCGAGATCTTATTGTATTGTCGTCACCTTACTCCCCTTACTGCTTTATTAGGTCATTCATGGTTGTATATTCATCAAGATGGTCAATTTCGGTACCAGTAATCTAGGCATTATTGCCAGCCAGAATGTTTCGCAGATCTTTTTTGCCGTACACATCTAAGTGAAGACTGTGTGATGCAGTTGTTAGAATAAGATGTAATCGCATATATCTGGAGTATAGTATATTTTAACATAGAATGGACCAAAACATAATTTTTTTTTTATATTTGTGTGTTTTTTCCTCTCGGATCTTAAGGTCAGGTTATGAAATAGCTAGATCATGATGTACTTAGGCAAACTGTTCATTACATTCCTTTGCAACATGCTGTGGCACAACAAGTGTTTCCTGTACAACATCAAGCCGGGCTGGTGATAAGTCAATGTTTTCTATTTATTTTCTTGTTTTGTCTTGTTAAATCTCCCTTAGCTTTTCAAATGACCTTGGGCAGTGATCTTGAGAGACCTTTGCTAACCTATTCCACCACTGGCGACAACCCAGCATCCATTTTCCATACTCCCGGATAGATAGCCTTTCCAACGATACCAAACACAGACCTGGTCAAAGTTTTTAGTTAAATCAGCCTTATATCCTGCTCTAATTTAGATATTTTAGAACTTATTGTATACACTATACATTATTGTGTCCTACAATTTGCAATTTCAAACTGTTTTCGACACTCACAAATAATTAATCAATAAAACTTCTATAGCACATAATTATATCCTCAGCTGACCGAGCTCAGAGGCGCACAAATTATTAGCATGATCACAATCGAGGCCACGGCAGGCTACAGAGGAACTGGGGTGGGAAATCCAGATCAAATAGGTGAGATTTAAGTAATTTCCGGAATGTTCAAATTGTTGGGGCATTACGTATGGGCGCAGGCCGGGCGTTCTATATAATACGGCTGCACCAGATACTCCCTACAGTGCAGAGTGTAACGTCCGTCTCGTTTGGCAACAACATAGGCCTATAGTGTTCTGAGTAGTCCAGATGTAGAGAAAGCTCTTGATCTAGTCTTGGTTTCTATACGGGAAGAACAAATCTATTTTAATTTGTGGAGCATAGATATTTTGAGCATTTCGGCCTAACAAGTAAGTCAGCCAGATATTGCCCCCTTGGAGTCAGAAGGTGCTAAACTGCCACAAAGTGGCAGTTTTGCACCTTCTAACTCCGAGGGGACGATATGCAGGTTGGCTGTCTTTTGTGATTCGGAAAGTTATTGTGGATATTTAAAATGAATGCGAAACTTGAGTAAAAGCCAATGTAAGGGAGTTCTGAACGCGTTGTAATCTAGCGATATCATTTTCTGACATGCTGTGAAAGAGTGAGTTGCAATAGTATAGCTTGCTACTGACCAGTGCCACTGCAATTTTTTTGGCAAGAACTATTACAAAGTTGTTCTTAGTACAAACATTACTGTTACCAGTCCCTTAAATGTAACAACTACATACATTTTGCTGAGTTTTTTTATGGAACTATCTTGACGCCTGATTATTAACTCGGGTAATTTGTATTTCCTATTTCATATAATTTCATGTGAACTAAGGGCATTTGTAATGATGACAAATTGATTCCGTTTTTGCTGTTTTTAGCATGCAAATCGTTTGGTTTTATTATTTTTTAAATTCCCTTGCCCCGTCAGACGTATTTTCTCATGCAATGTATACCCATTTCAGTGCATCTATAATTTTAAAATTGAATTTCCAAATTGACAAGGGCCTTTGCAATTATATCTGATGACTTCCGTTTTTACTGTTTTACATGAAAATAATTTTTATTGTCGATGTTTAAATTACTTGCCCCTTCAGCCGGATATTTCGTCATGCAATGTATAGCAATGTCTTATTGATTTATGTCATTAAACATATTAATCTACCGGTAACTTCAAATGGCGCCTTATAATTAACTTGCCCTTCAGCCGTTTCTTTCTCATTCATTCAGTTTTGTTTTAACTAAGAGTCTTTGCTAATGTATCTAACTACTTCCTTTTTTGTTGTTATTGACGCTTTTATAATTTCTTTACCCATTCAGCCATATTTTCTTTTGCAATTTATACCTATTTCAGTACCTCTGCAACTTTTAAAAATTGTATTTTCTATTTCTCATAATTGTATATCTGATGACTTTTATTTTTATTCTATTGTAACATGAAAAAGATGTTATTGAAAATGTTAAATTCTCTTACCTCTTCAGCCATATTTTGTCATGCAATCTATACCCACTTTATAATAATTGCAATTCTGCATTTTATTGATTTTACATTATATATATCTCTTCAGATTAAACATAATATTTACAGAGGTTTTTATGTGGGGTTTTTTTTAGAGTAGAACTATCTTTTAATGACGCTTGAACTTGCCCCTTCAACCGTTTATGCTCATTTAAGTCATTTTGTAATTTTTATTTCCTATTTCACACAATTTTTACATTCGCACTAATATTTCATTTTTTCTGTTTTTTGCTGTTTTAGTATGAAAAAACACACTTGTTTAAAATTGTAAATGCCCTTTATTATAGTGCCTCTGTACTTTTGTTTCCCATTTGACGTAATTTTATATGAACTAAAGGCATTTGAAATTCTATCTAATTACTTAGATTTTAGTCTGAAAAAAAAATTTATTGAGGATTTTAAATTGTATTGTCCCTTTTCTCATGTAATCTAGACATAATTCAGTGCTTCTGTAATTTTAATATTTCATTGCCCATTTCTATGTGCAATAATCTAATCACTTCTGTTTTTGTTGTTCTTAAATAGCCATTCTTTTGGATTTAATTTTCCCTGCCCCTTCAGTCGTCTTTTCATGCAATTTATACCCATATCACTACCTCTTTAATTTCTATGCCCTTTCAGACGTATGCAATATATACCCATTACAGATCATATTTCTATTTTACATAGTTTATATGAAATATAATATATATGTTTTGCAATTATATCTAATGACTTTTAATTATACCTAATGGCTTCTAATAACCTCTGATTATTAACTTGCCCCTTCAGCCGTTTATTTTTCATTCGTTAAGTTTCTCCGACATAATTCAATTTCCTATTTTAGATCATTTCAGTGAACAAGAGATCTTTCCAATTATTTTTAATTACCGTAGTTTTTGCTGTTTTTAGCATGCAAATTGCTTTTATTTAAGATTTAAAATTTCCTTGGCCCTTCAGCCATATTTATTATGTAATCTACGCCTATTGTAGTGCATCTGTAATTTGAAATTCTATTTCCCATTTGACCTAAGTTTACATGAACTATAAGTGTCATTGCACTTACATTTGTAATTACCTCGGTCTTATAGCTTTATGGAAGATTTAACTTTCATTGCCCCTTCAGCCGTACTTTTTCATGCAATTTATAACAATTTCACTACCTTTTTAACATTTAAATCTTACATCATATTCAACGTATTTTTTACATGAACATGATTCAGATTAAGATTCAGATTTTGCTGTTTTTAGCATGCAAATCCCTTCTGTTGACGCTTTGATATTTCCTTGTCCCTCCAGCCATATTGTTTCGTGTAATTTATAACAATTTCAGTGCCTCTGTAATTTGTGTAATTTCTATATTGTATTTCCTATTTTCAAATAATTTTATATGAAATAAGGGCATTTGCAATTCTATCTGATTACCTCCGTTTTATTATATTTTTAGCATGACTGATTTTATTGACACTTTTAATTTCCCTTTCCCCGTAAGCCGTATTTTGACATGCAATATATTCCCACTTCTTAATAATTTATTGTCTGTATTTTATTGATACCTTAATTACACAGGTTTTCGTGTTTATTTAACTAAAGCTTTATTTCTATGATGCCTGATAACTATCTTGCCTCTTCAGCCGTTTCTTTCTCATTCGTTCTGTTCTTCTGGTAACTTTTATTCAATGTCTTACAAAATTTTACGTGAACTTCGCAATTAGATCTAATTACTTGCTGTTTTTAGTCCGAAAATGGCTTTAATGTAATGTTTAAATTCCATTTTCCCATCAGCCATATTTTCCCATGCAATCAATAAGCCTACCCGTTTCAGTTTTTATGTAATTTTAAAACCTTATTTCCCATTTCACATAAATTTACGTTAACGAACGGCCTTCGCAATTGAATCTAATTAGGGGATAAGTTCTTAGCATACATATCGCTTTCATTGGCAATTTTACATTTCCTTGCCCCTTCAGCCGTATTTTCTGATGCAATCTATGCCAATTTCAGTGTCTTTCCAATTTTTACCTTGTATTTTATATTTTTCATAATTTTATATGAAATAATGTGAAAATCCGTTGCCTCTTGAGCCGTATTTAGTGATGCAATTACTACTCGGTTCGTAATAATTTAAAAAATGTATATTTTGTTGATTATTTTATATGAGGTTGAAATTAATTGAGCATTTCCATAAGTTTTGCTTCCTGTTTCTTTTAATAAAAGGTATTTTAATGACACCTAATAGTTAACTTGCCCCTTTAGCAGTTTATTTCTGAATTCATCGGTTACTCTGGCAATTTTAATATTGTTTACTATTTTACATGAACTAAGAGCCTTTGCAATTTTATCTCATTATTTTGGATTTTCGTCTTTTTTTTAGCATGAAAATAGCTGTTATTGACTATTCAAATGTCCTTGCCCCGTAAGCCGTATTTATCATGCAATCTATACACATTGTAATTACTTACCGATGATTTTATTTTCCTTTGGCCCTTCAGCCGTATTTTTCAATGTAATCATTTCCGATTCAATTCCACTATAATTTTAATTTATTTACTATTTGACATAATATTACATAAAATAGGGGTCACTGTAATTATATATAATTACTTCCTGTTTTAGTATGAAAAAACCTGTTACTTATAATGTTAAATTTCCTTGCCCCTTCAGCCGTATTTTGTCATGTAATCTTTACCTGTTTCGTATTTATTAAAATTATATTGATTTTTTACATCAGATTAAAATTAAATAGAATAATTACATACGTTTTTCTGCCTGCTTTTTTGTTTTAATGACGCCTAATAATAAACGTGCCCCTTCAGCCGTTTCTTTTTCATTCGGTAATTGTTATTTTATTAATTATTATCTTATTTTTACATCAACTAAGGGTCTGTGATTAAGTTTTTTTAGTTTTTCGCAGTTATAGACAATTTGCAATTAAATCTAATTAGGGGATATGTTCTTAGCATACATATCGCTTTTATTGGCGATTTTACATTTCCTTGCCCCTTCAGCGTTTTTTTCCTGATGCAATCTATGCCAATTTCAGTGTATTTCTAATTTTTACCTTGTATTTCTAATTTTTCATAATTTTATATGAAATAAGTGCATTTTCAATTATATCTAATTCCTTTCAATTTATTCTGTTTTGTTTGAAATTAGCTGTTATTGAAAATGTAAAAATCCCTTGCCCCTTGAGCCGTATTTAGTGATGCAATTGATACTCAGTTCATACTAATTAAAAAAAATATATATTGTTGATTTGTTTACATGAGGTTGAAATTAATTGAGACATTTCCATAAGTTTTGCTTCCTGTTTCTTTTAATAACAGGTATTTTAATGACACCTACTAGTTAACTTGCCCTTTTAGCAGTTTATTTCTGTATACATCGGTTACTCTGGCAATTTTAATATTGTTTACTATTTTACATGAGCTAAGAGCCTTTGCAATTTTATCTCATTATTTTAGTTTTTTTGTCTTTTTTTAGTATGAAAATAGCTGTTATTGACTGTTCAAATTCTCTTGCCCCGTAAGCCGTATTTATCATGCAATATATACCCATTTTAATTACTTACTGATGATTTTATTCCCTTTGACCCTTCAGCCGTATTTTGCAATGTAATCATTTCCGATTCAATTCCACTATAATTTGTATTTATTTACCATTTGACATAATATTACATGAAATAGTGGTCACTGTAATTATATATAATTACTTTTTTTTGTATGAAAAAAACTGTTACTTACAATGTTAATTTTCCTTGCCCCTTCAGCCGTAGCCGTTATTAACGATTTTAATTTTGTGTTGCCCCTTAAACCATATTTTCTAGTGCAACCTGCCCCCATTTCATAATAATTGAAAATTCTACATGTTATTGTTTTTTTTACATGCTATATTTATCTTAAAATTAAACGTAATAGTACGTTTTGTTTTGAAGACTTTGAAAATTAACTGACCCCTTCAGTCGTTTTGTATGCGTTCGGTCAGTTCATCTGGTCATTATTTGCATGAAATAAGTTTCTTTAAAATTATATGTACTTACTTCCTTTTAAAAGTCCCCTAATTTGGCCAAAATATGCCTAAGAAATCTTGGGGCAGGCTACCGAGGCCCCGGCACACCCCTTTCTTCAGATCCTGAATCCGCCCATGGCTTATGTGTGACTCAGTGAGTGAATATTGCTTCACGTCGCTTTCTGTACAATCATAGCAATATCGCGACATAAGGAATCCCGAAGCCGAGACTATGTCCTACTCTTATTTCGAATGACTTCAAGGGTTCTTTATAGTACACATCACCATAGGCAGCACTGTACACTCCAGGCCTTTTAACAGTTTGAAGCACTGTATATGCACAACCACGACGACAAATATCCGCCCGACCGGGATGCGAGCCTGGTACCTACGTACAGGTTACAAGCCCCAGTCGATATGGCTTATACATAAATTGAACCATATAGCCATGTTACTCGGAACCCTCCACGGAAAATTTAAAGGTCAAATTATAGGCACTCCACACCCACCCCTCCCTCCCTACACTATAGCGCAATTTTTCTATATATAAATCCACTCCCTTACAATTATTTATTGCTAACCATAACTGGGCTTTTTCAGAATTTTAGTATGTACATAATATGTATGTAGAATTGATAAAATATGCAGGCTACTAAATATAACGAATTACATATGTTTTCAAATATAATTTTTAAATTTAAAAAAGTCGATTGTTATTGCTCTTTATATAAATCTCTTTAGTAGTAACGGAAAAATTGTATTTTTGTGTAATGAGACCGTAAAATGGTCAATTCTCGTTATAACGGCTGACTTAGGTATCACCTAGTGACTACTACATGTATAGGACCGGCCCTCAACATGTTAAGGGCCGATACGGCGGAAGGTTCGCGACAGTTGTGACCCTATATAATTAACCCTTGTGCTGCTAGGACCGTATACAATTGACCATTGTGTTTTTAAAACCGTAATTAATTAACCCCTTCGTTGTTAGGACCGTATATAATTAACCCTTGCGCTGCTAGGACTGCATAATTTTGCCATCTTCAACCACTCTCTATCTAGACAAAGTGTAGAAGGAATACGGAAAGTTTGTGCCATCTTACACCACACTAATCTCTATCTAGTGTAGGAGGAACACGGAAAGTTCTCTTTATGCCATATTCCACCACTAGTGGGGGACCATAATGTAATAAATTTGCACATTTGGCTAAAATTGTCAAAATTGGTGTACAGGCCCACAAGACAATACTCTTTCATATTTTTGATGGATCCAATCTGAGAAATAGCTGGATCCATCATTTTAGCCAAAATTCGAAATGGCCGCCACTCGAAAACCAAAATGATCATATCTTGGCAACATATGGCCCAAATTTCACGATGTTAGCATCAATTCTATATATTTGGATGACGACGAATCTATTTGTAATGGTTTAAAAGTAATTGGGATGAAATTGCATGTTTTAGTTCAATTTAAAATAACACATTTTGTAAAATAATATGTTAAAAACCGAAATATCAAACGCTGGGCACATTTAAAAAATAGTGAGTCACATTTTATTCATATTTGACTGTTAACAACATAATTTATATAGGCCTATACATATTGGTAAACGTCATCTGAAATTAAACTGAGTCATAAATCATCAGTTAGTCACATGTATCGCGGTTAGCAAAAAACATTCTTTGGACATTCACTGTTTATGCACCTACACTCACAGTGACATAGATATGTGCATCCCAGATTAGCTTTAGCACATTTGCAAATTCCCCTGATGCTTTTTGACAATTGATTGCAGTGTTGAAACAATGCACAACCCTAACATCTGCAAAATATTCAGCTGTTCATCAAGAACTCAGCTCCATCCCGATGGATTGTATATTTTGCTGCCTCTCAAGAGCCTTTCTCCAATTATATCCTGCCTGTTACTGAACTCGTCTAGAAGGCCGAAGTAAGACCCCCTGTCTAAGTGGTATGTTTTCTAATGTTCATTTGACACAGTCCATGCTTCGGTGAACGCCACAAATGTGTCCGTTATTTCAGAGTTGGCATCCGATGTAGCCAACGCACTTCTCTGTCAATACTCAGAAAAGAGGAACTAGTAGGCCTATTGCACCCAGTAAAGCTATGGAAGAGTGGGAGTAAGATGCAGTTTTGAGGACCAAGTTGTTTTTACAATTACCAGATAGAGATTGTCTGAAACCTTTTGCCAGAACTGAAACCAACACATATTTTTTCAAAAATTGTTCTAGTCGATCACATGGAAGGGTGTTGACCCCTGTACCTTGCTTCGACAATCACGTTTCTCTTGGGTTAAACGTGTCAAACTTTGATCAGGATAGAAATCTCAGATCAGGTAAAGTCTGGTTATTGTGGACTCCGATATCATTACTGGTCATGCATTACGTTCTACGTATTGTTGAAAGCTTGCAACTTTGATGGTTCCGATCATATATGGAAAATGACAGCAGCATCAACAATTCCCATGGACACATCACAAGAAGAAGTTTCCAGGCCTTCTAATATGACAGATTTTGTCCCACTCCTTCATCTCCCTCTGTCTGATAATGATGGTGGCTCCTTTTGCTTCTCAAATAACATAACTCCTCTATATCTGCATTTGGGCGTGATTAGAGAGAATTAAATAAATGAGAAAGCAGCGAAATACTTTGCTTCAGTACACTAATATTTTTGCCTTTAGTTCTCGATGGTTTGCATTCAGCTATAGACACAGATCCATTCATCATACGCTTTCATGTACAGTCATGCCTTGTCAACATGTTAAAGGCATATTGCATTATGTATATGCTATACCAGCAGAAATTATGTATCGTGTATCTGATGTGATGATATTTGTCATCACATAAAACGGATTGCTCTTGAGTATATAGACAGGAGGAATATAACATTTTTAGACAAAAGAGTTTGGAGAATTTGCCCTTTTTTCTGATTAGAATCGGACTGTGTTCGAGCTAAAGTCAGTACCACTGTTTCAATAATGACGGATGGGAGGTAACAACCAGACCATAAAGCTTCAATTACAAATTAGACAAGGAGGACCCTCTACATTAAAATATATATATTCAGCTCCACACAGACACTGCCCAGATGGGTTGCTTCCCGCCAATAATCACCACCGTCTGGGTTTTGGCGCATCTAGTTCAGCTGTCAATCACTCGTCACATAATTTCATAATTTCAACCATTTTGCTGGTCTGTAGTTGGTCAATTCTCATTATCTCAGCCTGGTGTGTATTATTTGCACACTCAAGAAAAAACATCAGTGTGTAAGTATCTTCTGTATCCAAGTGTACCGAGTTAAGAATGATATCAGAGGCCTGATTAAACCAAGTTTATTCTTTAACTTGGCGCCATCTGTCTTTTCATGATGTGGACGCACAAGAAGCTCAGACTTTGAGAGGGCAACATAAATATCTGCCGGTGGAGAGGTTGAGATGATGTATATGATACATGGTGATGACTTAACAAACTGTATTTGTTTTCTTTGAATCCACTATATATACAGCCAGTGTTACCATTTTCAACTCATCATATGATTTATGGTATAAGAAGACACCCCTGATGAGAAACTGACACTGTGTCGGCTGACCTGGCATTAGATTTTAGTTGAAGATAACAAGACTAGACTGTGATAAAACACATCACCAGCATGTTAATCTGTAACTTCGTGTAAATACCCCATCTGCCAGCCTTCTTCTTCTTTCCTGGCCCAGTTTAGCCTATATGTGCACAAAGGTGGCTTAAAGCCCGATTCATTTCATTTATTTGACCATGTATTGGAATTTTTGTCTAATGTGTCACTAGATGCTTTATGTTATATCGTCCCCTCCACATACAGGGATGTCACGACTAAAACTGGCACTGAGGTAGGACTGGGTCTATGATCACCGGCTTCAATTTTACATTTAGTTCTCCCGTGAGCTCACCTAAATTTTTTGTGCTTATAGAGGATTATGCATTTTTTGCCATATTTTGCTCTATTGACGAGACACGTTTTTGTAATTCCACAACCATCATCCATACATGCGAGCGATAAACAATGAAGTAAAGCACCACTACTATAGTCAAAATCTAAGAGGTCTTTCTCTAAATTATTATTATGCTGAATTGAAGCTTTTTTATTGACAGAGGGCAACATAAATAAACAACACTTTCAGATCGATACAAATAACACATGTAGTGCAATCTAAATCAAATAGTATTTGTCCTCTATATTTTCATGAGAAGGTTGTCACAAACTAATCATTAACCAAACACCATATTAAAGCCATAGGCCCTATTTTTTTTACTATTTATTTAAATAATGTCGCATAAGTCTGCACAGATTTCCCGTCATCAAACAATATATATCTAGCATATTAAACCCGATTCTATCAAATGGGCTTGTGAAGAATCAGCAGGAATGTCTAGATTGTCCAAATGGTAAAAAAAACAAGCGTATGTATATTTTCATAATGGTTACTTGGTTGGTTGAGGGAGTGAATTACGACCATAAATAACTATGTATTATTTAATATTTCGTGTTCTATTGTGTTTAATTAACATGCTGTAACGTACGTCATTGTAGGTATACTTGCAATTATGGTCAGACCTGAATGGGTTAGTAGATTGATTGAATTTCTATATATTTTGGTCTCAAAAACGCTAAAAATGGTCGAAACATAAAATATATGTCTCTAATCATGTTTAAACTGAGACTAATGAAACCGTTGACTTCGAAATATGTGAAATTGATGTTGACATCATTAAATTTGATCCATTGGTTACAAAGATATGATAATTATTGTTCGCAAGTGGCGGCCATTTTGGATTTTGCTTATAATGGTGGTTCCAGTACATTTTGAAGTTGGATCCATCAAAAATATAAATCTATAAGGTCTAAAGGACCTATAAACAAATTTTTGAAATTTTAGCCAGATGTGCAAATTTATACACTAATTGGACATTATGGTCCCCCACTACACTCTAATCTCTATCTAGCGTAGGAAGAACACGGAAAGTTCCCTTTAAGGTATGCAATAGTATATTTTCCACCACTCTAATCTCTATACAGTGCAGGAGGAACACGGAAAGTTCCCTTTATGCAATCTTGCACCACTCTAATATGTAGTAGTAGCAGTAGTAGTAGTAGTAGTAGTAATAGTAGTAGTAGTAGTAGTAGTAGTAGTAGTAGTATTTTAAGGCCGTGGGCCTATAGTGCAAAACAATTTCATATGTTATATACATAGGCTAATCCACACAAAACTAAAACCATATCTTTCCAACAGACATCTAGTATGAGACGCCCAGGTTATTCTACACCTCTCATTCAGAACTTTCAACATTGAATAACAGATTTTGGGATATCTGTGACCAGGTAAACATATAATTTTAAGCCAATATCTAATACAACGAGAATGATAATAAAATGCTACAGGGTATTTTCCTATTTCACCCATTAATGCTTGCTTAGGTGTGCATGTAATATCTTATCTAGTGTAGGAGGGACACGGGAAGTACCCTTTATATCATCTTACACCACTCTAATCTCTGCCTATTATATATATAGGAGGCACACGGAAAGTTCCCTTTGTGCTATCTTCCACCATTCTAACCTCTATCTATTGTAGGCGGAACATGGAAAATGCTCTTTATGCCATCTTACACCACTCTAATCTCCATCTGATGTACGAAGTAACATGCAAAGTTCCCTTTATACCATTTCCCATCACTAATTTATATCTAACACGCATGGCTTCATCCATGCCATTTTGCACCACTCTAACCGAAAGTGATGGAAACGAGTGATTGTGAACACAGAATATATTATTTTGGTAGTTTTAATAGATCTCGGGGATAATCGTATGACCATGTATGATTAATTTGCGTTTCAAACAGTGGCGTTTTAAACAGTGTCCAATGGACCCCCTGATGTATATAACCTAATATTAAATGTGGGCCTAACTTTGTTCAAATCTACCAAACATTGACGAGAAGATATGGCAAATAACAGCATTTCTGCCCTTAGCGCGTAAATAAGGCGGTTAAATTATTAAGCCATTCATAAAAAACCGTAGTTGAGAAAATGTTAACCCATATTTCATACATTAATTAGATGTCTTTCATAATTTGCAGATCCGGCCTAGTTTACGTGCATTACCCACCTGACTATTAATAGGCATAAGTCGTATTTTTAACAATTTATTTGAAATTGTTTTCGACTAAGAACACATTTTGTTAAAAGAGTTTAGATGACACAAAAAAAAATAGATCTAATACGAATAGAACGACATGTTTGGTGTGGTTTTTAATACAAATGGTTGTATCTTATCTTATTTATCTTAGTTTGTGTACCTTGTCTGATCAAAATATCAATAACATCATAGCAAGCTAAATACCAGCTCTAAGTGCTGAAAAATGTATTATTTACGTTTTCAAAAAAATCAAAATAAATATATGTTGGAATCTTGTACACAAAGGGTTAAGGTAATTTTAATGTGCATGTTGTAAAGTTAATTTGGATTTTGTATTACTTTTTTGATAATTCAATATTCTGTAGATTACGGAATTGTTAAAATATTATATTTTTGTGCTTTTGCAGACAAAAGGGGCGGGGGCCCTAGGGTAGTGGTTAGCACCGCTGCCTCACGCCAGAGTTCGGGGTTCGGTTCCCGGTCTCGGCGGTTTCAAAGAAACGAAAAATGTTTCTTCCCCATCCACGTGTGAAAGTTAGTATTGTGGGGAGCCTCCGTGACCGAGAGGTAGCGTGCTCGGCCTCAGACCGCCAGGGCTCGAATTTCGAATCCTGTGTCTGGAGGACAGTGTCATCTCAATCATCTCACCATCCTCAGGAGGTTCTCCTGGCCCAGTTTAGCCTATATGTGCACAAAGGTGGCCTAAAGCCCGATTCATTTCATTCGCAGACAAAGGGTGGCTATATTTAAACTGGTCTTTCTAAAGAACAGATTCTCATAATAATGATGCTACCCAGTAGATAACATCATGGGTGAGGCGTAAAAATATTCCTATTGTGTCTAATAAATCAAAATCTAATTGAAGAGGCAAATAATGGGCCTAGTATGCTGTGCTGTGGTACACAAAGGGTCATTCTTTTTACTTTTAATTCAATTATTTCTATAGTGAGATCATCTGAATACATCTACAATAGGCTAACACTAATGAGGATTCTTACAACATATTTAAACACATGGTTACAATGTAAATACATTTAGAACACTTCAAACTTCAACCATCTTGGTGCTTTTGATTAGAAAGGGACTTTAAATTTATTTTTAAATTTTTTTCTAGCCTCTCATCATAATATGGGGGGTGTGGGCCCTAGGGTAGTTTGAAAGAAACAAAAATGTTTCTTCCCCATCCACGTGTGAAAGTTAGTTTTGTGGGGAGCCTCCGTGACCGAGAGGTAGCGTGCTCGGCCTCAGACCGCCAGGGCTCGAATTTCGAATCCTGTGTCTGGAGGACGGTGTCATCTCAATCATATCACCATCCTCAGGAGGTTCTCCTGGCCCATTTTAGCCTATATGTGCACAAAGGTGACCTAAATCATATGGGATATTATCCCGAGGAGTTAAAAAGCAAAAAAAGAATGCTGCCAATGAATCTTCTGTTTGTTTTGTAAGGTATGAGATCCAAATATATAGGTCACATAATATGTTATACCATGGTGCACAAAGGGTCAAATTGACAAATTTGTCCAAAATTTCGCGCTTGTTATCCCCCCTAGCCATATTCCTGAGATTTCAAGCTTTCCAACGGTATATGATAGGTGATGTTGTTTTCTGGTGGAAGGTTGATACAAATTTTGGTCACTTTGCTGCTACACTATATTGTAGGCCTATTGTAATCGTTTGTGTATTACACAATGGAAAATTACATGAAAAGACACAGTCATGCAGAATCTGGCAACATTTTAATCACAAGAATACAATGTTAAAAATAAATTTTGCTGACAAAAAAGGCGGGTCTCCCCCACCCTAAATCCGCCATAATTCTGCGATGAACATAATTCGTTAGGCCGTGCAGTGTTATATTCCGCTTTATTACAAAATAGCTCCGCAAACAGACGACGTTGAAACGATGCCGGTTTAATGTTGGCACACCGTCGATGACGTTGGACCAACAACCACCCAGGCTTGGGGCCAAAGTACTCGGTACTTCGGTACTTTGGTACTCGAGTACCGATTTTGCAGTACTCGTCGGTACTCAGTACTCGTACTTTTAAAAAGTACTTGTACTCGTACTTGTACTCAAGTACTTTTAAAAATAAAAGTACTTTTAACGAGTACTTACGAGTACTTTACGAGTACTAGTCATATTAAATTGATTCAAAAAGCTCACAGACAAATTCTAAATCATTATTGCAGGATATGGGACATTCAGTTAATGATTCTTTTACCATCCGTTTAGCTAATATATTGAAAAATGATTTAATAAATACTTTGAAATTATTTCAAAACTAGTCCAATTACTCACATCAACTTTTAACAGAAGTGCACTTTTTTTTACAATATCATGCTGCTAATAATGCTTGTTCTGCCTTGTGTATACTACTATCCTCGTGTAGTTCACAAGATAATTAAATAACTATTCTTAAAAAAAGACAAGAGACGTTTCTTTGGAAATCAGGAATATATGTTGATATATAACATTTGCAAGTGACTATACTATACAGTAGGACTATCATTAAAGGGGCGGGGCGTGATTTTAACAATAATGTCGCGAGATTTAAGAATCACACTTACAACACCTCGTTCTTCGCAGCAAAGCCCCAGAAAACATGAGGCATTGAAACAATGGTGGTATATTGTTGGGCCAACGTTGAAGACTATGTACCAAGATTACTATAGGTTCAATTAAATATCGTTTTTGTTGGGACGATCGATACGTATTTGCATAATATTTGCACAATATTGGCCCAATTGCGTAGACACTTAGCCGACATTTCCCCAGCACCGAACAAATAATATCACTTGAGTGAGCAAGTAGTTTATAACTGTTATATTTATAAAGCAGTTGAGACTCGGTGTGGACTAAGATATATTAAAACTGCCATAGCTCATACAACTCAGTACCAGTGTTGTGTAAATATCAAAAAACACGACCGCGACAACGCGACGTCTTATCCACAGAGACCTTACAAGAATTAACCATCAAGTACGTAGTATTAACACATGATATAACAGTACTGTTCAAACAAAGACGGCCAAAGTACTTAGACGGCAAACATCACCCTTTATCTGTGGGACACCACTATTTTTTGTATATCATTATTACAAATCATTTATAAAGCGGTTCATCCAAAACAAATCGGATCGCTGTACATACTAAAAACAGGAAAAAATAAAAAATAAAAGTAGACGAAATTATGCACAAGTTTACTAGACGTCAGGTGTCTAGCGAACTAAACTACCCTAAAATGTACAATATATATACAAGCGTCAGGTCACCAGTAAGCAGCAGGTAAGCCAAAATATGTATTTTTTTATTTGTCTATTGTTTAATATCGTGATTATGTAGTTTGTCATTTGAAGCTAGAAATTGAGTCAGCAATTATAGCTACAAATTAGAGAAAAATATAATTGAACACGTTAGTGTCGCGTAAGGGTTAAATGTGTGAGGTTACATAATGAGTCAATTGTAGGCCTACGGCGGCTTTATATAACCCTTTCCGTCCCCGAAATGTGATGACGGACCGAGTATAAAAATAGATACAACACTGAGGTGCTCGTCCTATAAATTGCATACAAATAATAGGCAAATTTATCAGCCAGCGTATTCCCGGGCTGAACTTGTACGGATATACAGTCATGTATTATGGTAAACATTTGATTTGATATCACAGTCACCAGCAACTAAAGTGTGCCTGTTATCGCAAAGCAATTCTGCCGTGCAAAGCCAAAAGGCATTTATGTTCACTTTACAAGTTAGCAGATACCGTCTTTTGAATTTTCAGGGCAGAATTGTGATCCGTATACCTTTAATAGCCTTGATCTTTTCCATGACACAATGTGTGTTCAGGCTCATTTAAACGTGTATTACAGTGGCGGCCAAATGTTGGCGGCACTGGCCCAAAATTCTACCATCATTAGGACTACTGAAAGTTTTTAAACTAGCGTGTTTTGCAACGTAAAGCTTTAGACACAGACTATTTGTATACCAGCATGTGCTTATTTATTTATTATGATTCGCCAAATAGTAAGCCTACATGTAGCATACAATACGTTGTACACTGATTGGAAAATGCAATATCATGCTATTGGCTGGGACATGGCATCATGCAATATTAATAATAGGCCTGTCCCATAAAATATTATTTTCACCGCTCATATATAAATCTATATGTGACCCGACCCGACAAAATGAGTCGTCAGTCGCATATTTAAATATTGGAGTTATTAAGATATCCCGCACCTACACAAAAAACCTATAAAATGGTATATCACACAACTCTGTAGCGTGTTTAACTCCGAAAATATGACTTGACAAACTCAGAAAAATATGAAGTCTGAAATTGCGTTTTTTTTTTTGAGAAAATGGCATTTGATGTTCAAAAAGGCAATTTGTGCACTTTTGAAAAATACCACACGTATTAAAATAAAATAAATAGAAAAAATTGTTTCTTTATAATGAATTGCTAAAGTGCGACTTAAAACTCATTTTGCCGGATCGGGTCACATATATCAACATGAAGTAAGATATATTATAATCAATTATTTATTTAATAAATTTTATGTACTTAATTAGAGTTTACAACGAAAGTACTCGGTACTTGTACTCAAGTACTTTTCAAAGTACTTGTACTTGTACTCAAGTACTTTTGAAAATCCAGTACTTGTACTTGTACTTGTACTCGTCAATTTTTCAAGTACTTGTACTTGTACTCGAGTACTTTTGTCCAGTACTCGCCCCAAGCCTGCAACCACCCACCATCAGGTCAACATCCTGTGTTTTCTGGGACTGTAGCTCCATCTATATGCGCCGTTTGGGCTGCGTCATGCTGGTTTAGCCTACGTTACGCGGTGCTGTGTCACTCCGATGGCGATCGTTACGTCATGTTGCTCTGGGCGTTGGGCTACGTGTGTTGGGCTACGGATCGACGTGCTCTGCCGCGTCATTCTGCGTTTGTCATGTTTCGTTGCGCTTCCTGCATGTTTTTTCGTCGCACTTTGTCCTGTTGGGTTGTTCATGGTCCTGCTGCATCCATGACACAGTGCCGCTGCACCATTAGCGTCCTCCGTTGTGCCGGTGGTGCACTTTATTCTGCTAATCTACGCTTTACCAATTACACCGTGCCTTTGCTCGTTGCGTCCTAGTGTATCGTTGCGTCAAATCTTTGGTTAAAGCATTTGTGCATTCTTCCATGGTGTCTCCAGAAATATGAAGAATATTATCGTCTGCAAGAGGACTGATTCCACATTGCAGGTTATCAGCGTTATCATTTATGATAGATAGCTATTTATTGACGACGGAAAGTCTATGCAGACTTATGCGTCATTAAAATAACCAGTATAAAATATATGTGTACATGCCTATATACAACACGGTTAGTTCGGTAAAATCACATGAAAATATTGACATATGCATGCTATGTTAACTTAAAACCAAACGACATTATAGACTAATATATATTGTGGCGTATCGGGGGAGGGGGGGGGGGGGTGCAATTGTGCAATTCAATCACGCAGCCAAGACAGAATAACATGAAGCTGTGATGATGGTTTATTGATCAAGCTGACAATGTCAAGCTAAGCAGAGCTGAACTCAGCTGAACTCAGTTAAGCTGAACTGAGCGAATGACAATAGCTGACTCTTAGATTCCTATACTCAGGACGCAGCAGAAACCAGGAGGAAATAACTGACACCTAGTGAATGACTATACGAACATTAACGCCGCTATTATCCAATACATAGATAATAAACTAATCGCCATCTGGTGATCACTGAACTCTGAGAAGGCTCGATATTCATTAAATACGCGGCTATTCCGCCACAGTTAACACACCCTCTACTTGGATTTACTTAAATTCTAAAGTTAAAATCGCTGAATTATTCCGAAAAAGCACTGCCTTCAAGAGGCACAACTTTAGTCGTGGGTCTAGCAAGTTCTGTGTCTTTAGCCTTTTATTTTTTTTACTGATCTGACTAAATACTCTACCCGTGACAGGATCATTTATATTACAATTATCTTTATTTCTCTTGAAATAATTCACTATTCTCAGTAGCCTCGCAACTGCCTTCTTCAGGCGGTAATATGAACAATAATGGTTTATTAACCTATCTAGAGGTTGCTCATCTACGGAATGCACAATCGCTTCTGCACATTCAACAGCTACGTTTTTAATTTCCGAATAGATCTAGCAATTTGTCGTTTTGCGGGATCTCTGTAGACCACTTAGACTTGTGAGAGGACAGGAACCGTGGTCCATCAAGTCTGAGGAATCTCATTTACAGCGCAACCTCGTGAAAGTACGTCGGCCACGTTATCGCTCGATTTTACGTGTTTCCACTGTTCCGGACGGGAATTACGTCTTATAGTGGCTACTCTATTTCCATAACACTTTAAACCTTTTAGTCTCACTGTTAATATACGCTAACGTGATCTCACTATCGGTCCAAAACGTGGATGGTAACATATGAAATTCAAGCACCCGTTTTAACTGAACATATAGGTTTACTGCGAGTACTGCGGCTTATAGTTCGAGTCTGGGTATAGTGACTTGCTTGAGAGGCGTCGACCGAAATTTACTTGTCAAGAGCGCCACATTTATGGCTCCCTTCGCATTTATAAATCGATATACGTGACGGCACCATAACCTACTTGCAAAATGATGCAACTCAACATAGTCCATGGGCCAGATAGGGTTACCGTGCTTTCCCCCCCCCCCCCCCCCCCCAGAACAGTCTGAGACCAAGTTTTTTTTGCTCCTTGGACCTCTCCCGATATCAAAAGTCGATGCCAGCAAAAAAAAGTTGGGATGGACTACCTGTTTTGGGCTATAGTGTTGCACAAGTTATGGCACAAAACGTGATTTCCAAATTTCAATGTCGGCCAAAAAACTTGGTCTCAGATTTTCATGGGTGGAGGGTGCACAGTAACCCTCTGTTGCCCAAGGACTAACACAAAAAATGACCGAAAATGCACGAAAAATACGTTTGAATAGCTGTTTATAAATATTCTACAAGACAGAAAAAAAAATTATTGGCATAATTGAATTACTCGCCCCCCAAAACATAGGTATAGACACCAATTTTGTAACTCTAACTGCCTTAGAACTCAAGTTATGGCACAACATGTGATTTCCAGATTTTGATGGCGGCCATTTTGAAAATAGCCCAAAACAGGTAGTCCATCCCAACTTTTTTTTATGGCATCGACTTTTGATATCGGGGGAGGTCCAAGGAGCAAAAAAAGTTTGGTCTCAGAATGCCCTGGGGGGGGGGGGGCGGGAGGGGGTGCACGGTAACCATATCTGGCCCATGGACTAACAGCGGCATCGACAAATTCAGGCGGGCATAATACACCGTGGGTAAACGACCTGTGGCAGCTCTTTTAACGATTTCAACCAAACTTCCCAGTGTCTGCTCATTGAGGGTGGCATTTTGTTATCCCAATTTAATTTAATGCGATTAGCGTCTTGAAATATAATTTTTCCTCTGTGGATAACTGAGACTACGAGGCCGAGAGGGTCGATATAACATCAAAAGCTGACTGAACATTTTACGTTTGGTTTATGCAGGTTTGTTAGCTACAGAATCATGTACATAATAAAAAAAAAACATCTTGAGAATTATTCTACCTTATACCTGGAGCCTTGCCGTTAGTATCAGGTGTAATCGTTTTAGCTTCGGGAGCAAGGTCTACTTGCGGGATGCGTTCTAATAATAGGTTATAATAAGAAATATATTTGGTAAGGGTAAATCCAGCTGATCTCAAAACAGATTTGCAACCCAACGCTATATCAATCGCTTTATCGGACGTTTTACATGATTTCAATAGATCGTCCACGTACATGCAGTTATGTATGGCATACTTAAAGGTGTAGTCAACTGTCAAAATTCGCGGGACAAGGGTCCCCCAGAAGGCAATAGTGCCCGTGGGTAAGCCAAGGCCCTATTCCATAATAATACTAAATATGCGTTTCATACCCAAAGCCTCATTAAGAGCAAGTTCATATATACTTGAGCGACATCTATGAGGTAATAATTCAAAGCCCTTGTCTTTTTCCCCTACTTGGTCGCCTACTTGCAAACAAACTGACTGTATTACTGCGGGGATTTGGAAACTGCTTGACCCCCAAGCTTGAATGTATTGTCACCCAATAAACACAAAACATTTGTATGACTTTATGCAATGTTGGCCCAACGTCAAAGACGTTGGGCCTACATTGCATAAATGTCATACAAATGTCTTGCGTTTGCTGGGCAGGAGGACTTTCTCTCAAACATTGTACATTTAACTGATGTTGGTTCAATGTTGGGCCAGCGTCGCAGACGTTGGCCTAACATTAAAACAGCATTGGATCAATGTCTCGTTTAAGTAGTATCTTGTAATCAGTTCAGCGGCTATATTGATGCCGTCAATCTGTACTCAATAGGCTACTGCTGGCCTACACTTGACCGTCCCAGGCATGCACGTTTTGAAGCTGAATGATTCTTTAACCGCATCCGCACATTCAAAATCGGTAGTACTTTTGTGTAGTGAGAACGTGCTGATGGCCACACACCAGGCATCTCCGAATAAATGTGACGTCATACGTAATTCTGTTACCTCCCCGTTTATATCCCATAAGAATCGCATTCCTATCTTTGACTGGGATCTTAACTTGCGTGTACATGCACTCTACATCAGCGGTAACGGCGTACTCGTATTGTCTAAACATCAACAAAACGTCCATTAGCTTGTTATTCAAATCCGGGCCTTGAAGACACTGATTATTAAGGGACTTGTCTTTAAATTTCGCCGCACAGTTGAATACAGTCCTGACCTTGCCAGGCTTCTTATCATTCAGTACAGGGTGATGAGGTAAATACCAGACCGATCAGTCATTTAATTCTAACTCTTGTTCGGCATAACCTTCCGCTATGAACTTTCCTATATTTTGCTTGTATTTTACTGTCAGCTCCCGTGCCTCTAGTTTAGGACATAAATAACTTGTTCGAGAAGGATCCTCAAAGGGAATTGGCAGGTGATATTTACCCCCTAAAAAGGTTATATTATCTTCTCACAGAGACATTACGTGGTTGTCCTCTACAGAGTGGGAGTATTGGGTCTCGTCACTCGTTTCAATATCCCACAATCTCTGAATTTGATGGTCTATTGCTACACAGTGTGACACTATTGTATTTGGACCACAGATAGACCATCTCAATACCGTTTGAATGGCAAATTGTTTAAAACTGCATCAGTTTTAATAAAACCATTACCTATACCTATAAGTACCAGGCTAGGCAAACATACACTTTTGAACTGAGGATAACTATCCAAATCTAAGGCCATGGGCGGGTATCTAGCAGGTATATCACTAATCACCATGACATCAGATAATGAGAAAGACTGTTCCGGATCAGCAATATCAAATTTGACCAACTGTGAACATTTGTCTTTCGTGCTGGCTAAAGTAGGCTACCTACTTGATATTTAATGGGCGTTCATTTAATCTTTAACTGGGTAGCCAATTTTTCAGTGATAAAGGTGATAAAAGAATTAGTTGATCCAGTATCTAACAAGGCCCATGCTTCAACGGCATTATTTATACGCACCTTTACCATGGGGACATAGACAATTGTTTCCTTGATATTCCTTGACGCATTATCCATGGATTTAACTTCGGTACTATTCTTGTCAGACTTTTCATAAACGAGACTTCGAAAACGTTTGCCCATAACATTAACTGTCAATCTGAAACCAAAGACCGAATGTGAGTACACTAAAATTATATCATGAATGCTGATGGCTCAAAAAGACACTTATCAAAATCTCATTTGCTCACAATGCTACGGAATTATGATATAATTTGTATTCAAGAAACATGAGCAAATAGCTATGAACAGTATAGTGATTTATTTGATGGATATAATGCTTTCAGAACATACACAGCAAAACGAGCAAGTCGAGGACGAAATTCAGGCCGAATTATTGTAAACATCAAAGAATGGTCTCCTTTTATTGATCTTATGTTTAAAGCAGAAATTGCTATTTTTTTTTTTTTGAAAGCAGAAAATGCGAGACTTTCGAAACATATTACAATGAGCTTCACATATATCTCTCCCGAAAAGTCTACCTTTTATAATATGTATGATGAATCTAACGGTATTTTGATGTTAAGGGAAAAAATAGCAAAGTTTAAAAGAAGGAAGCTCCCTGTGGTGAACAGGAGATTTTAATGCCAGAAATGGGATGACAAAACACATTTCTTTACAGGGAATACTATTTATGAACCAGATAATTTCGCATTGCCCAGATTTTCAAAAGACATTTTTATAAACAAGTTCGGTATTGATCTGATAACGTACAGTAGACTATTTGTTAGCAGCAACAGATTTATTTGATAATGTTATTGATTTTAAAGTCTCACACATAGATGATTCTCATCACTTTCCACTGATATGTCAATTTAAATTTCAACAGACAATTAAAGAAAAAAGTGACGAAACAAAATATGAATATGATAAATCATTGCTTTTTAAATGGAGCTGCGAAGCTTCTAAAAACTATTGAGAAAATTTATTACAGGGTGAAAATGAAGATGGTTATAACCCTATGTCATTATAAAATGATCGTGTTAACTCAAACCATGAGCAGAATTTAAATAAAATAACAAATATCTTGCACACAGCAGGAAGTTTTCTATTGAAGAAATCCGGGTAAGTAAAAAGAAATCTAGAATTGAAAACTCAACCTCGATGGTGGGGATAGTGAATCTGATCAATTGAAATTGGTAAAGTTTAAAAAAATAACACAATTTAGACGCACAAATAACAATGAATCCTTAGAAGAGTATAAAGAAACTAGAAATAATTTTAGAAAACTGTGTAAAGAGAAAAAAGTGAAAAACCAAAAGAGTTTTGGTCATTGATAAAAAGTTTAACATGGAAACCCCAAAAATCCCCAGATATATCAGGTGGATAATGGTATGATTACTTTGATGAGCTACTGAAGAGAAAAGTAGATGTTAAAGAAACTGAGATGCAATTTGTGTCAAATTTTATTGATGAACACGATAAATTTTGTAATAAATGTTCTGAAAACAAACCTGACATTTTAAATTCTTCCTTCACAGAAAACGAAATGAGATTATGCATTTCTAATTTACCTGATGGAAAAGCAGATGGTATTCTAAAAGAAATGTTCAAATGAACAAGTGACATCATTACCCCATTACTTACACTTCTTTTTAGCCGATACTTTCTAGCCGATACTTACAGAGGTATATCATTATTGTGTACACTTAAGTTAGTAAAGTCTTTACCAAAATAATAAATAGTAGATGAGTTAAATGGGCAGACGAACATGAAAAACGACAAGAAGAACAAGCAGGTCATCGCAAAGGTTATAGTACTATAGGTCAAATTTTCAATTTACAAAGTATAGTTCAGAAATATTTGAGTAAAAAGAAAGGTCAGTGTTACGTAATTTTCGTCGACATTTCCAAAGCATTCGACACTGTCCGCATGGTCTGTTATGGTTTAAACTAATAAATAATGACATAGATGCTGACACACTGCGCTTTTTACGAAACATGTATATTGATCTACAATCTTGTGTGTGTACAGGCGAAGGCCTAACAAAATGTTTTACAAACACAAAATGTCATGATTTTATTGTATGCCGATGATATGGCAATGTGCTCTGACACAGTTGGGAGAATACAGAAAATGATTGATGTCTTGGGTCAATTCTGTGAAAAATGGGCAATGATTGTTAATTTAACAAAGTCAAAAATAGTTGTTTTTAGACGAAGAGGATGAAAATTGGTATTACAATGGAGGGAATGTAGAAGTGGTATCTAGTTATAAATACAATGGAATATTTTCAACCAGTAAATTAAAATAGTCGCAAGCTAAACGAAGTCTTGCAGCACAAGCTCGGAAAGCTATACTCTTTATAAAACAAGTTTACTATAAATGTGGATTTTTACGTTTTTCAACAGCTATGAATCTGTTTGATAAAATGACTACCCCTATTTTGCTCTATGGATCTCAAATCTGGGGATATGAATATAGCCATGTTATTGAACAGGTACAGTTAGAATACTGTAAGAAAATTTTGAGTTTGAGGGGCAACACAATAAATTGTGCTGTTCTGGGTGAGTGTGGTCGACGACCTCTTGCTGTACATTATATGAGTAAATGTTAAATATTGGTTAAAACTGATACAAATGCCTGTGAATCGTTACCTGCATGTATGCTATAATACATTGAGGTCATATGATGACAGTGGGAAGATCACATGGGCAACACATGGTAAAATGTTATTGTACATATCCGGCTTTGGACACGTTTGGTTATCGCAAGGTGTTGGTGATGAAACAATGTTTTAAAAAAAAATTCAAGACTGGTTCCACGACATAACTGCTAGTCATAAACTCACCTATTATGCAAATTTTAAATATACATTAGAACCAGAACGTTATCTTCATATCTTACAAGTACGGAAGCATATCATAGCGTTCGCTAAATTAAGATGTGCCAGCAATACACACTGAAGAAACAGACACACACACAGAAGAAACAGACGAGCCAACAGCTCAAAACAACGAGGAGCTATCTGACGAAAACGGTCAACAGGTTACTGGCTTACAAAGACTGTAACGGATAGTAAATAATTTAGCTATAGAAAAAGGCAGACATGATAATATCTCAAAAGAAGAACGTCTATCTACTTTCTGTGATGCAATGTACTGGAAGATGAATTTCACGCAGTGATGATTTGTAAAAAATACAAAGAAATCAGATGTTTTTATATTCCACATTGCTATTTAAATCCACCATCTATCTACAATTTTATTAAACTGATGTCTACACCAGAAGATAATACTATTTTTCAACTGACTATTTTTATATACAAATTGTTTGATTTGAGAAAGATTTGAATGTGTGTGTGTGTTATTATATTTGCAATGTAGGCCAGTGACCCTTACGCATGAATAAACTATTTGACTTTGACTTCATATCTTTGAATATGCCGCACTGGTATAACTTGTGATTTTCATTATAACACAATATGCAAGTCGACGTATTCGCACCCTTATTTTTACGTCTCCGGGCAGCTTTAACAAAATGGGGACACCTCTGTAAGATACTCAAGATACTTCCTTGCGTATCAATTTCTAGTAACATTGACAATTTCTTTAACGTTGTATGGGCAATAGAAATACAGTCAGCAAGCTGTGCCAAATCTTTACGCGATACATTTTTACTAGAGATTAAATAGTCAATTACACTCCTAGCTATCAGATTAGAGTTACCAAACCTTTTCTTTAGCAAGGCAAGTGCTTGGTCGTAACCTACCTGTCCCCCTAAAAGAGCACAGTTCTTGGTCGCCATTTTGGCTTCACCAGACGTAGACTGAATTAACCTCGTCAATTTACTCTCAGCAGACAAATTCATCTTACCTACTGACTCATTAAACATTGATATAAATACACTGTGATCCAGCAGGTCACCCGTAAAATGTTCAATTTCCAGTTTAGGGGCATTAAGCAATGTCAATACATCGTTAATGCTAGAGCCCGACTTAGCTGACTTTAACTTGCGAATCTGGAAGTACAATGTGTATAGTTATTAATTCTATATTCTGGATAGCAAAATGAACTATAAGGATGATTATTAAATCTCACATAAATTCTATAAATACATAAGTACATATGAACTGACAGTGATTGTGATACAAGGTGATAACTGTTACAATTTTAATTCGTAGTTTACATCTGCGTACAACAAGCAGGTAATCAATAATCCATTTATTTTAATTCAGCATACTTTACTCGATGCCACTTACAAACTATTGGCACTTGTCCCGCCCGTACGACACACCAAGGGTTGAAGTAAAGAGTAGGCACTGCAGATGAATGGCTATCTTAGGGTAACTCAAGTGTAGGGACTCTTCCCTGGTCCAGACGCTACCTGAGCCTGCAGAACTGCTATGCTACACCACAAAGGCAAATGTCAAACTTGCCACGCCTTCCGGAGAACGTCTGATAAGTTCAATGGCCGCCGAGATCTGCCACGAAACACGCAGGGCCAACCCTGACCAGGTGCCGGAAGATTCCTAACTCAGGACTCCTAACTCAGCAGAAAAGAGGAAGAAATAAATGACACCTGGTGAATGACTATGAACATTAACGCCGCTATTATCCAATACATTGACAATAAAGTAATCACCATTTGGTGATCATTAAACTCCGAGCAGGCTCAATATTCATTAAATACGCGACTATTCCACCGCAGTTAGCGGTTTTGTCAAGTTAAAAAAAATAAAAAAATCTGAGAAAAAGTCGGAAGTGGGTGCGTGGGTCAAGCCCCAACTCGGATTTTTTTTTTTTAATGTTTTTTTTTTGTTTTTTTTGTGTTGTTTTCATGTTTCCAATTGTTTCCCAAAAAAACTAAAAAATTGGATAGGCGGGTGGGTGGTTGGGGTCAGACCAATCCGAGTTTTTCTCGGATTTTTAAAATCATTTTAACTTGACAAGACCCCTTAACATATATACTATAGAAACTAGAAAAAGAAGAGGGATCAGAACAGATCCTCAGCGTTAAAGAATCATTCAACTGCAAAATGCGCATGCCTGGGACAGTCAAGTGTAGGTCAACAGTAGCCTATTGAGTACAGATTGACGGCATTAATATAGCCACTGAACTGATTACAATATACTACTTAAACGATGCATTGATCCAATGCTGTTTTAATGTTAGGCCAACGTCTGCGATGCTGGCCCAACATTGAACCAGCATTGGATAAATGTACGATGTTTGAGAGAAAGTCCTCCTGCCCAGCATTCGTATACCATTTATACAACGTCGGCCCAACGTCTTCGACGTTGGTCCAACATTGCATAAAGTCATACAAACGTTTTGTGTTTACTGGGTGTCAATACAAGCTATGGGGTCAGGCCGTTTCCACATTCCCGCAGTAAAACAGTCAGTTTGTTTGCAAGCCAGCGATCAAGTAGGTGCAAGGGCTAAGGGCTTTGAATTATTGACTCATATATGTCGCTCAAGTATATATGAACTTGCTGTGATTTGAGAACTTGCTCCTAATGAAATGAAATGAATCGGACTTTAGGCCACCTTTGTGCACATATAGGCTAAACTGGGCCAGGAGAACCTCCTGGGGATGGTGAGATGAATGAGATGACACTGTCCTCCAGACGCAGGATTCGAAATTTGAGCCCTGGCGGTCTGAGGCCGAGCACGCTACCTCTCGGTCACGGAGGCTCCCCACAATACTGACTTTCACACGTGGATGGGGAAGAAACATTTTTGTTTCTTTGAAACCGCCGAGACCGGGAACCGAACCCCGAACTCTGGCGTGAAAGGCAGCGGTGCTAACCACTACCCCAGGGCCCCCGCCCTGCTCCTAATGAGGCTTTGGGTATGAAATGCATATTTAGTATTATTATGGAATAGGGCCTTGGCCTACCCACGGGCACTATTGCATTCTGGGGGACCCTTGTCCTGCGAATTTTGACAGTTGAACATACCTTAACTTTAACATAACGAAAACCCGAATTTATATTATCTAAAACTACCTACTACTTTCGTCCAGCTAAGAGACTTGAAAACTACTCATTCAAATGACTTGTTAGACCAAAGAAATTTAGTTTGGCCAAAAGGCTAGCATGCTGTGCCCTATCAAAAGCTTCGCTTAAATGTCAAAAATGTGCATTGGCATCGCCCCCATTGAAATGGGTAATAAACTGTACTCTAGTCAATCGTGCCTTGACATGGACACAGCTTCGTAACCTGATATGAAATGGCACACCTCTGGGATATATAAACTATTTTAATTGAATTAAATTGAATAATGATTGTATTTCACAGTTAGTCACAATGATGTTTTTTATGTTACAGTTTGGCTCCTGTGTGTGCTTTTCATTGACAGAATTAATGGTAAGTGAACCAGTACGATTACGTTGTTCTCCAGATACACACACTTGCAGTTTATATGACATTAAAAGGTTGATCTTCAAGATTCGAGTGGAAAGATGTAAAAAATAATTGTGTCCGCTAAAATTAAAAAAAAATGTCTTTTTAAAAACATGTTTAAATCATGTCCAATACACAGTTGTCAATGGAAGATTATAATCAAAACAGAAGGCAAACAGTGCTTTGAAAGGGTGTCTAACAAGGATTTCTGTTATGGTTGTTGTCCAGTTATAATTCTTTATTTTTAAACTAGGAATAAATGCAACCTGGTAACTTTTATTTGATGTTCTGTAAATCAAGCGAAACTGTTTCTATACACCATCTATCGTGGTTATAAATTAAAATGATTTCGATTAAAAAAAAACATGCAAGATAATGATCTAAACCCTATAATATGTGTTTAATGGATCTCCTGATCAAACAGGAGAAATTCACGTTTTTTATTTTCTACAAGTGGACATTTATCGTATCCCGGTACATCTGTATATTTATGGTAGCTGGACATTTTGAGATAATAAGTGAACAAAACAATAGCAAAAAGCAATTAAATTTTGACGGAATCGGTGTATGATGATAATTTTAGATGTGCGGGAGCCAATAATTTTACATATTCAAAAAATCTGAAACAACACTGAAACAAGTTGGGCGGGGGCCCTAGGGTAGTGGTTAGCACCGCTGCCTTTCACGCCAGAGTTCGGGGTTCGGTTCCCGGTCTCGGCGGTTTGAAAGAAACAAAAATGTTTCTTCCCCATCCACGTGTGAAAGTTAGTATTGTGGGGAGCCTCCGTGACCGAGAGGTAGCGTGCTCGGCCTCAGACCGCCAGGGCTCGAATTTCGAATCCTGTGTCTGGAGGACAGTGTCATCTCAATCATCTCACCATCCTCAGGAGGTTCTCCTGGCCCAGTTTAGCCTATATGTGCACAAAGGTGGCCTAAAGCCCGATTCATTTCATTTCTGAAACAAGTTAATTGGGTTAATTTTAAATTAATGAATACAAACCAAAAAGAGTAACAATCAATAGGTATAGTACTTAAATACATATAACATTATTGTAAATACATATTTATATAACACATTACATCTGTTGAATGCATGTGGCAGCAAAGTGTCGTTTCACCTCAGTACTGCGCACGCTGCAGACTGAGGTCTGGACACAAAGCTGCCACATAGTAGCGCTCCAAGTTATACTAATTTAAATATACATATAAATTAAATAGACATATCAAATCTGTTAAATGTCAGACAAATATATTGAAATAATCACTAGACATAATACTTTCAAACTTGTGCAGGTTGGATCCGATAGTAAATTTGGGTAGGCCACTATACCGTCCATCTTCAATTGGCAGTTTATGGTCAACAGCTCTAAATTTACACAATAATTTTCTATTATATGGTGACAATGTCTTGAAATACTTTCAAAATACAAGATTCGTTTTAAAAGTCCTGCATAACACACATTGAGAAGAATTATTAACAACTGTATTTCATTCCTGTACATATTGATCTTGAAGCGTTTTATTGGCTGTGTAAACTGTGATCCCAATCAACTAAAGATCGAATTGGTGTGGCCATAGTCCTCGATAACTTAAATCGTACAATAAAAATATTGGGCTGGAATGAATATTATTTATTTTGGGGATGTCAACTAATACATGGGAACACGAAATATTGTTAAATGATGTACCCAGCCCTAGTGGACGTATTGGTAACTATAAATATATAATACATGTATATACAAAGGTGCAAAATAAGTTTAATAATAATATATAGCAAAACAACTTAATGTGTGTTCAGTTAAATAATGCATGGTGTCGTTTATACCAGGCATTAGAAATAAAAATCAGCTATTTATAATTTATTAAAAAGGTTAAGAAATCGATTCCTGACATGGCTGAAGTATTTACTACAGTGAGTTTGATAAAATAACCATTTTGAAAAGTGTATATCTGAACTTACTATAAAATTACAGGTACATAAACATGAATTTCGTCCTCTATTGCGTTTCCTTCACAAAAAGTACAATATATTTCATTACTAGGGATTTGTCGATATAGTCCTGTCTCTGTTGCCAATGGTAAAACGCCACATCTAAATTGACTCAATAGTGATATTAGGTAAAAAGGAAGATACATATAATTATGCTCGCTATAATAATCTAGGTTTCAAAAAAGTTCTTAATTTCGGCTTGAATGCTATTTTGTTTCTCCATTTTGCTTGTTTTTTTCTGTCATTCTACCCATTACAACAGAGACAGGAACATGTGTGAAATTATTTACATTAAGATCCATGTCTTCTGACAGTGATCTTATTATTTTAATCCAACCTCCGTTCTTACGTATCAGATTGTTTTCAAGTTTCGCAGGCAGCCTTGAATGTTCCATTTTGATAATGCGATAAGTTTGATAAGTTTTATGACGTGTCTACATGAAGGTGAGGGCCATTTCATCTCCCCTCGCATGGCACAATTTTTGTTTTTGGTCCCAAGCCTAAAAATAATCGTATGGACCTATTTTGTAATTTAGCCGACTCCTCAAATTGTCTAATTCCTCAAATTCCTGCAAATTAAGATACCACCATGGAATTATATAATTGTGTGTAGGTTCTATATCCAACATCTTTCATTGATTCGAACCTCGAAATACATGATCCTAATGATCTTCCTGCTCTACTGCCTAAATCGTTTACACTTATTTTGAGGTCCATGTTCTCGTTAAAAATAAAACCGAGGTACTTATATTCAGAAACTATGTCCAGTTTATCCCACCCTTTTTTTTATATTAGATGTTGTTTTATTTAGAGGTGTATTATAGGTATTTACCCACATTATAGTCAGTTGGCCACGAATCAGAAAAGAGCTTATTTAAGGTCTTCGTGTCGACTTTTCTGTGCATACCTAAAACCTTGCTAGATGTATTCTCAGACCTCTTATAATGAAACCCCGACCGGTTGTCGGCTTTCGTGTGTGTGCACTGGAGCTACAGAGTATTTTCAAAATGGCCGCCAAATTCACCCTTAAATTGACAATTTTACCAGTCAATCAACATTATTATGAGCAAAATACACTCAATAAAAAACAAAAACAATCTGTATGTGATATAGCTTTTATTTTTACTCTAATATACTTTAGGACAATATAGAGTATGTTCAAAATGGCCGCCAAATTCCCCATTACATTGACAATTTTACCAGACAATCAACATTATTATAGACAAAAAAAAACCTAATTAAAAACAAAAAATATTGTGGAGGTAATATAGCTTTAGCATACGTAAAGACAATATTTTTTTATCTTGGATCAATAGTGGAATAGTAAAAAAAACATTTTAATATTGTATTTAAACATACCATTCAAACTCTTCAATTTGAAAATATGACAAATATGCGTATAATCCAGCGCGTTTTGTCCTTACGTTTTTGTGAATAAACATCTTTTTATTTCTATACATCTTCTTCGAAATCACCAAATGAGCTCAAAAACCACTTAAAATGATTAAAATGCTCTAATAATCCATACCTGAACATTTTTTTTAAAGACAGACACCCTTTCTATCAGAGTAAAAAAAAATTCCGACAATGTGAAGCCTTGGTAGCCACCCAAGAAGAATAAGTTTATTTGACCTCGATCTTGAAATAACTCTTAAATTACCTTGGTGTCATCTTATATCTATGCCATATTAAAGCCATGAGGGTTATATATATATGTGTCAACATTTAATCTATGATGCCATTTGATATTTAAATGAAATCTTATTCTGCTATTACAAAACCATATTTCCACACTATAGCAGGCCTGATATAGATCATTATAATATGCAATACATCCCTCAATTATATTACTAATATCTCACATTATATAATAACATATGCGGATACTTGAGTGTCACGTATATCCATAATACAGCAATATAATGCCATTATAATGGCTTTGATCTAGGATATTAAAATGTCAGATCTCTGGTTAAATTACTCACTTTGGAATTTAGTGTGAGACAATCACAATTGTAACGTTTCGACCTGCCTTCAGCAGATCTTGATCACGCCACCCTTGCGACACAGTTAAAGTGGCCTTTTGATATAGGTGGCTGCACATAGGAGGTTCATTTGTATACAAACTGTCATTTTTGGGAATGACCAAGTGGCCTCGCATAGGAGGTTGGCTGCTCCTAAGAGTGGGTGCTCACAGCAGGTTCTACTCACTATTGTATTGCCAATTATATTGCTATGATTCTTCACACTGTATAAAGCCATATTCTGACATTATATGCTGATATTGAATACAATATCGCCACATATAATTTCATTACCAGAACTCAAACAGTCATATACAGTTAAACAAAATGTCATATATGGACTAGTTAATGTCATATATATACATTATAATAGCATGTTCTGGGAAACCAGTATAATATTTTAATACTATAACTCCATATTCTGAAAATATAGCTTACTATTTTGACCGTATACTGATAGCATTTAATACCACATACAATGATGTGGATGTAATATTTTTACACTACAGCTAGTGCAATATTATAGTATTATTATTTTATTAAAGTAACACATCTTGACACTGTAGTGTCCCATCCCATCATTGTATGGCATAAAGTGGAATATCCCACCATTTGAGTGTCATACTGGGGAATGAAAACAATAAGATTTCATTATACTTTTAATTGTCGGCATACCGACATTTTATTGCCATATATTGTCATTAAAATTCCATATTATGGTAGGCCCTACTATAATTATCATATATCGACACTATCATGCCATAGCATGACATTTCAAGGTTTATGACAAGATTATACCATCACATAGTGAAACTATAATGTCATGTGTTCACATTGTGATGCCATATTTTAACATTAAATTGTAACTTTGAGGTTCTATAATATAGTTTCTGTACACTATAGTACTGTACCATATATATGCATGTAGATCTACTATCATAATGTATCATCCTGATACATTCATGACATATCGTGGCACAGATATGTTAACTTTACTCATATACTATTTATTAGGCAAGATGAAGCGGACATCTCACAGCAAATATGTTCATATCTTCATCAACTAACTTTGTTGAAATGAGTCATGTCATCAACCATACTTTTTATTCAAGGGTTGAAAATGGCAGATTTAAATCAAAAGAAGAGGAGCAATTTGTGATCAAGCTGTACCATCCCTTTATGATCAACTGCTGTAGAAGTCTATTCACTTCCATGGTAAAAAGCAACAAAGAACGACTTACCGAAAACAGTTTATTAAGGTCTGTGCTGTGCCCATATTGCTCTCATTGGTATATCATCTCCAGAAGAATATGATTATCAGCCTAATCGAATTATGCAACCCATCAGTTGCTGATACAGAGGGAGCGGCGCCCTCCCTTCAGTATCCCCGAAAGAACAAACAATACTAATTTGAGCTTTTATAAGCTCCAGAAAGCACCATTTCAAGCCTTAGATTTTGACATTTTTCTAGAGGAGCATGACCCCGGACCCCTGTAAAGCACATAAGAGGATGACTGTGCCAGCTGTGGTGTGTATTAGAAATTACAATAAACAAATTGTCTTTAATTGCTGAATCCACCACTGTCCATCCGGGCAATGAGATGTCAGCCAATTCCTACTTTGTGCTCAGAGCTATGTCTACTGCAAGCAAATGTATTAATTCGCGGTGTAGTTGTGCTAGACGTCGGATGGGTTGTTCCTAATTGCTAATTAGATAATATGGTTCATTCAAACATGGAGATTCGATGTTTTACTGAATTGCCAACATTCTTATATGATATTTCTTTACATATCAAGAGCACATTATCGTGTTTCTTACTTGAAGTGACAAACTATGAGCCACTAGTTTATCATATTTTATTGGTTTGTTAAGCACAACCGGCATTGAAAATGTATTTGTTTTTGAAAGCTGATGCCACAGTATTTATATTTATGATAATTATGTATACTTATCTGGTCTCTCACACTTTATTTCTATGCATCTATTTTACATGTATGTTTATACATATGCATTATACCAGGTGTCATGTGTTATATACTATCGAATTTAATATCATTATTTTTACTGCACAGTATATGGTATATCACAACAAAGTAGTATCCTGCATATTTCATTTAACTATCACCCAAATACTGGTTCTAAAAATAGGCTGATCCTTGATCAATTGCAAAGATTTTACTAGTATAGGGAAAGCATTCGGCTTAACCGTTTACCGTTTACTAATTTCTCGTTGTGATCCAATAACTTGACAAATGTGATTTATTTTATTATAAGCTACATTTTAAGTGATACTGTGCATATATCTGGTACATTCTGTATCATTTTGAAAACGTTTTATTTAATTGTAATAAAATAATTTATTCTCATGGAATTAATTTTTTTGCGGTTTCGTTATAAATCTTATTTTGCCCCCCCCCCCTTCAAAAAAAAACTCATGCACACACATGCAAGCCGACAACCGGGTGCTAGTTATGCCTAGAAGTCCCCTTGACATACTAAAAAAGGTTTTAGGTATGCACGCTCAAGTGGTGACGAAACCCTACTTGGCCACCTCTGGCCAACTGACTATTAATACGAATATGCCATTTTTGACACCAGGAACTTACACAGTTAAGTAATTCCTGCAAGTCTGCTTCTGCGTCATCTGCGTATAAAAGATAAGATAATATTATGTCCGGACCCATATGTACACCAACATTAAGAGTTTTGTTTGCTATATCATTTATAAAAATACTAAAAATAGTCGGGGATAAATTATCCCCCTACCGGACTCCTAATATAGTGTTAAAAGAGCTAGATAATATATTACTAAGTTTTACACACGAGGATGCTTGACAATATAAGGATTTTTTAGCAAAATACAATTTTCCATCAACACCGTTCATAATAAGTTTATAGAGCAAAAAGTTACGATTTTTCCGGTCGAATGTTTTTTTTAAATCAGTGAATGAAACGTAGGTTTTCGCTCCATTAATTTCAGATGAGTTATTATAGAGGGAGCTGAATCCATTGGCCCATACATCTAGCACCGAGGATGGTTCAGTCACAAATGTATCCCCTTTGCGAACTTTACACAGTATTTTTTTAATTTTTTTCGGGTCAAGGTTGTTTACCAATTTCCAACATTCAGTTGGATTATTCCCTTTGAAGTGATCAATTTCAGCAATTTTATTTCTATTATAGATACGTTCTTTCTGGCGGGGATTATTGTCAATGCTATATCTAGATGATTTAAATACCTTATGTAAGTTTGACTTAGCTCGATTTGAAGCAGTACATTTCAGGTAACATTTTTCTTTTTCGCGCATACATTTCCAAAGATGACCCAATTCGTCATCCCAGTAGGGCTTAGAGTGTTTATGTCGTCTACAAAGACATATTTTTTATCAAGTACTCGAAATTTGTATAACCAGACGACTTACTGCGGACTGTGTAAATGGTATCACTATGTTATTCAGTGCAGCAAAGTCACTGAATATATCACTGAAATTTTACTCACGCAGTATATCTGATTCAATGCTCATGATCATCGAATTTACACGTCTTTGCTTCTTCATTGATGTCCGCAATCGGTTTTCAATTAAGTTGAACTTTGAGAATTTGTCTTAAAATTGTGAAGAAGATAAACAGTTTTTGAAGAAAGAAAAAATATATAGCATTCGAGCAGCATTATGCAGCATTTTTACCCACAAGTTCAGACTATGTGCTGCACAAGGAATCCAGGATGCAGGACTGGCTGTTCTTCTCCCTCACTTTCACTAGCAGACCGTTGTATTCACCACTCATTGTCATTGTCACGGCTTTGTCCACGGCAGTTTCCTAGGTTCAGGTCATGTTTGTTCAAAAATGCTATCAGGGCGTTGAACATCTCTGACCTTTGTTTGCTATAAATGCCACAAAGCGAACACAAGACATTTAACCAATATTGTTTTAATGTAGGACCAGCAGGCAGCATCGAAGACAGCAGGCCAACATTAGTTTATTGTCTCCTATTTACTGAGTATACTGTTTTAATGATGTGCCATAATCTGCGACGATCTTCTAACATCTTCTGACACAGCATATACTCAGTCAACAGCACGTCAGTTTCCAACAGAGAGTAAGTGTGATGCAGAAAGAGTCAAGCTAGCTTTCCAGGTACGCGTATTGCAGTACCCGTATTCCGAATATTGTGGAAGTCTTTAAATTTTGAGTTGTTGTGGCAACGCAGGAAGTGTGCCGAAAACACCATTTATCAGTTATTCACGTATTTTGTATTTTGGACATGCATGTCCGAAATTAAATTTCAGCCTTATTTCTCGTTTAGCTGGTAAACGCGCAACACAAAATTGAAAAAAAACTTACGCAATTCTAGTCTATGGACATGTTGACATATCATGGACATATCAAGGAGCCAAATTAAAAATGATGGTTTTGGCCCGATTGTGTCGCTTTAACACAACCCTCCTAATGCGTGTTTGTTCACGCGTCTACGAGGCTACAGTTACGGCAGGTAGTTTTACGCACAGCGCTAACCGTGACAAAACTTTGCTGACATTTCAAGGCTGATTGCACTCGGACCAGTGATCAGACAGTTGGACAGAGTAATTTTTTTTTTCATCAGGTGATTTACAATTATAGCTCAAAAGGGCCTTTGGTTATCGATTCATTAGTTAGTAAGTAGGCCACGTAGGCCTACGCCTATGGTACACGGTGATGCCATACTAAAACCTGCTGCATGATAATTGAGAATAATTGAATAATTAATTAATAATTTAATTAATAAATTGATTAATTATTTAGTTGATTGATTGATTGATTGATTGATTGATTGATTGATTGATTGATTGATTGATTGATTGATTGATTGATTGATTGATTGATTTAGTAACATTTTTGTTTACACACATGATAAATTGTAGTAGGTCATTTGTCTGGAGAACCTATTGATGATGATGAGTTAAACCAGACAAATGGATTCCAAATTCGAACGTTGCCTCCGTGACTGAGAGGTAGCGTGCTCGACCTCAAACCGCCAGGGCTAGGACAGTGTCATCTCAATCATCTCACCATCCTCAGGAGGTTCTCTTGGCCCATTTTAGCCTATATGTGCACAAAGGTGGCCTAAAGCCCGATTCATTTCATTTTTTGCCACAAAAGCTATGCATCATAATTGAAAAAGAAGTTATGTAAAATTACCGGAGACGTCGCATAGCATTCGAATCATTTTTTTATTATGTAAGGATCATCTCTTTATATTTATATTATTTAAATATATATTATTTAAATATAAAACCAACCCTAGATCCCTTCCCAGTGATCTCAACCGTGAAAAATAAAGTGCGGTACAAACACTTCAAAACATGCTTTTCATGAGCTACACATAGACGTCTATATCATGATTATTCTTAAAATAAAAGTTTAAGGGAATATTCTATTCACAAACAAGCGCTTATTAAGTTAATTAATATTAGAGTCCTGGTGATTTACCTGTTTACAGATTGATTTTGTAACAGACAATATATACTTGCTTTCCAGCTGGAAGTGAGGGTACACATTTTGTATTTTCCTTTCCTCGTGTCAGAGAGACGACCGGCTACTCGTTTGAAACTGAAATCAGGATTACATCTCGTGAAGAAGCTACAGTCACATTAAGTAACTCCACCTCAGAGGAAGCGATCATGGTGCCTGGAAACGCCACCTACGTGGGTGATAAATCACAAAGAGTGACGTATGGTCTAGAGGACAAGGGGTTCGAGCTGAGATCAGATGTACCTGTAACTGTCACCATTGGATGCACTGACTACACAGGTAGCTTTGCACCTGACAGCATGCTACTAAGACCTTTATCTGCTGAAGATACAGACTTTGTCATCACAAGTTTTATGGGAAGTACATCTTCATTGTATGAGCCGTGGTCATTTTTCTCCATCACGGCCTCCGAAGACGACACAACCATAGACATATATGACAATAATAGAGACAGCTATACAACCCAACTATTGAACAAGTGAGTCTTGATTATCAATGGATCTATTTCTAAGACTAGAAATGACACGTTTATTCTCTTACCGTGATCAGTATGATATCTGATGTTTTGTCAGTTACGCCAACAGTTTGCATGTTATGTTGTGTATAATACTGTTTTCCTCCAATAAAAATCATGTTATGTTACTTAGCAATTTGATAGAGATTTATTTAGTCTGTGCTGAATGTTAACTCTCGCTACCGTGACCCACAACATAAAGTAGATGAAAAATACCCATATTTGTTTAATTTATGACCAAACATTTGCAAATTTTGATGTTTTTGATGTTTAAAGACTCATTCATTTCATTCCCAATAACAATGATAAAACATATTTAAGACGACTATAGTGCTTAAAGGGTTAAGGTTATGCGTGTCAAAGACCTACATATGACCTACATAGGAAGGAAACATCAGGAAATAACCAGTTCAATGCTACATCTAGCGGATATCTGTAAAATAGGTTTACCTACATGATAAGAAAAGGAACTAGAATGTGCGCCAACATAAAAATGAAGAATGTCAAATCTGCGATCCTATTTTCGTGTTAATTGTCCAAAATATAAGACGGTTTGAAAATTGCATTATTAGACAGGCAAAAAAAATCAGGAAAGTAAACTCGTGAAGATTTTTTGGGATTGAAAGTAACATGAATAACTGTATGGTTTCTGAAACGCTGAATCCAAAAAAAATCGTTTCCAAGCCGCACTATGACGTCATATGTCCTAAAATGACAATTAAAAAAGGCCGCCATGCTGTGATACTAAAATTGTCACAGATTCATCCTAAAATCACATGTGGTGATTTTTGTGTCTGCACCAATATTTTTGGAGCAAGAAGTGTGGTGAAAGCATTTCAACTAATTTATAAGATATATTGGGAACCATGAAAAATACAGCATGTTATTTTATAATTTCAGACAAGTAGGATCGGTTTAGCATATTTTCAAGGGCGGATCCAGGTTCTGAATGAGGGGGGGGGGCAGGGGGGTTGGCAATAATATTGTTATAAATATTCAGGTCAATTTAAGGGCTTTTTAAAAGAATTTTGGTAGAAATAGGAGGGAGACGGACGGATGGACAGACGACTGGACGTCTGGGACAACGCCATAAACCCTCTCCACCACCACCAATATTGTTGGTAGGGGGTAAAAATTAAAAAGCATGGAAGAAAACTATAAAATGGTATAAAATGAGACTTTGGGTATGGCGGACCTAATTTGTATGATCAATTTGCATAGAAATGACGCGAGACAAATTCTGATGGCCTCATCAGAATCCTTGACCATGAAAAGCTATATTTGGACACCAAAATTATTTTGTTGTTGCCATATGTACTGTCCACGTTATTGTATAAAATGAGATTTTGGGTAATGATGGACCTAATTTGCATAATACATTTGCATAAAAATGACGTGAGACGAATTCTGATGGCCTCATCAGAATCCTTGAGGGACCTAATATTAAACTGGGTCTGTTTTGCGCTTTTAATACATTACGATCTTGTTGCCTTACTATTATTCTAGGTACGAAACTTACACTGTGGACGCCAAGAATCATGCAGACCGCCACACAGACTACACGGGCTACTCAGTGGCATCAGATAAACCTATCAGTGTATCCGCTGGTCATGGATATACCAGGGTAAAACGTTAACAAATCATCTTATTATAGGCCTATATAAATATGACATAATTATGATAATGTTATTCAGCACCTGATGTCATTGATGGATATGATTTTCAACATACATATAAATGGCAAATAGAAATTATAAATAATTATCCAACCCGAAAATTACAAATTTATTGATTTTTAAAAAAGTGTCTAATATATATATTTTTTACTTATAGATTGGATCCTCGGCATATCAGTACATATCAGACATGATGCCAAGTACATCACAGCTGGGGACAAGTTACACCACGATGCCAATTGGGTTTGGAGAAGCTGAGAATGGCTATGTCATACGAGTGGTGCCGGCGTCAATGTCCACAGAAGTAGAGGTTCCAGGATTGTTGTCACCTGTCATTTTAGATAAAGGGGAATTTGTAGAGGTCGAAATCGATGACTGTCGTGACGTCTATAAGGTTAGTTATTCTGTTGTTGTATTTTTTTCAATATTTGATAATATATTCATATAAAACTACCTTATTATTGGGTAATTAAGTTCATATGTCTCCACAGAGCAAACAAATGATTTTCTTCAGTAAAATGATGGGCTATCAATCATGCAGATAAATTCTCGTAGCCTAAACAAAAATTTTAATAAACTTGATATGTTAATCGATGGTCTTGATAAAAAACCTAACATAATTTCAATTGCAGAAACGTAGTTAAAATCGGACACACCTCTAAGTCCCTTTAGTATAACAGGGTACACATTATTTAACTCACCTAGAACAATAAATAAAAGTAGAGGAGGTGGAGTAGCTTTATATGTTGATAACAATTTCGATTCAACCCTTATAAACAAATTTACAGTTGAAAACGGTTATTTTGAATGTATAGGTATTCTTATCAAATCAGCAAATAATAGAGTTACAAATATTGTAAGTTTATATAGACCACCCGACACTTCCATAAACGATTTCACTGCAAGTATTGAAGATCTTTTAAAGAATAAAAATCAGCAGACTTATGATGTGGGGACTTTAACATATATCCAATCAAATATAAACAACATGAGCAGACAGATATATTTGTCAATAAAATGTTTTCGCTAGGATATAAGCCCCTAATAAATAAACCTACACGATTTACTGCTTACACATCAACATTAATGGACAATATTTTCACAAATGAGCTTGACTTGAAGCATAGAAGTGGTGTTGTTATAGCTGACATCAGTGATCATCTCCCAATAATCATCAACAGTTTATCTATCAAGAACTCATTCAGATCACACAAACGTAACATGTTACATAAGGATACATTTATAAAAGAGCTAAAAAATACAGACTGGGATTTTATAACAAATTCTACTGATACAGTAGTTATAATACATTCATTGTTTTTTCTCAATTCATTAGACAAACACTGTCCATATGAATCCAAGCTGATACAGATAAAACCTAATAAGAAACCATGGCTTAGTAAACCCCTTATTACAACTTACAAGAAAAAGAATTTTTATATAAATCGTTATTATCTAAAAAAAAACAATTAAAGCAGAAAGTAAATATAAACTCTATAAGAACATGCTAACGACTATCTTAAGAAAAGCTGAAAAAATAAATAAATCTAATATTAAAAAAACATGGGGGGCATTAAATGTTATTATTAAAAACAAATTCAATCAGCAGTTCCACTATCCGAGTTTAATTTTGATAATAAAATATATAAGGAAAAAAGGCTGTAGCCAATGGATTCAATAATTTTTTTGTCAATGTAGGACCAAAATTAGCTAAAGATATTGAAGAAACAGAAGGATCAATTTTTGATAATATGAATAACCCTTAAAAAGGAGCATTTTTCTTGGAACCTGTCACTATACATGTAAATAAGACATCCATGGATCACTCTGGTATTAATATTGCTTTGTTAAAGGAGTGCATTTCTTTTATAGTCAAACCAGTATGCCACATAGCTAACAGTTCTTTTGCAATGGGAATTTTCCCCGAACATATGAAAATAGCCAAGGTAATTCCTATCTTTAAATCAGGAAAGAAAGATTCTTTTACAAATTACAGCCCAGTTTCTTTATTACCACAATTCTCAAAGAAATTGGAAAAACTTTTTAATAATGGTTGGATAAGTTTTTGGAGATTAATGATATACTATCAAATAAACAATATGGTTTCAGAAAAATTGTACAACTTATCATGCCGTGATTGATTTACATGAACAACTCACCATATCGGTAGATGATAAACTGTGTACAATTGGTGTTTTTAGTGATTTATAAAAGGCTTTTGACACCATTTCTCATTCACTGTTGTTACAAAAACTAAACAGATATGGTATTAGAGGTATAGCTAATTCATGGTTGAGCAGTTACTTACAAAAAAGATCTCAATATGTATTTTATAATAACGAAAACTCTGATGCAATGAATATCTGTTGTGGTGTTCCGCAGGGTAGTATCCTTGGACCCAAACTGTTTATTTTATATATAACTGATGTGGTCAATGTATCAAAGATTTTTAAATTTATTATATTTGCAGATGACACAAACTTATTTTGTACTAGTACAGATATTGTGAGTTTGAGTGTAACTGGCTGTAATGAGTTAATGAAACTGAAAAAGTGGTTTGCTTTAAACAAATTATCATTAAATATCAACAAGACAAATTACATGATTTTCTGTAAAACTAAACACATAAGATAATATTCAAATTAGTATTGGAAATAAGCTGATTGATAAGGTGAATGAAACCAAATTTTTAGGAGTTATAATCGATGATCAATTAAATTGGCAAAGTCATATAAAACAAACTGTTACAAAGTTACACAAGTACTACTATATAATAAGGCTAATAGATTGTTATCCATGGCGTAATTAACTATGCTATATAATAGTCTATGTTTGCCATACAAGCTGTACTGTTGTGGAATTTGGGGTAGAGCCAGTGCATACCGTTTAAATAAAATAACGCTGTTACAGAAAAAAAATATCAGATTGGTTCACAAAGCTTTTTACCGGGAACACACAAAACCATTATTTCAAATTTCAAATATTCTTATGTTTTCAGATCTACTCCAGTATGCTATGTCAATTTTAATGTTCAAAGCTTTTCATAATCTTCTTCCTGCTAACATACAAAATATTTTTAAAATTCATATAAATATAAGATCAAGTAGGAGGCAAAACATGTTTCCCATAAACTATTCTCGCACAAATTGTACTAATGTAGGAAAAAGGTTATGGAATGATTTACCTGTTGATCTGAAGAATATATCGTCAATTTATCTTTTCAAAAATAATATATAGTTCAGCTTTTTACAATGTTATTGAATCATGGTGAGGAGGTTTACATTGTTAATTTTTCTGTGTAGTTTTTGCTTATGAGAGGTATTATGGACTCTTTTCTCTTGACATGTTATAGGCTTGCTATAGACTTGTCATTACATTATGTGCGAGACCCTTTGTTGCAACGGGTCATCGCGAAATAAATTTAATATTATTTTGCTATAGGCTGGTTATAGACGTTTTCACTAGATTATGTGTGAAACCATTTTTCATGTAGATGCAGTTGTGGTGATACATTTTACTGGGGTAATTATTAAACTTGTGATTTTTACTTAATTAGAAGTAAGTAAGTAAGTAAAATGTTTGCTTTACTTCACTTTTCGGCCAGTATGGCCATTTAAGTGAAAATTCCAGGTATTACAATATCCCATATTGTATAGTTAAAGTAGTAAAGGAAAGACAAAGCCAATAAAAGCATGATCGTACTAAAATATTCAGTTTAAAGTGTTTGATATGATAAGATGACGATGCTCCTGGCACCTATATGTAACGAGTCTGATGACATGTTGTAGCGCCTGCACTACAACACAGTTTAATGAGTATAAAAATATCAGTATAAATAATGTAAAATATGAAGTTATTATAAAATGAACGACTTATCAAGTCACTATATCTCCATGAAATTGGGGTGATTGTGTAAAAACTACAAGTCTAAGTCTAATAATTAAACATATAATATAGGTTACATTCCCGAAGGAACTGAATAATAAAACCAGCAGGGGTGTCCCTGAATAGCTCAAATAAAGAATTAAATGCAAAATACTTCCTTCTGATGTGCGCATATTTCGCACAACTGAGAAGGACATGTCTTACAGTGAGACGAGTATTGCAGCACATAGGTCGCAATTCTCCTCTCAATAAATAGCCGTTTGTGAAATAGGCATGTCCAATTCTGGCCCTGCATAAGACAACGTCATCTCTTCGGCGTTCCATTGGTGTAAAATATCGCTTAATGATTGGTTGTACCTCGAACAATTTGCTGGTGACATTGATGTTCCATTCACCTTGCAAAATGTCCTCAAGGTAGACAGAGATGTTGTACTTGAAATCAGTATATGGTATATAATAAAACTGTTTCGTCTTATCCAGGGCAGCCTTGGCCAAAACATCAGCCCGTTCATTGCCCTGTATTCCAATATGGCTGGGTACCCAGCAAAAAACGATGTCCTTGTGCCCAGACAAGTAGTGACACATATGCAAAATATTGGAAACAATTGGGTTGTTGAGTTTTTGACTCTTAAGAGCCTGCAATGAAGATAGCGAGTCTGTGATGATCATGAACTCCTCGTCACTACTATCCCAGATGTATTCGATGGCAGATTCAATAGCTAACAGCTCTGCTGTGCAAATTGAAGCCTCGTCGTTGATGCGGCAGCTAAATTCATGATCATCACAGACAAAGGACATAGCTGTCCTCTTGTCTTCCTTTGATCCGTCAGTATACACCTTCCGGTGCCTCGGAAATCTACAAAATAACTCAAGCAACATGCACTGGAAGACAAGGGGACAGGTGTCTCCTTTCCTGAGATCTGAGAGGTTAAAAAGTATATTAGGCTGTTGGAGAAGCCAGGGTGGACATTCTGGTGGGCGCACAACGCTAATTGCGTCGAGCTCCACCTCCATGTCCTCCAGATGGGGTTGAAGCCTTATACCCAAAGTAGGTATAGTCCCTGGCTTGTTATTAAACAGTCTCTTGTATTCAGGGTTGACAACACACGAGTATGCCGGGTTCTCAGGATTTGCTTTCATTTTCATATAGTATTGCAGGCTCAGCTTCAACCGGCGAGTCTCTAAAGAGGGCTCACCAATCTCCACCTGAAGACTTTCGATGGGTGATGTTCGAAATGCCCCTGAGCATAATCTCAAACCTTGGTTCGCGATTGGATCAAGTACTGCTAAGTACGATCGTCTCGCTGAACCATAAACAATACAACCATAATCCAGTTTAGATCTGATGTGAGACCGGTAAATCCTCAGTAAGGTTGTCCGGTCACCACCCCAATCCTTGCTGGATATAACTCGTAGTAATTGTGATGCTTTCCTACACTTATCTTTCATATATTTGATGTGTGGAATAAAACTGAGCTTCTTGTCGAAAAAAAGACCAAGAAATTTGACCTGCTCTTCAACAGGAAGCTGTTGTCCATATAGTTTGAGATTAGGCTCAGGCTGTAAACCATTTTTTTTACAAAAATGTACACATAAAGTTTTTGTGGGAGAAAATTTAAAGCCGTTCTCATCCGCACAAGTCACCAACTTATCGAGGCAACCTTGCAGGCGCCTCTCAATTATTGCCATATTGCTTGACTGGCAGTAAACAGCCAGATCATCAACATATAATGATTTTTCAATATCGTCTGGTAAAGCATCAATTATACTGGTTATTTTACCGGTAAATAGAGTTGGTGAAAGGATACTACCTTGTGGAACACCCTCCTCCTGTGGATTTAGTGAAGAGTGGGTGTTGTCCAAGCGGACTTTAAATTTTCTCCCCTTTAAAAAATTGTCAATGAATAAGGGTAATCTACCCTTCAGGCCCATTTCGTGGAGATCTTTCATGATACCACCCTTCCATGTGGTATCATAGGCCTTTTCTAAATCAAAAAATAATCCAACTGTATGTTGATTTTTAACAAAACCTTGACGGATATAAGTCTCTAGTCTGACCAAATGGTCTGTGGTGCTTTTTCCTTTTTGAAAACCACATTGATATTTAGTTATTATGTTATTGTCTTGTAAAAACCATGTGAGACGATGATTGATCATGCGCTCCATGATTTTGCAAAGACAACTTGTCAATGCTATTGGCCTATAATTATTAGGATCTGTTCGATCTTTTCCAGGTTTAGGGATCGGGATCACTGTTGCTTCTCTCCATCCATCTGGGAAATCCTGAGATTGCCACAGATCATTCAAGAGTAGAAGCAACAGATCAAGTGATACATCAGGCAAATGTTTCAGAAACTGGTAGTGAATTTCATCAGGGCCAGTTGCCGAATCAGTTGCCTGAGCGATAGATTTAATTAGTTCTCGTTTAGAGAAATTAACTTGTACTTTTCGTCATTATCTGACTCAAAGTCCAATGTGTTCTCCTTCTCCTTGTCCCTAATCTTTCGAAATTTTTCCTGATAATGATCTGGCGATGATTTAGCAGCGAAGGATGTCGCCAGCGTTTCTGCAATATCCGTTTTATTGGTTATTGTGTCAGAATCAGTGACAAGGTACTTGATGGTTTTATCTTTCCTCTTGCCACTGATCCTGCGCAGCATTTGCCAAGTATGTTTTGCCGATGTATTATTATTTAGTGTGGAGACATATGCTCTCCAAGATTGCCGCTTGGCTTCACTGATTGTGCAGCGAGCTTTAGCGTAATCTTTCTTATATCCGTCAAGGTTTTGTCTAGTTGGATGTTTTTTAAATTTTTGCAAGGATTTTTTCCTTTTGTCCATTGCCTTTCGGCAACCTTCATCAAACCAGGGTTTGTCGAGTTTTTTGGGAACTGTCGAGGTTTTGGGTATGCTTTTATCTGCTATATTGTGTAACTTGGCTGTAAATAGGGCTATAGGGTCATCAACCCCCTCTTCATTCTCAAATTGAGAGATTGTGAGGCTCTCCCCACAAGACTGTTGGAAGGCCTCCCAATCTGCTCTGTGCAGCCTCCAATGCTGCACTCTTTCTTCAACAATAGAGTTGTTGCTCTCTATAAATATAGGATAATGATCACTGCTACAGAGATCCTCGTTGACCCTCCAAGTGTAATCCAAATATAAATCGGGATCACACAAGGATAGGTCAATGGCTGTTGCAGATCCTGAAGCAGGGTGCAAATAGGTGGTGGTCTCATCATTAAAAATGGAGAGGTTTTCCTCTGCGAGGAAGTCTTCTAATATTCTGCCCCGTGGGTTGATGTCCCTACAGCCCCACACTTAATTAGAAGTATTATGTACTCCTAATTCTCTTTTTCTATTTCACATGCTAATGGCTTGTTATAGACGTTTATTTACACCATGTGTGAGACCTTAATTTGTTGTAGAGGGTCATGTGTGAAATAAATTTAATATTCAATACTACAAATGCAAGTTAATATTTGATATTTTGTGCAGGTGGCAACCTCGATAAGCATTATGCTTCTGTTGTCACCTATTTTTTTCATGATGTTTCATAGGCTTATATTTGTTATGTCAATTACTTCTGTATTTGTCATGAAAAAAATAAACTCAAATATTCAACAGCAAAATACACACCTTGTAAATATATATATCGATTGCAGACTAGACTGTAAATATGGCGGTCTGCTCAGACTTTTTGGCAATAGGCTATGATAATTTAGACGGAAGGTATGATAGTGAAATCGTGTCAAGGCCTGCCCAGAAATGAGCCAACCTTGCATTATACCTATCTTCTCCACATTAGCTGATGTAAATAAGAGCGCCCTGAGGACTAATGGGATGGGGAGATTATGATTGCACAAACAACACAACTCAACATTATAATAGTAATATTATATATATTGAACAATATATAACACATACATAAATCATTGAAATAACAGCCTGCCTAATTTTGGCACATCTGCTAACATAAACCACCCGATAATTCTTCTAAATATGATCCATATCCACTGTCCATATCCACACCTGATGGTGACTGGTTCCCACAGGTCAGTCCATAGTTACTATCCACAAGCAACACCGTCACAACTTCTATCACGACTCCGTCCACCTTGCCCCAGTCATTTTTCCAGTCTCTATCTTTTTGTCTCTGTCCCATGTGCTTGGCGCACTTTTTGGCTGCTTCTAAGTCTTATTGGGAGGGGTGTTAATAGCACACAACTGTGCTCTAATACCATACCCCCTGTCTCTAACTAAGTACATTTGCTAAGGTGAGATACTCATACCTGTGCCACATAAACAAACTGACTACTCTAACAGTGCCCGTGCATCTGGTGTGCCACATTTAATACAAAACTACATATATTAAAAGTCAGCTCCCCTGGATCAGATGGGATAGACTCTCCCGATCCACATATACAGTCTTTGATCCAGATACCACTATCCAGAAAGTTATTGTGCAAAATATATGTGTGACCTACATAGCCTACATACAATATACACACAATCAGTATAATCACAAGAAAATACATATAACTTGCAAAAGGGAAACACACTCACACTTAACTACTGACCCTATATAACAATAGGCTATAAGTACAAATATATAGATTATCCATACACAGATGTATACTACACAGATGATGTGGATACATATACATGTACATAATACAACACTAGCATTATAAACACAGAAGACGTGGGCTGAATATCAGCAAGGAAGGATGACTGACTTGACAAATGGCTTTTGTCCAGAAGATTGAAAATGCCACTCTGACACTCAGCTCCGTAACGTCAATTACTATATCTAACCATTAAACCTCCTTTTTCTCATGCACTAAATTAAAACTAAACAGTTAAACATGGCTCAATGGGTTTTCGCCATAGGCCATGGTAATTATGTAATTATGTTATGACATATATGTTCAAAAATGTGTTGTAGATATATTGTTCGGCTCCCTGTGTAGCGGCACAATGCTCAAGGAATGCCTATGGTTATGGAGTGATGTATCAAGGATGGGTCAAGATGGGAGACGCAATGACCATCCTGACCGCTGACTCTGATTTATCGACCGATTTATTGTTCTTAACACCGAATGTGGATATATTCACTGTATTTGAGAAACTTTCTGTGGTGTCTTTAGCAGGATCTATGACGCAAATCTACTTGAACGGCAATAAAATCGAAGTGAGTAAACAATGAATGAATGTGTGTGTATTTGTGGATGCCGCTATCCACTTTAGAGATCGTTTCAAAGGTCACAGATTTAAAACTGGGTGATTTTTAGTAGAGCGTTTGCTTTACTTTTTCGATGATGTTGGTCTGATCGTGGTTTTCTGTATGATTAATTTCACGGCAATAACGTAAAAACTTTTTTCGTTGCACTACGAAGCCAGATTTTGAGATTTTGGCTCAGCTGATCAGATGAACACTGATATAAATGACACATTAATTCCCATCTTTAATACAATGTCAGCCATGTACAGGCTTACAGTACATGGGCTCTGTTAAGGTGCGGCCCCACCGAACGCCCCAGCTTTAATTTTGTGGCGCGGCGTGATGCTGCGCAGCGCGGCGCGACTTGCAGTGTAGCCCCTGCTATGATAAACAGTAAATTTTATCTTTTTTTGGCGCAGCGTCCGGTGGGGCCGCACCTACTGACTTTTTTCGGTGCCGCGCAGCGAGCGGGGCAGCGCGGCGCGGCGTTTGGTGGGGCCGTCGCTTAAGGTGACGTTACGCATGACACGTTACCTTAGCAATACACTTACACCCTCAGAGCTTTGACCTGCCTCGCTAGCACAGCAATACCAACCTGACAGTACTGTTTGCGACACGTGACCTACAATGACCCAACGTTGTTTGAATGTTGGCCGCCGTCTCTGACGTCGGCCGACATTAAAACAACATTGGGTCAACGTCTCGTGTTTGCTGGGAAGTGCACCTGTCATTAATAGTAGGCCTAGTCCAGCAGTATGCGTGTTTGCCTATATGGTCAGTCTGTGCCAGAGGCATACACAACAGGCATAAGCCAACTTTGATTCAATGTCTTGTCTCTGCTGGCCTGCCAATACACATGTATGGGGCCTATATACTATGCCTATCGGCCACTCACTGCCCAACAAAACAAACATTCACCCGATGTGGCATTAATGTTGGGCGAGCTCCATAGACGATGCTCTAACATTAAACCAGCAAAAAAACAATTCATTTGTAGTAAAAACTTAGGCCTAGGGCCTTCTGGTGCCTACAGTCTGAATACATTCTGAAAACTTTAAAAACACCCCTCAGGCAATACATAGCCTAATCCTGCTATGGTTACTGAATCTCATAGCCATATGCGAAGCCCCAGAAGTGACATTTAAATAAGGCTATTATTGTTTTCATCTCAAAATCAAGTTATTAACTCACTAATTATATCGATAACATTGCAATCTCAATATATCTAGGTTTATCGAGATGTGAGTTCTATTATAGTGAGTTCTATTACAGTGAGTCTATTTAATGTTGTCCTGCAGTCTCACACTGTTATTACGCTGGTCTATCATTAAATCTACATTGGCGCAACGACTGTGGCAGTGGAAGTAGTTAATCTGTCTCCTGACTCAGTTATTCTGTTCTGAACACTACACACTGCCATTACATCACATTTTAGCAAATAGCAGTAGACCTACTAGCATGCAATGTGCCTAGGCTACTAAATTGTTTGCTAGACACGTTTTTTGTACCCCCCCCCCCCCCCTACCTGTCATTGACTGGGGTATGCCTATAGTCAGGGAAAGTTAAGCGATTTTTAAGCAAAACTTAAAACAAATTCCTTTCCAGAAAATTATTTTACCATAATGTAGGGTCTTAGCTAACTTTTGACAATTTGTTTACGCTCAACTGTCATAGGAGGTTTTTTTACAGAGCAAAATGTAAGATGACCGAAATCAGTAATGAAATCAATCAAAACCGGGCATATTTTGTCATGTCATGCTAACTTACCCTACATTTTATCAGCGGTGGGTAGACAGTTACGTTAAATGTATTATTATTTATAAAAGAAAATGATATAAACAGGAGAAAAACCAATATGTCCGCCGAAAACAGCAAAGCCCTATAGTGATCAGTAAATGTTCACGCTTGACTTTTTGGTTTGGGAAGTGCAACATGTAAATCTTATGTTATCGATATAACTATTGTTAAATGTGAACATGTCTGCTTTTTGTAATTAGGACAATATTTTATTTTGACTCTATTAGATGTATGTGTGATAAATATAGTGTATGTGTAGTGCATGTAGCAACGTAGATTGGAATAAGTTAGGATCTTTGTTGGGTGGTAAAATGCTCCAGACAGTCTAATTTACTAATAACGTAGATGTTGATCTCGTCTGGGAATATTGGCTCTAGTGCTACGATGATGTAATAAGATCAAATATATCACCAGAAATTTACCACCTTGGTTTGACTCTGAAGTGAGACGTCTAAAAAAGAAGCAAGCTCAAACAAAAGCTAAGAAATTTATAATAAAGGTCATCATTGGAATACATTCAGAAAAGTAAGAAATTATTACATAAATTATTGCAGTTCAAGCACAACCAGTTCATTGCTGATTTGCCTGAAACACTAAAGGCAAACCCTAAACGATTCTCGTCTTATTGTAGATCGAAAACATAAAAAAATACATACAACAAATTGTCATGAAGGTCTATATAAGCACCACCAATCTCAATGATACGGCCTGTATGTTCAATACATATTTTGAATTAGCTTATAATAACAACACTGGTGAGTCATTAGTAGTAGTGGCTAAGATAGTTTTTAATGTGGCTGTGATGACTTCAAGATCAGTTTTTTGTAGCCGAGATCACTTTAAAGTGCCTGTGATCACGTCTTCAGTGGTCTTTGTGGAGACCGAGATCACTTTTTAAGTGGTTGGCACCAGTGTGTGAGTGGCCATTATCACGTATGGAGTGGTTGAGGTAATTTTCAAGGAGGATGTGATCACTTCTTCAGTGGCTAATATGACACATAATCGTGGTTGAGATAACTTTTAAAGTGGCTGTGATGACTTCTTTAGTGACCGTGTTCAGTTTGTTTGTAGCCAAAATCACCTTTGTGGTGGCTGAGATAATTTTTAATATGGCTGTGATGACTTGACCGTTCGTTTGTGGCCGAGGCCACTTTTGTAGTGACTCACATAACTTTTAAAGTAGCTTCAGTGGCCTACATCAGTTTGTTAGTGATCAAGATCACCTTTGTGGTGGCTCAGAAAATTATTAAGGAGGATGTGATCAGTTCTTATGTGGCTAAGATCACTTTTATAGTGGCTGAGAGCATTTGTAAAGTGCTGTGGTAACTTCTTCCGTGGCCTAGATCACTTTTGTTGTGGATAAGATAACTTTCAAAGTAGCTTCAATGGCTGATATCAGTTTGTTTGTAGTCAAGATCACTATTGTAGTGGCTGAGATAATTATTAAGGAGCATGTGATCACTTCTTCAGTAACTAAGATCACTTATGTAGTGGCTGAGATAACTTTTACATTGGTTATGGTCACTTCTTCAGTGGCCAAGATCACTTTTGTAGTGGATGAGACAACGTTTAAAGTGCCTGTGATCCCTTTTTTTCCAGTGGCCAATATGATTTTTGTAGTGGCTACGATAACTTTTAAAGTGGTTGTGTCTTATTCGGTGGCCAAGATCATTTTTGAAGTGGCTGAGATCACTTTTAAAGTAGCTTCAGTGTCTGACACCAGTTTATTAGTGGCCAAGATCACCTTTGCAGTGTCTGAGATAATTATTAAGGAGGCTGTGATCACTTCTTTAATGATCAGTAATTATATGTAATATATACTGAGATGTAACTCAATATACATTTTTCGGTAATGGCGGCACAAATTTGCACGTGGGACATTTTTTCAGCTTGTTAACATAGCTGATCGTTTTGTACGTGTTTTTCCAAGCTAGCTACACCAACTAGAAGTACATTGCCAAAGGTGCACGAGAACCCTATTTTTCGACTAGACTTATAAGCTTATCAAAGTCACATTCAAAGGTTATAACAATAATTTCAAATAATAGCGAAACATAAACAAATTTAAAAACACAAAATGGAAGGTGAAAGGAAATTTAATTTGAGACAAAGACTACAGACAGGCGCACAAAATGTTCCATCAATGAAATATTTTGCGGCCATTTTGTTTTTTTATGTCGTTTATTTATTTTAAAACAACTTGTAATCCTTTAATCAGCACATCGCTAAGCAAATTGATGATTAATTATCACTCCCTATGTTATTTCTGTGAGATAGTCGGCCTTTTTGTATTATACCCTCCTAAAAATCCTCCTATGGATATCCAGAATAAACACTTTTTGTGTAGCTAGTCCAGACCTTATACAAGACCGTGGTACAAAAATATTTTGGTAAGGAATGTGTTTTAGGTTTTTTTCTAACTTCCCCTGACTACTAGTAACATATATGCCTATACCACCCAAACTGTCAGGTTAATATAAGCAGTTCCTGTTTAATAGATCAGCCCAGGGTCACACAGGGAGTAGCCTGAGCCTATAGGCCTCTTCCATTAGGGTAGGCCTACCCGATTTTACGTAATAGACCAGATATAGGCCTATTAAGAAACACAGAGACGCAGTTGGGGGCGTATTTATCAGGAGTTTATTATCTGCACTGAAATCAGTGTGCAGTCTATCAATACAGGTGTCGACTTAAGGTGTAAAAAAAGATGTGACAGATCAAGGCTGACTCCATGTACTTTAGGGCTCGTTTCGCTGGGAATTCACAACATTACACATGCAACGCATGACCACCACTCACCCACTATCTAACTTCCGTGACCGTGGAAAAGGTACCAAGGTTTAATGGTTTTATTCACTTCATTAGATGTGAGGCTCAAAATTTAGCAGGGGCCCACCTCGGAAAAGTGTGGGCGGAATTCTGTAGGCGGCCATTTTGAAATTGGCGGCAGCCGATACCTGCAAAGTGGTAGAATGGTCATTTAGAGTCTAGTATAATAGTGTGATACGTCAATTTAGGGATAACTTGGGTCAAAGAATTCACTTATGACAATTTCAAACCAAATTAATTATTCCCAAGCCAAAATCCAAGATGGCCGACCATAGAAAATGGTGATATCTGGCATATCTATAATAGTCTGGCTTGTATCGGGACCCCCCTGCACCCCCCCCCCCCCATAATTCTCTGAAACCAACTTTGTATTTTTTTGTTCCCTTTCAGATGAAACATGTTGCCATTGCCGGAAATTGGACCTAAAGGCCCAAAAATGCAAAATGGCTGCTATCCAAGACGCTATTTCTTATGAAATCGTATATCTTTTGATATAAGTATGCTACAAATGTCAGTAATACCTCTATTCCAATGTTTTCTGGCATGCTGAATGCAATGGAATACTCAAAAAATGATTATAGTGATATATAAATAATAAAATCCAAGATGGCTGTCCAAATAAGTTTTTTTGCAACTTCCGTGATACACACACGTAATTTCACTGACATATCACTGAGATAGTGCCACAATACGTCACCCACTGATCTTTTTCGTCGCATTTGCCATTATTTACCGCCAGGGGTCTCTGTCGTCTGTTACGTCACCGTCTGCCAACCAGCAGCCAGCTATTCATAAAGTACTCAAGCCGTGAGGTAGATCATGATTGGTCAGTTGTGTTTAGACGCACATTTGCCAGAGCGTGGGAATCTGTACACGCATTGCGCACCATACAAGCCAGAGGGTATCCAAGAGTGTCCCTTTCAATTTTATGTTTATCAATACTTATTTTATTGGAGTTTTTGAAAGTATGAACTAAGTACCATTTTTACTATATATTTATATATATATATATATATTGTATATATCAGTGTATATTCAGCCTAGATTAAATTATCTCATTTTCAGAATCTTCAGTGCTAATAACATGAATTGGGTTATTTTACACTGGGTTATTTATTGGGTTATTTATTTAAGACAGAATAGAGTACCAGATGTGTATCTGTTTCCTCTTGGTTGGATGTAAGACTGTGGATCTTCCTCTGTGAAACTGCTTGTCCATCGGCTGATGTTAGGCACATTACACGGCCACTCGAAATAAGCATAACCTTCCAGCCCTGTATCTGAGGGGCAGCAGCATCACTGGACCAAACTTGCAACATAACTTCAAAGAGTTGGGTTTTATTTTGCCCATTATGGAGGTATAGCTTGAAATCGGCTGGTCTCAGGTTTTTGCACCTTTTAAGAGAAGCCGCTCACTCTCACCTCTACGTGATCGCTCTTGCTCAACAACAGGATTACAATCAAGTGGTGATTAGAAGTCCTGATAGTGACATTTTCCACATATTGCTACACCATGCTCACCAGCTGGGTATTGAAGTGACACTTACAGAGAGGGACATGGCGCAATGGTTAGAGCACGGAGCTTTGTCAATGTCGCTGACTTGAAATATCATGTTTCTCCCCTCTCAATGTTGGGACATTGTTTCGATTTTGTGTCCTTGGGCAAGGCACCTAACCCTCAAATGCTTCACTTGACTCAGGTGAAAATGAGTACCTGGTAGTACAGAGATGACAATGTGTATAATAAGTTCAATGCACCGAAATGGCTGCAGGCTGCCCTCCGTGGAGTTGAGATGGCACACGAATGAACAAGTCCAGTGACCAGGGGGTAAAAATGGATAAGTCGAATTAAATGCTTGATATCAGACTATAAACCTGCGCCTTTAGCTTTTTACCGGAACAGGGGACAAGAGGCGAATGCTGAACGTCACAAAATTAGCCGGATAACTTGGTGCTAAAAATTGTGATTGTATTCTTGGACTATATGTTTTTACGGGTGAAGACACCAACTGCGCATTGAAAAGCAAGGGAAAGATTCTACCATTAAAAAAGTACAAAACGCACCAAGATTTCAACAAGCACTTTGCAGATTGGGAGACGAGTGGGATGTTGATGATGGTCTTGCGGACGAGCAGGAAAATTTGACATGCACCATATACGGATACCCAAGACTCAGCAGAATTGATGCTCAAGAAAATGGTTAGAAGATAACCAAATCATCTAATGTTGATCTTTCTAACTGCCACCCTGCCGCAGATCTCTCCTCCGACACATTCAGAGGGCAAATTACCGTACTGTTCAGTGGATGAGAGCCAAGGAGGGTTTTGTAGATATTCCAAGTACTACTCAGCATGGCTGGGTGGTAGAAGACACACACATAGAGCCAGTATGGTCTGAGGGTCCAATTCTCTCCAGCAGACTAGTTGACATCTTTGGTGGTCAAGATAACAGTGACGATGATGACACATCTGATAATGAACCAGACTTTGACGTTGCCTCCTCCTCCAATTGAAATTTTTTCACACATAAGCTTAGTTTTACATGAAAGTAACATAGATCACAATAGTGACATATTAATTTTGAAGAAGGGTGTGCTTATTTTTCATTCAATTGGCTAACATCCAAGGGTTGTATAGTATTCCAAAGTGTAAATCATATAGGGTAATAGTACATGATAAGATTTTAACGTAACTTTTTACTCAATGTATTTACTTTCTAAATTTCACTCGTGTCACCTTCAGACATTGGTATTCATCCCCGACTAGCTAATAATCACCACCAGGGGTTGCAGCTTTCATAGCCACTGCTTGTACAGTCGTGTCTAGGTGTGGGGAAAAAAACCTACTTTCAGAATGGTAGCCTCACAGTGTAAAATAACAAAATTCATGTTACTAGCACTGACGCTTCTGAAAGTGAGATAAAATTATCTGGACTGAATATACACTGATATATATTGTATATAGTAAAAATGGTGCTTAGTTCTTACCTTAAAAAACTCCATTAAAATAAGTATAAATAAACATAAAATTGAAAGTGGACACTCTTGGATACCCTCTGGCTTGAATGTTGCGCAATGCGTGTACAAATTCCCATGTTCTGTCAAATGTGCGTCTAAACACAACTGATCAATCACGATCTACCTCACAGCTTGTGCGATTTATGAAGAGCTGGCTGCTGGTTGGCAGACGGTGACGTAACAGACGACTGAGATCCCTGTTGTTAAATAATAGCAAATGCGACGAAAAACATCAGTGGGTGACGTATTGTGGCACTAGTTCACTGATAAGTTGAAATTACGTGTATGTATCGGGAAAGTTGCAAAAAACGTATTTCGGCAGCCATCTTAGATTTTATTATTTATATATTCACTGTAATCACTTTTTGAGTATTACATTGCATTTGGCATGCCAGAAAACATTGGAATAGAGGTATTATCGACCTTTGTAGCATAATTATATCAAAAGATAATACGATTTCATGAGAAACTGCGTTTTGGATTGCGGCCATTTTAGGTTTTTGAGCATTCAGGTCCAATTTCCGACAATGGCATCATGTTTCATCTGAAAGAGCATAAAAAAATACAAAGACAAGTCGGTTTCGGAAAATCATGGTAGGGAGTGCAGGGGGGGGGGGGGTCTCGATACAAGCCGGAATATTATAGATATTCCAAATATCACCATTTTCTATGGTCGGCCAGCTTGGACTTTGGCTTGGGAATAATTATTTTGGTTTGAAATTTTCATAAGTGAATTCTTTGACCTAAGTTATCCCTAAATTGACATATCACACTATCATATCAGACTGGAAATGACAATTTTACCACTTTGCCGGTTGCAGTTGCCACCAATTTCAAAATGGCCGCCTACAGAATTCCGCTCACACTTTTCCGAGGTGGGCCCCCGCCAAATTTTGAGTTGAACATCTAATGAATTGAATAAAACCATAAAACCTTGATCCCCTTTCCACGGTCACGGAATTTATATTTTTTATCCTACTATCATTTAGACCAATATATTCGTTGCTTAATTGTGAAACACCTGCATCCTAGCTTTCCTCAAAACACTGACCCTGAAGCCTGGCACAAGCTTTTTTTCAGTGCCGTCAGGCTCTAGTTATACTATGTTATATTTAATATATTTAAATTATAATATATAAATCATATAAGTGCAGAAGTGTCCGGTGCTTTCAATCAATCAATCAATCAATCAATCAATCAATCAATCAATCAATCAATCAATCAATCAATCAATCAATCAATCAATCAATCAATCAATCAATCAATCAAATCATATAACTTCCATAGCACCTCAATCCTCAGTGGACCGAGCTCAGACGCGCACAAATCCTTATCAAGAGCATGTATCATAATCTAAGCCAAAGCAGGTTCGGAAAGCCAGATCAAATAGGTGAGATTTCAGTAATTTCCGGAATGCTAAGCATTTTTGGTCATTAGATATGGGCACAGGCAGAGCTGGACCAGCTATGGAGGAAGTTCTTGACCCAGTCTTAGTTTCTTATATGGGAAACAAAAAATATATTTGAATTTGTGGAGCGAGTATTTCGGCCGACCCAGTAGGTCTAATTTCAGCGATATATGCAGGTTGGTTGTCTTTCAGGGTACTTAAAGTTATAGTGCATATTTTAAAATTAATGTGAAATTTGACAGGAAGCCAATAGATTTTGTACAGGAACACAATGACTAAAGTGTAGGGTTACCACTCCATCAACGCAGTTCTGAACACGTTGTAATCTAGGGATGTCCTTTTCTGAAATGCTGTGAGAGAGGGAATTTGAACAATAATCTAACTTGATATTAACCATAGCCACGGCAATTTGTTTGGCAAGAGCTAAGAACAGACTTTTTGGAATTCGACCCAGGTAGCGGATATGATGGAAGCATGACTTACATGTTTGGGATATTTGTTTTCGGAAATTCAGGCTACAAGGTTTTTGGCTGATGCAGATGGATGTGTTTCCTGACCTGGAATTAAGTATGGGAAGTTTTTTGAGATTTTGTTCTCGTTGAAGTTTGGACCCTTCTCTAGAGACTACTTAACGTTTGAAACTGATAAGGACATGTACATTGCAAAGACGACTACCCAGATCAATGAACGACCGCCCTGCTGAAAATATTAGTTCAAAGGTTTATTACAGTAGAATGCTGAACCTTCCAATGTTCATTTGTATATTCACTATTCTATATCAATCGTTTCAAGGTAACGTGTAATTATACCCCAGTCACACATACACCACCTTATGTAGACTTGTCTTTCTAACATAGTTTTCTAAAGAGTCGTCAACAACCGCATACGATGTAAGCGATCACCTAGTATCTAAAAGACAGTTTGATTTAGAGATTGATGGCATTGAACTTATCTGGATTGAAATTAGGGTAAAATATTGTAAAATGTATCTGGGAACGTGTTACAGACCACCTGGAATGTCATCAGATGAAGTGGAATTTTTATTAGCAAATTTCAAGAATCATTAAATAAATCTTTATCAGTTGGCTGTAAGCAGACGGTAATACTAGGAGATTTTAATGATAGGTGTCAAACGTGGAGAGAATCTCATGAAGAAAGTGAACTTCATAATAAGCTTGTCTACCTAGCGGATATAAACGATATCACCCAATTTGTCGATGAACCAACCCGAGGACCAAATTAGCTTGATTCAATATTTACATCTTATAATAATAATAATATTATAGAAAGTGGAATGGATGACCCCCCCCCCCCCAGACCCTAGTTTAGATCACGATCTGGTTTTTGTAAGTATTTCCACCCATAAAAATAATTGCCGAGCATGTTATAAGCGACATGTCTGGAAATATGACGAAGCTGATTTTGAGGGGCTAAATGCTGTATATGATCAAATTCCATGGCATCTCTGTTTTGAAGAATTAGATAATATAAATGATAATATTACAGAAATTATAATAATGAATACAGCTAAATCCTATATTCCAAATACACTTATTTTAATCAGACCCCAAGAAAAACCAGGGATGACAAAGGCTGTTCGAAGACGGATAATTAAATGTAGGCGATTGAATAATATTCGAAAAAGAACCAAACCCAGATAGATATTGAAAATCATAGAAAGGGAAGTGAAGCTAGCGTGGAAGGAAGCCAAAAATGAATTTAATGAGAATATGGCCAAAAAACAAAATAATAAAACATCTGATAAAGCGTACTGGAAACTTCCTAAGACAAATTATGCAAATGAGCGCGATCAAAACATACCAAATTAATCGATGATGACGAAATATTTTGTGATGCACAAAAAAAGCTATTTTATTTGATATCTTCTTTTGTGAAAAGTCAACGCTACCCCCACTCGATGAAAATCAAACAGTGCCTGTCTTACCCCCTTTAACAAGAAATAAAATTAGTGATATAGTATGCAGCCCTCAAGACGTCATGAATATTTTAAAATAGTTGGATGTCACTAAAGCAACTGGCCCCGCTAAAATATCAAATAACATATTAAAACAATGTGCTTCCATACTGTGTCATCCTCTTACAGAAATATTTATTTTGTGTTTTTCATCAGGAACGTTTCCAACCAAGTGGAAATAAGCCCATGTTCGACCGATTAAAAAAAGGAAAACGTCCAAAAAAAATGACTACCGACCAATCTCACTTCTGTCAAACATATCAAAAGTAATGGAAAAACATATTACTAAACGATTGCAAGCATTTTTCGATAATAAAAAAATCCTAAGACATGCTATTTATCAAGGAATGGAAGATCGCAAACATACATGTGCTGTCTTTCTCGACATAAGCAAAGCGTTTGATAGAGTCTGGCATACTGGCCTTTTTTTAATCGAACGAATGTGTATGAATGGAAATTTAAATACACTTTTAAATAGAAAACAAAAAGTAGTCCTAAATGGTAAAATGTCAGATTGGGCGTATCCTAATGCTAGAGTTCCACAAGGGTTTGCTTTGGGACCCTTGCTCTTTTTAATATATATAAATGATATCAACTTAGATTTAGACATCCCAATTTATATGTTCGCCGATGATATCATCTTAATATGACAATTAAAAATCTACAAGATCTGGAAGAAATACTTAACAGAAATCTTAAAAACTTGCGGAAGTGGTCTAAAATATGGCGAGTGGAGTTCAGCACTGCTAAAACAAAGTGTATGATGTTTTCAAATATAACAATTAATCAAATGCCAACTATTGATTAGGTGATGAAATTTTAGAATTTGTGGAAAATCATAAACTCCTTGGAACAATACTTAACACGAAGATGTTGTGGGACAATCTCATATTGATTATATTTACAGCTCCGCAAATAAATGTGTTGGTCTTTTACAGGAAACTTCTTTTTTAATACCACGAAAAGCCAAAGAAAAAATGGATGAATCTTTCATTAGACCAATCATCGAATAAGGTAATATATTATACAGCAATAGTACAATAACCAAGTTAAACCTCTTAGATAAATTACAAAGAAGATGTGTAGTAATCTGTCTGAATTCGTATAAGTTGACAGAAACAGTAAAATTATACAAAGAATTAGGATGGGACACATTGCAACACAGACGAAAAAAACACAAATTATGTTTAATGTATAAAATAGGGGGAAAAGATGACACCAACATATTTACATAACCTACTACCACAACCTAGCCAACATACATATGCTACTAGAAACATACATAATTTAAAAACCATAAGATGCCGAACATCCAGGTTCACGTGTAGTTTTCTTCTAAGTACGATCCTTGCTTGCAACAAATTAACTACTAATATTAAGGAAAGTGCAACTATAAATATTTTAATACATTTATTTTGAAAAAAAGTGAAAAACCACAATACAAACATATTTGCACTGGACCTGATTATAGGCATCATACTAGAATAAGATTAGGTCTAAGTGCACTTAACCAGCAAAGGTTCACATATAATTTAATAGAAAACAAGTTTTGCGATAATTGTAGAGATCAAGATCAATCACACAAACACTACTTTCTAGAATGCCCACAGTACGTTTTTAGATTTACCCTTTTACGCCAGTTACAAACACTTTTAATGCCAGATTTATTTCAAAATAAGAACAAATTATTGGATATGATAATTCATGTAAATTCAAATGATAGAACCACAAATATTAAATTATGTTCCGCTATTTATACTTTTATAGCCAGCACCGGTAGATTCTCCAAATAAATTGATATACCATGCAGCTCCAAACTTCCGTCAGAAACATGATTATTAATAACCGATCCATGCATTATTCATTCATTTCTCATTATTCATACACAGGAGACCAACTTTGTGGCCAAAAAGCTGTTTGTAATCCTGAATAAATAACTATGTTTAAAAAAAGCGACGGTCTTTCTCAGTTTTCGAATATTTACCTATACCTATTCTAAAAGTGTTATTTTGTTTGCTTAGATATTAAATGAATAGCTGTTGTACCACCTTGTAAACACATGTACAAATTGAAATCGATTTTAAGATGGATAAACCTATACCGCATCAAAAATTATCTGAAAATACATTATTGTCCAATACATCAAATCCTTATTTCACCTGCTCAAATAGTATCCTGTGAATCTACGATATCCAACAAAGTATAATACTGAGAAAGTGTCCTGCTTTCTAGCTTCCTCTCAGAAAGCAGGACATGCCTCAAATGAAATTGTAAGAAAGCAGGACACTTTCTCAAAATACTTTAGTTAATAAAGAGTGTGTCGTTGTGCGCCCATGAACTTGGTCAGATTTTGATATGAATAGAACTAGCTAGTTAATGACGAATGTAGCCTACATCGTGTTCTAAAAATCTGGTGCATAAAACAGCGAATACTTGAGCGATTTGCTAACGTGCTACACTTCGGTGGACGCTCTATTTAAAGCGGCAAAATCAGGCCAAAAATCAAACAAAAGCCTTAATATGCAAACATGTCTATAGATAGACTAGAATTGTGGAAGTCTTTCAAATTTCGGGTTGCTGTGACAACGTAGCAAGTGTGCCGAAAGCCCATTTATCAGTTATTCGCTTATTTCCGATTTTGTACATGCATGTCCGAAATTAAATCTCGTCCTTATTTTTCATTCAACTGGTAAACGCGCAACACAAAATAAAAAAAAACTTACTCAATTCTAGTCTATGGACATGTTGACATATTATGGCCATATCAAGGAGCCAAAATAAAAATGCCGATTTTGGCCTGCCTGATTGTGTCGCTTTAACTAATTCACTAGCGTGCGGCATGAATAAATTAGGGAATCAGCACGCTCTTATTCAATATATGCTCACTGGACAATAAAAACATGCAGAATGCGTTAAAAAGGTATGTCCTAAGCGCCGTCACGGTTGAGCTAGTTTTTAGCTTAATTTGAGACTCAGTCACACATAGAAAACACACAGCAAATTGAGGAATTCGGGCCTTTTTTGGTGAGCGTTGAGAAGTTTTGAGTGCACAAAACATTGAATTCATATTATATGAACGCATCGCGTCAGAAGACCGCCAGCAACGCCTAGGACACACAAGAGAAACCTATATCAACGCCAGGCACATGCATATCTCACCTGCGATGTTTGTAGGGCAATCCGGCCGCACAAGTCCCAGTTACATATACACTCACGCATGGTCAATGCATTGGAAAATGAACAATTTTGGCCAGTGCGTTGTCGTCGCTGGACCTGCGTCAGAATTCGTTACTGATTTTTCGAGGGTGTTGGAGCAATGCTACGCTTAGTAGTAGTACTGTGTGCACCAAGCTATGATAATATGCTTAAAGCTGGATTTCCATGTATGCGTATTGCGTTATCCTTAGTGCGTAGGCTACTGCATACTATGGTAAAGCACTGGTTACCTTTCCATGTGCCCGTAGTGCGAACTAAATAAAATCGCTCCATGTAGCGATTTGTAAACGTACATGGATCGTTTTTAAGGGAAATTCTTATATCCAGGTGAAGATACTACGATTATTATATGTATTCTTGTGTTGCAATTTGTGTTGCAACAAAGAGTTGTACTAGATAACCTGTCGCCCACAATTTGTTCACTCCTCTAGAGGCGTGGGGCCTACTTGACCATCATCACGTGCCCCCCTATTGTGTTTGTTGAACCAGAGACGCTGGGTCAGGATTAAACCAACATTGGTACAACGTTTTGATTTAACCAGTAAGTTGATTAAAATTTAAATGTCATTGAAGTTGATCAATCAATGGCAAGGTCGTCTGCACGAGCATGACATATATACATGTTCCGTTCTTGTACCGGTAGTATAATAGATTTGCATTTCATTATTCCAGGTAATAAACACTGTGTTCTCTGAATTATCACCTAAGAATATAGCAAACTTCTGACGGAGACTGATCACTCATATTTTTGGAGATATGGTTCCAAACTGTACAGATGATGACGTAAGGTTGGGCTGCTAAGGCATCGTGGGTTATTGAGAGTGTTTTCCTTCATTCGTTCAACAAGGGGTTTTGGGCATGTCTTAGGGACTTACGATCAGACATTCCCAGACTGTCCGAGACTTGAGTTTCACTATGCAATTTAAAGCTGAAACACTGTGGCCTTTCGCACAGCTCCGCTATCCTCGGGTCAAAAAATAGTCCCCAAAGTAACACTTTCTTTATAATGTATCCCTGCGCATAAACTTGCATGCACTTATATTTGAAGATGCACTTAGTTTTGGAAAACACGTGCATGCACGTGTAACAGTGTTGAAACTGCCGGGCCCGGGGATCGAACCAACAACCCTGGCATCGTGATGCCTGAGTGCTACGCGTCTAGCCAAAGAGTCGACTCGTTGGCCAGAGTAGCAATTACTCCAGTCCGTCATACACACACCCAGCTACATACTCTCCTCTCAAATATCTGCTCGTCCCCGAGCAGCATTCAACACACTCGTGGGTTGAATTTTTCATACCTCATGCATGTTTTACTGCAACCCGGTATTGGTCACAAACCTAGAATATCGTATACTAGGGCACGACAGGAGAGGAGAACCGACATTGGGCGCCATTGTAACAGTGTTGAAACTGCCGAGCCCGGGGATCGAACCACCAACCCTGGCATCGTGATGCCTGAGTGCTACGCGTCTAGCCAAAGAGTCGACTCGTTGGCCAGAGTAGCAATTACTCCAGTCCTCCATACACACACCCGGCTACACACGTATATTCGAACATAAAAAATATTTTAAGAAAAATACATGCACTTATATTCGAACTTGAAATGACCTTTATAATAAACAAATGATAAATATTTTGACATAGAAATACAAATTTGTAAACTTATTGGTTTTTTTAACGACATATAGTACGTATAGCCTTAATAATACACCATCTTAGGATCGAGGTGTGCATTATATAACCATATTTCGAGAAAACAACAAAATATTTGCATTTACTATATAAATATAAGTCTAGTAGCCAGGTGCAAAATATCTTCACTGTTTCAACAGCCAGCCATCCATATAGTGCATGTTTGCATTGTCACAGCTATCGTCAACAGTGGCGTCCACACCTCTGTCTAGGAGAGCTCAAGACGTGATCATTGTTGTAAAAACATAACGTTCTCATTAAATGAGATTAAAGCCTTGTCCAACCACTGACATGACGCCTCCCCACTCTCCCTCCCTTTGTGAACTGCTGGCGCCCACTTGTGCATTATTTTTTCTTCGCGGATTTAGTACTCCACAAGAATCTGTTTAGATGAGTGCAAAGTTTATTTCAATAATTCTGGCGTCTTAACAATAATCGGCTAAATGGGGGCGGGTGTTACGGGGGGTGATTCTTATAATGTGATTTAATAGACTAATTTCTTCTTGTCGTTCAAGGTGTCAGATTTGGTGACACAATTCCTATTTAGAGGGGTTCACTTAGTTTTCGAAAACAAGTGCATGCACATAAACCAATTTTGAAACATCCCTAAAACAAACCATTTTCACTTATAAGCGCATGCACGTTTATGCGGTACATGGTTAGTGCTGTTCTGAAAGCTGGTGAAAATAAGCCAAAAACTGCTTTCTACCATGTTGATTGTATGGATCCATCCCACCATCTGTTTCATTTTCTGTGTATGCCTCAAATAAGTCACATTTAGATAAATAACGTATGAATCTCCTCAATATTTCTTCTCTTCTGATCTCTCTTTGATAGAGTTGTAGGCATGTTAAATATTTTACAAATTTGATACATAATTCTAGGTTCTGAATTGATTTCATAAATGGGGACCAAGCTCACTGAATTAAAAACGCACCATAGACTAGTGACTGCCCACTATTTACACCTGGAATATAGGATGACGCGATGAGCAGTACGCACTACGCAATACGCACACATGGAAAGCTAGATTTAGATGTCCAAAAAATATGAACACTGATTGGCGCATGAATGGAAATGTCAAAATAACGCCAAACCAGCGCCAGACTCGGTATTCATTGTATTTTCGGCACATATAGATGATGAAGAATCAACACATTCAAAATGTAAAAAACACCATTGTGAGTGATATATTTTTGTGAGGTGTTTGATATATATAGCCAATAAAAATACAACGAATATTGAGTGTTAGCTATGCGCGTGGCTGACAGCCTTTTGGTAAGTGAATAATTCATACATACATCGAGGATGCTGAAAGAAGTTGTATATGTGCATCTTTTTGTGGCATTCTCCACGCGTACATGTAAACACATTGATCCAGTGCGTTCCACAAATCTTCCAATAACTAGTATAAAATACTGACGCACGCCTATTCATGGGGACTTGTTATATGTGATTCTAAGAATATTTATGCCTGGAAAAACTTAAACAACTATTGTTAGAAAAAACGTAAACAACTAAATCGTAATAAGCGGAATATTGGGAGGAAGCAAGCAAGCTTTACCTACCTTCAGCTATCAAGCTGTATGCCGCAGGCAGATTCTCTGAGCCAGCGAATATGTGCTATGCATCCACGACAAGCTTCTCTCTGACCAATCACATCAACATCATGTAAAGGATTGGTCCCTATATTCAACCGACATGGGGACTAAAAGATGCACAGAAGAAACAGATTTAGCTCGTCTGACCACACATACGGAGCGCTAGATGCAGGTATAGTCCCAGAGCTAGGGGGGTTTTATTTGTGTTGAAAGGTCCATACGATCCAAGAGTTCCACCTATAGTGAAATTTTCTCAGGAATCCGAATCTGCGCGTCTTACAAAAATCATCCTGTCCAAAAGTACCGTAAAAACCCTTTAAACACTAGTACCGTCAAAATCGCAAACCGCGATTTGAAATATTGCGTATGAAGTGATTGTTTGCTAAAATTGTGGTAAATTTCTATTTAAATGATTTTTAAATTATTTATTATCCTCACATATTACACAGGCTTTCACATGGATGTAAAATATTTTGTGTCTGATCAATGACAAATACACAATATAGCTTTAAGTTGGTATTTTAACACGTAATTTTACTCATTTTTCATACTTTTTCATTAAATAGACAAAATACTTTTCTCTCAGCCGATTTTTGTATAGTATAAATGTTTAGTTTTGATTCAAACATGTTCTAGAACTATTGTTGACTTAAAATTAACCCATTTGGAATAAAAATAATGAGTTATGTGAACATATTACTCGCTTTTTTCGTTAGACGTAAACTTAGCTCGCTTTTCTTCAGGCTCGGGAAAATTGACCATATCTCACATTTTTGCCGACTGAGTAGTCAAATTTTGCGCTTTATCAATATGTTTGATATCAATCGAAAGCTACTGGCACATGCCTTCACATGGATGTAAAATATTTTGTATCTGATCATTGACAAATGCACAAGAAAGTTTTAAGTTGGTAATTTGACCTTTTTTCATACTTTTTCAGTAAATAGTCAAAATACTTTTTTCTTATTTTTGTGTATAATAAATATTTAGTTTCGATTCAAACATGTTCTAGAACTATTGTTGACTTAAAATAAACCCATTTGGAATAAAAAATAGTGAGTTATGTAAACATATTACATGCTTTTTGTTTACACGTAAAATTTGTGCGCTTTTCTTTGAGCTCAGAAAAATTGTATGTATCTCACAGTTTTGCCCAATGAGTAGTCAAATTTTGAGCTATATCAATATATTTGATATCAATAGAAAGCTACTGGCACAGGCCACGGATGTAAAATATGTTGTTTCTAATCTTCTACAAATGCACAAGAGAGCTTGAAGTTAATTTAACCCGTTTGTGACGAGCCCCGGAGATTTCCGTGATTCAGGGAGACCATTCAGATACGAGGCCCGGAGATCTCCGGGTCTGATTGCATGAGATAACCATGACGTCATAAAATAATCTCGTTTCAGAAACAGGGCAGTGGCATAATAATCTCGTGTTCAACGGGTTAACACTTAATTTTACCTATTTTTCATACTTTTTCGGTACATAGTCAAAATACTTTTCTCTCAACTGGTTTTTGTGTATAATAAATATTTAGTTTTGATACAAACATGTTCTAGAATTATTGTTGACTTAAAATGAACCCATTTGGCATAAAAAATGATAAGCTATTTGAACATATTACACACTGTTTTGGGTTGGATGTAAAATTTGGGCACTTCCCTTACCCCCCCCCCCCCCCCGGGAAATTGACAGTGTTTGACATTTTTGCCCAATGAGTTCTGATTACCCAAATATAACAAATTGTACAAACATCTTTAATATCAGATAAAAATAACTATCAAGGGCTTTAACGTGGATACATAATATTTTATTTATGTTAAATACGAAATGTACAACAATTCAGCGCTAACTTTGTATTTTATCCCTCCATTTGAACAATTTTCAACGTTTTCTTGGTCAATACCAGCAAGACTTCTCGCTTATGTGAACTTTATATGGTATATAAAATTAACATGAGCGGGAAGGCTTGCTGGTATTCACTAAGAAAACGTTGGAAATTGTTCAAATGGAGGGATAAAATACAAAGTTAGCGCTTAATTGTTGTACATTTCGTATTTAACAGAAATAAAATATTATGTATCCACGTTAAAGCCCTTGATAGTTACTTTTAGCTGATATCAAAGATGATGGTACATTTTTTTATTTTGGGTACCGGGTACTCATTGGACAAAAATGTGAAACACTGTCAATTTCCCCGGGCTGGAAAAAAAGTGCCCAAATTTTACATTCAACCCAAAAAGTGTGTAATATGTTCGAATAGCTCATTATTTTTTATATTCCAAATGGGTTTATTTTAAGTCAACAATAATTCTAGAGCATGTTTCAATCAAAACTAAATATTTATTATACACAAAAATCAGTTGAGAGAAAAGTATATTGACTATGTACTGAAAAAGTATGAAAAAAGGTAAAAATTAGGGTTAAAGTACCAACTTCAAGCTCTCTTGTGCATTTGTCAAAGATTAGACACAAAATATTATACATCCGCGGCCTGTCCCAGTAGCTTCCTATTGATATCAAATATATTGATATAGCTCAAAATTTGACTACTCATTGGGCAAAACTGTGAGATACATACAATTTTCCTGAGCCCAAAGAAAAACGCGCAAATTTTACGTCTAACCAAAAAAGTTTATAATATGTTCACATAACTCACTATTTTTATTCCAAATGGGATTATTTCAAGTCAACAATAGTTCTAGAACATGTTTGAATCAAAACTAAATATTTATTATACACAAAATCTGAGAAAAAAGTATTTTGACTATTTACTGAAAAAGTATGAAAAAAGGTCAAATTAGGGGTTGAAATACCAACTTAAAGCTTTCTTGTGCATTTGTCAATAATCAGACACAACAAATTTTACATCCATGTGAAGGCATGTGCCAGTAGCTTTCTATTGATAGCAAACATATTGATATAGATCAAAATTTGACTACTCGGTGGGCAAAAATGTGAGATATGGTCAATTTTCCCGAGCCTGAAGAAAAGCGAGCTAATTTTACGTCTAACGAGAAAAGCGAGTAATATGTTCACATAACTCATTATTTTTATTCCAAATGGGTTAATTTTAGGTCAAAAATAGTTCTAGAACATGTTTAAATCAAAACTAAACATTTATACTATACAAAAATCGGCTGAGAGAAAAGTATTTTGTCTATTTAGTGAAAAAGTATGAAAAATGAGTAAAATTACGTGTTAAAATACCAACTTAAAGCTATATTGTGTATTTGTCATTGATCAGACACAAATTATTTTACATCCATGTGAAAGCCTGTGTCATATGTGAGGATAATAAATAATTAAAAAAATATTTAAATAGAAAATTACCACAATTTTAGCAAACAATCACTTCATACGCAATATTTCAAATCGCGGTTTGCGATTTTGACGGTACTAGTGTTTAAAGGGTTTTTACGGTACTTTTGGACAGGATGATTTTTGTAAGACGCGCAGATTCGGATTCCTGAGAAAATTTCACTATAGGTGGAACTCTTGGATCGTATGGACCTTTCAACACAAATAAAACCCCCCTAGCTCTGGGACTAGTAGGCTCAGGGCCTACAGGCAGGCCTCTGCTAACATAGCAGGCCTGACTGCCTGGCCGCCGAAAACCTGCTTCTGGGCCGCACCTAGCTGACCTGCACTGGACAAGGACAATCCCGGGCCGCTCTGAGTAACATAGCCAACCAACATGAAGCATTGGGCCAGGGTTGTCTCGGCGTTGGGCCAACGATGCAAATAATACGCCAACGTCGGCACAAAGTGTGTTCAGTGTGCCGTTTTCACATGAAGATAGGCCAAACGAGACGAGTATATAAGAAACGACGCGCAGTGAGAACGGAGAGCAGTTTTAGGTTTCTTCAGAACAGAGAGCAGTGTTTAGATTTATTCAGGACCATTTAGTTTAGTTTAAGATACAAACTGTATAGCTCCCTGCAATTTTGGAATTATGTTTTATAAATCAATCTTCACAGAGGAAGTAGCGTTATTGTGTTTAGCCCATTAGGAGCCTACGCAGTAGGTGGACATGGAACAGTGGGAGAATGAGTCACTTGTGACTTTTATTACTTGTTGTGCAAACTACATCCACACGAGACGACACGATGCGACGAGTACTAAATACCTTTCAATCAGACAACTCTGCATGCTGACCTGGGTGTGATCTTTCACACTACAGCCAGACCGCTGACGTCATTCACAGCCACGACTAATATTCATATGTTGTCATCACCCCTCTCTCCGTCAATGGCTCCACTGTGCACATGTTCTCAAGGCCATGCGGTCTGTGCATGTCTGACTTTGACTTGGCAAGATGGCTTTACCAGGCGGACTTCAAACCGAAATTGAAGGCTGCAAAGCTGGCAGTAGCTTTTATTGTGTCTAATAGCCTTTATTAGTTCTAGGGTTGAAATAACTTAAAATGCTGTTTTTGTTAGTCTGTATGTGTTTGATTAGTTATGTTCATGGAGTTATATTTATTTCGTGCATGAATCAGATTTCGTGAGGTGAGAAGTAGGTATAAGAATAAAAATTGTGGAGAAATATAATTATCTGAGCAGTTTATGGAATTTTAGTTATTTTTTAGGTATGCGGGTTAATCACCTGTATATAATATAGGGGACTTACGGCTTTGTGGAAAGCATACAACTCCACTCCGTTGTATCGTAATAAGATGACGTGACTACATGATTTGTTGCCTGTGATTGGCTGGATTAGAGTATAATTGGGCCCATCTAACTACCCCAATCGGTATGGGCTCCTGTGTTTTATTATTGACGCTTTCCCATCATTGAAACAACGCTGCTGGACTGTCATGCATCACCATCTTTTCTCCGCGCCGGTGAGCCTGTGACTGGTGAATTGTGACGCACCTGGGTTTTCAGTTGGATGCCAAATATTGAGGGTGTGTGGCTGATGCTATGAAGAAGAAGGTGTGAAAAAGCAGCGGCCATTACAGGCACGGACAGTGTGGAAGCACCCTTTGCTAATGTCAGAATGTGCTTACTTTACATATGTGTACCTATTTTCACGTTAAAATACGTTCTTAAAAATAACTGAATGCGTAATTAAACTATTTACCCCCCATTGTAAAGTAACCTTGTTTTCTCTATTCCATCCAGGACATAGCTCTTGTGAAGACAGAGGAGAGTGGAGTAAGTCATGCTGCTGTGATGGTTGAAGCTGATACTGTCTATAGCCTGATCAGCACTGATCCAAGTCAAGCTTTCACAGCTAATCTATACACTACATATCACAGGACTTATGACTACAACAGATACACAAAAGGCGCCAGCATCGGTGAGCTGATTACCCTTAATTATTTCGACAGAAAATAGTGTAAGACCTTATGTAAGGTTGATGTTTTTTTGCTCAAGATTGATTTTTTGATTTGAATCATTGTAGTAGAGTTTACTGATTAACCATTCCATTGGTAACATTTTTTTGCCAATTTTAAACTTCAGGATTAAAAATTCAAAATGGCCGCCATTTTGGCGCTAAAAATTTCAAATTTTTGATGGTGGATCTTAACTATGACCCCTAACACTACATTTTATCGGGCAAAATTGCATGGAAAGGTCATACAGGCTATATATTCTTTTTGTATTCCAAAATTAGTAACATTTTTTCCACAAGTGTCCTTGAAGTGATATTTCTAAAAAGAAACGTTACAAATTGGCGGCCATTTTCAAAATGGCGGCCGAAAAAATAGCTGAAAAAAATGCCACCAATGGATTTTGAGTACTCTGGTATGTATGTTATCTAAAGAAACCAAAAAATCAAACTTGAGCAAATTTTACAGCAAGACCCAAAAACCTGACATAACCGCACTAAAACACAAATTCCTTGGCTAACATCTGAACATTCATTCAATCTGTTTTCAATCCTAAACCTAACCGTCTACATTAAAAGTTAGTTATCATGGGGCTGACTTAGAGTTTTTTTAATTCGTGGATCCACCTTTAAAATTCACGACTTCAAATGACACTTGACGTCTCGCAATGGTTAGAGCGTGGCACCTGCAATTGTCACTTCCTGTCGTGCGGGTTTGAAGCCAGCTTAGGGCGGGTTTTTAGAGAAATATATCATGTTTCTCCTCTCTTAGCATTGGGACATTGTTTCGATGTTTAAGTCCTTGGGCATGCGTCACTTGACGTGTAAATGCGTACCTGGTAGGACAGAGATGACAATGTGTACGATAAGTTCAATGGGCCGAAATGGCTGCAGAACTGCATGATCTCCGTAGAGTTGAAATGGCACGCGAATGAACAGGTCCAGTGACCAGGCGGTAAATTGTAAAGTCGGCTGATAAATCTTCAGACTTGATATCAGATTAAAAATTTGCACCTTTACTTTTAAGCACATGTGTGCCACAAATTACACTCATCTTAGGGATAACAGCAAGTCTTTTACTTGGAAATCATGTGTCTAATTTATCTACAATTTAAAAGAAATAGGTTTAGAACAAAGTGGAATCACACTTTCTGAAGATGTAGGCCTAGTGTTATCTATAAAATCATACACTTGATAACACATATATATGCCTCAAATCACTCATTTTGGGAGTAAACAAGTTTTCATCTGTGAAATGTCTAACTTTTAAAATTAGCAGTCATGGAGCCGAGGAATTAGAATTAGAATCAGGTCGCCCCAAAACCAAATTGACCAGCATACCAACTCGCCACGTCACAAACTCGCTCCATACCAACTCCTCCACTTTTTTCTAGTGTAATAATTTAAAAATCAAGTTGACTCTCTGAAGAAAAATGTTTTCATCAACGAACATATATATATATGGGCATTCGAAAAAAGGATGGCTGTGGTCGCAAATTATGTCCGAAAAAGGATTTATATTTCATTCTGAACAACATTGCCAATATAAAACGTTAAGTTGATTTGGTACAACTGATACAAAATATGTAAATTACCTCATATGTATAAAGTTATCATTTTAAATAAAAAATTAATTGAACATTGTATAGGCCTATATTACACTGCCCACCCTAGACACTGCTACTTCGCATGTTAGAATTTGCAGATGGTTTCAAGTATTGTCTCAATTTCAAGTATTGTAGTAAGCTTGTGATTGGCCGGCTGTCTTGCTAAAAGTACCCTGATCAGCTGGCGAGACTATTATGGTGGGGGAGGGGTGGGTGTAGAAAGACACCTGTGTGGAGCCCAGCAAACGCGAGAATTTGACGCAATGCTGTTTCAATATTGGCCCACCGCCAATTTTGATACACGCGTGCCGTCTGTGTCTGGTTCGAACAGGCTGCACAGTGCTCTGTGTAGGCCTATATATTCGCCGAGGGTTATTTTCATCTTTGTCAGACTATTTTCAAATCCCTCATGGTCACCTAATACATTTATTTCAATGTAAGTTAGTATGAGAGGCACCAATGTTATCATATCATTATTATTTTACAAAATTATTACATGAATCTTTGTATCATATTGATTTATTCATCTGCTGGAATTTGGGTACGGTAGGGCATTAACCTCGTACTCCTGGGACCCAAGTTTATTTTTAAAATACATGTGAATCGTGATATAATATTTCAGGTAGACCCTCATATTTTTAGCAGCAACTAGATGCAGTATAATCAAACTCAGAACATATAGGGCCTAGCCTATACCACCACGGCTTTAATGTGGCATAGTTGTCAGATGACCCCAAGGTAATTTCAAGGTCAAATAAGTAAGATTTTTGACTAAATGACTAATTTTGCAGTTTATCGTAGGATGTGTGCTACGGGAAAGTACAATACAGTTTCTGGGCTGTTATTACACTGATGCGGAACATCCCGATATCAATTCCAGCGCAATTGGGCTGCAATACAATACATGTTGCGGTGATACCCCTTAATATATCCAAATAGCACACTAGACCCAGCACTAAATTTGATTTTATTAGTAGGAAACATCTATATTTTCGAAAAAGTGACTGGCGTAAGATCAAAAAAATCTTAGTGGTATGGTCAAACAATCTGAAAGCTTGAGTAAATTGTATATTTTTCAGTTTTCGTATGATTTATTTTCTAAGAAATTGTAACGCCGACCGTGACTTGGAACGTGGATGAAAGTGTAACATCGGTCTTGTGTTGGTGTCTATGGTATGAGAATACTTGAAAGAGCAATACATGAGTTCTCTTATAGCACACCTATATCAGTGCTAAATTAGATACAGCAAATGGGAAGTTACACACTCCTGTGCTGAATTAAATACTACAAATGAATAAAATCGTTTTTTTGTGAACGATTGCATTATATTAGTGTTGAAAGGCAACTAAATATCGCAATATGCAGAGTAGGTCTTAGTTGGATAATATGCCGTTCGGGATGACACACTATCATTATATATACCAACATATAACATAACCTAATGCCAGAATAGATTGTTTTAAAATTTATTCTGTTTGACCTTGAAATCATTTTAATGACCTTGAAATGCTGTGAGAAAGTACACCACAAGTGTATGTGAATAATATTACCCCATTGTGCATCGATTGGTTAACATGGAAGTGAGAAATAATGTTGTAGAATTCTCTCTTTTACAGAGGAAAAAACATATTATCCTGTCCACAGACCTATTGGCCTGAATATGAGCTTAAATGAGTTAGCAGCCACTTAGTTGTGGTCACGTGACCTGCAATGGCGCTCCAAATCTTTATTAAAACAATGTATTTAGGCTTGGAACCATTTATCACACAGTGCGTTACGTTAATAAGTGATTTGTACTACATGTCGTAGTGAGATAAGTGTGCTGTATGAAAACCGCATTATTGTGAACTTGGGTGGCTATATTGCGAGCTTGGACAAAGAAGGGTTAACTATCGCCAATAGAGTGTTAAAGCATTACTTTATTACTACTTGAAAAATACTATTTGTGGCAAAAAATTGCTTCCAAAAGAGCATGGGTAATAACCTTTTCCATATCTCACCTCCAGCAGCTCCAGACACGCCTTATCTATGCAGAATTTCTTTTGCAAAATTTTAAATGATGTTTTTGTAATTACAGGTTTGGAAGGTTCTCACTTTATTTTTGCAATACCAGCGTCTTACTATGACTCTACACCGATTGTTATTGTATCAGCAAAGAAGGGAACATTCGTAAATTTGAAAACGTTACTTTCCTCTGCAACGTACTATGTTAATGATAATTCATCACGCACTTTTATAATGGACCACAACCAACTGAGAGTCACTAACGGAGTGGAATCCAAAGGGTTAGAGGTGACGTCAGATGAACCTGTATCAGTTTACATTGGAACAGAATACCAACGGTCCTATTATATTCCTGATGATATAATGGTTAGACCTATTACAGCTGACGACACAGAATATATCATCAACAGTTACCCTGGCACCTCTTCTTCGTCTTCAGCCACATATTGGCCAAATTCTTATTTTATGATCATACCACAATTTGATGAATCACTAGTTCAAGTTTTTAACTTTGAAAACGAAATATGGGTTCAGCAATATTCAGTGGTTTTGAGTAAATTTGAGGTTTTCACTCATGATTCTTTCTACGACAATGATGGTTACACAGACTATACAGGATGGAGAGTTGTAGCCTCACAGCCGGTAGCTGTTATTTCAGGAAATGGATATGCATATTTTGGCAGACAAAGACAGCATACATGTGACTCCATGCCAAGTAAAGCTAAGATGGGATCACACTATGTGACCTTTCCTGTTTTGTTTGGACGTGGAACAGAAGGTTACGTAGTGAGAATTGTGGGATCTACAACAGAAGATATCAACGTAGTGATCCCTGATGTTGAACTGGACGAAATGATTTCCAGAGGAAAATTTCTTGAAGTGGAATGTTTGGACTCGTCCAGTATGATGTCGGTGAGTTAACCCCTACTAAGATTATCGTACAAAATTATTTTGATTGTGTTATTAATGCATGGCTCATAAGATAACTGATCAAGCCCAATTCCTTTGAAGAAATGTTAGAATTCAATACTTAATGTTAATTTTAGGGAAGCGATGACGTGGGAAAGTCACTGCGCTACTCGGGCAACACCTAAATAACTTAATATTAGACGTCTTGTTGGTGGAATGTGACTGGATGATATTAGTTGTTGCTAGGCCAGTGAATTACATAAATACTTCTTTTCAGTACCGTACTAGATTTAATCATTCTCACTACACGATAGACTTACAGCACAATCACATAACTTGTTACTACATAGACCTCTGCCTACCAAGTGACGGTAAACCCGCGCCAAACTCTTCCATTCCAGTCAACTCTGTGGACTAATCATAGACCAGTCATCATCTTTAAAGCTATCCTTCAAAGCTATGATTTGCCCACTCATAGTTATCAGATTTCCTCAACCCACGAAAACACTACATGCTGATCCAGTGCCGCTGCGACGTTGGTTCCCGTCTTTGATGCTCACCCAGCATCGCACCAACACCGAGCCTGCTCCACCGCCTAGCGAATACGAATACGAATATACTAATACAAAAAGTTTATTTGCTAGGCCATCGGCCCGTACAAATCTATACAAAATACAATTCATTCAAAAGTACAATGTTAAGAGTGATAACTATCATACGTTACAGTATTGTTCCCTGCGTTCCCTAGCGGGTAAACAGTTCAACATTCATACACATGACAACTTTTTATATCCTATGCCGGCATCTATCCTCAGCCAATTATAACTACCTTAACACGGTAAGACAGAGCTACAACTTTTGCTTAACATGTCATAATAACTGGTTCACGAAGTATGTTGTTAAACGTTTAACTGGTCGTTTTAATAGTTAATGTTATGTAACACACAACTAAATTGATTTTGAAGAATCCAGTTGAGCCTGTGAATATTTAGACACAATGATCAGTATGTTTGCAGATATTTTGTTCGGGTCCCTGCGCTGTCTCTCAATTCACCATGGACACACCATCTGGGAGTTCTCACACATATATAGGCGGCTCCATGGTAATGTTGACTCCTACAAATCATTTTACTACAGATCAGGTGTTCACACCACCTTGGATGGATACACATGGAATAGCTGACTTGGTGATTATTGTCAACATGTATCCTGTTGAAGGGCTCTACATCAACAATAACACACTAGATGTGAGTAGCCTACGACACTGGTTTAGCCTTTTGTCCTAATGCGTCAATTCCTATTCAAAATACATTTATGGCCAGAATTTGATACAATTTATACAAAATAACAAGAAGGTAATTATACACATAGACATAGAAACTAGTCTAATAATTCGTGCTCTGGTGAGAGAGGGGGGGGGGGGGTGATTTCAGTATCCTAGCCACAGGATGCTGATTATTAAAACAAATACAATAAATGAACTTCTAAACCACATGTTAGGTAAGGATAAATTAAGGTATTACTGTTAGTAAAGTAGATATATTTGTATAAATGTTTTGATTAATTTATTTCCATTTTCATAGATGTCTGACCTCATCATTAAAACTCCATATTGTGTACTAGTAACACATTATACTGTTTCCCAATTGATGTTAACTGGATAAGCTGTAAATCATGCAATGTTTTTTTTTACATTTAATACTAATTTTGTTACATTTAATCATTCAATAACTTTCGCTGGTCATCATTCATAATATATATTAATTACCTTGGCAATAATACATATGTGTGTGTGATCTGCAAGTGACAATTGTGATACATACGAGTGTCATTACTTAAAAACAAACAAAAAACTAATATTGCACATTGTGGTACTCCACATGAAATACATTCATTAAAGCGCCCATTAAATAATACATATTAATGACAGGTATTGGTTTCAATAAAAATATGTAGTCAACAGTGTCAAACACTTAACTCAAGTCGTCTAAAAACAACCCTTAAAGCAAGTTTTCCTTCGTCTGATGGCTTTAATTAAAATAAATGCCTCTCTCGAAATCCAAATTGTAGAATAGATTAAATGAGTATATATTTTTTAAACTATATATCCAAAAACGTTTGAAAGTAAACCAGACACTGACCCATAGTTGTTACCTGGCTAATACAGTTCCCAGTTTTATAAGTTGCTACAACCTTTGCTAGTCTTATTTTTTTCCAAAATGCTCATTGTGTAAGAGTTCCTGACCCTTTTCACTGTTAGTTTAAATATATTGGATCGCTTAGGTTTTTGCATTTCTCACTTAAAATAGTAGGTTTTGATGATTGACCTGATATGTGTGGTGGCACGTTTTCATACGTTTTTGAGTTTTCTTGCTTGTGTCTAAAATATTTTATGCTTTGACTTCTGTCTGAAGACTGTCTGTTTTTATTTATATTTAGGCCCAATATGTAATTTTAATTTATCATTATTTCATGTGTTATATCGTGCATCATAAATTTGTTTTACAGAACCTGCCGTGGACACGGTATGAAGGTTTTGCTTACAGCCGGGTTGAACTGTTTCATCAAGAGACTTACAGACTCTATACAGACAACCCTGAACTTTATTTTACTGGATATATACATATAACGGAGCATTATAACAGCGGTTATTCACCGTCCTCTAAGGGAAGTAGCATAGGATATGGCAGTGAGTATAGGCCTACATTCAACATATGCCAAACATCAGTACAAATTGTAAACGGGGCATGAGTGTGATGCATTTAGCGACTGGGGGGGGGGGGAGGGGGGGGGGGGAGTGCAACATAGAGAGTAAATCTCCGTGACCCAGATTACCCAGAACTTCTTATGTTATTGAAGGAGCACACCGTAAATAATCGTCAATCATCTTATTCTCATGTTTTCATCTGTGTGCACTGATATTGAATGAGCGATTACAAAATATATTATAGTGATCATTCCGGACAGATTGGTGCTAAGACTGGAAATGAGATCCAGATACCAACTACCCAGAACTGCGGGTGTTGAGGGGAATAATCCTTCATGCTCAGTCATCTCATTATCATGTCTGACATTCAATGATTAGACAATATTATAGCATTTAAATTATCACCCACTTTAAGGGTGAAGGGATTCCTGGCAGATGGTGTTAATCATTCTTTTACCACCTATCCTCCCATGACACAGGGATCGGCCATTTTGTTGTCCGGGCGTCTACGGACTGGAAAACTTTTTACATAAGAATTTGTTTTCATCACATGCCACATTTGAAGCCAAATTGTTTCCCAATGAAAACGAAGGTTTTTTTCAATAGTCACATTTCAAGATATTTGCGCTGTCATATTTCACAGAAGGGTAATTATCTGTAAAATTCACGCATCCTTAGGCCCTACATGGGGAGAAATCAACAAAGGGTGATCATATTTGGTATGTGGTTTGCATCCATAGGTGGCTGTTGGACGAGCTAAAATATACATTGCATTTGCAAGGTCAAAGAAGGGATTTAAAGGATGTTAGGCCGTCCAGCCATACGTCCATTTTTGTCTCTGAAATGTGTGTGTTTGTAACTGATCTCAAATTTGGCAAGCCACCAAGTTAAATAAATTTTAACAATCTAATTGATGATAAGTCCAAGCGAAACTAAATTCATGGACAAGTTAATTCAACTAGTTTAGCTTACTACAGATACATTTAAAACAGACTTTCTTGAGCTACAATTCCACTCAGTGACGGATGTAAGTTTATCCCCAGAATTGTTTATTTATATCATTTTTTGCTTGAATGTTTGATTGTAATGTAATGTACCTTTCACATAGAAGCATAGCGACGTGTAATGGGCTGCTATGTAGTAAAATAATTGTGTTGTCACAAAGTGATAATTTTCCTTATATATTGCCATTTGGAGAATATACTCTCTGAATCACTACAGCTTATAGCAACACATATAGACAGTGAGCCATGTTTACCTGGTCTAGTCTAGTCTAAATTTAGTACAAAGGAAAAAGTCTGACATCAGTTTATGAGAAAAAAGAACCTGGTTTTTTTGCGTATAGTAAATTGCGTATAGTAAATTGCCACTCTGTGACGTCACAAAGTGGTGACTGTCACCTAGAGGTATTTACAATTGTTTGACAAATGCCACCTAGGCTGTAAACGATAATAGCATAATTTAGCACCAAAAATAATGTTCACATGACTCTAATGTAAGGAGAGAAACATGACTCAAATTGATCGTACTGAATAAGGAGAGCACGTGGCTCAAATTGTTCATGCTCCCAGAAACATCATCACGGAGTGGAAAAGAATAAAACATACTAATAAAACAATGTCAATTTATTCAAATAATGTAGGCCTAGGCCTATGCAGACATATTTTTTTCTTGGACATAGCTAAATACAAGAATGATAACTGGAACCTGAAAATGTGTTGTAGTAATAACCAGATATCTTGCACACTCAACAGGTGACCCCAACAATATCTAAAATTGGGTAGCCCATTTTAATGCTAAAAGGTGATTCAGACCATCAAAAAATAACTTATATTAACCCAGATAGTTGGCATGCACGTCTCAATGTGCGTAACAGGTTTGTTGCAAATAATATCCATTTTTGCATATATTCAGCATATCGAGGGGGGGGGGGGGGGCATATCCTATACTTTATGAAACATGATGTTTCCCATTTTATCAGTTAATCCTCACAGGTGGTTCATTGCTGGGGTGCAGCTTCTGGAAGCGCTACATTTTATTTTGTATTCCCTGGATAGTGAGGTTACACAATTCAATTAGTATGTAGTGAAATATCAAATAATACTAGCGATCCAATATGCATTGCGCAAAAGTGATTAGTTGAGTTAGTTGATTGTTGTTTTAAGATAATTCACGACATTTCTCGCACCAGCTATTCGTCCACTACTCTGTTCAGGACAGCGTAACTGATATTTATGGAGCAGCGAGGGTTGTTGAAAACGTAAACGTTCTGTTTACTGGACCTCCGAAAAAACACGGAAAGATAGACTAACGCAATGACAGGATGGACTAATAAAGATTAAATAACGCCTTGTGAGGTTGGATAACGCCTGCCTGTCTGTCGGTCTGCATGTTTGTCTGTCTGTCTATCTATCACCTGAGGGGTATAGGAGGGGTTATGCATAGCACTGCGGAGCTATTGAATGAGGCGGTCATAAAAGCTGTCACTGTTGCTGCCACTGCTTCTGCTGCTGCCGTCGCTGCTGCTGCTGTAGGACTAAGTTAGGGGGCCACCATTCAATCCCCAGGCGGAGGGGGGGGGGGGGGCTGGAGTATTTTTGAAATAAATATTTTGAGACTGATTTTTCATGAAATAAATAATTGTCTGAAGGACATGCTGTAAAAAAATATTTAATGGCTCTCGGCATTATTAAATGACCCCTAAATTTGTTTGGCCTCGCCAAACTCGTCTCCTTAACCTCCACATCAATACTAAGCCTAGTTTGGGATCCAACTTTGTAGACGGAGAATTTGTTTTTAAGTGGAATAAATATTTGCTTGAGGCAGAGTGTCAAATAAAAAAAACATTACAGACAGGAGGTAAAATACATAATTTATCCAGTTCAAAAACTCCAGCCCCCTAGTAATTGAATGGTGTCCCCCTCACACTTTTATTACTATTTGTTTAGTGATGCTGGATCCTGATTTCACAACTACAGAGGCCCCTAGTACTACTACAAGATCCACACCATCAACAACGACTACTGAACAGGGACCAACTGATCCAGCCCCAACCAATCCTGATGGTAAGGACTGTAACAAGATAACTTTTGGTTTAGGGTCGTAGACAGAGGACCAACTTTAAACCACCATTGGCGTCCATCATACTACAAGAACCGAACATGTCTGGCATGGTTATGCACACCATCTGGCCGTTGATATATCATCTTCATACTTTGCACAAGCATAGGCCTTGACCCAGAGGGTGGGTGGATAATGGGGATTTAAATGGCAATTTACCTTATTGATTATCTCTAATTAGAGTCTAAATATTTTCTGCTGTATCAATGTCTGCATGCCAGCAGACCTGTACGTGTGAACATTGAACGAGGCATCCAAGGGGTGTGTTACAGAGGGGGGGGGGGGTGGGCATCTTAGAGGAGCAACATATGAAAAGGTCCTTTGGTCCAACGAAACAATTACTAGACAGTTTGACTGAAGAACTATTTTGTGTCGCTGATGATAACAATAGTTTCGTCAATGTAAAAACATTTTTAGGTCACAACACGCAGCATGAAGTATCACAATATAAAATGTGTATACATTGACTATGACACTGATTTTATACGTTTCATAATTCAATTTGTGTGTACCATAAAGTCGTCATTGTATATATGCTATGATAAATGATATGATAATATTTCCAGGAGAAATAAGGAAGGCCCCTCTGTATGATATAATACTGAAAGGCTTCTTTGAGAGCAGTAACGGAGAAGCCTTCACTCCTTCTTGTAACAACGAGCACAGTAACAACTTCTACCAGTCCGCTCAGGATACTAAGACCAGTGTCAACTCTGCTCTGGGGACTTCACTGTGTACATCAGCTCCTCCTGGTACATTTAGTATCATCTCAGTGTCAACTTTATTCTACAGCTTAGATACGTCCGTAAGTTTTTAATTTATTGTCACATGTTTGTTTCGTTTTCTCCAATGTTGTACTCCAATATGAAGTTTTTTCTATATTATGCGTTTGATACACACTTTGACCATTACAATGGAAATGTAGGTAAATGTTTTGAATGCTTCGCTAAATCAACCCGTATTTAGACGAGAAGTGTTCATGTGCAGTTCACAAGTATGTATCATGTCAAAATATTGTTGTTGCCCTGTCCTGGTGCTCCTCTCAGAAACCTCAAGACATGATAGTATGGGATGAACCAATGCTATATTGTGATCATACTGTCTTTACAAAATACTTAAAATGCAATAATATGCTTGTTAAACACACACAAAATTTGCATTTGGCAATTTGCTAGCCCTCATTGTGCAGATGAATGCATATTCAAATTTAGCGATGGACATGACGCAATGGTTAGAGCGAGCGCTTTGCCAAAATGGCTGTCTGCCATGTGGTTGCAAACCACGTTTGGTGCAGGTTTTTCAGAGAAATATCATGTTTCTCCCCTCTGAATATTGGGAACATTGTTTCGATGTTGTACGCTTGGGCAAAGCACTTCACCCTCAAATGCTTCGCTTGACTCAGGTGAAAATGAGTACCTGGTGGGACAGAGATTGCATTTGTAAGATAAGTTCAATGCGCCGAAATGGCTGCAGGACTGTATGCTCTGAGTGGAGTTGAAATGGCACATAAAATGTACAGCTCCAGTGACCAGGGGGTAAAATGTAAAGTCAGATGATAGGTCTTCAGATTTGATATCAGACTATAAACCTGCACGTTTACCTTAGATGCGTTGACCAGATATTGATCAACATTTGATACTGTTGCTTACATATTAAGATATATATTAAGATTTTATATCTTCACTATATCTGTCACTGGCGCCAACAAGATACATTAGCTCTAGCACCTGTCCTTTTGCAAGTTGTCTATAAAAGTTGTCTATAAAATGTCAAAAGATTATTTCTAGCAGTTATCATAGGCCAACTGACACGTATATCTATATTTATGTGACTATTTTTATTATTTCAAATCAACTTCCTAATTTTATACATTTGCCATATTCTCATTCTCGAGCTAACTGCGCATTATTAACTCACATCACACGTAGGAATATCGAGTATATGTTGCCGTCTATTTGTCTTATTTGTCTTATTATAAAATGCTGACCTAATCACCCACCTGTTCAGTCTGTTGTGCATTGCTCCTCATGACGACATTAGTTCTTTTAAGTGCATATTTGACGTTATATTTCAGGGTTTCACTGATGCTATTTTCTCGCTGTCCAGTGAGTTGTACGTTGAGCTGGATGAGGTGTATGCCTGTGCTGACGAAATTAATGTGTATCTCCACGATTTCACTAACTGGGACTTCCCCATCTTCCCAATTGTACCAGGATGTCCGCAACCAGAGTTCGAACCAGGATATTTTGTTGACGGTGGTACTGGCTATGACTGGATATGTCTAGATGACCCAAGTACGTTCCGCATGCATATATTTAAGTCTCCACCCACTATGTGGTGGTGGAGATTTATTGGTGAGTCCGCCCGCCGCCGCCGCATTCTGTTTCTGTTCTCACTTGAAAACCCCTAATCCGATTATTCCCAAATATTTGCAGTATGCATACTGGCCCTGGGGAATTTGCCTGGTAAATTTGTTTTTTGCGTTTTTCAGTTTCATCAACAAAATCCAAGATGGCCGCCAAAATCCTATGTCGCTCTCTAGAGCTTGAACCGTTTCTTGGATTTGTTTTATGTTCAGTTTAAAGGAGATACCTTACTCTGCGCATGTGCTGATTAGTTTTTGATGTGATTCCGATAATAAAAACTTTTATTTTTTCACGTTTCAGAATATTAGCGGGTATGGGCTATTCTCAAAAGGTGCGTCGAGAATGGGGTGTTTGGTTTAAATAGCCAAAAAGGATATTCCTTCGTACAAACTTGGGAATATTTTTATACTTTTCAATTCTAAAGAGCTTTTAAATCTAAATATGATAATTTAATCTATCAGTTATGACAAATTTTACTGTTTTTTATGCATTATTTGATGCAAATAAATGGGACCTTTCAAACCGTACGCAGAACGATTGTTTATCACAGGACACCAATTATTTTTTTTCTAAGCAACTAATGGACAAATCTGTAGAGGAAGAACTAATTTTATATAAACATATATATATAAACATATACTAGCAGTTAATTATAATAATTCGAGCCTTTTTTATGAAATATATTAAGCTATGGTGGTCGTAACATTTTGTATCCTATTGACAGCTACTACTAAATTATGTAATAAGTTTTAACACCGTGCCACAATCGCTTGAAAAGTAAACAAAAAAGCCAAATTATGTGATATAGATACAGTAATAATAGTTAGAACTAATGAAAACCAAGTGAAAGGGTTTAATTACTACTTTTACTGAACAAATAATTTTCGTGTACTACATGCATTTTCTTTTGAAATAATTTTTAAAAGTTGCTGTGATCATTTCTTCAGTGGTCAAGATCCCTTTTGTAGTGGCTTAGATAATTTTCAAAGTGGCTGTGATCACTTCTTCAGTGGCAAAAATAATTATTGTAGCAGCTAAGATAACTTTTAAAGTCGCTGCCATCACTTCTCCAGTTTGCCAAGGTCACTTTTGTAGCGGCTGAGATAACTTTTAGAGTGTTTGTGATCACTTCTTCAATGGCCAAGATCACTTTTGTAGTGGCTGAGATAACATTAAAGTTGCTGTGATCACTTCTTCAGTGGCCAAGATCACTTTTGCAGTGGCTGTTTCAAGTGATAGTAATCACTTCTTCAGTGGTCAATATCATTTCGTAGTTGCTGAGATAACTTTTAAAGGGCTGTCATCTCTTCTTCAGTGGTCAAGATCATTTTTAACAAAAAAATGCTACAGCGAATGTAAAAGTAATATAACAAATGTATACCATATAAATTTACCATGAGCGGGAAGTCCTGCTGGTATTCACTAAAAAATCGTTGTAAAGTGTTAAATGGAGGGATAAAAAACAAACTTAGCGCTTTGTTGTAGTGCTCTAATTTTACGTCCAACCAACAAAGTGTGTAATATATGCAAATAGCTCATTATTTTTTTTATTCCAAATGGTTTTTTTTAAGTCAACAATAGTTCTAGAACATGTTTGAATCAAAACTAAACATTTATTACATACAAACATCAGCTGAGAGAAAAATATTTTGACTATTTACTGAAAATGTACGAAAAATAGGTAAAATTAATAACCACTTTACCATCCATGTGAAAGCCTGTGCCAGTAGATTTGACTGATCAGTGGGCAATAAAGTGCGTTATGGTCGATTTTCCCGAGCCTGAAGACAAGTGAGCTAATTTTATGTCTAACCAAATGTTATGTTTACATAACTCATTATTTTTATTCCAAATGGGTTTATTTTATAAAAACAATAGTTCTAGAACATGTTTGAATCAAAACTAAACATTTATACAAACAACAATCAGCTGAGAAAAAAGTATTTTGACTATTTACTGAAAAAGTATTACAAATAGGCAACATTAAAGGTTCAAATACCAACTTTAAGCTCTATTTTGCATTTTTCAATGACCAGACACAACGTATTTTACATCCATGTGAAGGCCGGTGCCAGTAATTTTCTATTGATATCAATTATATTGACATAGCTCAACATTTTACTACTCATTGGGCAAAAATGTCAGATACAGTCAATTTTCCGCGTCTGAAGAAAATCTCGTCAATTTTTACGTCCATCCAAAAAAGTGTGTAATAATATGTACATAACTTTTTTTATTCTAAATGTGTTTATTTTAAGTCAACAATAGTTCTAGAACAGGTTTGAATCGAAATTAAACATTTATACTATACACAAAGCAGCTGAGAGAAAAGTATTTTGACTACTTGCTGAAAAGTATGAAAAAATTGGGTAAAAATTGAGGGTTGAAATATCAACTTAAAGCTCTCTTGTGCGTTTGTCAAAGATCGGACAGAAAATATGTTACATCCACGCGAAAGCCTGTGCCAGTAGTTTTCTATTGATATTACATTTATTGATATAGCTCAAAATTTGACTACTCAGTTGGGCAAAAATGTGAGATACTGGCAATTTTTCACGAGCCTGAAGAAAAGCAAGCAAATGTTTACGTCTAACCAAAAAAGCGTGTAATATGTTCACATAACTCATTATTTTTTATTCCAAATGGGTTTATTTTAAGACCACAATAGTTCTAGAACATGTTTAAATCAAAACTAAACATATATACCATACAAAAATCAGCCAAGAGAAAAGTATTTTGACTATTTACTAAAAAAAAGTATGAAAAATAGGTAAAATTAGGGGTTAAAATACCAACTTAAAGCTCTCTTGTGCATTTTTCAAAGATCGGACTGTGCCAGTAGCTTTTTGTCGATATCAAATATATAGGTATAGGTCAAAATTTCACCACTCAGTGGGCGGAAATGTGTAATATGCTAGATTTTCCCAAATCGGAAAAAAATCGCGTATAGGTCATGTACACTTTTGTCCATATTTCAGTAAAGCAGCGGCAATTACCTGATCAACAGGTTGATTCTGGCCCCTGAATAGTCCAGCTATGTGAAAATTATAGTGGCCTAAATTCCCATTCTGGGTGACACCTTACCCCCAGCCACGTCTGGTCTACCTGCTCGGATTAATATATAAATATTTGCAGTATGCATATTTTCCCCAGGTAATTTGTCCGGTAATTTTTTTGGCGTTTTCCAGCTCTTCAACAAAATTCAAGATGGCCGCCAAAATTCGATGTCACTCTCTAGAGCTAGAACTGCTTCATGGATCTGTTTCTTGTTTGGTTCAAAGGAATACCCCTACCCTGGATGTGTGCTGATTAGTTTTTTGTGTGATTATGATAATAAAACTTATACTTTTTAGGATTTTAGCTGATATTTCAGTTTTGCTCATTTTGGTTGTAATCAAAATTTAGTAATTATGGTTATACAGCTCAAATTTTATCTTGTGTGTATTGAGAAAATAGTCAGGAGAATTGTTTTTCTTTTTTCATTTTTTTAACAAAATTCCAGATAGCCGACGAATCACATGTTACTCGCAAGAGCTTGAACTTCTTCACTGATTTGTTCCAAGGAGGCAACTCACCCTGGCCATATAATGATTAGATTTTGGTGTGATTCTGACATCACATTTTCAAATGTTTTACATAAAAAAAATGGTGACATTACTGTATTTATCTATAATTAATGTACCATGTGGTGCGGGTGGAGATGCAAGCTTTGCCCCTCAGGTAAATCTAGTTTCCCTGTTCTCTTGGGTTATTAAGCCTGTCTTGCCATTGTTCAAAGTAGCCTAGTGCATATGTCTTTGCCTGGAATGTATAGTCAGCATTGTATATAACATTATATTGGTTAACTATCAACCTGTTAACGCTATGCATTTGAATGTCGTAAAGATAAAACCTGTGTTGGTTTTCAAAAAACACTGCAGTCATTTTATCATTTTAATGATATGTCTCAGCCACAATTACAGTTACTTACAATATGCTTGCAATATGTATTCCGCTAAACTGTAGTCGTTCTAGTTGAATACATATTGTAATTCAAAAATGCAGTGTTGCATCAAGCAAACACAAGAAGGATTGGGATGCATTCGAGTTTAGGTGGATCTAGATAACCTTTTAAAATGAGTATATATCCCATAAAGTGTAGTAAATCATTACTTTCGCTGGGCGAAATCTAGACATTGAACTCGTTGAAATTAAAAACCAAATGACGTCTACAATCGTTTCTTAACAATAGTTTCTTCCTGTCTTGTGCCATGATACCCTTTGCAACAATGTGTAAAGATATAAAAAAAACTCCCTCTTTGACTTCCCTTATAATGCAACAAAGCATAAACTATGAATTGGGCTCAGTCTGTATGTAATGTCTCTTATCTGTGGTTGAGTATGAATAACAAAAACTTAACATCACTGACTTGGCGGAATACGATATTCACATTAAATGTTATTTTTTATGCCATTTTCTTTCAGACGTTTACGCTGAGAGCTTAATAATGTCAGCTGATATAGAGTATCTCCAGTACAAGTTCCACATCAAGGCCACGTATGGCACTGCGAATAACGAGACTTTGACGGGATCTTGTGCCAGCACATACACGTCAGTAAAAAACCAAGAAAATTGCCATGTATTGGTAAACCAGTTTCATGGAAATTTTCATTCTAAAAACCTTAGTTGTATGAAAATAAAGTCTGTTTTCAGGGATGTAAAATGATGCTTTAATGCATCGTGAGAGCTTAAAGGGTTAAAGTGGTAATCACGTCTATAGACTTTTAAATACGTTTATTTGTACTTCAAACTATAAAATTGTCATATATGTTTTCATTCAAATTGTACATACTTATGTGAGTACTTGCCACATGAGTGCACACTTGATGAAGCACAACCTCAAGTGGGTAAACAATTGATTCTGTACTCAACGCTTGAAAGGAGTAGTCCACTGTGTACGAGCAGCAGCACAGATCTGTCCACAGAACGCACAACGCTAATTACAGATAATTACAAATGAAATGAAATGAATCGGGATTTAGGCCACCTTTGTGCACATATAGGGTACAAATAGAACCAGAAATATGCAGAGAGCGGTCCAAAGTGTTAATTTAAAAGTGTTTATTTTAATTTCTCATTTTATTCCAAAGCCGTATTTTATCGAATGCAGATATACTCCAAAAGGACCAAAAGATATATATTGTCATCAATTTTATTTACAAGTAAGGAGTGTGGGCTATATGCCAGACATTTCATATTTTATTTAGTGTTATATTATATCACTATGATGGTGCATGTTGGTGGCGTATTATTTCACTGCAGCATGAAAACGTAATTCGGACATTACCGATATGTTACTTTGACCATTGATGTACATGATCTCAGGGGTGTTACATTTATATTGTTTCCAGGAGTGAGTGGCGAAACAGTGTTGGATCAATGGCTGCAGAGCTCAAGCTAGCAGTTGATACTGGCGATCTTTGTGAAGGACTGAATCAGAAACTTACCATGTCGTTTGCCTCAAATTTGATATCCTATACACCTATATCGGTAAGACTTTGTTATGTCTATCTGCTACCCCAGTAATCACGTATATTGATTCTACGTTGGCTTTTTTATCACAATTGAATACATAGTTGGAGTGTCTTGCTGCAGAACGATTGTATTCGTATCGCTTAACACACTGCTATGATCAACATCAACGTTTATGGGTAGTTTATGAAATATTGTAGCTAATTACTTGCCGCAAATTATTATTATATTCTACATCATAAAATAAATAAAAACAGTAAATAGTGTGTATTTCTATATGTTGAAACGTTGTGTATGTATATATATGTATCCATTGTAGTGAATTTATAGAAATAATTGCATTATTTTGTCAGCTGCAGTCCTTATATAGGTTGAATGTATATGGTGTATGCATGTATATGACGCCTGTATATAGGTGCCAAACGCCGCAAAACACAAACAAATCATTCACTTAAAAGTACACTTATTTATAACTTAATTAAAAAGTCGCTCATCCACAACTTCAAGTGGGGGGAAATCACAAGTGGGGCCTATGTCACTGATAAATATACTATATTTTCAGGGTGACATCACAGCCACATTTCACCTGGTCCCAGTCACAGGAGGGATAAGTTTCCAACAGCTCTTGGACTGCTCCGACGAAATGTTTAATTACGTCGAGCCCCACGAGGCTTGGGGTGACGGACCTATCCTCAAACCTGAACCTGGATGTGCTCGTCTGGGATTTGAAGCTGATTATTTCACACATAATGGAGAGGAATGGGTGTGCAGCTGAGAATGTCACGTACATTACATGTGTTGATACGTGTATCTGGAATAAAATGCATTTGTCTTGAAAAAATGACTTGTATTCATTAAATGATTATATCGTCGCCGGCGCTAATAATAATATTGATGCGCGTATTTGTAGGATCCCTGCACATAAAGGTGGGCCCACAATCAGGCATGCGTAATGACGACGACACAACTGCTTAAGTATCGCAAGGATTGCCGAATAGTTGGAGCATTGGGTGATATGTATATTACATATATCGATTATCTATTTTTTAACGTTTCGAATGTAATTGAATATACCACCCCGCCATATATTTGAGTCTGGATGAATATTTCGGGAGTGAATGAGTGAGTGAAATTAAAGTTAAACAAAGCTTACATTTCGTCGTTTTTTATCATCAGTTTAGGTGTGATATAAGATATTGCTGTTATATTAGCTCCAGCAATGTTTTGGTTGAGAGGGATAAAAGGTCTCTTTTGATAATTGACGTCCTACCTGTTGAAATTGACTACTTTTAAGTGTTCAATAAGACGAGCGTATGTTGGTCACTCCATTAAATCCAGTATTTTTTTCTGCTGTATTATATATTTTTGTATCAAATCTGTACGTTTTCATTCATCGTGAGGTGAGGATTGATTGTGCAATTCTCACCTCTAGATGAATGAAAATGAGAACAAATATATAACAACTAAGTCATCAATAATTGTGTCACTAAAACATCTGTCTATCTGTATGGGATTTCAGATAGTTTGACCCTTTCAGTGCGGGGACCGTATTTAGACGTTAAAATCTGACGTCTGTAGACGTCAGATTCTGACGTCTAAGGACGGTCCCCGCACTGAAAGAATTAAAATATTTACAATGAGCGCCCATAACATAGATATTCAAATGAAGCAGAAAGAGCTAACTAAGACATTTATGATGATTTTAAATTGAAAAAACAATTGGTCGCCATGGTTTAAACAGAAATATTTCGGCGTTGTGAGGGTTAACATCCCATAATATCGCCACCGTACGTTATTTAACATTTTACAAAGTGGTAGATAGCACGGTGACGATATTTGATCGCACACCTTAGATCAGATCATGTGGGTCCATTCAAGTTTTCCCAGCAAACATGAGCTTTTGAACCAATGTTGGTTTAATGATGTACCAGCGTTGAATACGATGGTCCATTAATAAAGCGACATTGGTCCAGCGACTCCTGTGTTTTGGGTTGGCCTAATTGAATTATCACTGCAGAAAGAGCCCTAATTGGGGTGAATCTTAAAACAGGTACGTCGTTCTGGGTACGCGTGTCTCATTTCGGGTCCATTTTTATGGCGAAACTGCTATGGATGGGTCAATGTTATGTGACGATTTGGAAAAATCTACCACCATTAAAAAAACGAAAAAAGTGACTTCTTCCACCTCCATAAGGAACAAATTTGGATACACGCTTCATGATAGTGGCGGATCCAGGGAATGACAGACGGGGGAGGGGTGGGGCGCCGATTTCTTGCAGGAAATTATACGTACCACAGCTGGCGCAGCCACCCTCTTTTTTTTGGGGGGGGGGAGCCCTGAGCGAGGGGGGGGGGGAGCGGCGCCTCCCTCTGGATCTGCCATTGTTCATTTAATGTTGGTACACCATCTAACACGGCGGACCATTGCCGAACATTTAAAGAATGTTTGGAGGGGCGTGGCTAATTATTCCGTAGTAACAGCAGGGGAGCAACAGTAACTGTTTATACCCCTAGCTGTCTAGCAGGAGACGAATCTCTACTAATCGCCTTCCAGAATCGATTCGGGAAAATTCGGAGAATTTGATTCGTACCGTAGGTATGGTTCGTGGCGGTTCGGGGATGGAGGTACGGGAGGGTTCGCAACATTTTCTAACATGTTATAACATTTTGCCGAGCCCCCCGAATCACTCCATTCAGCTTGATATTCGTACAGTGTGTATCTCAATTCGGATTGTATACGAATGACATACGTATGAATGCGTAGCAATGTATGTATGACATCCGAACCGTAGGAATAACGTTTAAGCATGAGCCGGACGAGACGAATTGCAGTCCGAAACATATACACCAAAACATAATGTACTGACTCGATTTGTATGCTGGCATTCTGAATCAGCCGTACAGTTCGTATGAGATACGAATCTTTACATACCATCCCGAACTGGAATACGCACGAAGCGAACTGCTGCTGCACATAGAATTAGCCCCATGGCTGCTACAGCCATTTCTGTTTCTCTGGTCGACTTGTATGCCATTTTCCATTGTAATCAGGAATGGCTGATTCGGCAATTTTTATACCCGAATGGTAATTTTTCGGATTATTCGATGTCCCTAACAGTACGGATGGTAGGCCTACTGGATTGTACGTAATGAAATTTTTATGATACGTAATGGATTCGTATGAACGTATCGCCATTCGACCGATACGGCTCGTGTATGGATTGTACAGTTACTTTAATCGTACGTAAGGTACGGCAAATTTATTCGCAAGGTTTGGCCCATACGGCACGGATATGTAATGATGCGAGAGTACTACTTTTGTAGGCGTAAGCTAACAATTGTTATACATGTAATCGACATTAACTGGTTGTCTATAATGATCTGTTTTTACTTTATTTATTCATTGTTCAACTTTTGTAAATGTCTATTCATTGCAATGTTAACGTTTTTATTTTCTACGGCTCGTCTTCTACATACATTTTTCATTAGCAATATCGCCTAATTACTGCTACTTCTGTATGTCATTATATTTTGTTTTCTCCCGAACAGTTGAGATGAGTGCACTCTATATCAAAGGCGGCCCTTACGCCAGCGGCACACGTATGCCATAGTAAGGGTCTCCCGAGTGTTACATTCATTGCTAAAAATTTTGTACGATATACATTTTTTGTAATGTCAAATAAATAATTCTGAGTCTGTGTCTTTACCCGCTTAGTTATCTTATTTAAATTTTCACCCACTTGAAATTGGTTCTCGCTAGCGCGATCCACAATTCCAAATGAGCGAAAATTACTCATATTTGTTTAATTTAAGGCTGAACATTTGAAAATCTTGATGTTCATTAGCAATAACAGTGATTTAATCGTCCAATAAAACTGATTAAAAACGATCAAAGTCGTACTTATGGCGATGAAAGGGCTAATTTATGTGAGACTATGTCACCTGTGAAATAAGAAGGGCTGCTGATAACAGTTATATATAGACGCGTGATATATCAACAGGGCAGTAGCTGGCTGGAAAGTCTTACAAGTCGTAAAAATAGTATCAAATTTGGAGAATAATTGGTATCGCTTAAGACTGTGAGGTGTCCACTCTAGCCTAGAATGATGACGATCTACATATGTGGTAAGTGTAAAATATGTGCATAATTTACGTTACCGAGTTATGTCCTGCGCCACGGAAAGTCACCTGGTCACTGTGCTGCAACGCGTATGTGCTGCTCTGCAGCGTCTTGTCATTTTTGTTTCGTCCTTTTATTGTGCAAATATATTTGCACGCCACAAACGCTGTGCTGCATCGTCACGTTGCGCACCACAACGCTGCGCTGCGTCGTCTCGTTGCGTTGCGCTAAAACGCTGCGCCGTGTCTTCACGTTGCGTCGCACCACAACGCTGCGCTGCGTCGTCACGTTGCGTCGCGTCACAACAACGCGTCTTCACGTTGCGTCGCACCACAACGCTGCGCCGCGTCGTCGCGCTAAAGCGCTGTGCCGCGTCTTCAGGTTGCGTCGCACCGAAACGCTGCGCCGCGTCGTCACGTTGCGTCGCGCCTCAACGCTGCGCCGCGTCGTCACGTAGCATCGCGCCACAACGCTGCGCCGTGTCCTCACCTTGCGTCGCGCCACGACGCTGCGCTGCATAGTCACGTTGTATCGCAACGCAAAACTGCGCCGTACCGTCTTGGTGTATCGCTTCACTATAGCTTTTCTTTTTAACATTTCATGCGGGGTTTTTTCTTGTGTATTTGTGCAGTCTTACCACATTTACTTTGCCGCTACTAATTACCACCCTTCGCCCCGACTTGCCAAGATGTAACACTCTAAGGAAACTCAACAGATGACAGTCTACTGAGGATAAACCCTTTGGTACCTGGCTAATTAAAGTAGGTAAGCCTAGTCCGTCAGTACACACTGTGGACTCACCAGCATGTGCCAGTACACACTGTGGACTCACCAGCATGTGTCAGTACACACTGTGGACTCACCAGCATGTGCCAGTACACAATGTGGACTCACCAGCATGTGCCAGTACACACTGTGGACTCACCAGCATGTGCCAGTACACACTGTGGACTCACCAGCATGTGCAGCATGGTCAACGTCTACGGGAGTGGCGTTCACCGAAATGTGAATATTATGGTTCAGTGAAGCAAAACGACCTGATTTTTTCAATCACATCAGTCATGCAGTTTGTGATGTGTTCTATATTTATTGATATTTTGCAATCCACTTCTCGCAGGCGTACTAATTCATATTTAATTGTAATTATTATTTTTTTTAAAGCATATTGTTTGTGTCTTTGTGGCTATATTAAAGATATATATTTGTAGCAACGTGCATTATATAGATAATTACACATCATCATATGTACTGGTTAATTGCCCTAATTACTCTATAAACTGTATCATTACTGACTTTAGAAAATAACATTTTGTCTCAGAGTGATTAAGGACAAATATATATATTTGTATTCAATTATCCTTATAATTCATATTTTATAAGTATAAAATGTTTTCACTTGAGATGTGTGAAGCGTTAACAACTGAGATATAATTAATATTTCAAGTCTGCCATAATTAATTTTATTGTACAAATTTAATTTTATGCATACGTATTTGTGCAGCAATATAAATAAGTAAGGTACATATTCTCTGCTGTATTAATTCAGTGCAAGTCATATTAGTTATGGTCCGAAGCTATCCATTAGAAGTTTCCATCCGAAATTACCAATTGAAATCTAGCGACGAATTGAAATCTAGTTACGATCCAATGACATTTGAATCCGTGCGTCATATTCCGTGACATTCGACCTATTTGATCTCACAAGCCATCGGTTACATTGATGATTTTTTTATATAGCATATATCTTCAACAGCAAACGCTTGTTGTGTTATTCTAATAAAAAGTGACAGCAAAAACAGTAGTGAATAATAAAGATATATTATATTATTAAATATTAATATTATTAAAGATATATTTCTTATCAAAGACACGTTGATCTAAGAGTTTCACCTGCTTCGTCCAAACTATTTACAAGTTGATAACCTCATAATGGAGACATTCCCCCCAACACAGTAAAGATCGCATTGCTTATTTATTATCTAGTCCATTTGGAGTTTTTCTGTTCATCTAAAGCCGGATTTGATGGCGTAATTATACACTTGAAATGAATCAAAATAACCATATGTTTAAAAACAAGCTATGTTATACTTTAAGATTGGTCTCTTTTATGAACCGGATTGCAGAAAAGGCATTGGCATCGCCCACACTTAAGGGGTATATAAACTGCATTCTAGTCAGTCATGTCTTGACATGAACATATCTGCGAAATATGATATGGAATGTCGCACCCCTGCGATATAGATATATAAGTATTAACGAAGGGAAGTCTATGTAGATTTATGTGTCATTAAAGCGAACAGTATGAAATATAATAATATGCACATGCCTATATAGCCTACAACAGGGTTAGTTAGGTAAAATCATATGAAAATTGACAGATACATGGTATGTAAATTTAAAATCAAACGACATAATATATATATCGGAAATTAAAACAAGCACAGATTCAATGTGTAATGATGGAACCAATTATAGCAAAAAACTGAACCTTGGTTACTGTCACAGCCTCTCCGATAACAGATTCTACTAAACCGGCCGAATCAATCAAGCACACTGAATAGTCTAGCAATAACAGAAAATAAAACGTATCATTTGACACTAGTGACTAAGCCTTTCGTCCCGTCTTGAAGGCAGCTGTTTTATAAAGGGGAGATATGTGACACGCTTAAGGTTTGAAAACAGCTATAGGTGTTTTTTTCTAAGCATATTACTAACGACTGATGTGTAGATGACAGTCATAATCTTTGTGAATTTTTCGTCGTTTGTGAGAGAGACAAATTCAGTGTTGTGTAATTTGCTTTCGGAAAGTAAACTTTTTCTCCGTGTAGTAAAGAACGAACAGCTAATTAAAAAGTAAATTTTGTCATAATTAGAGTTTGACATACATTTTTGACATAAGCGCCGTTTGTATATTTTGCGGCTTTACATGCCTTCCTAGTTCTATTTCCAGAGTATGTGAGCTCATTCTTAATTTTGATAATGCCTTGTGTCGGGGATGTAAAACACATATTCTTCTAGCGAGTGCTCGATTTTGAACTGTTTGTACGTTCGCAATTTTTTGGAGTTTCGTCCACTTTATATATAAAAATCAAACATAATTTAACTTGTTTTATGAAAGGATTGACATTTTCTACCTTCTACAAACGTCGCGGTGGTTGTTCGAAATAATACTGACCTGATGTGAGAGCACCAATTTGTTTAACCGTCAAATCTATATAACATACGTACAGGCTGCTTACGTGTTTTTTTTGCGTTTCAACGAAATGGTACAGCACAAATAAGTTATTGGACGTCCTTTTTAAAGCCTCTTTGTAGGGGATCATCGTCGCAGCACAATTTTTTGAATGACAATCTATTTTCAGTACAGATTCAAAAACTTTCGCAATTAAAGGAATCACAGAAACTTTTCGGTATTTCTGTGCGTCTGATTTTTTATTTTTTAAATGAGCTGGGTAAATCAACCCCTGTCTCCAATCTTCTGGGTAATCTGCTGAATCAAAAATAGTATTGAATACTGTTGCCAGTATCAGAATTCCATCAATTCCCGATGCTTTATTTTTTTTATTTTGATTAGAGCTTTCTCTACTTTGTCCATTTGAATTTTACCATTGAAAATGTTATTCGATATGTCATTTGTATATCGATAGGTATAAGTAAGTGACAAACTTTGTGTTAGAAAAACAATCATCAATTTGGTGTAATTCAATTATAGTATCGCTTCGCTTCTGACGTTCCAGAAACCCAAATATTACTACACATCTTTCCAAGATTTAATTTCAAGTTTGTATTATAGTTTCATCTTTTTAGCTCCCGCCGTCACCGTAGGTGAGACGGAGGGAGCTATGGATTCCGCCTCCGTTCTGTTTTTTACCTCTTCTTTTGCCTATAACTTTGTAAGAAAATAAGCTAGGATAACAATGTTTTGTATGTGGGTTACTTCCAGGTGGATAATGGACAGGTTAAAATATTTTTAATCTGAATTCAATACGCAAGGTCACAGAGGAGAAAAGGATGATGTTACGGCGTTGGGCCGTCCGTGAACAACTCGTTTCCGGAGCAAATCTCTGAAAGTACTTGTCCGATTGTCTTCAAATTTCACATACAACACCTCTAGGGGGTCTAGTTGTGCCTTTTAGAAGTATATGAACTTTGACCTATTTAGAGGTTTTGAAGAACACTTCGTTTCCGAAGTAGATCTCGAAAAGTACTGGGTCGATTACAGTCATATTACACATACATGTTCTCTAAGGTCCCTAGTTGTGTCTTTTCAGGTTTTTGGACCTTGACCTTGAAGTTGACCCAGCACTTTGACCTGATTTATAACATCGGTAAATCCGACTGAAAGATTTTGCGGAATATCATGAAAACCGCTCAAGATAGCTACACCATTACTATAAAAAAATTGTGAGGTTTCAGGAGAGGATGCATCTTGAAAAATTTCAAGTTGATTAAATTCAAAATGGCAACCTATCGACCATTATTCACCTCGACAGGCCTGATTTTGCGGAATATCATGAAAACCGCTCAAGATAGCTACACCATTACTAATAAACAAATTGTAAGGTTTCAGTAGAGGATGCATCTTCAGAAATTTCAAGTCGATAAAATTCAAAATGGCCGCCTATCGGCCATTATTCAACTAGACAGGCCTGATTTTACGGATTATCATGAAAACCGCTCAAGATAGCTACACCATTACCATTACAAAATGTGTGATTTCAGGAGAGGATGCATCTTGAAAAATTTCGACTCATAAAATTCAAAATAGCCACTTATCGGCCATTATTCACTTTCACATGGCCGATATTTGGTAAACCTTTCCAGGTGGCTAGACCATTACTATAAAATGAAATGTGAGATTTCAGATGAGGATGCATCTTGAAAATTTTTGACTTGATCAAATTCAAAATGGCCGCCTTTTCGGCCATTATTCATTTTCACATGGCCGATATTTGGTAAAGCGTGCTAGATGGCTAGACCATTACTATAAAATAAAATGTGAGTTTTCGGGGGAGGACGCACCCGGAAAATTTTTAATTTACGAATTCAAAATGGCAGACAATCAGCATTATTTACCTCGATAGGCCTAACAGGTAAACTGTGCTAGATAGCTAGACCATTACTATAAAACAAAATGTGACGTTTCGGGAGAGAATGCCTTTTAAAAACTTTCGACTCAATCAAATTCAAAATGGCCGCCTATCGGCCACAATTTACTTTCACATTGCTGATATTTGGTAAACCGTGTTAGATAGCTGGACCATTACTATAAAACAAAATGTGAGATTTCAGGAGAGGATGCATCTTGAAAAAAATTGACTCGATTAAATTCAAAACGGCCGCCTATCTGCCTTTATTCACTTTCACATAGCCGTTATATGGTAAACCGTACTAGATGGCTAGACCATTACTATAAAACAAAATGTGAGATTTCAGGAGAGAATGCATCTTGAAAATTTTCGACCCGATCAAATTCAAAATGACCGCCTTTAGGCCATTATTCACTTTCACATGGCCGTAATTTGATAAACCGTGCTAGATGTCTGGACCATTAGTATAAAACAAAATGTGAGATTTCAGGAGAGGATGCATCTTGAAAAACTTAGACTCGATCAAATTCAAAATGGCCGTCTATCGGCCATTATTCACTTTCACATGGCCGATATTTGATAAACCATGCTAGATGGCTAGACCATTACTATAGAACGAAATGTGAGATTTCAGCTGAGGATGCATCTTGAAAAATTTCGATTTAATCAAATTCAAAATGGCCGCCTTTAGGCCATTATTTACTTTCACATGCCCAATATTTTTCAAACTGTGTTAGATGCTAGTCCATTACTATAAAACAAAATGTGAGGTTTCGGGGAAGGATGCACCTTTAAATTTTTTAACTGGTCTATATCAGCCATTATTTACCTCGATTGGCCTGATATCGGGTAAACTGTGCCAGATAGGTAGACCATTACTGGGATACTGATCAGGATCATTATTTTCAATGGAGGTTTGCAATCTCTGGCAGACTGTCTAGTTCTTATCTTACTCTTAGACTGAGCCTCTTAGACCTAGTTGTCTTGATTTTTGTCTTGATTTTTGACCTAGCCTAGGACTACATTAATAACCCTACACAAAATTGCTTAAATCAAATTCTAATTCGGAGCGGGAGCTCCTGGACTTATGTAGTCTTGTTTTCTTTTAATCATGCGTTTGTAGTTGTTTCATAAGTGATGGTAGTAGGCCTAATCGTTGTTGGAAGTTAAATTTGTCCGCTTTGCATAATTATTCATAGTTTTCTCAGCGCATTACATTCAGAATCAAACCAGCCATTGGCTGGGATATGCTTCGCAGATCAGTTGTTGGTGTTAATGTTGACTTTTTTTAAAATACCATGCGATTCATTAATGATTAGATTTTGAATGAGCTCACATATATGATCACTTGATCGATCGGTAATGGCATTTAATGTCAATTGATCTATTATTATTATTGCAAGCATCACTTCGTAAAGATATCTTGTATTGATCAATTCGCGAAACATTCCAAATATATTTTTGATAAGCTTTATACTCAGTTATTTGGTTATAAGCTTTCATAGATTCATGTGTTGCGAAATGGCTGAATTTGATGTTAAACTCAATCGGGTTATGGTTGGATTCGACTAGTTTAAAAATAATTGCAACGTTTTTTTAACATATTAAGACAGTTTGGTTCAAATAGCATGTAATCTACTAGACTTCTCCCATTTCTTTGAAAAAATGTAAAATAACCTATGTGTTTATCCTGGTAAAGTCTACCATTTGCAATAATAAGACCTGTATTTTCACAAAGTTCTAATAAGAGAGTATATTCACCTGCTATAAAGTCCGGTAGGCTACTTGTGCGGGCATTGAAGTCCCCACAATTAAAGATGTCATGATTGTTTACATATTCACTATTGGCTCAATAATGTCAAAAATATCCTGCTTGATGCCAATAAAAGTAGAATCTACATCGATGGTGAATTAAAGGTGTGGTCAACTGTCAAAATTCGCAGGTCAAGGGTCCCCCAGAATGCAATAGTGCCCGTGGGTAGGCCAAGGCCCTATTCCATAATAATACTAAATATGCGTTTCATACCAAAAGCCTCAGCAAGTTCTCAAATAACAGCAAGTTCATATATACTTGAGCGACATCTATGAGTTAATAATTCAAAGCCCTTAGTCCTTGCCCCTACTTGGTCGCTGGCTTGCAAACAAACTGACTTATTACTGCGGGATGTGGAAACGGCCTGATCCCAAGCTTGTATTGACACGCAGTAAACACAAAACACTTTATGCAATGTTGGACCAACGTCGAAGACGCTGGGCCGACGTTGTATAAATGTTATACAAATGTCTTGTGTTTGCTGGGCAGGAGGACTTTCTCTCAAACATTGTGCATTTATCCAATGTTGGTTCAATGTTGGGCCTGCGTCGCAGACGTTGGCCTGTCATTAAAACAGCATTGGATCAATATCTCGTTCAGGTAGTATCTTGTTATCAGTTCAGTGGCTAAATTAATGCCGTCAATCTGTTCTCAATAGGCTAATGTTGGCCTACAATTGACCGTCCCAGGCATGCGCATTTTGCAGTTGGATGATTCTTTAACAACACCAACCATTACTCTTGTGTTAGTGTTTATATTAATACTGCTTTTAAATATGATCCAGAATAAACACTCTTCAACTGTTTTAATTTTTATATGTTTGCTTAGCCAATTAGGAATTAAAATAGCGATGCCACCAGAAGAGCCCTTCGTTTTTTATGTTTCACTTTCCGCGAAACATTATAAACGGTATACATTGATAAATGAATAGCTCTTCTGTGAATCTAACATACTTTCAACTAAACAAACAATATCATGCTGACAAATGTAGGCTACTCACATAACTGTCCTTTTTTGTATTGTATCTGTTATTACCTGAATTTTCCAAGACAGTATATTCACATGATGCCATTGTGACGAATTTTTAGGCACCGGATTATATGGAAGAGTCGGATTATTCATTAACTCCGTAGAGTGTCGTTGGATTTGCGAAAATGTAACGCCATTTAAATATTTCGTGCCATCAAGTCTCTCTCTTGGTTGTTTAAAGAAGATGTTGTTGTTGATATAATTTATTATATCTGTATCCGTCGTTTGCGACTTTAGTTTTAGTGCTTATGGCGTTATCAGTCAGTACAGGGGTAAATGCTGTAGTAGACCTATGGGATTGCGGTTGCTTTGTCGATTTCTTTTTGGGTTTCTCGCATTTCTTTGCGGTGGATTGTTTTTTGTATGCTACCGTTGTGAAAGTCGCGTAATTATCAGTATTCCCCGTATTGTCATTAATTGTTATTTCATCATCAGACTTATTCTGTTTATTTGATTTGTCTGTCAACTGGGAAATATTATGTCCTAATCTATTATTTTCTTCTGAATAACTCGTATTTTGTCTATAAAGTTTCGTAATTTCTATTTTCTTCATTTTTAGTTCATGTGTTAAGATATTAATGGCTCCCTTATGATTGTGGATACGCATGTCACTTTCGTTTAATTTATATTTAGGATTTTTTTTCTCATTTTTTTATTTTTCCCATTCAGCCTAACTTTCTCATAATTGTCTCATGAGATTTTCTCTACTCTTATATATAAAACATTTTAATTGAATTATATTTAATAATTATTGTATTGCACAGTTAATCACACCGATTGTTTTTATGTTATAGTTTGGCTCCTGTGTGTGCTTTTCATTGACAAAATTAACGGTAAGTGAACCAGTACTTTTTCATATTTACTTTTTTCACTAACACAATAAAAAGGTTTATCGTCAAGATTCGGGTAGACACATGTTAAAAATAAATGAAAATGTGTCTTTTCAAAAACATTTTCAAATCATGTCCCATACACAATTGCCAATAAAATATTATAATCAAATCAAATATAATAAAATCAGTAGGCAAACAGTGATTTGAAAGGGTGGGCAACAAGGAAATTTGTTATGGTTCTTATACAATTATAATTATTCATTTTTAAATTAAAAATAAATGCAACCTGCAAGATAATTATCTAAAAAGTATAATTATATGTGTTTAATGGATCTCCTGATCAAGCAGGAGAAGTTGACGTTTTTGTTTTCCGAAAGTCGAAATTTATCGTATCCCGGTACATCTTTATATTTATGGTTGCTTGAAATTTTGTAATAAGTAAGCAAAACAAGAGCAGAAAAAAGAGCAAAATAGCAATTCAAATTTGACGGAATTGGTGCATGATGATAATTTTAGAAGTGCGGGAGCCAATAATTTTACATATTTAAAAAAACTGTTTTGAATTTTCAAGGATGCAAAGGATACTCAGGACACAAAGGACATTTGGACATAGGACTTGGGACATTTATTAACGCTGGCGTAATAAAAGCATGGGCACAACATAAATCACAATATAACAACATCCAAACAAGCTAATAAAGTTAATTATGAAATAATTAATACAAGTCAAACAGATTATCCATCAATAGTTATAGTATTTAAATATACATACTAATTATAAATATATATTTAAATAATACTTTACATCTGACAAATGCATGTGACAGCATTAATTAATTAATTAATTAATTGTTGATAAATTAATTAGTTGATTGATTGATAGATTTATTTATTAAGTACCATTTTTGTGTACACACATGATAAATTGTAGTATGTCTGGAGAACCTAGTGATGATGGTGAGAAAAAACAGACAAATGGCTTATAAATTCGACCGTTGCCACATAAGTTGTGAATCATGATTGAGAAAAAAGTTATATAAAATTAGGCCACTGGGGACGTCACATAGCATCAGGATCATTTTTTATTATATAAGGATCATCTTTCTTTCTATGTAAATATCAAACCAGCCCTAGATCCCTTCTTGGTGATCACAACCACGAATAATAAAGCGTCGCATAAAAACACTTCCCAGTGATCTCAACCATAACAAAGGAAGTGCGCTACAAACACTAAAAACTTACTTTTCATGAGCTACATATGGATGTCTATATCGTGATTATTCTTAAAATGAAGTTTTAAATATTATTTTATTTGAGATAAACAAACGCTTATTAAGTTTATTATTATTATAGTCTGATGATTTACCTGTTTACATATTGATTTTGTAATAGACAATATATACTTGCTTTTCAGCTGGAAGCGAGGGTACACATTTTGTATTTTCCTTTTCGCGTGCCAAGGAGAGTGAATCATTTGAAACTGAGATCAGGATTACATCCCGTGAAGAAGCTACAGTCACTTTGCGTAGCTCCACCTCAGAAGAAGTGATCATAGTGACGGGGAACGCCACTTACGTGGGTGATTCATCACAAAGAGTGTCATATGGTCTGGAGGACAAGGGGTTCGAGCTGAGATCTGATGTACCTGTATCTGTCACCATTGGAACCACTGATTACCGCCACCAATATGCACCTGACAGCATGCTACTAAGACCTTTATCTGCTGACGATATAGACTTTGTTATTACAAGTTTTATAGGATCAACCACTGGGTCAACCTATGAGCCATGGTCATTTTTCTCCATCACGGCCTCTGAAGACGACACAACCATAGATATATATGACAATAATAGAGACAGCTATACTACCCAACTATTGAACAAGTGAGTATTTATAAAGTTTGGGCTATGCCCAAATATATTGAGTTTGCTTTGGTTCTTTCCCGTTTTTATTTTTCTATGTTTGACTGCCTGGGTTTTCATACAATCAACTTGCAGTTTTAACACAATGTTTCTCAGATAGTCAGGCGGTATGCTATATCTTTTTTTTATGAATTCCCAGTTGTTGGTCCGGATTTATGCAGGATTTTCTGGATCACTAAGTGTTAATCGATGTTTGGTCAATGATGTATATGTCGGGGGTTTATGATGTCATATATCTCCCTGAGTTTTTATCCGGATTTATAGCCTGCCCGCCAGTCAAGACAGGAAAGAGGTCAAATTACAGATCACGTCAGATCCTCAGACTGAGAGGTCTCACTAAATTTGGGTACAAACCGAGAAATTACAAGACAGGGACAATTGTCTGCAACACACAGAGTGTGGTGACAATTAAACCAATTGCTAATGTCAATGTGACATGATGCTTTGATCTCACGTACCTTGACTAAAATACCGAACACAATTATATTACATATATGTATTATATTATAATTGCACCCTGGTTATTAGCGGGACTGCATTATCACGTTACATTGTAGAGCGTTTCCTGACTGTTTTTCTAGGTACGAAACTTACACTATGGACGCCAATAATCATGGAGACCGCTACACAGACTACACTGGCTACTCTGTGACATCAGATAAACCCATCAGTGTATCAGCTGGTCATGGATATGTCTTGGTAACACGAATTATCTTATTATACATGTGACAAAGTACGATAGTGTTATGCAGCACCTGATGTTATTTATGGTTAATGATTTTCAATGTAGGCCTACATATGACCCCAAGGCAAATATAAATCATAAATAATTATTCAACCTAAAATTACAAATTTAATAATTTAGAGAAACAAGTCTAATAGTTATTTTATTTACTTATAGGTTGGATTATCATACTACCAACACATATCAGACATGATGCCCAGTACCTCACAGCTGGGGACAAGTTACACCACGATGCCAGTCGGGTTCGGACGAGCTGAGAATGGCTATGTCATACGAGTTGTACCGGCATCAATGTCCACAGAAGTAGAGGTTCCAGGATTGTTGTCACCTGTCATTGTAAATAGAGGGGAATTTGTAGAGGTGGCGATCAGTCACTGTCGTGACATATATAAGGTGTGTATGCTATATATATATATATATATATATATATATATATATATATATATATATATTCGAGCTTCCTTCTGTCGCGATATTGCCTAAATGTGCAGAAAGGGACGTAAAACAATATACATACATATATATGAATTTTATGTTTACAAATGTGTTGTAGATATATTGTTCAGCTCCCTGTGTAGCGGCACAATGCTCAAGGAATGAAAATAATTATGGAGACATGTCTCAAGGATGGCTCCAGATGGGAGACGCAATGACCATCCTGACCGCTGATGCAGATTTATCGACCGATTTGTTGTTTCTAACAGCAAATGTCGATCCTTTTGTTGTATATGAAAAACTTTCTGTGGTGTCTTTAACAGGATCTATGACGCAAATCTACTTGAATGGAGATAAACTCAAAGTGAGTAGGAATAGTGTTCACGCACTGCGCAAGGCCATGTCACTCTTGGCCGGACTGATCAAAGGACATCGCTGTACAATTTTTTAGGCCTCAGCCAATTTGTTGGCGGATGCCTTTTGTCGTCATATACATATCATAATGTCTGATAATGTGTGGATTATGATTTCATGAGTGAGGGTGATACTTCTTCATGATATCTTGAGATACACCTGTGACGTCAGTCTATTGTTAAAACAGTAGATTCGGATCTACGAATCTACTATTTTGTACTGATCAGGTCGGGCACAATATATGGGTTTAACCATGAAACTGCCTGTCTAATATTTCATGGTTATTAGCCATACTGACAATGAAATTGAGGTTTTCTTGGCAATCTTGGAACACCTGCACATATTCTGTGTATTTTAAGTCGAAGAAAGAACGCAATTACAATAGATTCGTAGATCCGAATATAATCGGTGCTTCGCGCCTCGTACATTCGGATCTATAAATCTATCGAATTTCGTCTTGCCATAATGTCTCATAATGTGTGGATTATGATTTCATGAGTGAGGATGATATTTATTTATGATGATTGTTCTCATGGTTGACGCAAATTGATTTCTTCTTATATTTCATAATTATACAGTTATATACACATACATATTCATTGGACTGAACTGACTAATGAACTGAATTAAAACTGCTCAACTCAAAAACTCAAACTCTAACTGTGCAGCTCATAACTCAAAAACTAGCTGCTCACTCTACCTCTATGACCAACTCGTCCCGCTCCCCGTAGCTTATATCTGTCCAGCTCAATGGGAATACCAGGACGGGAAAATCGCGCGGGAACCAGCAACAGATCAGCGTCCCTAAAACCAGATCCCGACACATACCTAGATAACCCAGGGAAGAAGTAAACAATTGGGTGGCACCTGTCCTGGTATCTTGAGCGACGCTTGCCCCCTGCTGTGAGGACAGTCTCATGGACCTGGGCTGGATTTGACCATTGCGTGTGGTCTGCGCTCATTCACCCGGACACATTCCAGGCTAACTCTTTCTTTGTGAAATACAGGTTAATTATGACTAATCCTTCACTTTTTACCTTTCTGTGCCTTCTTTGACATTGATTTTTTTCCGTTCGGCAAATTTAACATGATTCACTCAAAAAACTTTCAATGTATCGCCCCAAAATATATACCATATATCACTTTCAACAATAGCTCGGATGAGTTCGAAAATGAGCGCGCATTGGTGCCAAAAAATAATGGTTGATTTTCGGCAATTATTTTTTTATTATGCGTAATATCTAGGAAACCGTGCGAGATAGCTAGATTATTACTATAGAACCAAATGTGCAGTTTCAGGGAGGGACATGGCCTGAACAATTTATACTTGATCACTTGCAAAACGGCCGACTTGTGTTCATAATTGATTTTTATATGGGTAATATCTGGAAAACAGTGCCAGATAGCTAGACCGTTACTATTCAAAAATATGCGGCTTCAGGTAGGGATATGCCCTGAAAAATTTAAACTCGACGAAATTCAAAATGGCCGACTTTCGGCCATTATTTACTTTAATATGCTTAATATCTGGAAAACCGTGCCAGATAGATAGACCATCACTACATCTTTCAGGGAGAGAAATGCCCTGAAAAATTTAAACTTGATCAAATTCATGCAGCCATTATTGACTGAATACGCATAATATCTAAAAAACCGTGCCAGATATCTAGACCATTATTATAAAACAAAATGTGCGACTTCAGGGAAGGATATGCCATCGAAAATGTGAACTCGTTAAAATTCAAAATAACCAATTTGTGGCCATTATTGACTTTAATTTGCGTAATATCTGGAAAACTATGCCAGAATTAATCCAACTTATGTCCAACATTAATCCAACTGTCCTGGCTGGAAAGCCTACCTTCGCAGCAAACTCGAGACGTTGAACCAATGTTAGGTTATTGCTGGGCCAGCGTCGCAGACCAGTACAGTAGAATGAATAAAATGTGCAGTTTCAGGGAGGTATATATGCCCTGAAAACAATCAATTCGATCAAATTCAAAATGGGCAACTTGCGACCATTATTGTCTTTGATATGGGTAATATCTGGAAAAACCGTGCTAGTTATAGCTAGGCTATTACTATTACTAACAAAATGTGCGGCTTCCGGTAAGGATGTGCCCTGAAAAAATTCAACTTCATCAAATTGAAAATGGCCGACTTGCGTCCATAATTGACTTTGTTATGGGTAATATCTGGAAAACCGTGTCAGATAGGTAGACCATTACTGTAATACAAAATGTGCCGCTTCAGGGAGGGATATGCTCTTGCGAAAAATCACCTCGATCAAAATCAAAATGCAGTCGACATTTTTAAAGTTATAATTAAAAGTTATTTTCAAATGATATTCCCTTTTAAACGATAATTGGTATAGGCGGAGGCATAATTCCGTCGCCGACGGGCCTTGTTTTATTCTGTGGTGTCTTCTTCTAGTCCGAGACGACGCTTGAAATTTTTAATGCATTCTGTGAAACTCAATGTCCTTGACCTGCAATACTTTCACTGAACGAGTTACCACAATGCAGTATGTGGGAGGGGGTCTTATATAACATTGCTTTCACAGAGTAGTCATTCAACAGGGTTTTCGGTGACGTCCCTGCGTTTCACAGAATTGATGGTTCAGCGTCGGAGAGTATCCTACACTCTAAACAAAATAGGTTCTTTAAAAAGAACCCTTCAGTACTATTACCATGCAACCCCAGGAGAACCCTGCAAGGGTTCTCATGGGGCTGCATGGTATTAGTACTGAAGGGTTCCTTCTAAAGAACCAATATTGTTTAGAGTGTATTTATGGGCCATGCATGAATAATAACACACTTACCTATCAGTTCAGTATAGTTAATATGTCCCTTAATATAACTTGTATTAATAAAAATACCGAATATGTCTTCTAGTATCCTGCGACATGAGCTGATGTTCCTCAACTATTTCCTAGCATGGTTTGCTGGATGAGCAATAAAATTATTCGTTCACTGCAATGTTGGTGTTGAGCGGGGGCCCTAGGGTAGTGGTTAGCACCGCTGCCTTTCACGCCAGAGTTCGGGGTTCGGTTCCCAGTCTCGGCGGTTTCAAAGAAACAAAAATGTTTCTTCCCCATCCACGTGTGAAAGTTAGTATTGTGGGGAGCCTCCGTGACCGAGAGGTAGCGTGCTCGGCCTCAGACCGCCAGGGCTTGAATTTCGAATCCTGTGTCTGGAGGACAGTGTCATCTCAATCATCTCACCATCCTCAGGAGGTTCTCCTGGCCCAATTCAGCCTATATGTGCATAAAGGTGGCCTAAAGCCCGATTTATTTCATTTTTTTTGCAATGTTGTTAACATACACAACTGTCTACAAATAACAACTATCCCGAATTGGGGGCACATTTTTCTTCGTTGCTGATATTTGTTCATCTTTCCATAACACTGTTTAATAGAAAACAAAAGCCCTCTTAGTCAAGTAGATGCATAAAACAATTTTAAATGAGTGCAATTTAACTGTACACAAGTGCATGTGAGTTATACATATATATTGCACTGATTTAAAAAATATTTTGTATACCTGAATTCAATGCAATTATACCCAGATGTATGCCTGGTACCAATTTAGCATAATTATAGGGTTGAAATGTAATTATTAGTGTAATAAAATTAGTGTGAAGAATGTGTGTAAAAAATATACCCATTACCCATGCGGGTAACCAAACGGGTCATGACCTGCTGTGAAAGGTTGACCAATGGAAATCATCTATACTTATATATTTAAAGGTGTGGTCAACTGTTAAAATTCGCGGGACAGGGGTCCCCCAGAAGGCAATAGTGCCCGTGGGTAGGCCAAGGCCCTATTCCATAATAATACTAAATAACGCGTTTCGTACCCAAAGCCTCATTAAGAGCAAATTCTCAAATCACAGCAAGTTAATATATACTTGAGCGACATCTATGAGTTAATAATTCAAAGCACTTTGCCCTTGCCCCTACTTGGTCGCTTGCTTGCAAACAAACTGACTGTATTACTGCGGGGATTGGGAAACTGCTTGACCCCAAAAGCTTGTATTGTTATACAAATGTCTTGTGTTTGCTGGGCTGCAGGAGGTCTTTCTCTCAAACATTTTACATTTATTTAATGTTGGTTCAATGTTGGGCCAGCGTCGCAGACGTTGGCCTAGCATTAAAACAGCATTGGATCAATGTCTCGTTTAAGTAGTATCTTGTAATCAGTTCAGTGGCTATATTAATGCCGTCAATCTGTACTCAATAGGCAACTGTTGGCCTACACTTGACCGTCCCAGGCATGCGCATTTTGCAGTTTAACACTAGTTTAATGTGTGGCATATTTTTCTAATGGTTTTCTTCGTGTCAAGGCCATTTCTGACACCAACCATCCATATTTTGGATGTTTAAAAATTAGGTGGAGGTCAAGGTCACATTAAGCTTTTAAAAAACTTAACATAACAGGGTATTCGGAAACATAATGAAACTATATTTTTAAACAGACGTAAGGTTACTCTGGTCCCTTCCTTCAACAACGCACATCAGTGATGTAGCCACGGTATGGCCCTAACTCCGGCAATAATTTATTTATTTAAATATATGTATACAGGGTGTATACATATTTCAAATATGCTATTTTAAAATATATACCCTGTTATGCATTCAATCATACCAAAACAGTATAGTTCTAAAACAGACTGTCATGGTAGGCTTTGTGAAAGCACATGTTATTGTGTACACATGCAACATAGATAGGCCTACACTTAAAACTGTGTAAAATGTCTGTTTCTCGTCTGAATAACCAGAAATGAAAACACATGTTTTTGTATTCAGTGGTTAAAAAAATCATTCTGGAAAAGCGTCAAAACCTCTGCTTTATTCTATAAATAATGTCAGTTACACTAGATATTGTATTTGAAATTGTATTAGTGTGTGCGTTCAAATTCACATGTTTATCTAATGGTAGATTACGACAAGAAATGCAACTCCTCTACATATTTAATTTTATGTTTAAAGCGACACAATCAGGCTAAAATCATCACAAAATCAGTATTTTTATTTCGGCTTTGTAATAGGGCCATAAGATGTTAGCATGTCCATAGACTAGAATTGCGGAAGTCTTTTAAATTTGGTGCTGCTGTGGCAACGTAGCAAGTGTGCCGAAAGCCCCACTTATCAGTTATTCCCGTATTTCTTATTTTGGGCATGCATGTCCGAAATTAGATTTCTCGCCTAACTGGCAAAACATATTATTATGGGCATATCAAAAAGCCAAAATAAAAATACTTATTTTTTTGATGATTTTAGCCTGATTGTGTCGCTTCAATATATAATTAATTATTATTTAATATTAGTAATAATTAATTAATTAATTATTAATTTATATAAATTGTTTTTAAAGGGACCCGTGGGATGAGAATTGTCAATTTTGTCAATTTTGAAAAAAAATAATTTATATGAAGCTATAAAGCCTACTGATCTTAAATAAAATACGAAAATACCCAGAAAAATGTTAAAGCACTGAAAAAGACGAAACTAGCTCTCTTTCCAAGACGTATATTGTCATGCAAACAATATTCATACAACACATTAGACCACATATACTGACCATCTCAGACGGCATGAGCAAAGTAAAAGTAACCACCTGGTTACATCAAAAGCTGCGCCCTTAATTGGTCTGGGAACGCGATGATCGGGGGGGGGGGGTCCCCAGAGCACCGATCGTCTGTTCAACGCTGGGCCGACGGCATCAACATGTCGTCTAATGCTGTAAGCGCATTCAACCGTTTTTTAGCAGGTGTTTAGGTATACAAATAGTTTGCTTGGGTTTTCGCTGGATTCATAAAAATATTGATAAAAAATATTGTTTTAAATCTAAAAATTCTGAAATAAATTATATCATGATCTGTGGAATACACTTCGTTACAAAATTAAAAACCAAAATTGATGTCATCCCACGGAGTCGCTTTAAAGTGACGCGTCCCTTTAGAATGGAAGGCAGCTTAAACAGAGTGACACATCATAAATCGCTGTTTAATTTGAAATTCAGCTTAATGGTTAAGTTTATTTCGACCATCACAGATCTACTAGATATTAGCCTGATTATTCAATGGTTGAAATCAGCCTACAAATTCAGAATAATTCAATGGGATTGAGCAAAAAATGTTGTTCAATTTGAAGTAAGTAAGTAAGTAAAATATTTGCTTTACTTCACTTTTCGGCCAGTATGGCCATTTAAGTGAAAATTCCAGGTATTACAATATCCCATATTCTATAGTTAAAGTAGTAAAGGAAAGACAAAGCTAATAAAAGCATGTTCGTACTAAAATATTCAGTTTAAAGTGTTTGATATGATAAGATGACGATGCTCCTGGCACCTATATGTAACGTGTCTGATGACATGTTGAAGCGCCTGCACTACAACACAGTTTAATGAGTATAAAAATATCAGTATAAATAATGTAAAATATGAAGTGATTATAAAATGAACGACTTTTAAAGTCACTATATCTCCATGAAATTGGAGTGATTGTGTAAAAACTACAAGTCAAAGTCAAAACAGTGTCATTGTCAAAACAAATATATAATATATCCTATAATACTATATACTATAATAAAAAAAGTAAACCCATTTAGACATAAATATAAATGACATAAACAATGAACAGAGAAACCATTAAGTAAGTAAGTAAATGTCTTCTTTACTTCACTTTTCGGCCAGTACGGCCGAAGACATCATGAAACCACAGTGCCCCCACAGTTGGTAATAAGGTCTGTGATATTGGAGGACATCACAGAGCGATCACAAACCGTGAGGACACCGTAAGTCACCACAGGCTAATTGTACGGCAATGGCTTCTCTATGACATGCTGCATTATCCGCCAGGATGCCACAGAGAAACCTTTAAAACAATAAAGTGAAAAAATAATTATATGGCACTGGTTTCTTTCGGACATCCCGTCCATCGCCAGGATGCCAAAGAGAAACCACTGCAAACACACAAAAAAAAATCATAGAGGAACTATGAGTAGACCCACAATGCCCCCACAGCTGGGGATCGGGTCTGTCATCGAGAACTAGCACGACAGAGCGATCACAATCCGTGAGAGCACTGTAAGGCACCACAAGTACAATGAAAAAATATATAAAATATATAAATATGAATATATAAAGAATATATAAAGAATTTAAACTGAAAACTATTTGAAAATAAACATAACAACCTCAGTACCACCGGAAAGCAAACACAAAAAACTTCACGTCAAAAAAATAGAAAAACCTGGTTTGATGAAAGGTTTGGGTGTGCTTGGCCTTCTAAGAAGTTGCCCAGGGGGGACTACGCGGAGGTGACACCCTTCCCCCCCTGTTCAATTTGAAAGTCAGCTTAATGTATTAAGATGCTTTGACCATCTTACTTTCCACAGATCCACATAAATGATCGAAATCGGCTTAATACATTAGGCTGACTTTCAAATTAAGCAGTAAAGGTAAAGGTACAGGATCTGTTTATTCGTGTACCATCTCAACTCCACGGAGAGCATACAGTCCTGCAGCCATTTCGGCGCATTGAACTTATCATACAAATCGCCATCTCTGTCCTACAAGATACTCATTTTCACCTGAGTCAAGTGAAGTATTTGAGGGTTGAGGCTTTGCCCAAGGACACAACATCGAAACAATTCCCAATATTGAGAGGTGAGAAACATGATATTTCTTTCGAAACTGCGCGGCAGGCAGCGACATTGACAAAGCTCCGTGCTCTAACAATTGCGCCCTGTGTCTCTCTCAGTAATGTTCTCCTGAATCCGATGGAAGTAGTGGCAAACTATTAAGCTGAAATTTAACTGTTTAATTATTATGTTAATTTTCAGTGGATCTGTGATGATCGTAGTAGGCTTAATCACTTTTCAAATTAAACAGCGAATTTTGCTGAAGCGTTCTGCTTAAGCTGACTTCCATTCTAAAGGGACGACGCAATATCTTTGATTTGTAATAAAAAATATGCATTTATATTTAAGTACGTTCATAGACAATTTAATCGGGTTTAACACTTCCTTTACTCTAGGTTTGTAATGTGAGTCAGGTGTCTTATATTATGAATAGAAAAAAACCTTTTATAAAGAGTACCATCGGCGTAGATGACCACTAAAAAAATACTGACTAATTATATATCATTAACATATATGATAAAAAGTAGAGGACCTAAAATTGATCCTTGTGGGAGACTGGTTAATATGTTTTCACGATTTTGTGTTTTCAAACTGAACGTGGTCTAGTGTGTCGAATGCCTTTGAAAGGTCTAAGAAAACACTAATTGGAATCTCGCATCCACTTAATGTAAAGCTGCAAGATATTTTGAGTGTTATTTCCGAAAACCATACTGGTTTTTATGGAATGATTCTTTTGAAACAAATATTGACATAATCACGTATTGTGTATTACTTTCTCAAAAACTTTGGATATGACTGAGAGTAAGGAAATAGGTCGATCCTTTTCAATAAATGAAGGTTCTCTTTTTAGCTATGTGTATGCGTGGGGTATGTGTGTATGTCTGCGTTAAAGCCATTTTGTTTAATTTCTCTGTTTTAGATCAGAAAAAATCTAAAATATAATGAGGGAGGGCGGTAAAAAAAAACATTTAAGAAATGTATTGGGTTTTTTCGAAAATCGGCAACAATCCAATGCGCGCGCTGGGCAGAAAAAAACACCTGTTTTTTTTTGTAATGCGCTGCCTAAATGTAATGCGCGCGCTCACCTAAAACAGAGAAAAAAACATTGTGGCCTAAAACATTGATCAATGATAACAGTTCAGTAAATTTGCTTTAATACATTGGTCGAAATACATCATGGCCTACCCTATTTTTGGAACAGCTATTGTTTATGAACAATAGACTGCTTGCACAAGTTTGTGCAGTGAACAATTGTCTGATTAAAACAGTTCCGAGTTGCTCACTGTGTGGCGTGTTGTCATTGAAAGGTGTGTAAAAGTTGTCTGATTAAAACAGTTCAGCGTTGCTCACCGTGTGGCGTGTTGTTATTGCAAAAGGTGTATTTGCATATTTTTTTTCAAAGTGAAAGGTGGAATTAGTTTTGTTCTTTAGATATTCTTTAAAAGATTAATTTTTTGTCTTTCTTATTTTCTGCACTAAATTAGGTTTGATCTCTGAACAATATTGATCGACTGCTAATGTAATTCCAGCGTTATTGTTTCATTATTTACCATCGATAGTGAAAATGTCTGGATAACCTTTTGTCGCTTCCTTCTTCGTAAATATTTATCTTGAATTAGTTTTGTTCTTTACATATGCTTTAAAATATTCATTTGTTGTCTTCCTTCTTTGTAAATATTACTATTTAACCAGGCTGTCTTTATACCATTTTGTATGTTTTTCAAAGAGAGAATAATAAAACATTTGTGGCCATAAGAATAATACAATTAAATGTGCAAGTCGCATACTGTTGGGAATCAGGCTGAGTATCTTACCCCTCGGCCCGCTGGGTCCAAAGTGTATTGTCATCCCCTTCGTGTGCCGCCGCCCGCCGTATACCGCCAGTTTTGGTCACTGATCCATTATGGTCCAACAGATTGAATTAATAATTTATACAAACATTCAACCCCCCAAAGGTCAAGGTCATAGGTCAAATATTTTGTATTAAACCTGATAACTTGAACAATAATTATTGGACCTCTCTTTTTTTCGGAGATGTATTGAGGCTTTTTTACTTAACTTTTTATTTAAAATTCACAATAGCACCTTGAAACCTGGTATATATATATATGTTGCCGGGATCTGCAAGTCTATTGGCATTATCCATTTTTATGTGAAACAGCGTATGGCGGCCAACTTGATTTTATTAATTTTAATAATTCGTTCTTATTTCAGTTAAATGTCTTGAAATCTGGCTTATTTATGTTATATTGGCATTGTCCGTTTTCTTGTGCGACCGAAAACAAGGCTATGATGGCCATCTTCATTTTATCAATTTTAATAAATATTTCTTATTTTCAGTTAAATGCCATGACACCTTGTATATATCAATTTCTGGGGTTTGTGAGTCCGTTCATTGTCATTGACCGTTTTCATGTTCGACCGAAAACGGAGCTGTGGCGGCCATGTTCAGTTAAATACCTTGACACCTAGATATGTGGTATATATTAAATATATAAACATTTTTGTGGTCTTCGAATATTGAGATAGCGTATTGGTAGCAGTTGTGAAAAGTTTTGGCAATTTTGTTTCACTGCATCAGCCGAGCCGTGTTTGAGTGCTAACTGTATTCCTTAGTCTTACATACAAATTATCCCTAAAATTTGTTAATTTAATTATGTGCAGCTGGCATTTTTATGCTTGTATCTTCAATAACTTCAATCATTATTTAATAGTTTTCACAAGGGTTGGCATTTTCATCTGTGTTAATTAAAGTATCTATTTTTTTAACTTCCTCCTTCAAACATCTTACAGAATACTCACCTCCACTCTTTATTTCAATGTAAATAGGTGGTGGTGATTTATATATCTTAACTTATATAAATATATCTAAAATAAGGAAAATGGTCTAAAAGTTGTCAAGTAGACTAACGATGTGAAGCTCAAGAACATTATCTACTAATGTCGTAGAACAGCGTCGGTAAAATTATTTTCGGTATAACATTATGTGTGGTTATTAAGTAAAGAAAATTGCTGTGCATGGTGTTAGTATTAATTTTTCAGAGATCGATATTAAAATCACCCGCTGTTACTACCTAATTTCAGAAAAATGGGTTCAAATTCATTATAAAAAGATATAAAGTTTTTATGTAAATTTCTCGGAGGTCTATAAATATTACTAATCACTACTTGAAGCTGAAAACTTGAACTTTTCACTTCAACAAATTTGCCCTCTTATGAATCTGGCGGTTTTATGTAACTATACTATTTTAAAATCGAAATCTATTCCTAAACATATAGGAAGACTACCATGAGCAGGGTCGTGCGGGGTCGTTCATTTCCACCATCCATCACAATTTAGGGGACTTTTTACAGTTTTTGGCGAAAAATAGGGGGGGGCTGAGCCTTATGTGGATTCTCGCCTGCTGAATGCGTAATTAAAATATTTATCATTATTTATTGAGTCTCCATTGTATCTAAAAGTAAAGTACCTTTTTCTATATTCTATACAGGATCTGGCTGTGGTGAAAACGGAGGAGAGTGGAGTAAGTCATGCTGCTGTGATGGTTCAAGCAAACACTACCTATAGACTAATCAGCACTGATCCAAGTCAAGCTTTCTCTGCTAATCTATACACCACAAAGCAGAGGTTGCGTGGCTATCGATACACCAAAGGCGTCGGTATCTGTAATACAGGTGAACTGATCACACTCGAATGTTTTGACAGAAAACACAAATTCCTCGCCAATTCATTTATTCAATCTGTTTACATATACATAAATGTATATATATAAACACCCGGAACCGTCTCCACATTCAGGGCCCAGATTACAGTGGATTCTTGTGAAATAATGCCTCCACCCACCAATGAGAATCTTTGCTTTTCATAAGGTCGCATCCATAAGCTTTTAAATGAGAGTTAAATATATCATGTATACAAGGTGGACATTATTAGCAGTCTAGCTATTTTGGATAAGTGCCCAGTGGTGACATTATATACATCGTTTAATATTATAATATATACACATACAAATATATACAATTAGTTCTTGTCAGCACCAACCTCAAATGGCCGAGCAGCTCAGAACATCTAGTCTAATAAAAAAAACTTTCTATGGTAAATACCCAATTCATATCATACAATACCTAACATCGTCACACTACTTTAACAGTGGTTAACAATTAAAATGTCACGTTTCGTGTCTCAAATCACTTTTAACCCTTTCAGGCCTGAATTAACCATTTTCACCTTCATCCACTACAAGCCGCGAATTGCTGTCGCAATTCTCGACTTGTAGTGGATGAAGATGATTTGATGTGGTTTAAATATTACAGAAATCCACCACGTATTGGTAAGCCAGTTTCATGGACATTTTTTAGTCAATATTGTGGGGAGCCTCCGTGACCGAGAGGTAGCGTGCTCGGCCTCAGACCACCAGTACTCGAATTTCGAATCCTGTGTCTGGAGGACAGTGTCATCTCAATCATCTCACCATCCTCAGGAGGTTCTCCTGGCCCAGTTTAGCCTATATGTGCACAAAGGTGGCCTAAAGCCCGATTCATTTTATTTCATGGACATTTTCGTTCTAAAACCCCTTGTTGTATGAAAATTAAGTATGTTTTCAGGGATGTGAAATGATGCTTTAATGCATCGTGAGGGCTTAAAGGGTTAAATCTCGGCTTTCTTCTCAATCTCAACCCTTGACCCTTTGACCGCCGGTGTCGCATATATTCGGGTTTTTATTTTTATTAGCACATTAAGTACCACATTTTAAATATGTTAAAGATAAAATGTGACATCAACCAGCAAGATTGGAAATGAGTTTTTGTCAAATCTGAATAATTTTCATTCACTTGAAGTTGTGGATCGCGTCAGCGAGACACAACTTCAAGTGGGTGAAAATTCAAATTGAATAATTTGGCGGATGAAGGGTTAAAGCGCTGAATTATTTTACATAAACCTTGGAGTCCAAATGATTTTTTCAATTTGAAATCATCATAGATGTCTTATTTAGCTCTTTCTGGTTCATTTGAATACCTATGTTAGAGGTCTACGGCAAATATAAATAGTTTTACGCTGTAAGGGTAAAATACATCAATAATCAGCCTTTGCTAATTAGATTATGTATAAACTTGTAGTTATGTCCACGGTGGTATAATTATAATATAATGTTTTGTCAATAACTATTTCCACAAACAAACAGAATTGGTATATGTAATTCTGGATACACGTTCTAAAAACTCCACAAACTTAATGTTTTGATTACTGCAGGATAAATCATAGAGAAAACAAAATAATTTAAAATACTAAGGACATAAATGTCAGATGATGATGACGCTGATTTTGTATGTAAAACATTTAAACATATGAACTTATGTCACTGGAATAAATAATTATGATTATAATGTTGATAAGGCAATTAAACCGATGGTGATTCTTGATCCAAGGATAGCCATCATGGTGTATCCTCATGAAGTGACCAACAAATTACGACCTCCTCTATACTTGTAACCTCCTGCCACACCTCACAAGAGTAAACTTGTGAACAAAATTAACATTTTTTCACATTACAGCCAGTGATACAGCTAGTTTGAATTTTATCCTGTGATAGTATTAAGCTTACCAAAATATATCATAATGTAAAGGCTCACAAATATACAACAGTTAATTATTGTATTGCATGAATAGATAAATATATCAAAATAGTAACATTTAATGTAACAAATATGTTAAAAAGGCTTATTGCTATAGTACATCAACGTTATAGGATTTAATATATATATGTTAAAATGATTAACCAGATATAAATCCTATTTGGCTAAAAATGAAAAATAATCATTTCCAAAGTATGTCAACCATCCTTCACTCACTCTATTTTTAGCACACACACTCTTCCCGCCCGTCCATACGTTTCTCACACTAAAAATCAACTAAACAAATATTACACAATGTTATAATCTGAAGATAATTAGTGCTCTTATTTTCTGATATTCACCACGCTCTAACACGAATGACAATTTAAAGCAAGTTGCCACGTATCCTACTTCAAGAAATGTTAAATGCTGGCTAACCGTGGAAATTGACACTTTCAGTTTTAAAGAATCATTCAGCTTCAAAACGCGCATGCCTGGGACGGTCAAGTGTAGGCCAACAGTAGCCTATTGAGTACAGATTGACGGCATTAATATAGCCACTGAACTGATTACAAGATACTACTCAAATGAGACATTGATCCAATGCTGTTTTATCGTTATGCCAACGTCTGCGACGCTGGCCCAACATTGAACCAACAATAGATAAATGTACAATGTTTGAGAGAAAGTCCTCCGGCCCAACGTCTTCGACGTTGGTCCAACATTGCATAAAGTCATACAAATGTTTTGTGTTTACTGGGTGACAATACAAACTTGGGGGTCAAGCAGTTTCCAAATCCCCGCAGTAATACAGTCAGTTTGTTTGCAAGTAGGCGACCAAGTAAGGGCAAAAGACAAGGGCTTTGAATTATTACCTCATAGATGTCGCTCAAGTATATATGAACTTGCTGTGATTTGAGAACTTGCTCTTAATGAGGCTTTGGGTATGAAACGCATATTTAATATTATTATGGAATAGGGCCTTGGCTTACCCACGGGCACTATTGCCTTCTGGGGGACCCTTGTCCCGCGAATTTTGACAGTTGACTACACCTTTAACATACATTTTGTACACTACATAGAAGTGATTTGTACATCTTTCTTATTTCTTATTTATATAGATGCGGTCTCAACATACAGTATTCGCTATGTTATTTAGTTGCAATATTGCTTGGTAATATAGCTGATATATATAGCTGATATATGGCTAATATATTTGGCCATTTATCCAAAATTTGAATGAATTTATTTTTCTGTTATGCTGTTCTGCTGACATGTAATAGTAATGTTATGTTTCGGCTTATTTGTATTTTTTCAGCGAGGGTCTCCGTCCATTGTCTCTCGTCCATTGTAATAAACGCTCGTCTTCTTCTTCTTCTTGGCGCTGATGGCTATTCCCATCTGTGATGGCATATTTTCAAATCTCTCATGGTCATCAGATACATTTATTTTATTAACAATTGGTGTCAGGACCACCAGAAATATCACATTATCATCATTTACAGAATAATGCTAGACTTATAATCTTTCATTCATTTTTTTAACTGCTGGACTTTTAAAAATACTTACTTTTTGTAGCACGAAATTGCCCTTCAACCTGAAAACACGTCTAATAACCTTTTTCATACCTCACTTCCAGATACATGGTATCTATGCGGTCTGTCTTGTGCGAAATTTGAATTATGTTATTGTAATTACAGGTACAGACGATACTCACTTTGTGTTTGCAATCCCAGCATCTTACTATGACTTTGCACCGATTGTTATTGTATCAGCAAAGAAAGGAACATTCGTAAATTTGAAAATGCTACTTTTCTCCGCAACCTACTATGTTAATGATAATTCATCACGCACTTTTATAATGGATCACAACCTACGGAGAGTCACTAGCGGAGTGGAATCCAAAGGGATAGAGGTGACGTCAGATGAGCCTGTATCAGTAACCATTGGAACACAATATCAGCAGGACTATTATATTCCTGATGAGATCATGGTTAGACCTATTACAGCTGACGACACAGAATATATCATCAACAGTTACCCTGGCACTTCTTCTTCATCTTCATCCACACATTTTCCAAATTCTTATTTCATGATTATACCACAATTTAATGAATCACTGGTTCAAGTATTTACCTTTGAAAACGACATATGGGTTCAGCAATATTCAGTGGTTTTGAGTAAATTTGAGGTTTTCACTCATGATTCCTTCTACGCCAAAGATGGTTACACAGATTATACAGGATGGAGAGTTATTGCCTCACAGCCAGTAGCTGTTATTTCTGGAAATGGATATGCAAATTTTGGCATACACTTACAGCATATATGTGATTCCTTGCCAAGTATAGCTAAGACGGGATCACACTATGTGACATTTCCTGTTCTGTTTGGACGCGGAGGTTATGTAGTGAGAATTGTGGGATCCACAACAGAAGATATAAACGTAATGATTCCTGATGTTCAAGTGGACGAAATTATTTCCAGAGGAGGTTTTCTAGACGTGGAATGTTTGGACTCGTCCAGTATGATGTCGGTGAGTTATCCAGTACTAAGATTATATAAGGTAGGCCTACTATATGATTATATAAGATACTATATGATTTTGAGTGTGTGAGTAATGTACGGCTCATAGGATTCCTGAGAAGACGTCAGGACTGCGCATAAATCCTTGTTTCATACTGTGATGTCAGTGGGGGCACCTGATCACAGGTGCGTCGGTAGCTAATATGGATTGGTCTGGCTCATTGTGAGTTTCGAATTTAGGTTGTAATATGAGTGTCACAGATTCTTATATCAACTATTATTAATAAATTTAATTAGTCTAGGCTAAATATTGTGTCTCCTGAACAGAGCTCGCTTGCCATCTCTGGAAGTTGGGAGACAAATGAACATCGCAATTTAGACTTTCAAAATTCTTAATGATTTATTATAAATGACTATTATATTAATGTTGCAAAAGATATTGGACAGAATCAAAATATTGATATTACGGAACACTCTAGCATTATTGAAACTAAACAACACTTCGAGGGTAACAATTTTCAGTTCCTTAATACAACAAGAGAAGACGTGCTTAAAATTCTGAAAACACTAAAAGCAAGAAAAATAACTGGATGTGACCAAATTCCAGCCAAATTACTAGAACATGCCTCTTTACAGATATTTCAACCATAATAAACAAAGCATCAGATGAAGGCACCTTTCTAAATATGTCAAAGAAAGCAGATGTGAACACTGTATACAAAAAATCTGACAAATTAAATAAATCTAATTATCGAAAATTGGCGTAAAGATCTTTTGAAAAATCACAACATTGGTGCTATATCAATGGACCTTAGCAAAATTTTCGACTGCATGCCACATGACCTTTTGATCGCAAAATGTAAAGCTTGTGGTGTTCAGGATCAGTCAATCAAAATTATCAAATCATATCTTCCCGATCGTGAGCAACGTGTCCGGGTAGGCAAAGTGCACAGTTCATGGAAAACCACCATTAAGTTTCTTTAATGTATTCATAAATGACATTTCATTTCTACTTTATTAAACGAGCATGCCTTACAAATTATACAGATGACAACACTCTTTCTTTTGCACATCCAAATTTCCAAATTGTAAAATCATGCCTCTAAGTCGCGGCAGCAAAAGCTATATGGTGGTTTTACATTAACTTAATGCAAGCCAATCCTGAGAAATTTCAGTTGATATTAAATTTACTTATCACATGGAAAACCATCATTAAGGGCGTGCCAATTTTCTTTAATGTATTCAAAAATGACATTTTATTTTCCAATTTATTCAACAAGCACGCCTTACAAATTATACAGATGACAACACTCGATTTTGCACATCCAAATTTCCAAATTGTAAAATCATGCCTCGAAGCCGAGGCAGCAAAAGTTATAGGGTGATTTTTCAATAATTACATAGTGCAAGCCAATCCTGAGAAATTTCAGTTGATATTTTTTAACTGTAAAGTTGAGACCCCGATGATACTAGACGGCTGTATGATTAAACCTGAAAAAGTAGTAAAACGTTTAGGCATTAATATTGATGAAAATTTGGGCTTTTCGATACACACAGAAGAAATTTGTAAGGTAACTGGCAGACAGCTGAGCGCTCTGAGAAGATTGTCTTTTTATCTTAACAGCAAGGGTAGTAGAGGTGGCGGTATTATAAGGGGATTCATGGTAGAAAATGATCAGTGATCAGGAATGCTCATTAATTATTCATGAGGGGTGGGGGCTAACTAAAGGGGTCAACCTAATTAGTGAGGTCAAATGAGATGTTTATCTTAAGTAGAGGGGTCAACCTAATTAGTGAGGTCAGGAGTGAGATCATCAAAGCAACATGTGGTGCATAGATCATTATCTTAATTAGGAGTTTATTAATAACAGGCAATTACCTAATAAATCCTAATTAGGAAAAATCAATAATGTCTTAATTAGGAGTGAGTTAGGATAGAGGTCATCAAAACAACAGCATGTGGTGAAATCAATATGCAAATTATTATCTGTATTAGGAGTTCACCAATTAACCACATTAATACCAGAGAAGGGTCAATGACGTAATAGATGGTCAATCAACCACCTTAATATTAAAGACATACAACAAAATGTTTTAGACTTTTTCTTTCCCGCTAATTTCTAATATGCAGATTTTGAAACGTCTACCACTTTTACACCACAACCATTATACATACACGTAAGTATGCCTACTTTATTTTCTCACCAACACCACAAAGAGAGTCAATCTAAAATAGGAAACGGATCAAAAACATTTTAATAAATAGTAAGTTATGACTGTAATGCGTTGTATTTGTGGACTCTTGTCCCAGACAGGCCGGTTGATGCTTAAATCCAACATGAGGAAGAACCTACGTAGCAGTTTACGTATTTGATGCCGATGACAAAATATATATAATTTCTTGGTTGATGCTTCCATAGACATACATGTGAACATGACATAAATTTTAATCTGATGACAGAACGTATAACCAAACTGACTAAAACACTCTAATGTAAAATACCAATGGCATTTAAACAAAATTAAACAAAGCATGAAGATTTATTGACAGTCAACAACCCACCTTACCACAAAATGCACACTTGTTGAAATATTTCTTCCAAATATTATTTGTCTCTCACACTAGTCTAAATATTCTGAAAAACAGACCAACAACATGGCAGCCAGAAAATCTTAAGTTTACTTAGCATATAAATAGGATGATCCACCAATGTCAGCTATTAGAAATATTCTATAGTAGGATTTAATTTACTTGTCGTTCTCATAATCAACTTTATCTGAACAAGCCTTCTAAATACATCTCAGAAAAACGTAAAAACACGTTTTATTATTTTTTATTTCAGAATTACTAATAATAATAATTAAATGAGCCAAAATATTCAAAAAAGAAACGACAGCATGCTTGGTACAAATAATGTATCACTAACGAGAAAAATAAAACGAAATTTAAGATGTGCACTGGCATACATACCTGAACCCATATATTCACCAGTCCACCCATGCGTTCAGAGCATAGTAGTCAGATATTGTAAAATGTTAATATTCTGCTTTCTGAAAGGCTATAAATTTTTATCAAGTCTGTATTTTAACAAAGACGCTTTTCAGCGACTTGCAGTAAAATGTATTCACAAAAAACAACAATTTATATTGCAACATGGCACGCCTCAGGTCGTGTTCAAAACACTAGTCAATTATGAGCTGGATATTCACAGCCTGAATAAAAGCTATTAGTACAAAATAACTTACTGGTCATTGATTTTCATAATCAATTATTAGATCTGCCAGAGTATGGCAACGCATCTGTCATATGTACATGTATACATAATATCAAATTGTAAATATGGGAATAGCAAATGAGTAACATAATCTATTAAGATACTCAACAAATTAATATTGGAAGAAATACAATTTTTTTATCAATTTCATGGTGACTGGTTCCTTAGACATATATGTGAACATCACAAAAACTATAATCTCATCACAGAACCTATAACCAAACTTATCAAAGCACAGACTTATCTCGAAGCATGTCTACACTCTAATTTAGCTGTTTAAAACGAAACTCAATAAGACATGAAGATTTATTGACTGTCAACAACCCACCTTACCACAATTGGTCAAATATGTCCCGAGTGATAAAATATGTTAGCCAATTTTACTCAGAAAAATCACTCATATCAATTGTAGAATACTTTAAACCCGTATATATCACTGTGTCAAATATAAAATAAACTTTAAAAATATTTCAGCAAAAGCAAATCACCTAGAAAAAGTAGAGAAATATTTGATCAAGTGTGCCCTTTCAGTGCGGGGACCGACTTTAGACGTCATAATCTGAAGTCTAAAGTTGATCCCAGGTTGATTTTTTTACAAATATGTATCACTAGGGCAACATGTAAAAAAGTAAATACATGTTGCATAAACAAAGAGGGAGACAAACACATATAACCACACATAAAAACATGAAAATATTGCAAAAAATGTGAATTACATAAGATTGAGCTGCGACATATTAGATCAAATGTTGAATATTTTAGAAAAATTTGGGCAGATATTTTGCATGTATACATCACTGAGACAAAGGGGAACATATTTGGGAATGTGTAACTTAGAAAAGTGAGGAACAGGTAGATATTATTATTAGGATAAAAGTTTGAACAATTCACATCACATCAAATATTTGAACAATTCACATCACTTTGACAAAATTTGTGAAATATGTTCATTACTTGAAAGAAAGCCAGACCATATTTGACTTGATGTTACTTAGCAAATATCGGGACAAATATGCAAGCCAAATGTATCAAAATAGTTCATTGGGTATGAATAAATAAACGAAAGTTGGAAAATATGTGACAAAGTGTGGAATATACATATAGAAATAAAAAATGAGAAAACATTTTACAAGTCTGCATCTCCCAACAAAAGTGTAACTATATTTTAACAAGTGTTGCTTTAAAAAGTAGGAAAATTTAGAAGAATACTGAATATGTCACAAAATAATTCAAAAAGTTTGAAATACATACAAGAGAATCAAGAACAGTTTGTCCAAGTGTGGAATATTCTGTCAAAAATGTGGAAAAATGAGTGTACATCACGTAGACTGAGTGGTAAAATACGCTAGCCAATTTAACTTAGAAAAATTACTAAAATCACATGTGGAATACTTAGTAGGGAAGGAGAAAAACTTGCACTACTTTGAAAAGTGGAAGAAAGTTTAAAGGGACTGGCCCAGGCTAAAATCATCAAACAATCGGTGATTTTATTTTGGCTTCTTAATATGACCATATGATGTAAACATGTCCATAGACTAGAACTGCTAAAGTTTTTTTATTTTTCTGCTGTGCATTCACCAGTTAGACTAGATATAGACGAAATCCCCGTATTTCTAATTTTTGCCATGGTTGTCAATAATTAGAAATCAGGAATTTCGTCTCTATATCTAGCCTAACTGTTTACATCATATGGTCATATTAAGAAGCCACAATAAAATCACCGATTTTTTTATGATTTTAGCCTGGGCCAGTCCCTTTAACCAGTATGCTTCACCTTGTAGGCAAGTAGGCCTACACATGGCTTAGCCAAAGGCATGGTAATATTGCAACACTTGTGAATTATATAAACTAAAGGTGAGAAATATTAGATCAAATATTAAATATTTTAGACAAATGTAGGTAGATATAATCCAGTGGATTTTTACAAAAGCTTGTTTCGCGGTATGGACGATGTTTTATGATTGATTCTGATATTATGGGATGTCCCCAGCAGAAATCAGCCGGGTGCCACTTTGGCACCTTTGGGCGGAGTTTTTTTAAGGGCAAAAACAAAATGGCCGTCAGATATTTCAAGATCAAATATGTTTTTTCAACAAATGAAGCCAGGAACAAGTTTAATACCTCATTTTCATGTGATTTTGACTGGGCAATACATGTATTGTATTATGTTTATGAATCAAGTTTATTTTCAAGGTCACAAAGTCTATTTCAAGGTCAAATAAGCAAAAATACCTTTTCTAACCAATAAACTAGAAGAATAATACATCTTTCTCATGGGATTGTGTCTGAAAAACCCATTAATGGTATTATTTTGTTGATCCAAGGTTATTTTCAAGGTCAAAAGGGCATTTCCAAAAGGGCGTTCAGATATTCCAAGGTCAAATATGATTTTTCTACAAATGAAGCCAGGAGCAAGTGTAATACTTTCATTTTCATGTGATTTTGACTGGGCAATCTATGCACTGTATTATGTATTATGGTCATTTTCAAGGTTTAAAAGTCAATTTCAAGGTCAAATAAGCAAAAGAAAATCCATTTATGGTATTATTTTGTTGATCCAAGGTCATCTTTAAGGTCGAAATGTCATTTCTAAGGTCACAAAATGGAAAATATGATTTTTAAGAAACAAAATAGGAAGAAGTGTAATATGTCTTTTCGGTGTGATTTTTGACCTAATATTCCATTCCTAATACTATTTTGATGATAAAAGGTCATCTTCATTGTCAAAAGCTCAATTTCAAGGTCATGTAAAGGAGAATAAGATTTTTAACAAATAGAGCTAGAACATGTGTAAAAACCTCTTTTTTGTGGGATTTTGAGTGAAAAATATCTTTTTTCTATTATTTTTGGTGATTTGAAGTCATCCCCAAGGTCAAATATAATTTTTAACATATATGCTAGAAATTGAAATACGTATAATACCTTGTGTTGGGTTTGATTTTGACTGGATAATCCAATTCTGTTGGGTTAAAATTATTAAACATGCTCAATGTAAAGAGATCGGTTTGAATGCATTGAAGGGCAATTAACAGACAGCTGTTAAAGAGTGAAGGAAAAACTTTACCGGTCGATGAGGAGACATTAAAGAACAAAGAAAAGGCACTACAGGGCAATGAGGAGGCATATTAAGGAGAACTGATGAGGCGTTAATGGGCGACAAGAGGCATTACAGAGCGACCGAGGGCGTTATAAGCTGACAGAAAGGCATTAAGGGGGGATGCGCTAAAACAGGGAAATTGAAGGCCTTTCCGTCGCCCTTTAACTCCTCTTCTTCGCCCTGAACGTCCTTTTTGTTTAACACCTCTTTCTTGCAATTGAAGGCCTTTCCGTCGCCCTTTAATGCCTCTTCTTCGCCCTGAATGCTTCTCTATTGCTCTTCAACTCTCCGTCTTGTTTTACTGCCTCTCCATCGATCTTTAAAGCCTCTCTATGGCTTTTTGACACCTCCCCATCGCAATTGAACGTCTCTGTGGCACCTTTGACCCTTCTCATTGCCTTTCAGTGCTTTTAGGTCGACCTCTATATTTTTCCAGTCGCCCTTTAACGTCCCCCTTTTCTGTGCAATTTTACGCCTCCTCATCGCCCTCTTCCCGCTTCCCATTGCCATTTAACGCCTTTCCATCACCATTTATCGCCTTTAGCGCCTTAGCATAACCATTCAACACATCTGCTGTCCCATTTAACATTTTTCCATCAACTTTTAGTGCATCTCCATCAACCTTTAGCACTTTTTCTAGGCCCTTTAACGTCCTTCCATCGCTCTCTGACGTCTCTCCGTCACCATCTAATTCTTCTCAGCGATTCTCTGTCATCTTTAACGCCTTCTTGTCACCTTTAAACACATATTCATCACCCATTAGCACCACCCCATCACTTGTAAACGTACTTCCACTGTCATTTAATGCTTTCTCGTCGCTCTCTAACGCTATTCAATAACCGTTTCATGCCACCCCGCCACCTTTTAACGCATCCCGTCACTATTTAACGCCTCTTCTCCGCCCCTCAGTGCCTCCTCGTTGTCCTTCAACGCCTCATTATTGCCCCTCAATGCCTTCACACTGCCCATTAACGCCTTCCATCGCCATTTAACGCATCTGAAGCGCCTTTTAGCATCTCACCATTACCCTTCAATGCATATCTATCAACCTTTATTACTTTCCCGTCGCCGTTTGACATCTGCGTCAACATTTAACGCTTCTCCGTCGCCCTTTAGCAACTCTCTGTCGTCTTTAACGCCTTCTCCTCAACCTCTCACACATAGCCATCACACTTTAACTCTTCCCCAATGCCCTTTAGCGTCTAACGTTTCATGGTCGCCCTTTAACAACTCCTCATTACTGCCTTCCCATCGCCATTCAACACTTTCCCTTCACAATTTAACGCCTCACCATCGACTTTTGGCACATTCCCATCGCCATTTAACGCATCTGAAGCACCTTTTAGCACCCCTCCATCAAACTTTAATGCATCTACATCATTTTTACCACTTTTTCTGCCTTTAACGCCTTTCTGTCGCTCTTTGTCGTCTCTCCGCCACCATTTATCATTTCACCTTTGCCCGTTAACGATTCTCCATTGTCTTTAATACCTTATTATTGCCCTTAGACACCTATTAATCACTCTTTATCTCCTGCCCATAATCTTTTAACATACGTCCACTGTCATTTACCATTCTTTGCCACTGTTCCATAGTCCTTTCATGCCACCCCGCCACCTTCAATGTCCCTTTTTTGCGCCTAAACGCCTCCTCGTTGCCTTTCACCGCCTCTTCATAGCTCTTCAACGCCTCCTCATTGGTCTTTAATGACTACTCATTTTCTTTTAACGCTTTTTAGTCACTCTTAAGTGCCTCTGAAGCGCCTTTTAGCAACTCGTCCGCACCCTTTAATGTCTCACCCATTGTCTTTTACTGCCTCTCTGTTGACTTTTAGCGCCTCTCCATTGATCTGTTATGGTTCGTCGCACTTTGACGCCTTTCCGTCACCCTTTGATGTTTCTAGCTGTCTCATCATTTCACTTTGATGATGTGTAATCATAAAAACCCTAGTAGAATTAGATTATCCGATTAGAGTCACACCATGAAATTTATTATGTGCTCCAATTTGTAGCATACTATGTTAAAATTATATTTGACCTTGAAATTGACATTTGACCCAGAGGATCACCTCAAATCTCCAAAATCATACCAGAAAGATATTTTCATAGCTTTATTTGTTAAAAATCATATTTTCACTTACCTAAAGTTGATCCCAGGTTGATTTTTTTACAAATATGTATCACTAGGGCAACATGTAAAAAAGTAAATACATGTTGCATAAACAAAGAGGGAGACAAACACATATAACCACACATAAAAACATGAAAATATTGCAAAAAATGTGAATTACATAAGATTGAGCTGCGACATATTAGATCCAATGTTGAATATTTTAGAAAAATTTGGGCAGATATTTTGCATGTATACATCACTGAGACAAAGGGGAACATATTTGGGAATGTGTAACTTAGAAAAGTGAGGAACAGGTAGATATTATTATTAGGATAAAAGTTTGAACAATTCACATCACATCAAATATTTGAACAATTCACATCACTTTGACAAAATTTGTGAAATATGTTCATTGCTTGAAAGAAAGCCAGACCATATTTGACTTGATGTTACTTAGCAAATATCGGGACAAATATGCAAGCCAAATGTATCAAAATAGTTCATTGGGTATGAATTAAATAAACGAAAGTTGGAAAATATGTGACAAAGTGTGGAATATATATATAGAAATAAAAAATGAGAAAACATTTTACAAGTCTGCATCTCCCAACAAAAGTGTAACTATATTTTAACAAGTGTTGCTTTAAAAAGTAGGAAAATTTAGAAGAATACTGAATATGTCACAAAATAATTCAAAAAGTTTGAAATACATACAAGAGAATCAAGAACAGTTTGTCCAAGTGTGGAATATTCTGTCAAAAATGTGGAATGTTTGATAAGTGTACATCACGTAGACTGAGTGGTAAAATACGCTAGCCAATTTAACTTAGAAAAATTACTAAAATCACATGTGGAATACTTAGTAGGGAAGGAGAAAAACTTGCACTACTTTGAAAAGTGGAAGAAAGTTTAAAGGGACTGGCCCAGGCTAAAATCATCAAACAATCGGTGATTTTATTTTGGCTTCTTAATATGACCATATGATGTAAACATGTCCATAGACTAGAACTGCTAAAGTTTTTTTATTTTTCTGCTGTGCATTCACCAGTTAGACTAGATATAGAGACGAAATCCCCGTATTTCTAATTTTTGCCATGGTTGTCAATAATTAGAAATCAGGAATTTCGTCTCTATATCTAGCCTAACTGTTTACATCATATGGTCATATTAAGAAGCCACAATAAAATCACCGATTTTTTTATGATTTTAGCCTGGGCCAGTCCCTTTAACCAGTATGCTTCACCTTGTAGGCAAGTAGGCCTACACATGGTTTAGCCAAAGGCATGGTAATATTGCAACACTTGTGAATTATATAAACTAAAGGTGAGAAATATTAGATCAAATATTAAATATTTTAGACAAATGTAGGTAGATATAATCCAGTGGATTTTTACAAAAGCTTGTTTCGCGGTATGGACGATGTTTTATGATTGATTCTGATATTATGGGATGTCCCCAGCAGAAATCAGCCGGGTGCCACTTTGGCACCTTTGGGCGGAGTTTTTTTAAGGGCAAAAACAAAATGGCCGTCAGATATTTCAAGATCAAATATGTTTTTTCAACAAATGAAGCCAGGAACAAGTTTAATACCTCATTTTCATGTGATTTTGACTGGGCAATACATGTATTGTATTATGTTTATGAATCAAGTTTATTTTCAAGGTCACAAAGTCTATTTCAAGGTCAAATAAGCAAAAATACCTTTTCTAACCAATAAACTAGAAGAATAATACATCTTTCTCGTGGGATTGTGTCTGAAAAACCCATTAATGGTATTTTTTTGTTGATCCAAGGTTATTTTCAAGGTCAAAAGGGCATTTCCAAAAGGGCGTTCAGATATTCCAAGGTCAAATATGATTTTTCTACAAATGAAGCCAGGAGCAAGTGTAATACTTTCATTTTCATGTGATTTTGACTGGGCAATCTATGCACTGTATTATGTATTATGGTCATTTTCAAGGTTTAAAAGTCAATTTCAAGGTCAAATAAGCAAAAGAAAATCCATTTATGGTATTATTTTGTTGATCCAAGGTCATCTTTAAGGTCGAAATGTCATTTCTAAGGTCACAAAATGGAAAATATGATTTTTAAGAAACAAAATAGGAAGAAGTGTAATATGTCTTTTCGGTGTGATTTTTGACCTAATATTCCATTCCTAATACTATTTTGATGATAAAAGGTCATCTTCATTGTCAAAAGCTCAATTTCAAGGTCATGTGAAGGAGAATAAGATTTTTAACAAATAGAGCTAGAACATGTGTAAAAACCTCTTTTTTGTGGGATTTTGAGTGAAAAATATCTTTTTTCTATTATTTTTGGTGATTTGAAGTCATCCCCAAGGTCAAATATAATTTTTAACATATATGCTAGAAATTGAAATACGTATAATACCTTGTGTTGGGTTTGATTTTGACTGGATAATACAATTCTGTTGGGTTAAAATTATTAAACATGCTCAATGTAAAGAGATCGGTTTGAATGCATTGAAGGGCAATTAACAGACAGCTGTTAAAGAGTGAAGGAAAAACTTTACCGGTCGATGAGGAGACATTAAAGGACAAAGAAAAGGCACTACAGGGCAATGAGGAGGCATATTAAGGAGAACTGATGAGGCGTTAATGGGCGACAAGAGGCATTACAGAGCGACCGAGGGCGTTATAAGCTGACAGAAAGGCATTAAGGGGGGATGCGCTAAAACAGGGAAATTGAAGGCCTTTCCGTCGCCCTTTAACTCCTCTTCTTCGCCCTGAACGTCCTTTTTGTTTAACACCTCTTTCTTGCAATTGAAGGCCTTTCCGTCGCCCTTTAATGCCTCTTCTTCGCCCTGAATGCTTCTCTATTGCTCTTCAACTCTCCGTCTTGTTTTACTGCCTCTCCATCGATCTTTAAAGCCTCTCTATGGCTTTTTGACACCTCCCCATCGCAATTGAACGTCTCTGTGGCACCTTTGACCCTTCTCATTGCCTTTCAGTGCTTTTAGGTCGACCTCTATATTTTTCCAGTCGCCCTTTAACGTCCCCCTTTTCTGTGCAATTTTACGCCTCCTCATCGCCCTCTTCCCGCTTCCCATTGCCATTTAACGCCTTTCCATCACCATTTATCGCCTTTAGCGCCTTAGCATAACCATTCAACACATCTGCTGTCCCATTTAACATCTTTCCATCAACTTTTAGTGCATCTCCATCAACCTTTAGCACTTTTTCTAGGCCCTTTAACGTCCTTCCATCGCTCTCTGACGTCTCTCCGTCACCATCTAGTTCTTCTCAGCGATTCTCTGTCATCTTTAACGCCTTCTTGTCACCTTTAAACACATATTCATCACCCATTAGCACCACCCCATCACTTGTAAACGTACTTCCACTGTCATTTAATGCTTTCTCGTCGCTCTCTAACGCTATTCAATAACCGTTTCATGCCACCCCGCCACCTTTTAACGCATCCCGTCACTTTTTAACGCCTCTTCTCCGCCCCTCAGTGCCTCCTCGTTGTCCTTCAACGCCTCATTATTGCCCCTCAATGCCTTCTCACTGCCCATTAACGCCTTCCATCGCCATTTAACGCATCTGAAGCGCCTTTTAGCATCTCACCATTACCCTTCAATGCATATCTATCAACCTTTATTACTTTCCCGTCGCCGTTTGACATCTGCGTCAACATTTAACGCTTCTCCGTCGCCCTTTAGCAACTCTCTGTCGTCTTTAACGCCTTCTCCTCAACCTCTCACACATAGCCATCACACTTTAACTCTTCCCCAATGCCCTTTAGCGTCTAACGTTTCATGGTCGCCCTTTAACAACTCCTCATTACTGCCTTCCCATCGCCATTCAACACTTTCCCTTCACAATTTAACGCCTCACCATCGACTTTTGGCACATTCCCATCGCCATTTAACGCATCTGAAGCACCTTTTAGCACCCCTCCATCAAACTTTAATGCATCTACATCATTTTTACCACTTTTTCTGCCTTTAACGCCTTTCTGTCGCTCTTTGTCGTCTCTCCGCCACCATTTATCATTTCACCTTTGCCCGTTAACGATTCTCCATTGTCTTTAATACCTTATTATTGCCCTTAGACACCTATTAATCACCCTTTATCTCCTGCCCATAATCTTTTAACATACGTCCACTGTCATTTACCATTCTTTGCCACTGTTCCATAGTCCTTTCATGCCACCCCGCCACCTTCAATGTCCCTTTTTTGCGCCTAAACGCCTCCTCGTTGCCTTTCACCGCCTCTTCATAGCTCTTCAACGCCTCCTCATTGGTCTTTAATGACTACTCATTTTCTTTTAACGCTTTTTAGTCACTCTTAAGTGCCTCTGAAGCGCCTTTTAGCAACTCGTCCGCACCCTTTAATGTCTCACCCATTATCTTTTACTGCCTCTCTGTTGACTTTTAGCGCCTCTCCATTGATCTGTTATGGTTCGTCGCACTTTGACGCCTTTCCGTCACCCTTTGATGTTTCTAGCTGTCTCATCATTTCACTTTGATGATGTGTAATCATAAAAACCCTAGTAGAATTAGATTATCCGATTAGAGTCACACCATGAAATTTATTATGTGCTCCAATTTGTAGCATACTATGTTAAAATTATATTTGACCTTGAAATTGACATTTGACCCAGAGGATCACCTCAAATCTCCAAAATCATACCAGAAAGATATTTTCATAGCTTTATTTGTTAAAAATCATATTTTCACTTACCTAAAGTTGATCCCAGGTTGATTTTTTTTACAAATATGTATCACTAGGGCAACATGTAAAAAAGTAAATACATGTTGCATAAACAAAGAGGGAGACAAACACATATAACCACACATAAAAACATGAAAATATTGCAAAAAATGTGAATTACATAAGATTGAGCTGCGACATATTAGATCAAATGTTGAATATTTTAGAAAAATTTGGGCAGATATTTTGCATGTATACATCACTGAGACAAAGGGGAACATATTTGGGAATGTGTAACTTAGAAAAGTGAGGAACAGGTAGATATTATTATTAGGATAAAAGTTTGAACAATTCACATCACATCAAATATTTGAACAATTCACATCACTTTGACAAAATTTGTGAAATATGTTCATTACTTGAAAGAAAGCCAGACCATATTTGACTTGATGTTACTTAGCAAATATCGGGACAAATATGCAAGCCAAATGTATCAAAATAGTTCATTGGGTATGAATTAAATAAACGAAAGTTGGAAAATATGTGACAAAGTGTGGAATATATATATAGAAATAAAAAATGAGAAAACATTTTACAAGTCTGCATCTCCCAACAAAAGTGTAACTATATTTTAACAAGTGTTGCTTTAAAAAGTAGGAAAATTTAGAAGAATACTGAATATGTCACAAAATAATTCAAAAAGTTTGAAATACATACAAGAGAATCAAGAACAGTTTGTCCAAGTGTGGAATATTCTGTCAAAAATGTGGAATGTTTGATAAGTGTACATCACGTAGACTGAGTGGTAAAATACGCTAGCCAATTTAACTTAGAAAAATTACTAAAATCACATGTGGAATACTTAGTAGGGAAGGAGAAAAACTTGCACTACTTTGAAAAGTGGAAGAAAGTTTAAAGGGACTGGCCCAGGCTAAAATCATCAAACAATCGGTGATTTTATTTTGGCTTCTTAATATGACCATATGATGTAAACATGTCCATAGACTAGAACTGCTAAAGTTTTTTTATTTTTCTGCTGTGCATTCACCAGTTAGACTAGATATAGAGACGAAATCCCCGTATTTCTAATTTTTGCCATGGTTGTCAATAATTAGAAATCAGGAATTTCGTCTCTATATCTAGCCTAACTGTTTACATCATATGGTCATATTAAGAAGCCACAATAAAATCACCGATTTTTTTATGATTTTAGCCTGGGCCAGTCCCTTTAACCAGTGTGCTTCACCTTGTAGGCAAGTAGGCCTACACATGGCTTAGCCAAAGGCATGGTAATATTGCAACACTTGTGAATTATATAAACTAAAGGTGAGAAATATTAGATCAAATATTAAATATTTTAGACAAATGTAGGTAGATATAATCCAGTGGATTTTTACAAAAGCTTGTTTCGCGGTATGGACGATGTTTTATGATTGATTCTGATATTATGGGATGTCCCCAGCAGAAATCAGCCGGGTGCCACTTTGGCACCTTTGGGCGGAGTTTTTTTAAGGGCAAAAACAAAATGGCCGTCAGATATTTCAAGATCAAATATGTTTTTTCAACAAATGAAGCCAGGAACAAGTTTATTACCTCATTTTCATGTGATTTTGACTGGGCAATACATGTATTGTATTATGTTTATGAATCAAGTTTATTTTCAAGGTCACAAAGTCTATTTAAAGGTCAAATAAGCAACAATACCTTTTCTAACCAATAAACTAGAAGAATAATACATCTTTCTCGTGGGATTGTGTCTGAAAAACCCATTATTGGTATTATTTTGTTGATCCAAGGTTATTTTCAAGGTCAAAAGGGCATTTCCAAAAGGGCGTTCAGATATTCCAAGGTCAAATATGATTTTTTTACAAATGAAGCCAGGAGCAAGTGTAATACTTTCATTTTCATGTGATTTTGACTGGGCAATCTATGCACTGTATTATGTATTATGGTCATTTTCAAGGTTTAAAAGTCAATTTCAAGGTCAAATAAGCAAAAGAAAATCCATTTATGGTATTATTTTGTTGATCCAAGGTCATCTTTAAGGTCGAAATGTCATTTCTAAGGTCACAAAATGGAAAATATGATTTTTAAGAAACAAAATAGGAAGAAGTGTAATATGTCTTTTCGGTGTGATTTTTGACCTAATATTCCATTCCTAATACTATTTTGATGATAAAAGGTCATCTTCATTGTCAAAAGCTCAATTTCAAGGTCATGTAAAGGAGAATAAGATTTTTAACAAATAGAGCTAGAACATGTGTAAAAACCTCTTTTTTGTGGGATTTTGAGTGAAAAATATCTTTTTTCTATTATTTTTGGTGATTTGAAGTCATCCCCAAGGTCAAATATAATTTTTAACATATATGCTAGAAATTGAAATACGTATAATACCTTGTGTTGGGTTTGATTTTGACTGGATAATCCAATTCTGTTGGGTTAAAATTATTAAACATGCTCAATGTAAAGAGATCGGTTTGAATGCATTGAAGGGCAATTAACAGACAGCTGTTAAAGAGTGAAGGAAAAACTTTACCGGTCGATGAGGAGACATTAAAGGACAAAGAAAAGGCACTACAGGGCAATGAGGAGGCATATTAAGGAGAACTGATGAGGCGTTAATGGGCGACAAGAGGCATTACAGAGCGACCGAGGGCGTTATAAGCTGACAGAAAGGCATTAAGGGGGGATGCGCTAAAACAGGGAAATTGAAGGCCTTTCCGTCGCCCTTTAACTCCTCTTCTTCGCCCTGAACGTCCTTTTTGTTTAACACCTCTTTCTTGCAATTGAAGGCCTTTCCGTCGCCCTTTAATGCCTCTTCTTCGCCCTGAATGCTTCTCTATTGCTCTTCAACTCTCCGTCTTGTTTTACTGCCTCTCCATCGATCTTTAAAGCCTCTCTATGGCTTTTTGACACCTCCCCATCGCAATTGAACGTCTCTGTGGCACCTTTGACCCTTCTCATTGCCTTTCAGTGCTTTTAGGTCGACCTCTATATTTTTCCAGTCGCCCTTTAACGTCCCCCTTTTCTGTGCAATTTTACGCCTCCTCATCGCCCTCTTCCCGCTTCCCATTGCCATTTAACGCCTTTCCATCAACATTTATCGCCTTTAGCGCCTTAGCATAACCATTCAACACATCTGCTGTCCCATTTAACATCTTTCCATCAACTTTTAGTGCATCTCCATCAAACTTTAGCACTTTTTCTAGGCCCTTTAACGTCCTTCCATCGCTCTCTGACGTCTCTCCGTCACCATCTAATTCTTCTCAGCGATTCTCTGTCATCTTTAACGCCTTCTTGTCACCTTTAAACACATATTCATCACCCATTAGCACCACCCCATCACTTGTAAACGTACTTCCACTGTCATTTAATGCTTTCTCGTCGCTCTCTAACGCTATTCAATAACCGTTTCATGCCACCCCGCCACCTTTTAACGCATCCCGTCACTTTTTAACGCCTCTTCTCCGCCCCTCAGTGCCTCCTCGTTGTCCTTCAACGCCTCATTATTGCCCCTCAATGCCTTCTCACTGCCCATTAACGCCTTCCATCGCCATTTAACGCATCTGAAGCGCCTTTTAGCATCTCACCATTACCCTTCAATGCATATCTATCAACCTTTATTACTTTCCCGTCGCCGTTTGACATCTGCGTCAACATTTAACGCTTCTCCGTCGCCCTTTAGCAACTCTCTGTCGTCTTTAACGCCTTCTCCTCAACCTCTCACACATAGCCATCACACTTTAACTCTTCCCCAATGCCCTTTAGCGTCTAACGTTTCATGGTCGCCCTTTAACAACTCCTCATTACTGCCTTCCCATCGCCATTCAACACTTTCCCTTCACAATTTAACGCCTCACCATCGACTTTTGGCACATTCCCATCGCCATTTAACGCATCTGAAGCACCTTTTAGCACCCCTCCATCAAACTTTAATGCATCTACATCATTTTTACCACTTTTTCTGCCTTTAACGCCTTTCTGTCGCTCTTTGTCGTCTCTCCGCCACCATTTATCATTTCACCTTTGCCCGTTAACGATTCTCCATTGTCTTTAATACCTTATTATTGCCCTTAGACACCTATTAATCACCCTTTATCTCCTGCCCATAATCTTTTAACATACGTCCACTGTCATTTACCATTCTTTGCCACTGTTCCATAGTCCTTTCATGCCACCCCGCCACCTTCAATGTCCCTTTTTTGCGCCTAAACGCCTCCTCGTTGCCTTTCACCGCCTCTTCATAGCTCTTCAACGCCTCCTCATTGGTCTTTAATGACTACTCATTTTCTTTTAACGCTTTTTAGTCACTCTTAAGTGCCTCTGAAGCGCCTCTTAGCAACTCGTCCGCACCCTTTAATGTCTCACCCATTGTCTTTTACTGCCTCTCTGTTGACTTTTAGCGCCTCTCCATTGATCTGTTATGGTTCGTCGCACTTTGACGCCTTTCCGTCACCCTTTGATGTTTCTAGCTGTCTCATCATTTCACTTTGATGATGTGTAATCATAAAAACCCTAGTAGAATTAGATTATCCGATTAGAGTCACACCATGAAATTTATTATGTGCTCCAATTTGTAGCATACTATGTTAAAATTATATTTGACCTTGAAATTGACATTTGACCCAGAGGATCACCTCAAATCTCCAAAATCATACCAGAAAGATATTTTCATAGCTTTATTTGTTAAAAATCATATTTTCACTTACCTGACCTTGAAATTGACACACTGACCTTGAAAATGACGTTTAGTCATTAAAATAGTAGCACAAATGGATTATTCGTCAACATTAAACTAAAAAGATGTACTACACTTTTGGCTATTTATGTATCAGCAGTCTGGAATCACTGAAGTGCTCCAAATTTTCGCTGCATGGAAAAGATTCAGGAGAGGGCTCTAAAGTGTGTTTATTCCAACCATACCACCTCATATGAGTCCCTCCCTGAATAAAGCTCGCCTGCCATCTCTGGAAGTTGGGAGACAAATGAACATCGCAATTCAGACTTTCAAAAGTATCAATGATTTTGTACCGACCTACCCCCCTCCCCGGAACTGTTTGAAAAACGCTGTTGCACCCGCAATTTAGGAAATTATGAAAATATCTAGAAAATTGCTCTCATGAAGAGGGTGCGACATGAAACAAATCCCTTTTGCTTTTTGGCCCCAAAAATGTGGAAGTCTTTGCCAGAGAAAACTTTCAGAGATGGCCTGCGAGCATATTTTTCTATTTAATTTGCGAGCATAATAGATGTAGTTCCTTTGAGAAAATGATGTGATATAGTTATCTACTTATTATTAAATGCCAAATGTTTTCAAATGTTTTAATTATATAATCAATTTTCTCATATACTGCATACGATTTCTTATATAATCTTTAATCTTCTTTAATGTGCCAATGTATTATGTAACTTTTAACCATACCATTTATGTACTCATGTACAATAAAAGTATTTTTCTTTATCCTTATACAATTTTTTACATTTCATGTTAACTTCCTGCCAGCCAGCCTGCTTGTTTTAGTTGTTATTTTTATTGTTGATTTTACATGTCGCTTGTACTAGGTCATTAGAGCTAATGTTATATTTTTACTCTGTGCGACTTGAAATAAAACTTACTTATCTTATCTTTATTGGTACGGTTTTAGCCATACAAACCGAACTGGTTCTGATGCCCCTGGACCATGTGAAACTTGCTTTGGCGCCATTTATTAAAATGTAAGAACTCGCAACAGGACTGGGGAGCAATGCAAATCTGTGTCTAATCTGAGTCAGTGCCAGTCCTTGTTTCACCGTAGGCCTCTACTGACTGACTATAACCATGCATCCATACATTTGGATCAGGTCTATCTCAAAATATTCTAATCCTACGAACGCATTTTGTGTATCCGAATGAAGTTGCTACACACAAATCAGAACATAATTATTAATGAATAACATTTGATAATATATACCTCTTTGAACAAAGTACTGTACATGAAACTCGTCAGCATACATGGTACATAAAAAAACTATGTGCTAAAGTAGCTGGGTCGTTTTGCTTCACTGAACCATAATATGTACATTACGGCGGCCCCCAGTCCTGTGGTCATTGACCATGTTTCGCATGCGCGTGGGCCCACCAGCTTGAATGTTGGAGCATATCTTAGCTCCCGGGCACCTTAGAAATATCATAATTCGATAGATAATGCCATGTAACATAGGTAATTGTCTTTGGAAGAAGCATTTAAACACAATGACCAGTATGTTTGCAGATATTTTGTTCGGGTCCTTGCGCTGTCTCTCAATTCACCATGGACACAATGTACGAGGATTCCCACACATTCATAGGTGGTTCCATGGTGATGTTGACTCCTACAAGTCAATTTACAACTGATGAGGTGTTCACACCACCTTGGATGGATTTCAATGGGATAGCTGATTTGGTGATTATTGTTAACACGCATCCTGTTGAAGGTCTATACATCAACGATAACACGCTAGATGTGAGTACCACACTGGTTTAGCATGTTGTCCTATTGTCTTTTTTCAATTTCTTTTCAAAAGACATTTATTGTCACTATGATATACAGTGTAAATAATAATAATAATTCCCCCTAATATTATAATAATCATACGTATGACAATAATAGAAGTAATATTTTCATTTTCACTCCTATCTGAGAGCACTGAAAAAATCATTTAATATTATGTTTTTTGCTAAGGTTTTGAATATCTTGCCACAAAGTTATGAATGAAAACGTTTAACACGGTAACTATGTCTAATATAGGTGAGCACTTACTACGTTTTTAAAGATCTTGCCGGTTCCGTTTTATGGTTGGCACTTAATGTACAACGTTGGGACATACTTCAAGCAACACTCACAATCTGCTACCAGCTCAATGCTACCAGCATGTCTGCATCACCTTACTGACAGTTAATGTGAGCCAATGTTGCTTTAAGGCTGGGCCAGTGACGCAGACTGTGAAACAGTATTAGGTAAACGTTGTGCCCTTGGCTCCATTTAATTAAACATGATCTACCTGCCAGCATTATGTCACCACCCTAAGACCAATGCTGTTATAAAGCTGGGCCACCATCGTTGAAGCTGGCCCAGCAACAAACCACCATTGAATCGTGCAGATTAGCGCTGATCTGGTAAGAGGAGGTGGTCCCTGGACCAGATGCAAATATACTGGTAGCGACGCCCCCCTCCCGTGGACGCAACCTCCCCCCCCCCTCACCCAGCAGTACAGCTCTACCCTCCACACTGAAAGCACAAACCCGTCAGCCTAATGTTGTTGTAATGTTGTCCCGTACTCTACGACGCTGGGCCAACATTAAACCATTATTTAGATCAATGTCTTGTGAAGAGCTATGTATATCATGTACGCCAGCTGCACAGTTGAGAAGGGGAGATGGATGGATCCATCCTTCCCTAGCACTTTATTTCCCAGGCTGTGACCCTCGCCGCCTCAGCCTGGGCACATCTCAGTGTTGAGATCAGCCCATCTAGACTAATAGACAGAATGCCACCTTGAAAGCGTGATAGTTGGCCTAGGCTAATTTAGACGATGGTCATTAAAAGCATGTGAACACTCATCTGGCATTGCACATGACTGGACAGTGGCTAGACTAGCAGTAGGCCTAGGCCTAGGCAGGTAGGCCCATAGGTCTGAGTAAGTTTTTTTCTTTTCTTTCTCGCCGTAGGTGGGGTTTTTCTCTGTCGTCGAAGGGTGTTTGGAGGCAGCAATAGGGTAACCTGGTACCAGAGGGTTATCACGGTTACTAAGGCCTACTAGAATATGTTTTTTAGGCATATTGAGCCAAGGACGCAATGACATGTTTTCAAACATCAATCACTTTATTGTCAGGAATCAATCCATCCCAACTGAAAACCTACAGCTCAAACGTGATAATATAAGAATACAATTATTCACCTTTATAATAAAGCATAATTAAAGCAGCCCCTTGGGATGACATCAATTTTCGTTTTTAGTTCCGTACTGAAGTAGTGTATCCCACGGATCATGTTTTAATTTTTTTTAGAATTTTTATATGTTTACAAATATTTTTAATCAACATTTCTATGAAACCAGAAGAAACCCAAACAAACTATTTGTATAACTGAAGGACGATTGAATGTTTTCACAGCATTGGGCCACATGCTGATAGCATCGGCCCAGCGTTGGGTAGACAATCAGTGCTGCAGGTGTGTCCTCCCGTGTCCTGACTATGAGACACCAATTAGCGGGGACTGGTTTGATTTTACCTCTGATGCGTGGTAATATGTGATCTAAAGTGCTGAATATTGCTGACTTGTTTTGTTTACATGGCAATATACGACCTGGAAATACAACTATTTCACTCTTTTTCAGTGCTTTAAAATTGTTTCTTGACTTTTTCGTATTTTCAGTTAAAATCAGTAGGCTATATAGCCTCATATAAATTAAATTTTCAAAATTGACAACATTGAAAATGTCTCATCCCAAGGGGTCCCTTTAATAATAATATTAATAAGGGCGCCTACTGTATGTGTTTTAGTGAGTGGCCAGGGAGGGGTTGTTTGAAAGGCAAAAGCTGCGTACAGGCAGTTACTGGCGAGACCTTCTGATGACTAGGCTATATATTTACTAATCTGATAGTTATGAATATAATACATGTCTATAGTATGACTTTATTAATAGGACTCGTCTATGGATAATAATGTGCCATGTATAAAATAGTTTCTATCACGATAATTAGGTAGGCCTACAACCTATCAAGATTAATCGTTGAAAGAATAATAATTACTATGTGGGATTAACAATGTTAAAAAAGATGAGATCAGGGTCTAGCTGGCCGCACTGTTGAAAGAGACCCTACGATTGCTAGGTAAAATGTAGGGTATTTGCCAATTTATCCACGCTGCTGGCAATATAAAGCTACGCTAATAATGGATAAATGAAGTGAATGGCATGACTTTATATAATGTTAGGAATAAAACGATAGTATCAATAATAATTGTCTCCGTGAGTAGATTAGATCAGTTTAAGGTTCAAAGTCAGTGTGACTTATTCGGGCTCTAGCTTTGTAGGGTGTAGCACACGTGGCGGTCCGCGACCATCATACATGCCATGCCTATAGTGATGATAAATAAATAATATAATAACAATCATAAATACAAAAATAATAGGAATAATATTTGAACCCGACTGTTCACAAAAATATTTCTTATGTTGTTTTTCGCTAAGGTTTCGAATGTTTTAGCAGAAAGTTATGAAGGAAAACGTCAAATCATTATTCAGCTGAATGTCCCGTGGGGTCCCGTGGGTGCTGTGATACTCCTCATAACACTGCTGTGCAAAGCTAAAAGGCAGTCTTTGCTTAGATTAGGGACTGGCCCAGGCTAAAATCATCAAAACATCGGTGATTTTATTTCGGGTTCTTAATATGACCATATGATGTAAACATGTACATAGACTAGAACTGCAAATTTTTATAATTTTTGTGCTGCGCATTCATCAGTTAGACTAGATATAGAGACGAAATTCCCGCATTTCCTATTTTTGACATGGTTGTCAATAATTACAAATCAGGAATTTCGTCTCTATAACTAGCCTAACTGGTGAATGCGCAACACAAAAATTATAAAAATTTGCAGTTTTAGTCTATGTACATGTTTACATCATATGGTCATATTAAGAACCCGAAATAAAATCACCGATTTTTTTATGACTTTAGCCTGGGCCAGTCCCTTTAGATTACAAGTAAGCAAGTACACAATTAAGCATGCAGAGCCAAAAGACAGTATTTAAGTAAGCTGATACTGCTGCTCGGCTTTTTCGACTTTGCAGGGCTGTACCCAGTGTAGGGTGTTATCCAACAAACAAATTTAGCCTAATGCTGATTTTGTCTCAGTCCGGAACGATGACCTACGTGATGATTTAGGGGTTTTATAAAAAATCAGATAAAAACTCGGAAGTGGGTGGGTGGGTCAAGCCCCCACTCGTATTTGTATTTTTTTGATTTTTTTTTGTGTGTTGAAAAAATGGCTAGGGGGTGGATGAGTGGGGTCTGACCAATCCGAGTTTTTTCTCGATTTTTTTTATTTGTTTCAACTTGACAAGACCCCTTAATAGTCCAAAGTATTGTGAAGCAATGAACATTTTTGAATTCAATTTAAAAGTGTTACATGCACCGAAAGGCTCTTCTCAGAAAACTTGGGACATTCACGTAATGTTTATTTAATGTTGAGCCAGCATTGCAGACGGTGAACCAGCATTAAAACAGCGCCTCATATTTGCTGTGCTGATAGGACTATCCGCAATTTGACCTGGAAATTTGTTTTCATGTTTGTTAAATCCCAACCAAGATTATGCAATCCTGAGTAAGACCAGCAATGAAGGAGGGAATCAACATTTTTTTAAAACTAATATTGCGCTATGGTACCTAGGTGTCGTATCCTTTTCCCATTTATTTGAACTTGGCAATTGCTGGGAAATGCAATCATTAAATTAATAAAATATTGATTGTGGGTTATGGTTGTTAGCTTCAAGAGCTAAAACCTGGTTGGGTTATATATCTGCTCCTTTGCACCCTGAACATCTCGGCCCATCGAACCTTAATTCGTATCAGCAAAACTTCAGACGATCAACTATCAAACTTTCGGTATAAGGACATAAGGTATAAGGATATCCCCGTATCCAGGTTACCGTGTGTATGTGTAGGAGCAGGCATATATACTTTTTTCATTGCAGGAATATATTATTTTAGGGGTCTAAAAGAGGCCATTCCGAAATGTGTTTCATATTTGTTAATTCCCAACAAAGATCATGCAATCCCGAATAGAACCAGCAATGAAGGTAAATTATATGAAAAACACTTATAGTACGTTACTATACCTGGGTGTCTTAGTATTTTCCCATTTTTTTTAACTTGGCAATTGCTGGGAAATGCAATCATTCATAAAATATTGATTGTGGGTTGCCTTAATAAAACGTAACCTGTTTGCATGTATATGTATGCCTGCTATTATTTATATTACGTATACAATTTATGGTTTTCATTTGTTTATTTCTTATACCGAGCATCAAAAAATTGTTTTGCAGAACCTTCCGTGGGCACGGTATGAAGGGTTTGCTTACACCCGGGTTGAACTATTTCACCTGGAGACTTACAGACTCTATACAGACAACCCTGAGCTCACGTTTACTGGATATATACATACAACGTCACATCATAAAAAGAGTCATTATCCGTCCTCTAAGGGAAGTAGCATAGGATATGGCAGTGAGTATGCATTAAAAACAGTGCTAATTGTAAGCTCCGCAGAACCTTTTATCGGATGATTGAAGGAAAACTATGTAAATGATCATCCGTCATCTCACGTTCTCATTTATTTGCACCGATATTGAATGATTACAAAATATATTTAGTGATTATTCCGGGCAGAATGGTGTTAACCATTATTTTACGCCCTATCCTCTCATGACACAGGGAGCGACGATTTCATTGTCTATGGTCTGGACAGGGGTTTGAAATAGTCGCATTTCAAGTGAAATATATTCAAGTGAAATATATTGTGTAGTCATTTTTTGATCCTCTGTCATAGAAGGTGTGACAGTGGGAGCTTAATAATCTGTCAAATTCACGCATCTAAACATTGGAAAGAAAAAAACAAAGGTGATGATATTTTGTATGTGGTTTACATCTAGGTGGCCGTTGAGCGGTTTAGAATATTTTTTATCTAGATTGAATTCTGAAGGTCAAAGAGGGGATTAAAGGTTTATTGTCAGGCGACCCAGCCACCCGTCCATGTTTGTTTCTTAATGTATCTCTGGATCTTTTTCGTGTATTTGTTCAATTGTACATGTGTAACTCAAATAAATGTTTATTTTAACTTCTTTATATTTAGCTTAATACAGATACATTAAAACAAGACTTGCTTGAGCCACAATCCCACTGCATGAAGGAGTATTGACATGTAATGGGCTGCTATTTAACCCTTTGACTTCCAGGCCGGGGTGCATACCAGGATCCAGATATACTGGTGTAGGAGTTCTATTTTTCGTCATTTGAAGCTGGAATTGCTAACGCAATTTCCAGCTTCAAATGACGAAAAATACATAAATGTAGCATATATTTGACGAACATTTGTGTCATTTTATGGTTACGTTCATTGACGAATGACGACGGAAATTTCCGTCATGTATGGTAGTGAAAAGGTTAATAAAACAATTTTGCTGTGACGGAATGATAATTAGCATTGTATATCGACATTCTGAAATATTCTCTATCTGAATTATCATAGCGTTTGGCAAAAAAATATTGACCATGAGCCATGTTTAGCTGTCTAGTCTAAATTTAGTATATGGTAAAAACTTTAATCTGAAGATGCAGTATAAATATACGGAAGACACTCATTTCCTTATTAGGCCTGCTATCCTTTTTGGCAATGCCATCGGCTTACGTGATTTTTCCCTTTCAATTTCATTTTTCGCGAAAGGCAGAGAGATGCTGAGGCATCATTTAAGCCACGATAAAGGCACCAAGACGTGATGCCCACAGGGCTGACCTGCATGACACTTTTCTATTCTACACACCCGACAAAATATATGCAAAGACACCAAGATAATGTGTATATATCTAACATAGAAGTCAACTTATTATATGGCTGAATATGGGATTTTCGTAGATTCGGCGGCCAGTTTAGAAATGTATCCATGCATCCATCCACCCACCTCTCATCCACCCACTCATCCACCGATCCATCTATCCATCCATCGACCCTATCTACCTACCTACCTACTACCTACCTACCTACGTACCCAACTACATAAAATGTTGGGTGTATCGTCCAATTGGTCAACATTGCGGAGCTCTTGAATGAGGCGTCATAAAATCTACCACCTTTGCTGCCACTGCTTCTGCTGCTGCCGTCACTGCTGCTGTTGCTGTAGAACTAAGTTCCAATTTTATTACTATTTGTTTAGTGATGCTAGATCCTGATTTCACAACTACAGAGGCCCCTAGTACTACTACAAGATCTACACCATCAACAACGACTACTGAACAGGGACCTGATGGCACTACTACAGAGGCCCCCAGTACTACTACAAGCTTTACACCATCAACAACAACTACTGAACAGGGACCTGATGGCACTAGTACAGTGGCCCCCAGTACTACTACACGCTTTACACCATCAACAACAACTACTGAACAGGGACCAACTGATCCTGCTCCAACCAATCCTGAAGGTAAAGACTCTAATCTATTAACGACACGAACATTTAACCCAGTGGTGGTTTAAGGTTGGGCCATTGACTTATGTTATACTACAAACACTGAACATGTATGGCTGGCATGGTTACGCAGGCCATCTGGCCGCTGATAGATCAACTTCATATTTTGCACAAGCATAAGCCTTGATCCAGATGGTGGCTGATGGGCATTTAAATGTCAATTTAACTTATGGTGTAAAAGCAGGTAGTCGGGCTTTTCTCGACTGATTATGCATCTCTAGCATACTAGTGATGATATCTCGGCGGATGTGGGTTTATAGCCCTTAAGAGATTTTTTTTAAACGCAAAATCCAAAATGGCCTCCATGAAATCACTAAAGTTATCAAATCTTCCTCAATATTTAAGATAGAGACTTGATTTTTTTCACCAAACCATATGTTTTCGGTATCAAGGAATACAATACAACAAATGAAAACTTTATTCGACATTATTATCGGGCAAAATTCAAAATGGCCGCCATGAAATCACTAATGTTACCATATCTTCCTCAATATTTGAGATAGAAACTTTCTTTTTTGACCAAACCCTATGTTTTCGGTATCCAGGAGTACAATGAAAAACATGAAAACTTTACAGCCATCATTATCGTGCAAAATTTAAAAAGTTATCATACTTTCGTCAATAATTGAGATAGAGAGGATATTTTGTCACCAAACCCTATGTATTTGATACATATGAATACAAAAACACACTTGTAATACCTTTATTTGACATAATTAGCATGATTGAAATGATATCTCAACACTTATTTGTATAATATTTCGGTTCTATAGTAATGATAGCTACCAGGAAGTGAATATAAGTAGAACAGGTGTTAACTCGCCCAAGCAAATACACGTAGGTTTAGTTGAATTATGCCTATGTAATATACTGTAGGACATTAGCTATGACTTCTATGTGAATACATGTACGTGCAAGAATGTAGGTTTATAATTCTTCACATATGCCTACACTGAACGTGCACTTCACGACAGTGGCCTTACAAGGTGAATTTAGGGTTATTTCAATGACAAATCAGAGACACTCTGAATAACAACTTATTTGTACGTTTGAGTACACATAATATATTGGTAAATATAATGACTGCGTGTCATCCCAATCGCTAAATTATCTGATATTCATTTTGCACATCAATTTTGAATTTCAAGAAGTAAACTACAGAACAAAGGTTACAACTCACTTATTTTTATTCTTCAGCGATTCAAACATTTCTCTGGCCAAAATATTATGACATGTTATATAATAAATAATAATAATAATATGTGAATTTTGCCATTTTCTTGTGTCTATTGCCTAACAATAATGATGTAAAGTGAAGAATAGTCCATGGTATTCCTAGGAACATAAAACAACAACTTGCCTGTCGTTAGTTACCAATGCAATGACCGTATATCATTATACATTTATGATTAAATTTCAATCCATATACCTTTTGCTTCTTTAAATATTGTAAAAATGTCATAAAGTAACAACTTTTCTATATTTAAAAAAACACCTGCATCATAAATACATCAGGTCAACAACTAGGTCATACCATACCATCCTGGTAATTGTATAAATTTCCCAATCCGACAAGCCAGCGAATATGTACCGTATATCATGTCCAATGCAAAATTATGCTCAAATGATTCCGTACTTTGTTCCCAAGTTCTACCATTCACTTTCCAAGCAATCGACAAATATTCCACAATACAGACTTTCACAACTGTACAATGTGACATAGAGCTGGATAAGAGCATGTTACAGGGTGAATAACAGGTTATTGTCCCACTCTGAGTTGCATTATAGCATTCCTCTAATTATATTAAGTTATTGTTTAATAATATTCATGATAATGAAGCACATTATACACTTTGAATTTTAATTACACAAGTTAATAAAACATGAAAGGACATTAATACATAATATTTAGGATTTGCTTAAATATGCGATATTGACTGACATGAAAGATAATTATTGTGTAATATCAGATATTTAATTATATCTTATAAGTTCAATATAAATATAATTACAATACATATTATGTGTGCTAGTGTAGTGTAGTTTGTTCATAAATATATCGTGATATCAACATGCATAATGGTAACAATATTGTCTTTCACTCGCTCATTACAAAGCTATTGCAGCGGGCACATTCCTAATGTTTGCCAAATGCTTAAAAAGAGCACATACATTACTCTAAGTTTACATAAAAAGGTTTCCTGTTTAGATCCTAGATCTGCAACTGAAATATGTGTGACTGATGCAACTATGCTGTTTGATGTATATGGTTTCTTCGGCTCGTAGTCTTATATTAGTGGTGATAGAAATATTTTAAGAAATTTGTTGATAATACAGCAATTTATGGCTCTGCGAATGGATGAATGACCCTCAGGAGAATAAATATGTGCACATACAAACTAAACTGAGGCAGGGTTACCCACCAAGGATAGTGAGATGAATCGATCACACTGCCCTCTAGACCCACGATTTACAGAAATTATTCGAGCCCTGACAGTCTGAGAGGGCACGCAACTCACGGTCATGTAGACTCCCCACAATACTGAATTCCTCAGTGTGGGGAGGAGAAACAGTTTTTAAACATCCAAACCAGAGCGGGGGATGAACCTTTGATCTTCAATGTGACAGTCAAACAACATTTACCACTACACCAGATCCACCCCTTCACGCTTCTGCAGTGTGCTTTGTTATGTGAGACAAAAAATTCAGCGTAATCGTTTTTTATCAAATATAGTCTTTCAGGCATGATCCTGAAATAAGTTAAAAGCAGAGTCATCGCATTCACTGATAACAAACACATGTGGTTTGGTGAAAACATCAAGTCTCTATCTGACATGTTGCGAACGATATGCACATAAGCAGATGTACTTTTATTTGTAACTATGATTAATATATTTATTATTGAGAAATTGGTGTTAACATAAAATTGTTATCAAGAGAATGATGTCAAATAAAGGTATCGTGTGTTTTATTGTATTACCGATATCGTAACAAATGGTTTGTGAAATGTCTCTATCCGAAATATAGAGGGAAATATGATAACTTTAATGATTTCTCGCGGCCATTTTGAATTTTGCATGATAGTGATGTCAAATAAAGTTTCCATGTGTTTTATTGTATTCCTTGATACCGAAAACATATCAAGACCATTTTCTAATATACCAGTTGTTTTTGGCCTCGTATACGCTCCACCAGCAGACTCTCCATATGCAGATCCGTCTGTCTTTGATGATATTGAAGAAACTATAAATAACATTAAAAGTGAAGATGAAAATATGGCAGTCTGTCTTCTTGGCGATTTCAATGCCAGGACGGGTATACTCCCTGATGTGTCACATAATGATGAAAGTGGAGAGCAAAGTGTTGAGTTATGTGAAATTCTCAATAATAATTCTAATGTCACAAAACGCTCAAACAAGGATCAGTATGTAAATAATAGGGGTAAACGGTTAATAGAACTCTGTAACAGTATAGATTTGCATATTATGAATGGCAGATATGGAGCCGATAAAGGTATTGGTAAAACAACATGTAAAAATGCTAGTGTTGTAGATTACATTCTAATCTCTGAAAACCTTGCTCCATACGTTGAAACATTTGATATTTTGGAATTTGACTGCATTATTTCTGATATCCACTGCCCCGTCAATGCTGTTTTCAATTTAGTACTAGAAAAAGAAGACGATCTGTCAAATAAAACTCTTCATACACGATCTGAACATGTAATTAAATACAAGTGGAAATCAGATTCTGCAGCTTCATTTCAATCGAATGTATCAGATGAATGTATTGAATTGATATTGCACACTATGGATAGAGCAGAAGCAGAGGGGAATATTACAGCAGATGTAGTGAGTAAAGTTTCGGATGATATATGTAAGGTACTGAAACAATCTGCTACTGCCTCTGGTCTATCACATGAAGTTAAAGTTAGTGCTAAGAAACCTAGGCGACGTGCTTTACCTCATAAACCGTGGTATAATACAGAATGTGAGGAAGCACGTCGCAATATGTTGAAATATAGAAATAAATATAGGAGATTAAAAAATGCGACACATTTTAACGAAGTTAGAGTATATAGTAAACAATACAAGAAAACTGTAAATAAAGCTTTCCGTGAATATAAAAAAGCCACCATAAATAAATTACGAACATTACAATCCGAAAATCCAAAGGAATATTGGAACATAATCCAGGGAAAAACAAAACAAGTGAATGAGACTAAAATATCTTTAGATATATTTGAGCAACATTTTAAGAAATTAGCGTCTGAAACTAATCAGACGGAGGCATGCCACCGTGAGGAGCTCAACGTCGCTGACGATCCTGATCTCAATAAACCCTTTACCACCCAAGAAATTACAAAAGCCATCAAAAAATTAAAAAGTCACAAATCTTCGGGAATTGATCAAATTATCAACGAGTTTTTTAAACATTCGCCAGATAAATTAATACCAGTATATGCAAAATTATTTAACATTATTCTTTCTACAGGCATAGTACCAGACGATTGGGCTATTAGTATTATAAGACCCATCTACAAAAATAAAGGAGATAATACTGATCCAAATAATTATAGAGGTATTTCTCTGCTCAGTTGCTTTGGTAAGCTGTTCACAAGCTGTCTGAATGAAAGATTATCAAACTTCGTTAAAGCTCATGACACCGTCGGTCCAGAACAGGCTGGTTTCAAATCCGACAATTCCACCATAGACCACATTTTTGTTTTGAAAACTTTGGCCGATATTTACCTCAACAAACGTAAACGATTATACTGTTGTTTTGTGACTACCAAAAGGCATTTGATACCATAAATAGAACCAAATTATGGTCCAAGTTGTTATCCTCTGGGATATCAGGGCGGATTCTAAAAGTAATTAAAAACCTCTACAGTCAGGCAAAATCATGTGTTAATGTAAATGGAAAAAACTCTGAATATTTCTCATGTAATGTTGGAGTTCGACAAGGAGAAAATTTATCTCCGTTACTTTTTTCTCTCTACTTAGCTGATCTTAACGAATTTATATCACGATCTTGTAAAGGTCTAGAAAAAATCCAGGAGATGGACCAGCTAGTCCATGATCCAACAGAAGATCTAGTATCGTACTTAAAGTTATATATTTTGATGTACGCGGATGATACTGTATTATTGGCTGAATCCCCTGAAGACCTGCAAAAATATTTGGATACTCTAAATGAATATTGTAACAATTTTGATTTAAAAATTAACACCAGTAAAACCAAAATATTCATTTTTTCGCGAGGCAAATTAAAAAATATACCTTCGTTTAATTTTGCGGACATGAAACTTGATGTAGTCAATGATTACAATTACCTGGGTGTCACGTTTAATTTTAATGCAAAATTTAATGTTGCAAAACAAAGTCTTTATCAAAAGGGATGTAGGGCAATGTTCGCTCTACTGAAACGGATTAAATCTCTATCTCTACCTCCAGATATTGCATTAAAGTTATTTGACACTCTGGTAAAACCTGTTGTATTATATGGAGCTGAAGTGTGGGGAAGTGAAAATTGCGACATTGTAAATAAAGTGAAATTAAGGTTCTGTAAATATATTTTACATGCTCATAAATCTACTTGCTCTAATATGGTTTATGGAGAGTTGGGTGAAACGCCGCTTCATATAGATATTAAATGTAAAATGATCCTCTACTGGGCTAGACTGATTAAAAGTAAAGAAAATAAACTGTCGAAATTGATTTACTCTTTAATATATAAACTTTATGAGAAGGATTTGTTTCATTCTAGTTGGATTACCTCGGTGAAAAACATACTAGATAGTGCTGGATTCTCTGGGATTTGGACGAATCAATCTTTACCTAAATCACCGGATCATTTTAATACAATTCTCAAGTTAAGGCTGCACGACCAATTCATACAAAATTGGAATGAAGGCATAACAAAAGGTGGTAAATGTACTGTATACCGTATAATTAAAAATACTTTTGGTTTCGAGAAATATCTGACTGAACTACCTGTAAATAATAGAATTCTTATGACAAAATTTCGGTGCCGCAATCACCGTCTACCAATCGAAGCTGGTTGTCAGGCTCAAATTCAGCGCGACCTACGGTTATGCCTCCATTGCAATGACATCGGCGATGAGTACCACTATCTGTTATGCTGTCCGTTATTCAGAGAAGAGCGTAAAAAATATATAAATGTCAAATTCTGGAAAAGACCTTCCACTATTCAACTGGAACAATTATTCAAACAAAACGATTATAATAATGTACTGCAGTTAAGTTTATTCGTGAAAGTGATTATCGCAAAGTTTTAAAGCGTTCTTAACAATGAATAATAACATCTAATCCACTGATTCTTGTATAAATCATTACAATTGTAAATAGAATTATAATATGCACTGTATTGTATCATATGGCGCCAGCGCTTTCCTGGCTCTTCTGTCATGTTCCGCACACAGGAACCATCAGCAATAAATACTTGTTACTTGTTACTTGTTGAAAACATATGATTTGGTGAAAAAATAAATTCGCATCCGCCGAGATATCATTACTAGGACGCTAGAGATGTATAATCAGTAGAGAAAAAAGTATATCAGCCGACCTTGGCTGCCGGACTAGTAGGCCTATGGTCTAAGGAAACAATTACTAGAAAGTTTGACTGAAAAGCTATTTTGTGTCGCTGATGTTTCATCTACTTTGTTTCATCAAAGTAGATGTTGAGGTCACAAAAAGCAGCATGAAGTATCACAATATGAAATGAGTATATGAATACATTGACTGTGACACTGATTGTATATGTGTCGTGTGACGTGCTTACACGTCTGACTCTCGAGAAGGCCAGTACTAGAATGGGCGAGCGCGGCCGTGCCGCACATGGTGTGAGTGCCGGGGGAAGTGCTGATACGTCGATCAGCGAATCCGTCCGGCTCGAGCTCGGCACGATGATCTGCTAGTTAGGTCGCCACATATGTTTTATAATTTGTGTTTTCTATCAAGTCGTCATTGTATATCCTAAAATATATGATAATATTTCCAGGAGAAATAAGGAAGGCTCCTCTGTATGATATAATACTGAAAGGCTTCTTTGAGAGCAGTAACGGAGGAGCCTTCACTCCTTCTTGTAACAACGAGCACAGTATCAACTTCCACCAGTCCGCTCATGATACTAAGAACAGTGTCAACTCTGCTCTGGGGGATTCACTATGTGTGTCATCACTGCCTGGTGCATTTAGCATCAGCTCAGTGTCAACTTTATTCTACAGCTTAGATACATCTGTAAGTTGCTAATGTATTGTCACATTGTCTAAGTGTGTCTATTTTTTCATTATAGTACTTGATTTAAAGTTTTGTTTCTTCTCTACATATCATCTGGTGTTGGGTTAAAGCATAATTTGCCCATATACAAATGAAAAACAAATGCATTATATTGACTACTTTAAATATTTTTAGAGGAGACGATACAATATACATTAACCCATTATTTCTCGTACTGCTGCTAAAAAAACATTAACCGAACACACTTGTGTTTTGTAAATTTGTAGCGATTACTTCTAGTTTTAATCATACGTTTGTATTGTCATTTCTTTGAAATTAATCTCCTAATTATTTACAGTTTAGTGCACTGACCTACAAAATCTGCTCAGTCTGGTGTAGGCAGACAGTGCTTCTCATTGCGACATTAGGGTTGTAAGTGCATATTTGACGTTAAATTTCAGGGTTTCACTGATGCTATTTTCTCGCTGTCCAGTGAGTTGTACGTTGAGCTAGATGAGGTGTACACCTGTGCTGAGGAAATCAATGTGTATCTACAAGATATTACTAACTGGGCCTTCCCCATCTTCCCAATTGTACCAGGATGCCCACAACCAGAGTTCGAACCAGGATATTTTGTTGATGGTGGTACTGGCTATGACTGGATATGTCTAGATGGCACAAGTAAGTTTCTTACATATGATTTCACTGTTCTCTTGGGCTTTCAATGCTGCATGGCCATTTTTCAAGGCAGCTAAGCCTATCATAGTACATATGTATTTTGCCGGCCCCGATGGCTTATTCGGCTCGAAACTCAGAGGTACTGCCCCCCCCCCCACCCCCCAGGAATGGTGGTAAGGATCATTGCTGAAGACGTCAGAACCACGTCTTTTTAACGTCAAAACCAATGACCATACCTGATTTCTTATTTTGGACAACCATGTCAAAAATAAGAAATACGGGAATACGTCTATGTTTACATCATATGGTCATATTAATAAACCAAAATAAAATCACCGATTTTTTATGATTTTAGCCTGAGCATGTCCCTTTGAGTTAAATCCGAGTATATTTCCAATCGAAAACAGTAAATAATACTTTACCTCAACACAATCTGATCATTCAGCAGTGTGTGGATATATAATGCAAATAATGCAACAAAGCACAAAATATGAATTACGCTCCATTTGCAGGCAACGCCATTGCAGTGTCTTTTTTGTGATTGAAGATCAATGGCAAAAACTGACTTTAATTATGATACAGTAGGCCTACTTACAAATTATGATATTCAGATTGAATGTGATTATTAATTTGGTTTTATTGTTTTCACAAGTTGATGCTGATAGCTTGGTGATAATGTCAGCTGATATTGAGTATCTGCAGTACAAGTTTCACATCAAGAACACATACAGCACTGCGAATGACGAGACTTTGACGGGATCATGTGCCAGCACATACACGTGAGTAGTCAGTATTTATATATTATGTTGACGTGATTTTGTCTCTAACCCTTAAAATGCTGATCGTGTCTATAGCCGTTTCCAGCATTTTAGTTTGTTCTGCAAACAGGACAGTTTGAAGGAGAAATTATCATCAAATTTGTTGAATTGGCATATGTTTTGAGTCAATATTGTAACGAAACACAATGTTGAAATACTAAACTTTTATTTGAATGAGTACACTTGTGTATATTCTAGTCACGTTCATTGACCTTAGTTTGGAAACAACGATAGCAACTCCATGGCATGAAATGAAAACGTTATTAGCAGCTTTACTATGTAATAACTATTTCACTTTATTTTTAAATGACATTACGATATCTGACTTTATTATGCAAGCGATGTCAATGTTGTTGCAGGAGTGATTGGCGAAACAGTGTTCGGTCCATGGTAGCCGAACTACAGCTAGCAGTTGATACTGGTGATCTGTGTGAAGGATTGAATCAGAAACTTACCGTGTCGTTTTCCTCAAGCTTAATATCCTACACACCCATATCGGTGAGACGATGATATTTTTGTTAACCTACGAAGATTAAATTAGATTAGATTTATTCAGTAAGCAGTGACAAAAGCGGAAACATAATCAATATATGCAATAAAAAGCATGGGTCGGCATCCCATCAAGCACGATATGTTGATACTATGTTGACATAATGTTGGGCCACCGTCAGCGACGCTGTCCCAACATTAAATGAAATAGTATCAACGTATCGTATTTGATGGGTTGTTATTATTTTTCAAACCTTGGCACAATGATCCTTAGGTGTTGAGGAGGCGTGCTATGACTTTTCTAAGTCATACATCATGATCTTCCGGATTTATTCAGGATTTTCTGGATCACTATGAAGATCAACGTCAGTCCAATTATTTACATGTAACGAGAAGCCCATGAATGAATCTTGAATATTAAATAGGGGCCCGTTGTCAGAGGCGACACGACCGACCCTCTGAGCACCCTCTACATTTAATCAATTAAAATACAGAGGCCTATATCCAATACTGTTTCAATGTGGGGCCAGCGTTGCTGAGAGTTGCTCAGCATTGAAACAACATTGGGTGCTTGATATGAACAGTAGAACCTTTTAAATTCTACATTTAACATTGAACTAGCAGTTGTAGTTGCATCAAACACGAAACGTCGACGCAATGTGGATTTAATGGTTTGCCAGCGTCAAGGACAGTGATACAGCCTTAAACCAACAAAGAAGTCAGAATCCAGCAATCTAATATTCCAATCAGTTCTTAGTTGCTAAGAAACGCACAAATATAGTACAAACATTAATGTTACTTGAAAAGTCACAATTCCCCTCTAGTTATTTTTATTTACTGTAGGTCATGAACATAATTATGAAGCCCGTGTTGAGAATAATATGATATAAACAATGTTGCTAACACGCATAAGACTGACAAACTGCATTAATTTTATTTAATATGTAGACACGTCCTCTTCTTAATTTAAATACAATTTTATTATCACATTGAGTGGATAGTTTGGATTCCTATGCTGCAGAACAATTGTATTTACATCGCATTGAACATACACCTGGAGGGGGGGGGACATAAAACAAGACTGAGAAGTTTATAATTAGGTCCTCTCTCAACTAAAACATGTGTAGCGTATAAATAGCTCTATATGTGTAAATGTCTAGTGATTGGCTTCACCATCTCAATTGCAGGCGTGCGCGTGTGATCGCATGTTGCCTGCCAAGCCCAGCCAATTTAATTTATGAAGCGCTGCGTAGTGTGGCTCAAGGAACCAGAGTGGATCGCATGTACATATGGCTTGTGCACGTACATGGTGCCTAACGCCAAGACCTGTCTACAAACATAAACATGCCATGATGAATATACTATATTTTCAGGGTGATATCACAGCCATATTTTACCTGGTCCCAGTCACAGGAGAGATGAGTTTCCAGCAGCTCCTCGACTGCTCTGACGACATGTTTACATACGTCGAGCCTCATGAGGCTTGGAGTGACGGACCTATCCTCAAACCTGAGCCTGGATGTGCTCGTCTGGAGTTTGAAGCAGAATATTTCACACATAATGGAGAGGAATGGGTGTGCAACTGAGAATGTCACGTACATTACATGTATATTTGAAATAAAATATATTGGTCTTGAAAAAATGACTTGTATTCATTAAATGGCTATATCGTCGCCGCCGTTAAAAAAAATATTGATGCGCGTATATGTAGGACATCTACACATAAATGTGGGCCCACAATCAGCCATGCGTAATGACGACGACGAAACTGCTTTAATTTCGCAAATATTACCGAATAGTTGGAGCATATGGTGATAAGTAGATTACAAATATCTATTATCAATTTTATTACGTTGCGAATGTAATTGAATATTATATTTCTATCCATCAGGTCATATATCAATGGAGATCTAATAGCAAACAATGATATAATTTTGCTGTAGTATCCCACCTCGAGGAGCTATTTTGGATTTTGTAAATATGTCACAAAATATAATTTTTCAAAATGTTCATTTTTTCAAATATTTTATGACAACAGATTCATTTCTGTATGCAAATCTCCAAGAGTGGTACCATTTGGTTCTGCAAAGACCGTAACTGTGACTGCTTTCTTAAAGTGTCAAAACAACTGTATCAGATGATATTCTATAACCTATGTATAACTTGCATGTACATGAAATAAAATAATATCAGAGAATGAGAAGTGGTGTAACAAAACTATTGGCTGAGTGGATGTTACCTAATTTATATAACTGTGTCACATATGTAGCTACTTAATGCTTAGCCCATTAAAACGTGGATATATAGATACATTTTATTAAAAATTGGCACTATTTTGTCAATTATGTAATTCAAATCCCTGTTTCAGACAGTGCCATTTGATATTACTCTAAATCGAAATAAGGTGTTCAACATATTTTACTATATTAAAAAAGATGTTTGGATCGCTGTGATAAGGAGTTTTAACCTTGTCTGACCTTTATGGTTTTGTATTTTTTTTCTCTTCCAATATTGTATATTAAAAACTGTACGTTTTGGTATTTAAATATTAGAAAATATATCTCCAAATATGTCGTTATTCTGTTGCATACCATGTCAACTGATATACCAACGAGTTGACACAAAGTGGCTTTAAAACATTATTTATCCATAGTTCGATTTTGCACATCAGCTGTTTTTTTCCATATAGCCCAGGAGCATTAAGCACTAGAACACTAGGAACCTGGAAAAAATACAAAAAGCTGAATTTTTCAAGGATGGTTCTCTGACATATCCTGAATAAAAGTGCATAAAATTCCCCAAAATCCCGTTGTGCTAAACGCGCGGGATTGTAAAATCCGAGATGGCCGCCATTTTGTCAATTCCGAAAACTGAACATTTGCTAATACCATATATGGTCGTGTAATAGATGATCTGAGGGGTCAAAAATGTATTGTAGTATGTATTATAAAGTCATGATAACATTATTTATTGAAATTTTGGCAATTTATTTGCAAAAACATCCATCAGTAATGATCAATTAGTCAGCTTAATCATTATATTAGTGCATCATGAAACAAACGATATACCTACATACTGTGATATAATTTCAGGGTGTCTGATACATTATAATATCTAGACAAATTAATTATACTATATTTCCACTAGAACCAACACCATACTATTTAACGAAGCATGCATATCGATACAGGTATATATAGGCTACATTTCTGATAATTTTACGATATAATTGAAAATCTAAAAATGAGACTAATAACTCGATAAGTGCAATTTTGCCTAATTCTGTGAAACTCAATAACCTTGACCTCCAATATTTTCACTGAGCCAGCTAATGCAATGAAGAATGGGGTGGGGGGGGGGTCTTATATAACATTTTTCCCACCGAGTAGCCATTCAAAAGGGTTTCTATTGACGTTTCTATTGACGTTTCACAGAATGGGAAAAAAGTCCAGCACATGGCCGACTAGTCCAGGCCAGCCTTGAGACAGGAGTATCGTCTTCAATAACCAGTTTCACACCACATGACACCTTATGTAGTACAGAATCAGGTGCAGCTGGTATGTCCGTGTAGACTGGGCTGAGGATCAGCATTATTTTGATTCATTCGCAGTACCAGTCAGTGGCCTGTAATGAGTTGTCCAACCATTCTTGCATAGAAAAGCAAAGATATTCGTGATGTTTTGCAGATGTAGGGGATACATTTTCAAGTTGAAATGATGCAATAGATGATTATTTCTATTTTTTAATCATTTGCATATGCGATGAGAATCTCAGGGTTTTTAAGTGACATGCATGTCGCTTTTGTGTCATATAGTTACAAGTAATACAAACATTTGGGTAGTTTCATTTTCCTTGAAAATAGCAAAGATAAGGCTGTGTTTTATCAACTTTATATATGGCCGACACAGTTATATCGCAGCCTGTAATTGCCTTTGAAACAAGCAAATAGTCCCTAACACTTGAATGACAAAGCCTCTCTGATATAGTATGTGCTTTAAATGGTATTGTTCGAATATTGCATAGCATAATCTATTAATCTTCATCTATTAATCTTTATCTTTCCGTCAGAATAACCGGACGATCAGATTTCTCAGCTGGCTCTTTAGCTGAGTTACAAAATTAATTAGACAATCCGCAACTGCTTGACTTCATCAGCATGTTATATCGTTACACGCTTAAGAGAGCAAAGATAAATCTAGCTATTTTCTTGTGGTTGCCAAGAAAAGAAGATTGGCTACAAGTAAGCGACATTTGAAGTTCAAAGAAAATATATGGAGCTACATTTTTCCACTTGTGCGACGACACTGCTCTGCGAGCTAAGTGGACATAGAGCAGTCACCATAGCCAACAAAAACTTACAATAGCTTCATTTCCATAGTTGTTGGCTACATAATGAAACATATGCATTGATGCCATCGTTATAAGTACAGTAGGCCTAGTTGGGCCACATTACATTGTGTAACAGGTGTCCTTCGTTAACAACATGGAGAGCATTTTCAAACTCACCGGCATGTACAGGGTTGACGTAGGGTTTCAGGGAATTTGCAAGTATGGAAAGCTTCACAATCTCTAAATTTGATAGTAAGGAGCCGCATAACAAAATTAAATAAAATGGCCGCTAAGAACATACCAAAAACCTCGACAACTCCACAAACACCTGATAATCCGTAATTTGATGACAATTGCAGAAGAAAATGAATAAGTCCTTAAGTGAATAAAAAAACATCTGACAAGATAAAACATTGACGGATATAAAAATAGATTACGCTAAGGCCGGCCGTACTGTTATTGAGGCCAAGCGTCAATCCTGGAGATGATATTATATCTCCACACTAAATGAAAATACTTCAGTACAGCTAACATGGCTACTAATACTGAGAATTAGTTGCCATGGGGGGGGGGGATAAAGTGGAAACCGATGAGCCCTCACTCAAGACTCGTCGGTTGAACCTGAGCCTGCAAAAAGACTACTATTAAAAAACAAAAGCTAATCCTGACAACCTGTCAAGGAGACTACTATATGAAACCAAAAGCTAATCTTGACAACCTGTCAATGAGACTACTATATGAAACCAAAAGCTATTCCTGACAAAGCACACTCCTGTGTTGCAAACCCTGAGTTCCAGAGATTGCTCATAAGAAAGCCAGCAGCTGTACCCACTTTGTCATGGCTTTTTCAACAGCAAAGTATACTTTTCAACCTATAGGATCACAGGGAGGGAGACTCTATGTTGTACGCTAACATCCATGAGCGGCATCATTTCGATGAGAGACACTCCATAAGCAAATATCAGGTGATTAATGCCTTATTTGTTGAATGAATAATAATAATGGACGATTTCAAACTCGTCGCTGTGAAATCAATTAATCCTCCTGACATGCATTATTGAACATTGTTTGCTTAAATGTTATCTCAGAAGCACGATATTAGGGTGCAATTTTATTTTTTAATATTCACCAAACCCATTACCATTTTTTAATGTGCAAGCAAATAATATTCACGAATGAATATGGCCGCCGGAAAATTTACTCTCACTCACCAGGATTTATAAACCCGCCATGTTCAGGAAATATAGTTAGTCCCCTAGTTTGAGTTCCTAAACATCTTTAGATATGAATTTCATTGGCCGACCTCTTACAACAGGTCATGTCTATTTGCCAGAAAAATCACGTCAACTGTCAACAAACTAGAAGGGTCTAGTTTTTTGGGAACAAAAAAACTGGAGAGGTCTCCTCTCTAGCAGCATAGCCATAAGCGTTGATAGCTAATAGATGTAGTGTCAATGGCTTTTGTAAGTAAGTAAGTAAAATGCTTTACTTCACTTTTCGGCCAGTATGGCCATTTAAGTGAAAATTCCAGGTATTACAATATTCCATATTGTATAGTTAAAGCAGTAAAGGAAAGACAAAGCCAATAAAAGCATGTTTGTACTAAAATATTCAGTTTAAAGTGTTTGATATGATAAGATGACGATGCTCCTGGCACCTATATGTAGCGAGTCTGATGACATGTTGTAGCGCCTGCACTACAACACAGTTTAATGGGTATAAAAATATCAGTATAAATAATGTAAAATATGAAGTGATTATAAAATGAACGACTTATCAAGTCACTATATCTCCATGAAATTGGAGTGATTGTGTAAAAAGTCTATGTCTAATAATTAAAACATGTAATATAGGTTACATTCCCGAAGGAACTGAATAATAAAACCAGCAGGGGTGTCCCTGAATAGCTCAAATAAGGAATTAAATGCAAAATATTTCCTTCTGATGTGCGCATATTTCGCACAACTGAGAAGGACATGTCTTACAGTGAGACGAGTATTGCAGCACATAGGTCGCAATTCTCCTCTCAATAAATAGCCGTTTGTGAAATAGGCATGGCCAATTCTGGCCCTGCATAAGACAACGTCATCTCTTCGGCGTTCCATTGGTGTAAAAGATCGCTTAATGATTGGTTGTACCTCGAACAATTTGCTGGTGACATTGATGTTCCATTCACCTTGCAAAATATCATCAAGGTAGACAGAGATGTTGTACTTGAAATCAGTATATGGTATATAATAAAACTGTTTCGTCTTATCCAGGGCAGCTTTGGCCAAAACATCAGCCCGTTCATTGCCCTGTATTCCAATATGGCTGGGTACCCAGCAAAAAATAATGTCCTTGTGCCCAGACAAGTAGTGACACATATGCAAAATATTGGAAACAATTGGGTTGTTGAGTTTTTGACTCTTAAGAGCCTGCAATGAAGATAGCGAGTCTGTGATGATCATGAACTCCTCGTCATTACTATCCCATATGTATTCGATGGCAGCTTCAATAGCTAACAGCTCTGCTGTGCAAATTGAAGCCTCATCGTTGATACGACAACTAAATTCATGATCATCACAGACAAAGGACATAGCTGTCCTCTTGTCTTCCTTTGATCCGTCAGTATAAACCTTCCGGTGCTTCGGAAATCTACAAAATAGTTCTAGCAACATGCTCTGGAAGACAAGGGGACAGGTGTCTCCTTTCTTGAGATCTGAGAGGTTAAAAAGTATATTAGGCTGTTGGAGAAGCCAGGGTGGACATTCTGGTGGGCGCACAACGCTAATTGCGTCGAGCTCCACCTCCATGTCCTCCAGATGGGGTTGAAGCCTTATACCCAAAGTAGGTATAGTCCCTGGCTTGTTATTAAACAGTCTCTTGTACTCTGGGTTGACAACACACGAGTATGCCGGGTTCTCAGGATTTGCTTTCATCTTCATATAGTATTGCAGGCTCAGCTTCAACCGGCGAGTCTCTAAAGAGGGCTCACCGGTCTCCACCTGAAGACTTTCGATTGGTGATGTTCGAAATGCCCCTGAGCATAATCTCAAACCTTGGATCGCGATTGGATCAAGTACTGCTAAGTACGATCGTCTCGCTGAACCATAAACAATACAACCATAATCCAGTTTGGATCTGATGTGAGACCGGTAAATCCTCAGTAAGGTTGTCCGGTCACCACCCCAATCCTTGCTGGATATAACTCGTAGTAATTGTAATGCTTTCCTACACTTATCTTTCATATATTTGATGTGTGGAATAAAACTGAGCTTCTTGTCGAAAAACAGACCAAGAAATTTGACCTGCTCTTCAACAGGAAGCTGTTGTCCATATAGTTTGAGATTAGGCTCAGGCTGTAAGCCATTTTTTTTGCAAAAATGTACACATAAAGTTTTTGTGGGAGAAAATTTAAAGCCGTTCTCATCCGCACAAGTCACCAACTTATCGAGGCAACCTTGCAGGCGCCGCTCAATTATTGCCATATTGCTTGACTGGCAGTAAACAGCCAGATCATCAACATATAATGATTTTTCAATATCGTCTGGTAAAGCATCAATTATACTGTTTATTTTAACGGTAAATAGAGTTGGTGAAAGGATACTACCTTGCGGGACACCCTCCTCCTGTGAATTTAGTGAAGAGTGGGTGTTGTCTAAGCGGACTTTAAATTTTCTCCCCTTTAAAAAATTATCAATGAATAAGGGTAATCTACCCTTCAGGCCCATTTCATGGAGATCTTTCATGATACCACCCTTCCATGTGGTATCATAGGCCTTTTCTAAATCAAAAAATACTCCAACTGTATGTTGATTTTTAACAAAACCTTGACGGATATAAGTCTCTAGTCTGACCAGATGGTCTGTGGTGCTCTTTCCTTTTTGAAAACCACATTGATATTTAGTTATTATGTTATTGTCTTGTAAAAACCATGTGAGACGATGATTGATCATGCGCTCCATGATTTTGCAAAGACAACTTGTCAATGCTATTGGCCTATAATTATTAGGATCTGCTCGATCTTTCCCAGGTTTAGGGATCGGGATCACTGTTGCTTCTCTCCATCCATCTGGGAAATCCTGAGATTGCCACAGATCATTCAAGAGTAGAAGCAACAGATCAAGTGATACATCAGGCAAATGTTTCAGAAACTGGTAGTGAATTTCATCAGGGCCAGTTGCCGAATCAGTTGCCTGAGCGATAGATTTAATTAGTTCTCGTTTAGAGAAATTAACATTGTACTTTTCGTCATTATCTGACTCAAAGTCCAATGTGTTTTCCTTCTCCTTGTCCCTAATCTTTCGAAATTTTTCCTGATAATGATCTGGCGATGATTTAGCAGCGAAGGATGTCGCCAGCGTTTCTGCAATATCCGTTTTATTGGTTATTGTGTCAGAATCAGTGACAAGGTACTTGATGGTTTTATCTTTCCTCTTGCCACTGATTCTGCGCAGCATTTGCCAAGTATTTTTTGCCGATGTATTATTATTTAGTGTGGAGACATATGCTCTCCAAGATTGCCGCTTGGCTTCACTGATTGTGCGGCGAGCTTTAGCGTAATCTTTCTTATATCCGTCAAGGTTTTGTCTAGTTGGATGTTTTTTAAATTTTTGCAAGGATTTTTTCCTTTTGTCTATTGCCTTTCGGCAACCTTCGTCAAACCAGGGTTTGTCGAGTTTTTTCGGAACTGTCGAGGTTTTGGGTATGCTTTTATCTGCTATATTGTGTAACTTGTCAGTAAAAAGGGCTATAGGGTCATCAACCCCCTCTTCATTCTCAAATTGAGAGATTGTGAGGCTCTCCCCACAAGACTGTTGGAAGGCCTCCCAATCTGCTCTGTGCAGCCTCCAATGCTGCACTCTTTCTTCAACAATAGAGTTGTTGCTCTCTATAAATATAGGATAATGATCACTGCTACAGAGATCCTCGTTGACCCTCCAAGTGTAATCCAAATATAAATCGGGATCACACAAGGATAGGTCAATGGCTGTTGCAGATCCTGAAGCAGGGTGTAAATAGGTGGTGGTATCATCATTAAAAATGCAGAGGTTTTCCTCTGAGAGGAAGTCTTCTATTATTCTGCCCCGTGGGTTGATGTCCCTACAGCCCCACATTGTGTGGTGCCCGTTAAAATCTCCCAGTAGCATAAAGGGTTTGGGCAATTGTTTTACCAGCTGCCTCAATTCCACAACATCTACTGAGCGGTTTGGCGGTAAATAAACAGAGCATATCGTCATTGGTCTGTGACAGTTTATGTTAACCGCCACAGCCTGTAAATTAGTTTTTAATGTTATATGTTGATGTGGTGTTCCGTCCTTCACAAGGATAGAGACACCCCAGCAGGCCCTTTCATTATTGGCAGGGCCAAAACAATTGACCATTGTATAGTTTTTGAAACTTATGTTAGTGTTAGGTTTTAAGTTAGTCTCCTGCAGGCACACAGCTGTTGGGCTGTGGTCCTGCAGAAGAATAGCCAGGTCATTGTAATTTGACCTTAACCCTCGACAGTTCCATTGTATTATTTTGTGGGCCATTTATGGTTGTTTCTTTTTCCCTGGATTCAACTGTGCATGGATTGCAGCGGCAGTAGGCGCAAGCTTAAGGCTTACCCCATCATCGCTGCCGTCCTCATCATCTGCAGGCTCTACTACTTCCATAGCTTGGAATTGGTTGTAAGTGGAGACTCGGTTTTTCATTGCCTTTGTTAGCCTATCTGGTGGTTTTGGCTTGGGTTTTATTTTAGGCTTTTGTTTCTCTGAGCTCTTTGAATCATCTTTTGATTTATTAGTAACTGTTTCAGATTTTTGAGTGCTTAGTCTACTTGCTTTTGTTTTATCAGCAGAGCCAGATTGTTTTGTGTTTGCTGCTGATGTGTTTGCATGTTTTTTGGCAGTGGAGGTATCTTTGCTTGTATTAGGTTCCGATGAAGAGGATGCAGGTGTTGCGGAAACATTTGTTGCACCAGTTGCAGATCTGATCTCTACTGCATCAGTCTGGCAACCAACCGACACAACCTGCTTCGCGACAACACTGGCAAATGATGGTTGTTTGCTAACCCCTTCAACAATTTTACGAGCTTCTGGGAAAGAGATCTTCCGTTCCGTTCGGATACGTTGGATCTCTTTCTCCGTTTTCCATCGGGGGCAATCTCTGGAATAGGCTGTGTGGTTCCCGCCACAGTTGGCACATTTTATTGGATAGGTGCAAGAGGAGTCAGGATGTTCTGTGGATTGACCACAGCGTCCACAGACACGCTCTCTCTTGCAACCTTCCTGATGGTGTCCAAATTGTTGGCACTTAAAACACCTCAAAGGGTGTGGTATGTATAGCTGTATAGGGCATAGCTCAAATCCAACTTTAATATCAGCCGGTGGCTTTGGAAAGTTGAATGTGAGCACCGCTGTATTTAATTTGATTGTATCTCCATTCTTTTTTATTGTAATAATTCTAGCATCGGATACTCCTTGTCTTTTTAATTGTGCTTTAAGTTCTTCATTGGTGGTGTTTTTGATTTCTTGAGTTCGTATGACACCCTTTGAGGTGTTTAAAGTCCTGTGAGGGGAAACCTTCACAGGAATTCCAGCTATTTCTTTGATTGCCAAGAGCTTGGTGGAGTAGGTTTCTCTGTCGACCTCAATTAAGAGGTCGCCAGATCTAAGCCTTTTGATGTTCTTAGGCTCTCCAACCAAGCCCTCTATGCCTTTTTGTATGGCAAATGTTGAGAGTCTGGAGAGGGATTTGTCCTCATCTCCAGACATCATCAACAGGAACCGTGGAAACATGATTTTCGCTTTTTTCATGTCAGTCACAATTTTTGTATACCTCGCAATAAATTCGGCATCTGTGTCATCATCTGATGTATTATTTTGTTCTGCCTTCTTTCTTTTTTTCACTTTGCTGGTGTTGGGCGGGGGTGAAGGATTATCAGCCATATTGGATTAGTATTGTTTTTCATCACCCTGGCGCTCCACCCGCCATGGAGCCCTACCAGGGGACAATCTGCCCGCGGTAACCAGCAGGAAGAATTGTCAGAGCTACCAGGGTGATATACTCATAGCAAAAGAACAGCAGTTGCAATAACCGCAGTACACATCCTTTCACTTGATTAGCCCATGAGCAACGTGATTTGGTGTTCAGATTCGTGTATATAGTAATAAAAAAGCGCTACCTGTATACATACGTCTTTGATGATGAGATGAGGCGAAACGATAAATAATAAACAAGTATGAACACCAAATCAACGAGACCAGCCGATTGATCTGGCCGGGCCCACCAGACCACCCGTCTCAATGAGATAAGGGCCAAAGTGGTGTGTTGGGAGTATGGAGTCCGCAGGCTCCTACGCCCTCAACCACCAGGATCCCTTCTCCCACCTATACGGGATGCAACCCACGGCAAACAGGTTGAGGGTGTGTTTAGCCTTCTAAAAAGAAGTTACCAGGGGGACCACGTGGAGGTAACACCCTCCCCCCCCAATGGCTTTTGTAATTATTGTTAATAAATGGCTCCTGTGGACAGTAGAGACTATGTATTAAGCGGAATTTATTATTCCGTTTTGGTGCGAAACACTTGTCAACACTGCCAGCAAACACGATGTTGACCAAATGCTGGTCCAATGCTGGCCCACCATTTGCGACGCTGGCCCAGCAGCAAACCACCACTGGTTCAACGCCTCGTGTTTGCTGGGCTGCGTTCAACCCAGTAAACACAAAACATTTGTATAACATTTGTACAATGTTGGGTCAACGTCGAAGACGTTGGGCCGACGCTCTACAAATGTTTTGTGTTTGCTGGGAATAGCAGCTGGTCTGGTATTGTTTAATATTGCTGGCGGCGATTACAAGCCTACACCGACTCAATGTTTCAATCAATCAATCAATCAATAAAACTTATAAAGCGCCTATATCTTCAGCGGACAGAGCTCAGAAGCGCACAAATCCTTGATCATGTGTCATAATCGAGGCGAAAGCAGGTTCGTCAACAGGGAGCCGGGCTGCTGAGGGACTAGGGTGGAAAATCCAGGTCAAATAGGTGAGATTTAAGTAATTTCCGGAATGTTAAGATTGTTTTAACAATACGTATTGGCACAGGCAGGGCGTTCCATAAGGCTGGACCGGATATAGAGAAAGCTTTTGACCCAGTCTTAATCTTTATACGAGGAACAACAAATCTATTTGAATTAGTGGAGAGTAGATATTTTGAACATTTCGGCTGAACAAGTAAATCAGCCAGATATGTAGGTTGGTTTTCTTTCAGGGTTCGGAAAGTTATTGCGCATATTTTAAAATGAATGCGAAACTTGACAGGAAGCCAATATAATAGTTTTAGAATTGGAACGGAATGACTAAATCGTGAGGCGTTGGTTACCACTCTTGCAAGGCAGTTTTGAACACGTTGTTATCTAGCGATATCCTTTTCTGACATATTGTGAAAAAGTGAGTTGCAATAATCTAACTTACTACTGACGAGTGCCACTGCTATTTGCTTGGCAAGATCTAAGGACAGACTTTTTCGAATTCGACGCAGGTCACGAATATGATGGAAGCATACCCTATATGTGTTTTTCGGAAATTCAGGCTACTGTCGAATAGTACACCAAGATTTTTAGCTGATGTAGATGGATTTGTGTCTTGACCTAGAAGTAAGCATGGGAAATTATTCAAGAATTTTGCTCGCTGAAGTCTGGTCCCAATAAGAAGAAATTCTGTCTTGCTAGGATTAAGCTTCAGCTTAGATCCTGTCATCCAGGCCGACACACCCATTAAACAATGTTGCAACTTCTCAAGAGATTCCTTAGCGTTTGAAACTGATGGAGACATGTAAATTTGAATATCATCGGCATAAAGATGGTGGTTTATGTCAAAACTAGAGATAATAGCGCTGAGTGGTGTAGTGTACAGAGTAAAAAGCACTGGTCCTAGCACAGAGCCCTGTGGAATTCCATATGAGAGTGTGACTTTATCTGAAAAAGTGTCTTTAATTTTTACGGAATGGTGCCTATTTTGCAAATAAGTAGAAAACTAAATTTGAGCCTGGCCAGATATTACATACCAATCAGAAGTCTATCTGTTAATGTAACATGGTCAATGGTGTCGAAAGCGGCCGACAAGTCAAGCAAGGTTAGAGCCGTAACTTCACCCTTGTCCATACTAATAATGATATCGTTATGTACTTTCAGTAGAGCCGAATCTGTAGAATGATGTTTCCTGTAGGCCGATTGTAATGGATTAGATAGATGCTTATTTTTTATATGAGCTTGCAGCCTATTGGCTACTATCTTTTCTAAGATTTTGGAAATAAAACTTTGGATACAGGCCTGTAATTTTTCAGCTCGTTTTTAGGAAGAGATGTTTTTTTCAGTAGTGGTCTTACATGAGCTTGTTTGAAATTTTGAGGAAATGTACTAGTTTCCATTGAAATGTTAATTATGTCAGTGATGGGAGTTATTATTATGTCAAGACAATTTTTCAACACGCTTGTAGGAATGGGATCCAGATCACATGATTTTGAAGATGAGCTCAAAATACGCTTTTTAATTTCATCTTCTGACGCACGTTCAAAAACGTTCATTTTGAATCTAATTTCTGGTTTTTGCACTTGTGGAATATTCTGTACTTTATCTGGAAATTTGGAACGGATAGTTTCAATTTTATCCACAAAATACCTAGAGAAATGATCACAAAGTGGTTTTACTGATGTGATTTCTGGCAGGAGGTGGAATTCTATGCAGAATGTTATTTATTGAATTCCAAAGGCGACGGGGATTGTCCGAATTTTCTGCAATAACATCAGCTAAATATTTCGATTCAGCTTTTGTCATCATTCTATTACACAGGTGGCATTGCTGTTTGTAACGAGAAAGATCTAGATGTGTGCGAGATCTGCGCCATGTTCGTTCGAGATTGTGGCAAAGGGATTTAGCCTTCGTTATTTCCGGAGTCATCTATGAAGTTGGTGGTTTTCTGGGCAGAGTCTTTGTACTTACAGTAGCGTGTTTGTCCAAAATAGAGCTAAGAACAGAATCATACTGTTAACATAGTGCCGAGATATCTTTCTCTGGTTTATTTATTAGATCTGAACTGAAATATCGGAATGAAACGATTCATAATCAATTTTGTTTATTTTTCGAAACGATATTTTTTCTTTGCTTCATTTTGTCTTACAACAGTCAATTTCTGATATGACCGCAAGATGGTCCGAGATACCTGCTGCCGAAAAAAACTGATTTGATACAATGAGAAATGCGTTTGGTGATTAGCAGATCTAGCCAATGACCACGAACATGAGTAGGAAAATTAACATGCTGCTTCAGATCGAAACATGTGAGGATTTCATTGAATTTGTTGGTGTTTCCATTTGAGTTATCTAGATGTAAGTTGAAATCTCCCAATATATACAAATTGTCGTGCAGTGAAATGTCTGTTACATTTTGGGCCAGTATGCATTCAGTCCTAGTCAGTACTTCATGCTGCGTTACATACATGTTGGTGGTACGGTCACGATGCTTTGAACCAAAGCTGGGTTAATGTTAGCCCGCCGTCTGTGACGCTGAACCACATTCAGCGTGGCGCCAAACACAACTCGGTAACCAAATACTTGGCTAATGGTTGGTCAGCAATGTAGACGATAGGCCAACATTAGCCCAGCATCGGGTCAACGTCTTGTGCTTGACCACCTGCACGATACAAAGCAGTGGAGAGAAATTGATGGGAGACTCACAGCACAGAAGACTCGCAGGACGGACTGAGACAGACGAGCGGACAAGGGTAAACCAACATGTCCCCACCTCTCTGTGAGAGGGGAGACATAAAAATAAATTTAAACATTTTATGGACAGTGACACGGCTGTTGCTCCCGTGCTAAGACCTGTGTAGTCTGCTGTATATCCGTGTATAGATCGGACTGCCTCTGAGGCATATGTGTAACCTCCTTGAGCCAACGTCGAATGAGATCATCACAATCATGTCCGTGACATATATTTACATTTGCCAAGGCTAAACTGAACTTATAATAAATGGCATTATGATGTGTTTTCGCTTGCCACTGAGGAAACCTTCATATTCGATCGCTAGTGGGGGAGGGGACTGGCATTGCAAAGTTACACACATTTTTAGGTTTATCTCAGGTTTGCGCCAATGCATATATGAGACAGGTATTTATTCCTTCTTTTTTTCCTTAATTAATTTATTTATTAACTCATTCATGTACTGTTTTATTCACTCACTAACGCACGCACTCACCCAAACTCATTCACTCACCCACTCACCCATTCATTTAATCGCTAAATAACGGTATATGAATTGGTGAAGTGAATGGTCTTTCACTAGCTCACTCACTGACACAACCTCCCACTGGCTCATTAATTCTTTAAATAACGATATGTGAAAGCGAACCACCTCTACGTTAAAAATAACTAAATGTAGGGGTAGTGTCAATATCATGATTAGCGGTAAGCGACGATATCACTATTTAATTCAAGTATTTTTTTCAAGACTCAATATATTTTATTTAGAGACACATATTAACACATGTAATGTACGTGTCATTCTCAGTTGCACACCCGTTCCTCTCCATTATGTGTGAAATAATCAGCTTCAAACTGCAGACGAGCACATCCAGGTTCAGGTTCGAGGATAGGTCCGCTACCCCAAGCCTCATGGGGCTCGACATATGTAAACATGTCGTAAGAGCAGTCGAGGATTTGTTGGAAACTCATCTCTCCTGTGACTGGGACCAGGTAAAATATGGCTGTGACATCACCCTAAAAGTACAAAATATTTATCAGTGTCATATTTAAGTTTGTACACGAGTATTAGCGTTAGTGCATGAGCCATACGTACACACTATCTTCTCCTGAGCTAGCCCCAGTGGCCGCAGCCACAGATTGACCGCGTACAAAATCGTGGGACAATTCTTTGAACTCTCATGTCTGAATATATCGGGGAATAATCAGGTCGAAAATATTTTTTTTTGAATCAGTAACATTTCAGTTACATGCCCGCATGTTCAGCTCAGAGGTCGCAGTCATTAAAAAGTTATGGACATTTTTCGAACCTTGGGGTCGAGATCGCTCTCGGTCACCGCCATGGTGAATTTTTATGGTAAAGCAAATAGTACATCAATCCAATCGCCTGCAATTGAGATGGTGGTCACCTTATGGCCGGGGATTCAACCAGTTATTGACCCGCTGCCATTAAAAAGTATACTTTTCAATGGCAGATTTGACTATAATTTGAGTTATGGACAACCATGTCAAAAATAAGAAATATGGGAATTTCGTCTTTATATCCAGCCTAGCTGCTAAATGCGTAGCACAAAAAAAAAAACTTTTGCAGTTTACATCATATTATGGTCATTAATAAGCCAAAATAAAATTGCCGATTTTTTTAATGATTTTAGCCCGGATACATTGATAATGTTTTTGCTATTGCCAATGATTACTGAATACATCGATTCTAATTTAATCTAAGTAAATATCACTGTCTCACCGATATAGGTGTATATGACATCAAGTTTGAAGAAAACGACACGGTGAGTTTCTGATACAATCCTTCACACAGATCACCAGTATCAACTGCCAGCTGTAGTTCTGCTACCATTGATCCAACACTGTTCCGCCAATCACTCCTGGAAACGATACCGATGCAACAACATTGACATCATTTACATAATAAACTGACATACAATAATGTCATTTAAAACATAAAGTGAGATTTCAAATTACATAGTAAATCCGCTCAACACATATTACTTGCGATGTACCAAGGTCAATGAACACGACTAGAAAAGAGCCAAGTGCAATTATTCAAATAAAAGTTTAGAATGTCCACATTGTGAGGGATTCTACTATTTATTGTACAGTAAATCATAGTCCAATATGCATGGAACATTTTACAGGAATAACTCTTTTTTTTCTTTCTCACAACGCAATAAGCCATCAACAAACACTATTATACTGATAGAATAAAACACAATAGAATATAAACTGTCGGGCCCATAACATGCACTCCTCACAAAACGATATATATCTTTGTCGAAATAAATATTTGGTCCTTGTACCGGGAATATGAGTAATGTGGATGCAGTATTTATCTGTATCCGATACAATACGACTGGCCTTAAACAAAATTTATTCATTTTATACCAATTTGAAGTTGTGTTTCGCTACCGGGACCCACAACTACAAATGGTTAAAAAATACTTACAATATTTAATCAAAAAATTTGCCAATCCATCAAATTTAGTGCTCATTTCTCCTTTAAATTGTCTTTTTCAAAGGAAAAATTCAACGACTGGAAACGGCTATAGACGCGATCAGTATTTTAAGGGCTAGAGAAAAAAAATCACTTCAACATAATATATAAATACTGACAACTCACGTGTATGTGCTGGCACATGATCCCGTCAAAGTCTCGTCATTCGCAGTGCTGTATGTGTCCTTGATTTGGAACTTGTACTGGATATACTCGATATCAGCTGACATGATCACCAGGCTATCAGCATCAGCTTGTGAAAAAAGAAAATCAAAGTAAAAATCACATTCAATCTGAATATCATAATTTGCAGTAGTACTGAATCATAATTGTCTTGTGGCATGCTGGTTTTTCTTGTAACGTTAAGTCAGTTTTTGTTATTGATTATCAATCCAAAATAAACACTACAATGGTGCTGTCTGCAAATTTAGCGTAATTCATATTTTGAGCTTTGTTGCATTATATGTGAAGTAGAAGAGGGAATTTTATATCTTTATCCAGCAAACACAAAACATTTGTATAACATGTGTACGATGTTGGACCAACGTCTGAATGTTTAGATTAGATCGCGGCGAAATTAAGTTTTATCTACTGCTCTCGATGGGAAATGTACTCAGATTTAATTTACCGTCGTCTAGGTCCACCTAGCAAACCAATACATCACATCCGTCCTTCGTTTTCATTGAGGCAACATTCACGTGTATTCAACCGAAATTAGTCAGTCAGCCAGTCTAACGAAAAAAGCTTAGTTTTTGAAAAGTTATACACTGAAAGCTAGATAATTTCTGATGATACCAGTTGTTAGGGACATGCCTGGAGGTCACCACCAGGGGGATGTAGAGTTTGAAAGTGATTTTTTGTAATTCAAGATGGCGTCCAAGATGGTTGCCGGCATATAGTCATACTTGAGAAATAGTGTAAAGTGTGCAAATTTAGCTCAATTTTTTGTTGTAATACTCCATTTCAACTAGTTTGGAGTTACTGAATGCCGCTAGGCCCCTCTCAGACAATTCTGATCAATATTTTAACCTTTTCAACCCCAAAGGTTTTTTATCGAACACCTTGATGATGTCAATTAGGACAAATTTCTTATCTATAATAATTATTTCATTATTAATGGTGAAGGATTGGTATCAATACAGTGACTATGGTAATGACAATTAGTTAATCTAATTCCCTATAATTTATAATAATTAATTCATTATTAGTGGTTATGGATTGGTATTAAAGCAGTAGCTACAAATACGGTAATGTCAATTGTGTAAGCTTCCTGGTGTTAGATTTTTTTTTTTTGCAATTCTTTATTTCTACTACTTTGGTATCCACTGAATCTATCTAGACCACTACCAAATAATTAAACAAAATATTTAACCCTTTTAGCCCAAGGGGTTATTTTAGCAAGCATAAAGGCCACAATATCTTTTGTAATGTCAATATACCATACTGCAATGAGCCCAATTATGTTATGACCAGAGATTGAAGTGGGGTGACAAAATACATCATAACACTTTTCTTTGTTACTTTGATGCCAATAATCATTGCAATAATAGCTTCTGTTCATTCGCGAAAGAATGTGCTGACTTGAGTAAAACGCAAAATACCCACCACTAACCAACTTCAAAACAAATTTGTTGAACCTGTTACCACATTCACAACAGTTTTTGTTAAATGCAATAATTATTTAAAGCTCATTTATACCGTTCTTTGACATTTTTGTTGTTAATTTGTTGTCAAATTTCCTTATGACAGCAGATAGGATATTGACACAAGCATATACTGTATACCTCTCTAAAGCGAAAATACAGGCAGAAAATATGACTATCAGTTGCCAACAAAAATGTGCCTGGTTAGCCTGGTTTTCATGCCAGTATCTCTTCAGCTTTATGCTACGTAGTCAGGTCTAACCACCAAAAGCATAGCCTACAGATGTAATGTTCATTAATGTGGATCAGGTCAACAGTGAGAAGGATGTATCGTTTGCAGTACCAGCTGCTAATATACATATTTACATTTGACATTGTACTCCTCGTACCTTCCAAATTATTACATTTCTAAAACCCTCTATGTAATCTCTAACTGGTCAAGTAGTAAGATAGTAAAAAAAGACCGACAGATATAATTGTATATAACAAGCAATTCCACCTAGCCGACCCTGGAAAGCAAACACCATAAACATAATGTAGATGTTGTTTGCTTTTGATATCTTCAACATTAGGCCCTGATATAAAAATATCTTCAGACACAACTTTTCAAAAACCTAAATCAAAAATAGTATTGAAATCATTAGAATTGATATATTATAATACCGAAGGACACAAAAAACACAAATCTGAGAAGGGACAACGATCACATAAATGATTTACCATTACTGAATTAACCTTTTAACAAAATTGAATACATATTTATTGATGATATTCTCAATTTGGTGGTGCGTTCTGTGATGATGTCCAATCAGATTTCACAATATCACATTATCTCACTCTCTGACAAAAAAAAAATGCGCGATGCGGCTGTCCAGATGGGTCACATAATTATGGTGTCAGATATCATCACTAGATGAGACACAGTAAATAAATGGTTCAGAAACAAATCCACACTTCCTCGAATATGGGTTAGCAATGACACATACAATGTCGTTAAACTGTATTATTTCCCTAGCCTTTCCTAAGCCAACGTTCTTGTCTGCAGTCCACCAATATGATGCAGCGTTTTAGAAAGTTTGGCTAGTCCGGTATACTTACACTCCACCAGTAGTCCTCAGAAAAAAATACTAGGGTTTGTAAGAATACCATTTAAATGATTCAACAAGTACATTTAGGTGGGGGGATTTTGAATATAGTCTTTTGTTGGAGATGGCTCTTGTTTTGACGAGGGACACAAAGGCTCATACTTTTCCTTGGAACTTTGCGTTAAAAGGGTTACATATTGTTCAAATTGTCTTCGAGTGATCTAGGTTGACTCACGACCACCTAAGTGGTTAACATGGCTTATTACAGAATAAAACTGGACTAAAAATATGCCAATTTACACACTTTTTCCTAAATTTTACCAAGTGCTGGTCGCCGCGATCTTGGACGCCATTTTAAATAACTGAAACCAATAAGTGTGATATTGCCTTAGTTTTTGTACTGATGCAAATCCGTTACCATTAATAATGAATAATTTGTTCCAAATAATAGTTTTGTCCCTATTGACATTCTAGAAATGTTCAGTACAAAAGCTCCACGGAGCTGAAAGGGTTAAATGTTTAAAATAAATATAACGATAAATTCGATTGTTGAAAAAAACATTTTATAGGGTGATCTAGAACAATTTATTGACTACTAAACTAGTTGAAATGGTGTATTACAAAAGAAAATTCATTTAGAATTGCACTGTTTACGCAAATTCCCAGGTTTGACTATACGTCGGCGTCCATCTTGGACGCCATCTTATTTATAATTAATTAGATTACCTAATTGTCATCACCATAGTCACTGTTTTGATACCAATCATTCACCATTAATATCGAATACTTATTATAGACAACAATTTTGTCCTAATTGACATCACCAAGGTGTATGATAAAGAACATTTGGGGCTTAAAGGGTTAAACATAATGATCTGAATTGTCTGAGAGTGGTCTAGCTGCATTCAGTTACTCTAAACTAGTTGAAATGGTGTATTACAACTGCAAATTGTGCTAAATTTGCCAAATTTACACTATTTCTTAAGTATGACTATTTGCCGGCGGCCATCTTGGACACCATCTTGAATTACACAAAATTGCACCACTTTCAAACTCTACATCCCCCCTGGTGATGATCCCCAGGCATGTCCCTAACACCTGGTATCATCAGAAATTATCTAGCTTTCAGTGTATACCTGAGTGGTTTTTTTGGCACTGGCTGACTGACTAAATGATTACATTTTAGATGTATTTTTTCTGAAAAGTAAATGACTGTTTTCCGACATAATGCGTTCACAAGAAGTTGAATAATTTTTATGCCCGCCATTTTCTTTGAAACAATCCATATGCACCTTAGCACTAAGATAGGCTACCTTCAAACATGGTAATACAGCCCAAGAGAGCAGTGAAATTACATATATAAGAAACTTACTTGTGTCACCTGGACATATCCAGTCATTGCCAGTACCACCGTCAACAAAATATCCTGGATCGAATTCTGGTTGCGGGCATCCTGGTACAACTGGGAAGATAGGGGAGTCCCACTTAGTGAAATCTTGAAGGTACAGATTGATTTCCTCAGCGCAGGCGTACACCTCACCTAGCTCAACGTACAACTCACTTGACAGTGAGAAAATAGCGTCAGTGAAACCCTGCAATATAGCGTCAAATATGCAGTTAATGTCTTAATCCTGTACCAGACTGAACAGGGTGAAACAGCAGCATACAAAAATGAAGAACATGCAGAACAGTCTGTTTTACATATTTATATTATGTAGTTGTGTAGGTCAATGGGCAGTGCCTTCCAATGTAAATAATTAGGAGATTATTTTCAACGAAATGACAATAAAAAAACGTATGATTAAAGCTAGAAATAATCGTTCAATTCTTAGCAGACAATTTTTGAAAAGAATAGTGTGTTTGGGTTTATGTTTTTAGCAGCAAATAAAAGGCTAATGCATGTTGTATCTTCTCCCCAAAAAAATTGCAAAATAGTCAATATAATGTAATTGTTTGTATTTGTATATGGGCAAAGTATGCTTTAACTCAACACCACATCATATATAGAAGAAACCAAACTCTAAATTGAAGTATTACAATGAAACAAATATACATACTTACACAATGTGACAATACATTATCAACTTACGGATGTGTCTAAACTGTAGAATAAAGTTGACACTGAGCTGATGCTAAATGCACCAGGAGGAGCTGATGTACATAGTGAATTCCCCAGAGCAGAGTTGACAATGGTCTTAGTATTCTCAGCGGACTGGTGGAAGTTGCTAATGTGCTCGTTCTTACAAGAAGGAGTGAATGCTCCTCCATTACTGCTCTCAAAGAAGCCTTTTAGTATTATATCATACAGAGGGGCTTTCCTTATTTCTTCTGTAAATATTATCATAGATTTTAGGATATACATTAGTCGCCTCAGTAAGACCACGTCCCATCACCTTATGTCACAATTAAGTTTGACTCATTTGAAATTCATATTGCGATATTTCATGCTGCTTTTTGTGACCTAACAAATAACGTCATCTACTTTGATGAAACAATTATTATCGTCAGCGACACAAAATAGCTTTTCAGTCAAACTGTCTAGTATTTATTTCGTTAGACCATAGGCACCCCTTTTCCACACCCACCCTCCCCTCTACACTATATAGTGTGGAGGGAAGGGGTGGGTGTGGAAAGAGGGTGCCTATGGTTAGACTAGGGGATCTAGATCTAAAGGCCTATCTCCCGTAACCCATCCCTAGGAGGCCTCGCTCGATGTCCACACATACATGTGCGTTGGAATAGCAGACATCCATAAAGCTCACGACCCTGCTGCCTGCATTTACACCGTCTTTAGGCATTTTAGTGGGTTGACTATTTCTGAACCGTAATTAGGCTCATAATAAAATAAATGCCCAAGGCCAAAATAATGCTTGTGCAAAATATGAAGTTGATCTATCAACGGCCAGATGGTCTGCATAACCATGCCACGCATAAATTCCATGATATGCCCCTCCCCCCGATATGTTGAATATATGCAAATCACTAATTTAAGTGAAACATTTAGTATTAGCAAAAAGGGATTTGCATGCAGTTGACAAACTTGTTATTCAGATTCAGACGTGTATGGTCAATATCTGGTTTAGTTGGCAATGATTAATTGGCTGCATCTGCTTTGAGCATTAAAATATTTAGAATATAGTCTACCCAATATTAGATGATTTATTATTGCGGTCAACTATTTCAGGCTCCATATTTAAAATATACCGATAAAGTGCTAGAGCCAATATTTAAACCATTCGTATAAATTGAACAATTACACGAAAAGGGATCTTTGAGATTAGTTACTATCAGACAATTACCAGAAAATCCAGAAACAAAAATGGGCGGCCCAACTACTTTTAATCCCTTCTTTGGCCTTGCAAATGCAATCTAGATCACAAATATTTTACCCAGTCCAGCAGCCGCCTAGAGGTAAAGCAAATACCATCAGCCTTTGTTGTTTTCTTCCCAGTGTATAGATGCGTGCATTTTACAGATTATAATGATAAACAAATTATGATGACTTTTTTTTCCAGACCTCTCTATAGGCGCCTGGACAATGAAATGGTCGCTCCCTATGGCATGGGAGGATAGGTAGTAAAATAAAGCGTAACAGCACTTGGTACGTTAGCAATGTACATGCTATATGCATCACACTCGTTTCCTGCTTAACATATGTTGAATATATACTCACTGCCATATCCTATGCTACTTCCACCAGAGGACGCAGGAACGGAATTGTGATGTTCCGTTATATGTATATATCCAGCAAAAGCGAGTTCAGGGTTGTCTGTATAGAGTCTGTACGTCTCTTGGTGAAACAGTTCAATCCGGCTGTAAGCAAACCCTTCATACCGAGCCCATGGCAGGTTCTACAAAACAAATTTATGATGCACGATATAAGAAATAAAATAAAGATCAATTTAAATTATGTATCAATTATAAAGACAAACAGACAGACTGAGACTAATGACAGTCATGAATCCAAGGCAGCCGCAACAACAGCAGCAGCTGTGGCAGTCATCAATTCAAAGCAGAAAATAGTTAGTTAAAGACACACATAGGAAAACCCCAAGACGTATGAAAAAGTGCTACCACACAAAATTGCAGATCAATCAGCAAAACCTACTATCAGAAGGGGGAAAACTTAAATGATCCAATATATTAAAGCAATTAGCGAGAAAGGTCAGGACCTGGTGTTGACCCATCACCAATTATCCAGGCCTAGGGTGACCTGTGTTTACACAGGAGTGGGTTACACTGCAGAAGTAGTGTAAAGGGGATGCTACGAATTTCAAAGTTGTTACATTCACTTAACATTTTATAAACTCACCTTATAAGTTTGTCACTTTAATGGTTGACTTTTGACTGTTGATCCCTGCATTTTATTGAAACTATAGGGGCCTACATACGTATATATTATTCAATGGACGCTTGTTTTGAACAAAAGAAAAAAACAAGTTTTCAAATTGCCAAATATGCGAGGTAATTAATAGCTTCCAAGCAATTGATCGGCGAAAATTATGGAATGGTTAAATATAAATAAATTGACATTTAATGCACAAAAATCCTTAGTATTTGAGGTATTCTGCTATGACTTTTCTAAATCATCCATCATGTTCTTCCGGATTTATGCACGCTTTTCTGGATCACTATAGGGGCCAATGTTGGTTTAATGTTGTAAGGTGATGGACCATTCATTTCTTAAAAAGGGAATAACGATGGTTAATATGGGCCCTTTGTAGTAGGCGACTTACATACCTGCACATTTAAGCACCGATAAATAATTAAAATACAGTTAACATGTTTAACCAATAATGCTTCAAAATTCAAGATTTGACAATGGCCTGTTCATTGCGTAAATGGTACCTGTATCCTTTAAGCACCTTTTGCATTTAATAATTAAAATACATTGATACAATGATGTGTGAGTGTCGGGTCAACATCTCAGACAATGACCCAGCATTGAACTAATATTGTGTGTTTGCTATGGGCAGTAGAAACTGTTCAAATGCTGGATTCGACGTTTATAAAACTAACAGAGGGGAGAGAGATGGAGAGGAGGAAAAGAGAAAGATAAGTCGGAGCTACAAAGTACAAAATCTGAAACCAAAGTACAAAGTCAAAAGTATGAAGTACAGAGTACAACGTAGAAAGTAAAAAAGTCCCAAATGTAAAAAAGACAAAAAAGTGAAAAAAATACCAAAAAGTAAAAATAGACCAAAAAAATTAATATGACTTAAAAGTAAAAAAGACCGAAAAGTCAAAATATATCAAAAAGTAAAAAATGACGAAAAAGTAAAAAATGACAAAAAAAATACAAAAAGAGAGAAAGAGAATATCAAGTTTGGTTGGCAAAACTTTAAATGGCCACTAAAAAGGTGTCAATACAAATGTACGTTCAAACTTTACTGTTACCTGAAAAGTGACAATCGTCTCTAGTTATTATTGTTTTTTTATTACTATTATTATTTAAAATTATTATTATGGTATACATAGTATATCGTTGTGGCAATAAATGTATTTTGATTTGACATTTAGACAGTGAGGATAATAAGCTAAACTAATGTAGTACTCACATCTAGTGTGTTATCGTTGATGTAGAGCCCTTCAACAGGATGCGTGTTGACAATAATCACCAAGTCAGCTATTGTATAAAAACCCATCCAAGGTGGTGTGAACACCTGATCAGTTGTAAATTGACCTGTAGGAGTCAACATTACCATGGAGCCGCCTATTCGTGTGTGGGAATCCCCAGGAGGTGTGTCCATGGTGAATTGAGAGACAGCGCAGGGACCCGAACAAAATATCTACAAACATACTGGTCATTATGTTTAAATATTGGCTGGCTGAAATGCATTCTTCAAAATTAAATTAATTATGTGTTGCATGTTAGCATTGACTTTTGAATTCTGCCATCTAGGTCATGTCTATGGTACCCGAGAACTAAAGCCTTTGCCCCACCGGACTAAAATCAAATTACGATCCCTTGCTATTCCACATCGCGGAGATTCGTGGAATGATAGTGGGTGATTGGGAATTATCTTAATAGATCTCAACAGATATTAACGATTTTTTAGCAGATCCCAGGATGATCGCGGAGGGCGACGAGAGTTTTGAAATGTTCAAAACTTATTTTTCAATTGTACGACAAAGGTCTATCGTAAGTCAATGTTAACTCAATCCCAAATCAATTTTAATGAATCATAAGGCATCACAAGGCATTGCAAAGATTTTTACACGATCATGGTAAAAACAAATCTTAATATGTTATTACGATAGTCCACGATAGTCTAAGATTTCTTAAGATCTCTAACTCTATAACTCGCGAAGAAGTTGCAATCTTTTGCGATGCACTACGATCTATTACGATCTCTTACAACAACATTGCAATCTACTAACAATGTTTTCAAATAATTGCATTTAATATAAAATGAAAGCTGTTATCTGTTTGAAGTTGTTCATTTTCAATGTGTTTTAAGAGATTTAAAATTAGCTAAGGACTTGAGGATCATTCAGGTCAAGCAGTTTTAGTTGTTCGGAGTAGAACTTTTATTTGACCACAAAGGCAAATGCTTGTCAATGTTATTATAGTTTTTGTCAAAATTATTGTTTGTAAATGTATATGCGTTTTCATAAATATAAAATTGAAACAAAACTAAAAAACATGTTTTAAGAGTTTGGGAGGTAGGGATAGCAGCTAGTATAAAAATATTTATAAGTGTATTTTATTTACACGTATGCATAGAGGTATATTTAAAAATCACTTAATGTTACAAGTGGGTGTATCTTGGTTAAATATGTGTTGTTTTCTTTAACTACACTTGTATGTACATATAATGATGATATTTTGTATATAAAAGGGTTGGGGCCAAGTACATCGGTACTTGTAGTTACCTGTGCTTAAGTACATTTTTTCGAGTACTTGCTTGTACTTTGTACTTGAGCTTGTACTTGTACTTGTACCCAAGTACATTACAAAGTACTTGGTACTTAAAGACAAGTACATTGCAAGTACATCCCGTTTAGTTCCAAAAAATATATATTATAATTTACTTTTTCATTTATTCAGTGCAATATTGTCTAGAATAATTTTTTTTTAGAAATAATTCATTTGTTGAACGCAAAACAAATTAAGTTGATCTAGATGTATCTATCTTATCTAAAGCGTTATGACACATTCTTGTTCTCAGTGAGCTCTATATTGTCCCTTTGATCTTTCATTCAGATTTCTAATGAGGCGGTCAGATGGATGTATTGTAAAATTGTTAAACAAACACACCTGCGTAACAGCAATACTCCGTGACCGAGAGGTAGCGTGCTCGGCCTCAGACCGCTCGAATTTCGAATCCTGTGTCTGGAGGGCAGTGTCATCTCACTCATCTCACCATCCTCAGGAGGTTCTCCTGGCCCAATTTAGCCTATATGTGCACAAAAGTGGCCTAAAGCCCGATTCATTTCATTTCATTTGTAACAGCAATGGTTATCGTCCATCGTTATCTACACACAGCTACACAAGCCTGACCGGGCAAAAAAGCAAGATAATAACCTAGTGTTGGTTTATTGTTGGGGCAGCGTTACAGATGATGGCGCAATCTTTATTGAATATATATTGGATTAACCTATTGTGTCTGCTGAAGAAGCGGTGCGCTTTCATTGTTTGCGCGATTACCTCTTATAAAACCCTACAATTGCGAGGGTCATTTCGAAAAGTACTGTTCAAACGATATTGTAACATGAAAGCATTACAATTATATTTAAGTTGGTCTGTGAAACCTTTATTTTCGCCTGTTGTGCTGAAATTATTACAAACACGCCGCATAATAGAAGTAAAATGTTAATTGCGGACATCTTAGAGTTAGGGGTTAACTGTCAGATTGACCGGGTCCAGGTGAGAGCAATTACCAGCTGCGTTAAGAATCACGCCTTCATTAACACTTTCAGTGCGGAGAGCTATTATCATGCTTATATTCAAGTGTCAAACCACAATAATTACCCCTTAAGATCAAATAAATGGACAATAATTCTGAAAATATATACACTGAATTTTTCTAGTCATTTGATTTTACGACACCAAACCATATCAGCACTAAACACATTATTGACATTATATATTATCCTCTAGTTAATTATTTCAAAGGTAAATAATATTATTTTCTGCTGAATTACTTAATATTGGGTGTGTTTAATAGAGTGAAAAATATAGTTGACCATGGTGTTTTTGTTCGCAAATTAAGAATTCTAACAAATGAAGCTTAATCGTATTCCTCTCTCAAATATGCGATGGATAAAAAATATTATTCAATACATGAACATGCAATGAATAAACAATTTTTTTGCTAACATTGATTGTTAATATAATACACCAATATGCGACGAATAAATAAGTTATAAAAATCAGTATGACATCTGTTTCTTTATTTATGCATTTACCTGTATATTTTCATGCGTTATATTATACATTTGTACTTGGTATTGGTAATTGTACCCAAGTACATTTTCAATGTACTTGTACTTGTACCTAAGTACTGAGTCGATGTACTTGTCCCAACCCTGGTATATAATATATTATAATAACATTTTATATTGTTATATGGCTGAAAACCGAAGTTTATTATTGAATAAAGCAAATATATTTAACAAAAATATAATAAAACCTGTTTCTGTCCTGACACCTACATCGTTGATAATCTTAACAAATTGTACAGTAATCATAACCATTCTTACTCTTAATCCTAAACAATCGCGTCTATCGTGATTAATCCTAATAACATCTTAACCACTCGTATTATAATGTTATCTAATCGTGCATATCTGTATGAAAATCGGAAGTGATTGGTAAGTGATCGTGTTCATTCCCAGAAACAATGTAATTTATCGTAAAAGATCTCATCATATCGTAGCTGATCATCGAAATTCTTGATATGTTTTTTCTCAAATCAAATCTCAAATCGTGCGATCATCGTTAGAAGAATCGCAGCCATTGTTTGGTAGCAAATTTTACACGATCATTTTACAACCAAATCAGTATATTGATCGCAAGAGATTGCAATTTGATTTTAGTCCGGTGGGGGGAATGTGGGATGATTGCTAGTAGTAGTACTTTTTGCCCCCATCTGGGGAGGGTCATTAGGGATCTGTTCCGTCAGTTGCATGCTGTAGGACATTGTACGGAAACACTAATCTATAGCAATCATCAAAGGGAAGCTGCAGTCTCCTCGTATCTGGCCATAATCTTCGGGTGAATTGCCAGTGGCATACCCTGGTTCCTCCGCTCAACTGCGGTGCTAATGCAGCTCTTGCATCAGTGCTGGCGCTGGTATAGGCTGTAGTAGCCTTAAATAACCGGCAATAGCGTGTTTGACACCAGGTCACTTACGTGAGATGAATGGAGTTACCCAGAGAGAATAATCCTTCCTATTGTTAGTCTGGGGACTATCCGACCGTCTCCGACGGTCTGGGCATGTCTGGGGGTAGATCCCCTTGACATGCCCAGAACCCCTTACCGGGCAAGCAAAGGAAAACGCTCTCAATAACCCACCATGCCCTACCACCACCACCCTCGCATCATCATCTGTACATCATTTCATCTCATCAATTGACTACAATGTTTTTATCGTATTACAACTTCACTTAAAAGACCTTTTCTGCCGAAAAGTGACGCGAAGCGATGATTTACTACTACTACTAGTTCGATGGGACCTAGGCTTAAGACAATCTCAAACATTAACACATTGCTTATATTATTTTTGTACCATACATGCCAAGCCAAAACCACGACCACTCTTTGGATGTAATAATGTACAATACTTTGTTCAACTGTTTAACAGGGTATATTTTTAAATTATATTCATTTTTAATTATGCTCAGATTAAAATAAAATTCTCAGAATAGAATATTTCCGAACGGTAGTAATCAATCTTTTTGAAGTCACTCGTTAAAGGAGGTCTGTCATTTCACTTCAACTTTTTACTTGTGACGGACCACCCTCCTTACACCGATGACCATGTTGTGCATATGGGTGGGCCTGTGCTCAGAGAATTTTGACAGTGTATTTGGAGCTACCTTAAATGTTTTTTTGACCACGTGACCACGTGGCATTGAATAAAGGGGTGGGATAAATGCATGTTATTTATGTTCTGGCCAAAAATTGTTATTTTAACAAGGGGGATATGCAACCTTTGCAATTGCAATTGAAGGAATATTCATTTCTTCACTTATGTTCAACTATGTTTTTTATTGAAAAACATAAGAAGCAATAAATCTAATCTTATTGATAGCTCTTCTGACTTATTACTGACCACCGTCTGATAACTCTGTGGAATGTCCGTTGTATACGAGAAGAAGGTTTCTCCAATATTCTTGTTATGGGTGATTTTAATTTACCAGACTTTGACTTGAAATAAATGTTCCGCTTACGGATAATAATAACTACTGGTACTATTATGATATATTCCAAGAATTCTGTTTAAAACATATAATTATGTGCTCAACCCATCAATATGGTAACAGATTAGATTTATTATTATCTACATCACCCCATTTAATTACGGATATAGATGTTGAACAGGACCTATTTCCATCGGATCATTACCTTATTATATGTTTTTGACTATAGGAATGTTGATTGAACTAAAGTGAAAGTATATTTAACTAATGTTGATCTGATCGGCATAGTTAGTGACTCGGTGGGTATACCCGACATTAATCGTATTTGTGATAATTCGTTCTCTACATAGAACAAACATTACATACATTTGTACCCCGTCGCATTATTCGTGACATCAATTATCCCTCTTGGATTGACAGTGAGGTAATAAATCTGAGCAAAAAGAAAGAGACGGCCAGCAAACGGGCTAGGAGGATTAACACCCAGAGTGCTTGGGCTAAATACCGTCGACTCAGAAACAGTCTCAGGAACATGATAGATCAAAAATACAATAAATATACTAAGGATTCGCTCGATGATATTAGGACAAATCTCAAAAGGTTTTGTAGCTTCTTAAGGGGCATATGCAACCTTTGCAATTGCAATTGAAGGAATATTCATTTCTTCACTTATGCTCAACTCTGTTTTTTATTGAAAAACATAAGAAGCAAAAAATCTAATCTTATTGATAGCTCTTCTGACTTATTACTGACCACTGCTCATAACTCTGTGGAATGTCCGTTGTATACGAGAAGAAGGTTTATCCAACATTCTTGTTATGGGTGATTTTAATTTACCAGACTTTGACTTGAAATAAATGTTCCGCTTACGGATAATAATAACTACTGGTACTATTATGATAAATTCCAAGAATTCTGTTTAAAACATATAATTATGTGCTCAACCCATCAAAATGGTAACAGAATAGATTTAATATTATCTACATCACCCCATTTAATTACGGATATAGATGTTGAACAGGACCTATTTCCATCGGATCATTACCTTATTATAAGTTTTTGACTATAGGAATGTTGATTGAACTAAAGTGAAAGTATATTTAACTAATGTTGATCTGATCGGCATAGTTAGTGACTCGGTGGGTATACCCGACATTAATCGTATTTGTGATAATTCGTTCTCTACATAGAACAAACATTACATACATTTGTACCCCGTCGCATTATTCGTGACATCAATTATCCCTCTTGGATTGACAGTGAGGTAATAAATCTGAGCAAAAAGAAAGAGACGGCCAGCAAACGGGCTAGGAGGATTAACACCCAGAGTGCTTGGGCTAAATACCGTCGACTCAGAAACAGTCTCAGGAACATGATAGATCAAAAATACAATAAATATACTAAGGATTCGCTCGATGATATTAGGACAAATCTCAAAAGGTTTTGTAGCTTCTTAAGATCAAAGACAAAAAGTAAGCATATCCCTTCTGAAATGAAATTCCAAGGTAATACTTCAGGCGAACCTGAAGTTGTAGCGAATTACTTTAACAATTTCTTCAATTCAAACTTTACTCACTTCCATAATACAGATAACCTTCCCCACATCAATAGTTTTATTAATCCTAATCTATCAATTGTACAGTTATCAGTTGCTGAAGTCCGCATTATATTACAGAATATAGACACAAGTAAAGCAACAGGGCCAGATGGCATTCCAGGTGTATTTCTGAAGAATTGTGCTAAGGAACTGACACCTTTTTTCACCAAACTGTTATCTTTGCAAGCTGGAGTGTTTCCTAATTCCTGGAAAATGGCTAATATATGTCCCATTTTTAAGAAAGGTGATAGAACTAATAATTATAGGCCTATATCTTTACTTAGTATGTTGAGCAAAAATTTTTAACGTGCAATCTGTAACATAATTTATCCAGAAATAAAAAAGTTTTTTTAACAACAAGTATGGTTTTGTCCAGCGACGCTCAACAGAATCTCAATTATACGTTTTTTACGACAATATCTCAAAAAATTTACTCTGGTGGCCAAACTGACGTTATATATCTTGATTTTACAAAAGCCTTTGATTCAGTTCCACATCATCTCTTAATACATAAACGTCAGACTTTCGGTTTTAATGGTTTTAACTGGTTCCATAGTTATCTAAATAATCGATACCAGCGAGTATTAATTCATGTCTACGAAACTACCTGTTAGATCTGGGGTACCCCAAGGGTCAATACTTGACCCATTAATGTTTATATTATATGTGAATGCCATTGCGGGCAATATTTCAAATCTATCTTTCAAAACTCCTTATGCTGATGATGCTAAAATTGGAAGAGAAATTAAATCAATGCAGGATTGTGCAGACCTTCAAAGCGATTTGAATATTTTTACACGTTGGAGTCATATTTGGAAGCTTTGGAAGTCCTCACAATAGCCAGATCTTTTAAACATAATTTTCAATACCATTTAAAAAACATTCACCTAGAATATGTTAAAGAGTTTAATGATCTAGGACTACTAATTAATTCTTCCTTAACCTGGAGAAGTCATTTAGCCACTAAGATTAGCAAGACGAACAGAATTCTTGGCCTGATAAAGTGTACAGTCGGATTCAATGCAGTCAAATTACACCTATATACTACTTTGGTTAAGCCTTTATTTTCCTGCGCATCAATTGTTTATTCCTGTGGCAAGGCAGATATAAACCAGATTGAACGTATACAACGTAAAGCCACGAAATATATTCTTAATGATTATGTGTCATATTACCCAACCAGACTACATAACACCAAAATATCTCCTTTGTCTTTTATAAAAGATATTAACGACTTGTGTTTTCTATATAAATGCATACATAGTTTCATAGATATAGATATTAGACATATTCTTTCTTTCTCTAACGCTGACACCTCTAGAACTAGGCTAGGTCAACAGGTCCAGTTGTAAAGTTAACCACGACCTATATGATATTGATAACTCCTGCACGTGGGTTAACGTTTGTCGCTGTCCGGGATGTCACCAGACATGACCATACCATACCTTTAAGATGACAGGCCATATTGTTGCTGAAGGATTACATTTTTTGTTCAAGAAGTTCAGAATTTTAGCGTTAAGACCTGCAAACTGTGATGAACACTTGGTGATTCACAATGATTCATTGAGTAATCACTTATCATTCATAAAGTGTCATAATTATTAAATAATTGAATAATTTCATGGCTGCCACCCGACTGTGACGGCCAACGTTAAATGTTGCCCACAATGCCTCCATATTTTTTATTGATGACCACCAGTTTGATCCCTGGTAAGGAGCTATCCCGTCAGAAAATACTGAAATATTTCATTTAAACTCTATTTTTTTTTAATTTTTCAGAAAAATTGTGCCATTACGCATGCAATTAACAATTATTCTCACTGAAGATTAGAAGATACATTTCAACATTGTAAACATAATTAAGTTTCCCTCTTTAAAACAATATGAAAACAGTGTGAAATTAGTGAAAATTGACAAGGAGGACCTCGAATAACCACAATACCTTAAATTGTATTAAAATGTAAATTACGAATAAAAAATAGGTCTAATGCATGTTCATTGGCTACTGTGTATAAACATCAGACACAGATAAGGTCAGATCAATAGTCCCCTAACATGTCTTTCTAGCTAATTCACTTCTCTGATGGCCTATTTTTGATAATTAAAGCCACAATGTCAGCCGTACAGAAAACTCAATTGTTGACACCAAACTCATTGATCCATCTTATTACCATCTACTCATTGTGCATATTTTGTGTTCGTTCGTGGCTCTGTGACGGCCATATTGTTTGCCTTCAGGCTGCTCTAAAGCTTGTTTTCCATTTATTTATGATCACATCACTATGTCGGGGGTACCTGAGAACCCTATGGTCGACATATAATGCATTAATATCAATCTCAATTCTAATGAAAAGTTGTACACATTTAGTGACATGTCATCGCCCTTTGGTGGTCATTTTTCACTGGTGCGTATATGAAAATCCTATATGGTAAATGCCAAAATCACGAATCTGCTTCCATATTCTGTTGAAAATTATATTTATATTTTGTTAGCAAAAATAAGGGCTATCTTGGATATTACCCATAATGCAATCATGTTTAAAATGTTTTCCAGCCACACCAAAATCATGAACTTGCTTCCATTATGTCGAAAATAACATCAATTTATAGTTCAACTCAGAGTCATGCACATGTAAGGATAATTTGGCTAAGCTACCTGCCTAAGATGAGAACATCTGACGTTACAATAGGCTATACTATATTATGTAATGTCTTTGGTGATCCGAGCCCAAAGGCAAAGCACAATCGTAATCAAATTTACAGTCATATAACCATCTTGGCCATCCAGACCGCCAAAGACCTATGTTGGAAAAGTTAGTAAAGATCTTAACAAAACATGATAATTATAAAACTATATGTCATTACGAGTAGTGAACTGTAGGTCTTATGTTTCTAAGAACAGACAAATGAAGTGATTTGCTACCTGCCTTAAAGAATCATTCAGCTTCAAAACGCGCATGCCTGGGACGGTCAAGTGTACGCCAACAGTAGCCTATTGAGTACAGATTGACGGCATTAATATAGCCACTGAACTGATTACAAGATACTACTCAAACGAGACATTGATCCAATGCTGTTTTAATGTTAGGCCAACGTCTGCGACGTCGGCCCAACATTAAACCAACATTAGATAAATGTACAATGTTTAAGAGAAAGTCCTCCTGCCCAGCAAACGCAAGACATTTGTATGACATTTATGCAATGTCGGGCCAACGTCTTCGACGTTGGTCCAACATTGCATTAAGTCATACAAATGTTTTGTGTTTACTGGATGACAATACAAACTTGGAGGTCAAGCAGTTTCCAAATCCCCCAGTAATACAGTCAGTTTGTTTGCAAGTAGGCGACCAAGTAGGGGCAAAAGACAAGGGCTTTGAATTATTAACTCATAGATGTCGCTCACGTATATATGAACTTGCTGTGATTTGAGAACTTGCTCTTAATGAGGCTTTGGGTATGAAACGCATATTTAGTATTATTATGGAATAGGGCCTTGGCTTACCCACGGGCACTATTGCCTTCTGGGGGACCCTTGTCCCGCGAATTTTGACAGTTGACTACACCTTTAAAATTTGTCGAAATTGCATAGCTGAGGATATTTAGTAATATTGTTTAGGGTAACATCAGGACCAAGTACCCAGGATCGGGCCTTAAGTGAATATATTGCTTTATGTCGCTTTCTGCACATTGAGGCAATATCACGACAGAAGGAAGCCCGAAGCCGGGACTATGCCCTACCCTTATTTCGAATGACTTCAATAGTCATTTATATTGCACAGTACCATAGACAGCACTGTACACTCAATGCCTTTGGACAGTTTAGAGCATTATATATGCACAACCACGATGACAAATATACGTCCCGACCGGGATTCGAACCTGGCACTTCCAGGTTACACGCCGCAGTCGATACGAGTGAGCCATCGTGGCCGGCTGTGGGCCCTAAGCAGTCCCCTAAATTTACCAAAAATATATTGGCCAACGCGCACGCTGATTGACAACTTGGGATTACATCTTAGGCAGGTGAAGATGGAGTTCATGAAATGGTAGCATGTTCCTGAAATGGTAGCATATTTGAATTGCAACATTGAAACAGCATTGGGTGAATGCCCCGTCTTTGCTGGGAATCAGGTGGTCACATTGCGGATCTGCCGCTCACATGCGGATCTTGCCGCTCCCCTATACATGCAAGCAACGTTCAACAAATGTTAGGCCAGCGTCGCAGATGGTGAGCAAACATTGACCAGAAATTGGTTCCCTATTTTATAATTGGGCTTATACAAAGAAAACATTAAAAAAGGTCGAGGGTCGTGGTGGTTTTCGTTCCGAATTTCCCACGTTCCCGGAACTTAAAGTTCCGACGTTCCGAATTTCCCACGTTCCGAATTTCCCACGTTCCTGGAACTTCAAGTTTCCACGTTCCAAAGTTTTCACGTTTCTAAGTCCCCACTTTCCGAAGGTCCCAAGTTCTCATTTTCCGAAGTTCAAAGCTTTCCTACCCATAAGAGAACCCAGCCTGTTAAGATAACATAATTAAATTACCAGAATCAAGAATTGAGTAGCACAATTCGGCCAAACTAGTTTCCTGTGATCGAAGAAACAAAACCTAAGAGACGAAACAAGTTTCCTCTAATCGACGAAACCGATGAGACGAAACTGGCCAGCCGAATCCACAATATGCCCTACTATGCTTTCTCAAGCTGGCGGTTGAAAAAATGTTGCCATGATGTTGAATCACAACATCAAACTAACATTGAGTCAACTTGTGCATGCAGAAAGAGTTTAGGCTATACAGTACGGGCGGGGGCCCTAGGGTAGTGGTTAGCACCGCTGCCTTTCACGCCAGAGTCCGGGGTTCGGTTCCCGGTCTCGGCGGTTTGAAAGAAACTAAAAATGTTTCTTCCCCATCCACGTGTGAAAGTCAGTATTGTGGGGAGCCTCCGTGACCGAGAGGTAGCGTGCTCGGCCTCAGACCGCCAGGGCTTGAATTTCGAATCCTGTGTCTGGAGGACAGTGTCATCTCAATCATCTCACCATCCTCAGGAGGTTCTCCTGGCCCAGTTTAGCCTATATGTGCACAAAGGTGGCCTAAAGCCCGATTCATTTCATTTCATTTTTGCTATACAGTACCGTGCTGAGATATCCGCAAACACGAGCTGCTAAGCCTTCGTTGATTAATGTTCGGCCAGCGCCGCAGACGTTGGACTAACATAAACACTACATACTGGCTCGTCATCGTGACCAATTTGTATTTAAAGTGGATGCTGGCCCAGTATTGGAATGACGCACGTTGTGACTGACCCATCACGTGTAGACCCAGCATTGCGACGCTGACTGAAGATTGGTTTTATTTTGGCCCACCGTTAGGGATGATAGCCCAATATCAGCTCAACATCGTCTCAACGTATTAGTTTGCTGCACCCTGCTATTCAAAATACCATAGGCCCTTTACAGATTTCACATCCTGCCTATGACAGACCAGAAGAAGCTATAAGCCACGCGAACATGAGGCATTACGATTATGCTAATTTATTGTTGGACCAGCATCGTAGATAACACCCAGCATTAAACCTACATTATAATAATACATTAGAATAACATATTATAACAACACGAGTGTAAATCACACTCAAAATAATTTAGTACAATATATAATCTTAACTCACCGACATCAACTTGGACGAGTCCAAACATTCAACTTCTAGAAATCCTCCTCTGGAAATAATTTCGTCCACTTCAATATCAGGAATCACTACGTTGATATCTTCGGTTGTAGATCCTACAATTCTCACTACATAACCTTCTGTTCCACGTCCAAACAAAACAGGAAATGTCACATAGTGTGATCCCATCATAACTATACTTGGCATGGAGTCACATGTATGCTGTCTGCTTCTGCCAAAACGAGCATATCCATTTCCAGAAATAACAGCTATTGGCTGTGAGGCAACAACTCTCCATCCTGTATAGTCTATGTAATCATCATCGGCGTAGAAAGAATCAAGAGTGAAAACCTCAAATTTACTTAAAACAACTGAATATTGTTGAACCCATATGTCGTTTTCAATGTTAAATACTTGAACCAGTGATTCATCAAACTGTGGTATAATCACGAAATAAGAGTTTGGCCAAAATGTGGATGAAGATGAAGAAGAAGTGCCAGGGTAGCTGTTGATAATATATTCTGTGTCGTCAGCTGTAATAGGTCTAACCATGATCTCATCAGGAATATAATAGGTCTGCTGATATTCTGTTCCAATGTAAACTGATACAGGTTCATCTGACGTCACCTCCAACCCTTTGGACTCTACTCCGGTAGTGACTCTCAGCAGACGATCTATTGTAAATGTGAGTGATGAATTATCAATAACATAGTCGGTTGTGGAGGAAAGTAGCGTTTTCAAATTTACGAATGTTCCTTTCTTTGCTGATACAATAACCATTGGTCTAGCATCATAGTAAGATGCTGGGATTGCGAGCACAAAATGAGTACCTTCTGTACCTGTAATTACAATAAAATAATTTAAAATGTAACACAAAAAAGACTACACATATATATAAGGCATGTCTGGAGGTGAGGTATGGAGAAGGTTATTAGCCTCGTTTTTCCATCCTGCAGTCTTCAGAGGCCTGTATTCATTATGGTTACAGCCCATTATTCCGGAAGCCCTTAATTAATCCGAAAGTTTATTAGTCCAGAATTCAAAAGTGGATAAAGAAAGAGAATAATAATGAGAAAGAGAAGGAGTGAGAACACCGAAGAGGAATGAAGATTAACAAGAGGAAGAAGGGAGAGAGAAGGACCGGGGGTGAATGAGGAGGGTGTGTGAATAAAGATCAAAGTGTATGGGGAAGAAAAGTAAGAAGAATGGATATGAGAAAGAATAAGAAGAATACAAAAAAGAATGAAGGAGCGCAAGAAGAAAGAAGGAAGAAGAAGAAATAACACAGAAGAGGAAGAATGAAGATAGAGAAAAAAGACGAGAAGGACGAAAGTTGACGAGAAGGGAAGAAGAAAAAGGGGAAAAACGACGAAGAACAGAAGAGATGAAGAAGGAGAAAATGAAGGACGATGAGAAGAGGTAGGGGCCTATGCAATAAGCTGTCAGACCAATGGTGTTTCGGACTAATGGGCTCTCGGACCAATGTGCTTTCGGACTAATTTAGGGCTTTCGGAATAATGGGTTATAACCATAACGAATACAGGCCTTTGAAGACTGCAGGATTGAAAAGAGAGGCTAATAACCTTCCCCGTACCTCACCTCCAGACATGCCTTATATCAGCTTATGGGGGGTACCCTCAAACCTGTCTAAAATAAGGGGGTAGGGTAACGCAAAGGTCTGTTGTTGGTGTTTTGCTTAACCAATCTGCACATGCGATATACCATATAACAGATAATTAAATTTCCGTTCTTATGATATATCACACATTGCAGTAGAGTAAGTAGTTGTCTCTTCACATACGTTCAAGCATGATTTTTTTCTTCTAAAATTATCAAAATGAACAACACAACAAACAATTCAATATGATGAAAGAAAACGACTTAAGGAAAAGTAATTATTGGACATATCCATATCTGGCCTACATTTTCTCAACCCAGATGTGTGTATGCCTAAAAATGAGTGCTGTTATATTTATCAATGTCCTAGATTTTTTTAATGAAAACATATTGAAGCCTGTAAATGAACTTGTTTGCAATGTAAGTTTAGACAACTTAATTTCCGGGTGTGAATTTTTAGGAGTGCCCATAGCAGAGGAGAAGACTGAAAAGCTAAGCAGTGTATATATTCGCGGGAATAGAATTAGACACTGTGAATATGGAAGCGAGACTACAATTTGAAAAATTAATTATGTGTAGGGAATTAGTAAAAGATACCATTGAGCGCAAAAATATAGAGCTTAGGCAACTTCAATCAGTGATAGGTTTGCACAATTTTGCATGTCATGTCGTAGTCCCCGGGAGGGCATTCTTGCGTCGGCTTATCAATAATATGTAACACAAATATAGAACAGATGTGGTTTTGGCGGTCATTTTTTGTTTTGCTTATTTGAAGGTGAGTGACACCAAAGATAAAATATTAACCGACATATTCGAATTCAGCACACACAAATTATGTAAAAACAAATGCAAAAAATAATTTGCACTCAAATGTCGAGCAAAGTTCAATGTTTTATATTTCAGCACAGACTAAATACACACATTTTCATAAAAAGGCTGCAATATTCTCTGATTTAAAAATATATATGCCGTGTACAAATCTAAATAACACTCAGTTTTAAGCAAATACACATCTGGGCTCAGAAAACATACGTTGAATATAGATATGGCCAACAAGTCGTCTCCATTGAGCATGTTAAATGACCATGGCGGTTAAAACATTTAGATCACTTGAAAACACACAGTGTTTCAAGGATCTGGTGTTGAATCATGAGATCGTTCAAAAACGATCAGGCTCTAATACAATTCTGGATCAATTGCTGGCTGCAATCCAGGCTGACGCTTAAACAGGGTTGCCGGTTGACGGATAACGGTTGAGCTCCTGTTCCCACATAGAACAGGGGCTCTGGGGGCGCCGTTCTGTGTGACATACCAAAAGCAGTGAGTTCCCTATCACTCCACTGCATGAGACAAGAACACGGTTGACGGATATCGGTTGAGCTCTGAAAGGAGCCGTTTTGTGAGACACATAAGGCAGTGGGCTTTCAATCATAGCACTGAAGGAGACGGATTCTGGTCTTAAAGGGACCCCTTGGGATGAGACATTTTCAATGTTGTCAATTTTGAAAATTCAACTTATATGAAGCTATATAGCCTACTGATCTGAACTAAAAATACAAGAAGTCAAAAAACAATTTAAAAGCACCGAAAAAGAGTGAAATAGTTAAATTTCCAGGTCGTATATTGCCATGTAAACAAAACAAGTCAGCAATATACAGAGCTTTACACCACATATTCCCACGTCTTGGACGGGGAGATCAAAGCAATCGCACCTAATTGGTGTCTGATTGGTGTCTTATAGCTAGGACATGAAGTGATACACCTGCAACACTGACTGTCTGCCCAACGCTGGGCCGACGGCACCAACATATGGCCCAATGCTGTGGGAACATTTAACCGTCCTTTAGCAAGCGTTTAGCTGTACAAAAAATTTGTTTGGGTTTTAAGCGGTTTCATAGAAATGTTGATAAAAAGTATTTTTTAAAATCTAAAAATCTTGAAAAAAATAAAATCATGATCTTGGGGATACACTACTTCATTATTAAACCAAAAACGAAAATTGATGTCATCCCAAGGGGCTGCTTTAAGCAATGAGCTCTTTATCATCACATTGCTAGCTTGGGTGATGGCACGGCGGACACGGATGGTTGGCTAACGATGACGGTTCATGATGGTGGTTTTCAAACACACTGCTCAGAAAGCAGAGCACATCTCAAAAGGGTCAGTCCTTGCCCTTACTCTGGTGGCTGGTCGCTCAAACGGTTGTTTCTTTATGGTTCAGCAGCCCTGCCCTGGTTCCTTGTCTCCTGGACTTCTTGCCAATGCTTGTACAATCACCTACCTCACCAGGTGAAAAGAGAGAGGCACTATAAGGTTTATACCAGAACTAGTGCATAATCTCGCGTCAGCCCTCGCGCTGCGCGCTCCTCTACTAGGTCCATCATGGTAATTCCAAGCTCGCGCTAGTCTTAGCAACACCTACCAAATCTACTCTACTGTTTCAAAACTGATTTAAAACAAACACGACTGTTTTACAAAATATATAATTATATTATTATATTATATATTTTTTAGCTATTTCTAGCGTTATTACACCTTTTTTCTGTGATAATGCCTTCCGACAAGGAAGGGAAGAAAGAGACGAGGAAGGAAGAAAGGAAGGAAAGAAGAAAGAAAAGAGGAAAGACGAAGGAAGAATGATAGTCCAGGCGCAACTAACAGCCTGTCTAGGCTGCCACAGGCTATGCCACAGCCTGCTAACACGAGACTGCTGCCAACGTAGAAATTCATGCACCAGACCCTAGACGGGAGTGGCAGTCTTTGCAACAAGTTGAATTCTCTCCTAACTTCGTGCAGAGAATTTCTCAGATGATAGAACGAGCCTTGGCTCATCATACAAATTCTTTACCCAGTACTCCACAGGAGTCTATTCCTAGTCCCGCTCTGTGACAGGTCCCCCATGGGGAACCAATAGATGGGTTAAAGGGACACGGTACCACGGCAGGTACGCGGCTCCCACAGGGACACGGTACCGCGGCAGGTACACGGCTCCCTAAGAGACATGAGGCCACGGCAGGTCTGCAGCTCTCTTCACCTCCACCAGTGAGGAATATTGCTACAAGACAGGATCCCATGCAGGGGATTTCTGCAATAAATAAATATAATAACCCTATTAGTGACAGACGGGTTGAAGCACTGGCTAGCCTGCCCTAAACTCGGCTCTAGACCAGTGGTCAAACGAACAGGAGGAGGACAGCATGGACGACTTCGAAACTGAAGTCAACCCCGTCAACGAAATGTCGAGACTCGAGGACTGTCCTCTGGCAGGATTGAGGACGGCTCTATCACGACAGCTCTCATCAGCAAAAAACAGTGATAGACAGTTAGCCCTGTGGAGACAGGCCAGGGGCGGCACTGATATGAAATCCATTAAAACAAACAGAATTGAACATAGATATTCACATGAAGAATGTGCGGGCACGCCATTATTAGCCCCGAACTTGCCCCAGGCCATGCCTCTGACGCACCAACAGAGGCTGGCCTATGGCGCTCTCAAAAAGCAACAACGTTCCTTGGGCCTGACGGCAATGGCTCTAACTAAAGGGCTAGAAATGATAGAAGCCCCCATGAAAGACGTTTCCAGTATCGCGAATTCCTTGCCTCATGAGGAGCATAAACATAACCTACTTAATGCCGTCCATATGATACAAGAAGAGGCTCTAGCTCCAGTAGGCCATGCTCTACGTTTCATGGCGGCTGGATACAATGACCTAGCTATCAAGCGACGAGATGCTTCAGCACAGGCCGTAAGGGACAGGATTTTACAGCAGCAATTAAAATCCACTCCCTTGGGGTTTGACTCCTTCCTTAAAAAAGATATTTCTTCTATTCTGCAGACCGCTACAGCACGCCAGCAGCACCAGGCATTAACATCTGCCATTCGTGGAGGCAGAACAGCTGCTCCTACATCTTCTAGGTCTCATGACAGGAGCAGGTCGCCTGTTACAGTGTTAGACGCCAGCTCCAACTACAACGCAAGATCATCCTTTAGAGGACGCCGACCCTTTCGCGGGGGGGGGGGGGGGGTTCCAGAGGAGGCCGAGGTAGAGCCAACTCCAAGAAAGCTTTGTGACTTCCTACCTTCCCTGGAAGTGAAAAAGGAGTTCTGGAACTCTATTACGGAAGACAACTTCATCAGAAATACGGTCAGAAGTTACAGACTAGACTTCTTAAAAGTTCCTCCCCTGACTCACTCAAAAGAGACCCCCAGCTCTTTACCTCGGTCCTCCCAGGGACTCATAGAATTAGACGAGGAGATCGGTTCCCTGTTGCGAAAAGGTGCCATAGAACCGGTCCCCTTCACGAGCAGAGGCTTCTTCTCCCCCCTTTTCTTGGTTTCAAAGAAAGGGGGGGGGGGAGGAGACGTCCGGTTCTAAACTTAAAGCCCCTCAACCAATATATAGTCCTTAGGCCAGACCAAAATTTAGTACCAATTGGGGTGACTAAACTTTATTGTGATTTTCAGTTAGATATATATATGAGGGGTTTAAAAAGGTATGATGGCCTTTTCAGAACGGTAGCTTAAGGGCAGTAATTTTAGTTTTAAAGAGGGAGGGGGTTTCGGAATCAGAAAGTAAGTAGATCTATTAATTATATCTTTTTTTCTATTAGTCCTACAAAAATCCATAATACATCGTTTCTGACATAATTCGGGCCAAGGAAAACGTTTTTGATGTTTTGGAAATGATTTAACCAATATTTCGCCTGAAATCCAAGATGGCCGCCAATTTCAAGCTGTATTTCTTAACTCTATGGCATAACTGGTTTATTTATGTCTATATAATGTTCGAAAATTTGTAAGTAAATATTCTAGTTGGACAATCAAACTAGCGTTGAATTAAACTATTTTTCTGTATATATTGTAAATATAAAAGCAGTTTCGTTATCCAGACAGACCCGTGCTTCATAGCACTTGTTGTGAGAACCGAAAGCGTATCTCTATGAAATGTGTAACGATAAGGCATACATGTCTAATATTTATCTATATTATCTATTTTCTTCTTGGTGGAATCAAATACTAAATATTTATATTTTTCCAACAAAATTAAAAAGAAACACTGATTATAAATAAATTAATGATAGCATATGTTTTATTTCTTTAGAAGTTTTAGATTAGATACACTGTAATCATGGTAATCATGTAATAGTGGCATATTATTTTGTGGTTGTTATCATAATATGTGATTGAGCCGGACCAATATTTAGTACCATTCGGGGTGACTAGAAAAAAACTACTCTGAATGGTTTGTATGCCTTACACATGTACACAAATGTATGATGGCATTTTCAGAACGGTAACAATAAGGCATATTATTTTATGTTCAACGTTGGTTGATATTATCTAATCTTTTCTTAGTGAAATCAAATAATAAATATTTATATTTTTCCACGAATTAAAAAGAAACTGTAATTATAAATGAATTAATGATAGCAGCTAGGGTTTATTTCGGTAGACGTTTTAGATTAGATACACTGTAATCATGGTAATACTAGTATATATTTCTTCGATTCTTATCATGATTATGTAGCATGGAGGTTATTTATCAATTTCAATAATTATCAACATAGTATATACCTGAGTAGCTCGATATTAGTAGTTCGAATAGTATAACAAGGTATATTTCTTTGATTTCAGCTTAATGTATTAAATCCGTTTTACCTGCATAAATTTGAATTCAGCAGGAATGATGATCGTAAACAATGTTCTTTTTCAGCTTGATCAATGTCTACGTTTTTAAAACGGAACAAAAACAAACTGTTCTTTCTTAGTGTTAAATTAGAACTAAGTTAAAACAAATTAAGATACATGTCGATAAAATAAATGAAATAAACATGTTACCCATATCATTACCAGCATTCAGCTCTGTGAAAAGACTACAGTATTATGGTGTATAGTTAATATCGACATGTAGGCATACTACTTAGCTATGTGATCCAATCATGTGATACACTATATATATTTACACACAAGCTGTAAATGCAATGGTTGGTATGTCCTTAATTGCATTCGTCTTTGTTCAAAGCGTGAACACGTCGTTGAACGTACTTCTCAATCTATCACACAAATAATTTGGGTGTTTAATAGTATAATTTATCATCATCTGTGTCGTCATCGGAAGAATAGCTGAGCTCTTCTCCATCATCGTTATTATACATGTTTCTACAGTCTTGCAAAGTACATGCATCTGTACATTTTAATCTATTTTCAAAACATTGACACTGTGGCAGTTTACAAATAGGCTTACAAGTAGGCCTACACGAGCGGAGATTCAGCACAGCATCTGGAGCAGACATCCATTCAAGTTTTTATTTTAAGCATCCAAAATCCAGCCGCGATCATCATAAGGACGAGGGATATCAGGAAAGATAACCAAACTCCTGTGGCAAATGGCTGCTTGATCTTTGGCATGCTGGTATATAGCTATCTCCGCATGATGCCCTTCTTATCCTTGAAAATTTTGATCACACGCTATTGATTTTGGACAATATAAACGGCATGTAAACACTTGGAGTACGTCATAGAGTTCTGATGACAGTGCCCAGTCTCTACCGAGATTTGCCAATGCATCTCTAAATTTGTGATTGCTTATGAACAGTGACAAGGAACCAAGCTTAATACCTTGACCCGAAAAAAACTTATGCTGTTACGCATCCTGTGTAACAATGTAGCCCTATAAGTGTAAACTTATAAATGTAGTTCTATAAGGTAATATCTATCAATCTCTGTCGAACTCTAGTACCACTTTGCATATATAAATGACACTATATATTCGTGCTAAATGCAAGGCAAATAATGAAGATATCAGTGGCATCTGCCACAAGAACAACATCATTGTAGGTCTAATATTCAGCGGCATGTTTTGCATGAAGCAGCATACGCGTATCAGCTTCTTCAGTTGTACCAGCTGAAAGAATAATTATATCGCAAGGATTATTTTAAAGAGGATTGGTCCAACTGGTTTGCAGTAGCTCTACAACGGACTGAACTTCAGTTTTATTTTTTTTAACATGTGATGGCTGAAGATTTGGATGAATATTATGTGGAGAGTCTATTTCAATAACACTGCACAGCTGCTTTATTGCTGTATTTCTATGTTCAGCATTGAAGTAGTACTTACTCACTGCAGATGGTTTTGTGCTGACTCTTTTGATACCACCTGCAGCTTGGGGTATCTTTGTTAGTAGTTTCTTCAATAGTTTCGTCAACAGGTATTCGACCAAGATGGTTTATTTGCTAATCTGAACGCTGAAGCCTCCACCGATTGTGTACAGATGTAAATGCCAATAATTACCTTCTCTGGATGAACTAAGTAATCTGAGCATGATTTATAAAAAGTTCGATGTAAAACTTTTCGAATAGGTCTACATGAATGATTAAGTAGAATTCTGCTCATGCTTTCATGGTGTTTTCATGAAGTCCCTTGATGGAGTCTCCTCATAAAACTGAATTCTTACAAGCGAGTGGGGAAGAAACATTTGTTTCTTGAAAACATGGATGACAGCGTGGGTGAAGAACCTGCATCAAACAGTTTTAACCACTACACCAGGGTTCACGCCCTACATAAGAAATGTTGATATGTGAGCTAAGAAAGTGGTGTTTTAACTGACGTAACGCGGTCTAAATAAACAAAATGGCCAAATATGTGATGCAATTTTAGTAGGGCCTAAAGCTAAAGCTTTTTTTATATGTGAAAGTTTCGTCGGATGTTAATTTTGATGTTACATTTTGGACGCGCGGGTAAAATATCGAGATTTCGAAAGTACATTTATCTTATTTCTCTGAAATACAAAATATCTCATAACTACCTTAACCCTTTCAGCACGGGGATCGTCTTTATACGTCAAAATCTGTCCATGATTACAACGTATCTAATTTGAAACGTCTAAAGAAATAAACCCTGTTCTCATTAATTTATTTATAATTAGTGTATCTTTTTAATTGATGGAAAAATTATTATAGATATGTATTATTTGATTCCACCAAGAAAAGAATAGATAATATAGCCATTGGATATGCCTTATTGTTACACATTTCATAGAGATACGTTTTCGGTCCTCACAGCATTAAGTGTTAAAAAGTACACGTTTGTTGGATAACTAAACTGAATTTAAATAAAATTGTAAGATATACAAAAAAATAGTTTAATTTAATGCTAGATTAATTGTCTACAACTGTAATCTTTGCTTAGGAAAATTCGAACATCATAGACGTAAATAAACTTGCTATATCAAAGAGTGAAGATATACAGCTTAAAATCGGCGGCCATCTTGGATTTGTCGGCGAAATATTGGTTAGATGATTTCTAAAACGTATTCCTTGGCCCAAATTATGTCAGAAACGATATATTATGGATTTATGTCCTATTATGGATTTTTGTAGGACATATAGAAGAAAAGATATAGTTATTATTTACTTTTTGGCTCAGAGACCCCCCCCCTCTCTTTAAAACTGAGAATACTGCCCTTAAGCTACCGTTCTGAAAGGACCATCATACTTTTTTAGACCCCTCATATATGTATCTAACTGAAAATCACAACAAAGTTTAGTCACCCCAATTGCTAAATCGTAACAATTCGGCCCCTGGCCCAAGGACTAATATAAAGAGCAAGCCATTTCACATGACTACGTTAAAGAAGGTGCCACAGGCCATCAGAGCACGAGACTGGTCTGTGACAATCGACCTCAAAGACGCCTTCTTGCATGTTCCAGTGCATTGGGAATACAGAAGGTTCCTGCGTTTTGTGCGGAAGGAAAAGACCTATCAGTTCTCAAGGCTTCCCTTCAGCCTTACATCTTCCCCCCAGGTGTTCACGGATGTGACCAGACCGCTCATGGAGGAGTGTCGCCTGAATGGGATAAGAGTAATATTCTACCTGGACGACATCCTCGTCCTGGCAGACTTTTACCAGAAGTCTGTAATGAACAGAGACTTTGTGTTAAACCTCCTAGTGAAAGCAGGATTCAGGAGGAGCCCTACCAAGTGACGCCTGGATCCTGCGCAGTTTTTCCCATATCTGGCACTGAACTGGGACACGATCAACATGAAGGTTTTACTACCACAAGACAAGAGACAGCAGATCTCAACATTCTCAAGAAAAATGATAGAGTCCAATACCACATCAGTAACAGACGTTATGTGTCTTCTGGGCAACGGTGCCTACCTCGCGGCAGAGACACACATCTATCCATGACCAGGAGAGTGTTTCTCACGTCGGAAGCCAAAGACTGTCTGCGTTGATGGAGCTCACCACCCAAGAGTGGACGCAGCCTGGAACTTTTTCTGCCAGATCAGGTCATGGCTACGGACGCGTCCCTCGAAAAATGGGGAGCTCGACTGGGCAGACTCTCAGCTCAAGGGAGGTGGATTCAAGCTCAGAGTCCAAAACATATCAATTACCTAGAATTGTCAGTCTCACTCCTAGCCCTACGGCGCTGGCGTCACCAGATGTCTCAACAGGTCATTTCTGTACAAATGGACAATACAGCTGCGGTGGCCTACATAGTGAAGGAGGGTGGCACCCAGTCGACCAGGTTGTCCAACCTGGCAGCAGAGATTCTAGTCCTGGTGGAGAAAGACAACAACTCTTTTCGTCCAACTTACCTCCCGGGACAGCTGAACACGGAGGCGGACGCTCTATCACGTCAAAAGAAAGCCTCGGAGTTGATGCTGTCTCATTCATTCTCAAGGAGAATCTTCCGTGTGATAGGCTTTCCAGTGGTGGATTTGTTCGCGTCAGCCCAAACGAAACAGGTCCGCCACTACTTCAGTGCAGACCGTCACGACCGTGCAGCCATGGGGACGGATGCTCTACACCAGAGCTGGGATATCCAGGGAACACTCATATATGCCTTCCCACCACCAATGTTGATACCGCTGGTGGTGCCGAGGATTCATTAGTGCAAGGCAACGATGATATTAGTGACACCCTCATGGCCCCAGGCCCCATGGCTGCCGGAATTGATGAGTCTGTCAGCTATCGCCACTATGTTACAACCTCTACAGGACAATACTATCGGTAGTGACAAGAGAGTGTCACTACTTATGCCCGGTGTGTATTTAACACGGCAACCATCCCGCAAGTTTAACCCTATATGGGACGTCTCTTCGGTGTTACGCTGCATAGAAGCGTGGGGAGACGTCTCTACTTTGCCTCGACCACGGCTTGCTCACAGATTAGTGATGTTGTTGGCCCTTGCCTCTGCGAGGAGAGTGAGTGACCTGTCCCTGTTTCGCAACGACAGCGACCATCTTCAAAAGCTACCTTCTAAATGGTCGTTCATTACGGCTTTCGGTGCAAAGCAGGAACGGACTAGTCGCTCTGTTTCACCTATCGTTTTTACAAGGAACATAGACTGTTCGAATCTGTGTCCTATAGCTCACTTAAAGTAATATCTAAGTAGAACAAAGATAGAGCGTAAGGGGTCCAGGACTCCTAATCATCTTTTCTGGACGACTGTGGTCCCTTTTAGACCAGCTGCCAAAACAACTATTGCCAGCTGGCTAGTTCTGATCTTAAAGGAAGCTGGCATGTCAGACTATGCAGGCTCAACAAGAGCGGCAGCCGCCACATTGTCAGCATGCCGAGGAATAAGCTCCTCTACCATTATGGCGGCTGCAGACTGGACATCGGTTAAAACAATGAATGAATATTATATGAGGTTATTGCCTGAAGAGGCACTTAATACTAAACCATCTGTGCAGGATGCTACTTTGTCACTTTGAATAAAAGTATTATTTCTGTTCCATATAAGATTATGTTTGTTCTAATCATTTTGATTTTCTGTTTATGGACATTCGACAGATGGGGGACATTCTCCCATTAATGTATTAATTAGTATATTACTTTGACAAAAACTACCTTTGGTTAAAACCTATCAATTATATAGTGAAACTTAATATAATTGGGGTTTTAACCAAAAGTTTTTGTCAAAGTAATATACTATTTTACTGTCTATCGAATTACTTTTTTGCGCTCGCTTTTCATAACATCGATGGCCAGCAGGCCGCTGCTTATATAGACGGGCGCCGCCTTCATAGTAAGCCACCCCCTGAGCCTGGCTGGCTAGTTTTTCATTTTGAACATCTCAGGACGAAATCTGTGTTTCTTTTCTGGGATATTTTGGTCATAACTCGAGTTTAATCAGCATAGCTTGGATTCCATTATTGTATTAATTAGTATATTACTTTGACAAAAACTTTCGGTTAAAACCTCAATTATATTAAGTTTCACTATATAATTGATAGGTTGTTCCCCTTCCAGTATGGATTAGTATACCATTGTGCAGCTTTGTAACCAATTTGGTGTTTTTTATCTCATTTTGAACGATTTTACTCAACTTAAGACACCCGTCCCTGTTTTTATTAAATAAACTGCTAAAAGCATTAATAAACAGTTTTGTAGACATATTTGGCGAAACACAATTTAAAGAAATAACTACCGGTACTACACTTTTTTGAAAAAAATTAGGGGGTTTGAAAATTCCCTGAACGAAGCCTTTACGCTACAGTTACTAAGTGGTTCCCCTTCCAATATGGATTAATATACCATCGTGCAGCTTACAAGTACCAAATTTGGTGCTTTTGTCACATTTTGAACCATTTTGCTCAATCTAGAGCACTTTTTATAATCATTTGTCAAAAAGGCAGTGTGAGTCCCCCACGCACTCCGCCCCTTTATGATTAAATAAATTGCTAGAAGCATTAATAATATTTGGTGAAACATATATATTTCTGGATAATTACTAGAATTTATTGAAGAACAGTGAAGAAAAAAACATTCCATTCTGACGACAATTTTCAGAAATCATTTCCAGAGGTATTTTTCAATGTTTCATTCGTGAAAAATAAGTTCTTTCAAAGCTTGAAATGTACCTTCAGATAATACTAAAAGCCACCTAAAGCCTCCTCTGAAAAAAAAAAATTCCGGGGGGGCATGCCGGACCCCCTAGCATTGCAAAGGCCTTCGATGAATGTTCACCGAAATCGGCACCTGCGTGCTGTCACCCAACACCAGGTTAGGAGTCAGAATCTACATATTGCCTGACTCCAATTTTTTCCAGAGCCAGAAACACTGAAAAAAAGGGGGGTTGCCCTGAGCGAAGCCCGTACAGCTACAAGGTGGTTTCCCTACCAATATGGATCAGTATACTCTAGTGCAGCTCTGTACCAAATTTGGTGTTTTTATCACAATATGAAAGATTCTCCCAAAATATTACTCAAATCCGCTGCCCTAAAATAATAAAGTATGATCAGCTCACCTGTATAACCGATACTGACGCCCTTGGTGTATCGAAAGTCATATGTTCTCTGATATGTAGTGTATATATAAGCTGCGAAAGCTTGACTTGGGTCAGTGCTGATCAGGTTATAGACGGTATCTGGTTGAACTACCACAGCAGCATGACTTACTCCACTCTCCTCTGTCTTCACAAGAGCTATATCCTGGAAGGAATAGAGAAAACAAGGTTACTTTTCATACAATTGAGACTGAATACATCATGAGTAATATTTGAATTACGCCTTAAACAGGCGTGGATCCAGGGTGGGGGGGGGGGGTGGTCAATGGGCGCCCTTCTCGTATTTTTCGACAAGTACTTTGAAAAGTCCCGTAAATTGATGAGCCTACCACATGAAACTTGATGAGCCTACCACATAGAATAATAATGATGATAATACACTTTATTTATAAAGGGTAAGCCATTTAGAACATCGTACTAATTTGCAATGGGCCGGCCCTCTTTATACATATGCAATAATACAATGATTAGAATATGTACAAAAAATGGTAAACTATATATTATACAGGATATAATAAAAAAAATAATACAAGATTTACAATGTTATAAATCGATTTACACTTAAGAAAATGGGCATGATAATTGTATTATTTTTAATTTCAATTTATCAGTCAGTTATTGTTATGCATGGTACATAATAATTAAAGATAGAAAAAACCTATTGTCATGATGTGTAAATATTTTTCCCGCACTAAAAAACAGAGATAAAATAACTACATAACTTATTATACAATGTTTCATTGTAGTAAAAAAGGGACCTCCGGAGAGCATTGAATTCTAATTAGAACTTACGTGTATTTAAGTATATATCTGAAATATTGTTAAAACCCATTTAATATGTTCTTAAAAGTACTACGAATAGTACCTTAAAATATAAATTGTATTTTTATTATAACATTCATATCTCTGATTATGTGGTATTAAAGGGAAATGCCCAGGCTAAAATCATAAAAAAATCGGTGATTTTATTTTAGCTTTCAAATATGACCATATGATGTAAACATGTTAGGCTAGATATAGAGACGAAATTTCTGATTTCTAATTATTGAGGGTGCACATGGGTCCTGGGAATTGTGGATTGTTCCCAGTTCATTTTTTACTAATTTTTATGGCCTCGCTATTCGCTTTTTATAAGGGGAAAATGATATAAATATATATAAAAATAGATATAAATTTTCAGATTCGTTTTTTACACTATTTATAAGCTGAAATCCTCGATGTTCGGACCCTAAGAGCAGACAATTCGTCGTTCGTTTGATTCGTTTTTTAACCCATGTGCACCCACATTATTGACAACCTAATCTAATTATTGATTACACCCTCTCCCCCTAATTATCTTTTTGACAAGTATAAGCACTTTACATCCTAGGTGATTTATTATTTCAACATTAGGTTTATTTATATATATGGATATAGATCATTTTGTATTATAGTGTGCTGCCAAATAAATCAAAATATTTTATGCATTGTGAGTTGGTCCAAACTTTTTTTAACAACGTGCTAAATAATCAAAAAATTCACATGGACACCACTGATTCACCCCTCCACCAATAAATTTCTATTGTGGCAGAGAAAATATAGAATATAGTGTTTAATCATTCTTTTTACATCATTACTTCTGTCTATCTCACAAATTGTGAAATATCAATGTAGGACCTACTTGATGTTTTTAGTGAGTTAGATGCTGAAGTGATGGGCACCAAATGCCCCAGTCACACGGGGCTTTTTTAGGTAAAAAAAAGATACGGTCGGCATTTACGGTCCGTCCGCCAAAGAACCGAATAAAACTGTATTGGACCTTGTGTACCGCCAGCCGACCGGCCGTCAACCATGGATGTTTTTTAAGTTTTTGAACATGTTTGAAAACTTGGTATGGTTCACGCGCGGTCCGCCAAACCGTATATAACCTTACAACAGCGCAAATTTCCGAAAATGTCCGCAAATTATATTTTGTGAACCGCAAATTAACGCTTGGGTTGTTCCAGGTCTGAGGTTGGAAAAAGTGACTTTCGGGGCTTTTGATGCATTTTAAAAAGGAATATACGTTTGGCCATAGGCGGTCTAATGCGGAGATTGAAGGTTATTTGCGGTAACATAGGGTTATATAATGAAATTTACGGTTCTGTGCGCCCAAGAAATGTTCAATGAGGTCCAATACGGTCATTTACGGTATGAGTAGCAGTCATATACGGTGATTTTCTGTTAAGTACGGAATTATTATTTTGTGGTAGGTTCGGGTCGATACGGTCCAGGGATGGGGTCCAATACGATCCATATTCGCTGCAATACGGTCCATACTCGTTTATATACATTTGTAATATGGCCAGATAAAGAGAAATAGGGTTATTTAGTATTATTAAATGTTAGTGCTCACATCACAGGGTCATATTACGTCATTTACGATGCCTTGCTGACATGCTAACGCGGTGTGACAAGACGTTATCTGATACAAGTTTACTTTGGTGCTAAAAGTTTTTTTTTAACTAGTAGAACAGATAGTTGTTTTTATTTACAACCAGCTATTAATTGCCGCAGCAGCAATTACCAGCTTGTGGTAGATGAAAATGTCAAAATTACTTCACTATGTTGTGTCGAAATCAAATACGCAATCAAAGACAGGTGTGACAATACGTTTATTTCGTTGATTTCTAGTGAAAAAACTGCATGTTAACGCATCTGATGCTAGTTGGCAGGCTTGCTCTATGTTAAACAAGACTACATAAGTCCAGGAGCTCCCGCTCCGAATTAGAATTTGATTTAAGCAATTTTGTATAGGGTTATTAATGTAGTTCTAGTCTAGGTCAAAAATCAAGACGCAAGACAACTAGGTCTAAGAAGCCCAGTCTAAGAGTAAGATAAGAACTAGACAGTCTGTCAGAGATTGCAAACCTCCATTGAAATTAATGATCCTAATCAGTATCCCAGTAATGGTCTACCTATCTGGCATGGTTTACCCGATATCAGGCCAATCGAGTTAACTAATAGCTGATTTACGGTCATTTTGAATTCGATATAAATTAGTTAAAAACTTAGGGTGCATCCTCCCCCGAAACCTCAAATTTTGTTTTATAGTAATGGACTAACATCTAACACAGTTTGCAAAATATTGGGCATGTGAAAGTAAATAATGGCCGATAGAGGGCCATTTTGAATTTGATCAAGTCAAAATTTTCCAAGATGCATCCTCAGCTGAAATCTCACATTTCATTCTATAGTAATGGTCTAGCCATCTAGCACGGTTTACCAAATATCGCCCATGTGAAAGTGAATAATGGCCGATAGGAGGCCATTTTGAATTTGATCAAGTCAAAATTTTTCAAGATGCATCCTCTCCTGAAATCTCACATTTTGTTTTATAGTAATGGTCTAGCCATCTAGTACGGTTACTAAAAACCGGCTATGTGAAAGTAAATGATGGCCGATAGGCGGCCATTTTGAATTTGATCGAGTTAATTTTTTTCAAGATGCATCCTCTCTTGTAATCTCACATTTTGTTTTATAGTAATGGTCCAGCTATCTAACACGGTTTACCAAATATCAGCAATGTGAAAGTAAATAGTGGCCGATAGGCGGCCATTTTGAATTCGATTGAGTCGAAAGTTTTTTAAAGGCATCCTCTCTCTAAACGTCACATTTTGTTTTATAGTAATGGTCTAGCTATCTAGCACGGTTTACCTGATATCAGGCCTATCGAGGTAAATAATGCTGATTGTCGGCCATTTTGAATTCGTAAGTTAAAAATTTTCAGGGTGCATCCTCCCCCGAAAACTCACACTTTGTTTTATAGTAATCAGGTAATGGTCTAGCCATGTAGCACGGTTTACCAAATATCAGCCATGTGAAAATGAATAATGGCCGAAAAGGCGGCCATTTTAAATTTGATCAAGTCAATTTTTTTCAAGATGCATCCTCATCTGAAATCTCACATTTCGTTTTACAGTAATGGTCTAGCCATCTAGCACGGTTGACCAAATAACGGCCATGTGAAAGTGAATAATGGCCGATAAGCGGCCATTTTGAATTTTATCGAGTCTAATTTTTTCAAGATGCATCCTCTCCTGAAATCACACATTTTGTTTTATAGTAATGGTCTAGCCATCTAGCACGGTTTACCAAATAACGGCCATGTGAAAGTGAATAATGGCCGATAAGCGGCCATTTTGAATTTAATCGAGTCGAATTTTTTCAAGATGCATCCTCTCCTGAAATCACACATTTTGTTTTATAGTAATGGTCTAGCCATCTAGCACGGTTTACCAAATAACGGCCATGTGAAAGTGAATAATATCCGATAAGCGGCCATTTTGAATTTTATCGAGTCGAATTTTTTTAAGATGCATCCTCTCCTGAAATCACACATTTTGTTTTATAGTAATGGTCTAGCCATCTAGCACAGTTTACCAAATAACGGCCATGTGAAAGTGAATAATGGCCGATTAGCGGCCATTTTGAACTTTGACAAAATGAATTTTTTCAAAATACATCCTCTCCTGAAGCCTTACAATTTGTTTTATAGTAATGGTGTAGATATCTTGAGCGGTTTTCATGATATTCCACAATATCAGGCCTGTTGAGGTGAATAATGGCTGATAGGCGGCCATTTTGAATTTTATCAACTTCAAATTTTTCAGGATGCATCCTCTCCTGAAACCTTACAATTTATTTGATATTAATGGTGTAGCTATCTTGAGCGGTTTTCATGATATTCCGCAATATCAGGCCTGTCGAGGTGAATAATGGCCGATAGGCGGCCATTTTTAATTTTATCGACTTGAAATTTTTCAAGATGCATCCTCTCTTGAAACCTCACAATTTGTTTTATAGTAATGGTGTAGCTATCTTGAGCAGTTTTCATGATATTCCGCAAAATCTTTCAGTCGGATTTACCGATGTTATAAATTAGGTCAAAGTGCTGGGTCAACTTCAAGGTCAAGGTCCAAAAACCTGAAAAGGCACAACTAGGGACCTTAGAGAACATGTATGTGCAATATGACTGTCATCGGCCCAGTACTTTTCGAGATCTGCTTCGGAAACGAAGTGCGCGTCAAAACGTCTAAATAGGTCATAGTTCTGAACCAGAAGTAGGTCAAAGTTCAAATACCCCAAAAGGCACAACTAGACCGCCTAGGGGTGTTGTGTGTAAAATTTGAAGACAATCGGACAAGTACTTTCAGAGATATGCTCCGGAAACGAATTGTTTACGGACGGCCCAACGGCCCAACGGCCCAACGGCCCAACGCCGTCACATCATCATTTTCTCCTCTGCAACCTTGCGTATTGAATTCAGATTAAAAATATTTTAACCCGTCCATTAGCCACCTGGAAGTAACCCACATACCAAAAATTGTTATCCTAGCTTATTTTCTCACAAAGTTATAGGCAAAAGAAGAGGCCAAAAAAAACGGAGGTAGAATCCATAGCTCCCTTCGCTCACCTACGGTGACGGCGGGAGCTAAAAAACTATACACAACAATAATTAGTTAATTTAACATGGAGCAAGTCAGGCAACTCACATAACAGGCAGTTGAATGTATAGTATTTTGTCTAAAAATCGAGTGTTAAATAAACGAATAGTCGCACCTCTCTTTCAAATGCCAAATAACTTTTAATTAAATGTGTTGAGTTACTGTAGATTTGGTAATATTCGTATTTCGCGAATTTCTAATTTTGGGATTTTTTACGAGTTTAGAATTCGCGAATTTTAATTTTTCTTTAGTGGCGCTATTAAAATAATAATACGTGAATCGTACATTTGGCTGGGAATGAGAAAGTCCATTGCATATCAATTGACATTCCGTGGCATATATGCTGCTCACGCTCCGAACATATAGCACACGATCGTATGCCAGAACGGGGTTACCCACATCAGTAGTAGTCCAGTTGCCGTCCACATAACCTGGAAATTGTGAGAAGTGTAAGGTTTTTTGATTGATTAATGTTCCCAATGGGTCAATGAACAAATTCAGCTTTGTTGCCCAGACGGCAACTTTGGGCAACTTTTTTAATTAGCATAATTAACATAATTAGCATAATTAGCAATAGGGACTAATGCCACATGTTAATTTTAAACCAATGGACGTACACAAATCTCCAATACCACATTTCCATATAATTCAGACCTAAGGAATTTATTTCTGAGGTTAATGGTAATAAAGAGATCCAGGTTAAAGGTCATGATTATGGTGCAAACCAAACTAAACTGACCAATAATATGAAATGGACAGTGCCCAGGAAGCCCACGACCTTATCAGTGTAAAAGAGTAACGTTAGACATAAATAAATTGCAATTTAATCTGAGGTTAGACTCAAGAGAATTGAGTGTTTGCCTAAATATATACATATCTATAGGAGTTTTTCTTTTAGGGGGTACCCGGGTAGGCATAGTAGTCACGTTATATATTGTTATAGATTATAAAATGTAATTATTGTGTTAGCAAACACGAGAATGACATTTATATTTTTCTTGCAGCTCATTATTTAGAGGCTATGTAGGCATAGGCTGACAATTGTTGCACTTCACACATTAAAACAGTTGGGTTCTTTTGTTTCAATATTGCAATAATTGTGTGCAGTCTGGATGCTCAAACCCTTGGACCTATACAACTGTACCCGAAAACACACCCTTGAATACCCCAACACACACCATGTTATAGTCTAATTTTGTCTACAGTAAGCCTGGACCTTAATGCATGGTAGGCCAAAGTGGGTTCTTCTGTGAGTATCAATTCTGGGGTGATTAGCCATATGCCTGCCGCTGAGTCATTCACAGCTACACTCGGGCTACAGTAGGCCTACATACGTGAATAAACAGCGCATTATACTTGCTGGCAAAACACAGGGGTTCGTGTCGTGGTCCACACAAATTAAAGGCTGATGGAGGTTCACATAATTATCTATACATGACAACGGCCCTGTTTCAATAAAAGTAATGAAATAATCATTTTGCCAAAAATAGTTCTCCATGCAATTAACACAGTCTACCTGTGTGTCATTGGCAAGGTGTGAAGAACACAGATATAACAAACCATTGAGACATACTCTAACATCCTAAAACTGCATGTACGATAAGTTTATTATGTACAAAAAATCTAACAGTTCATTGTTTTCTACCCCCCCCCCCCCCCCGATGTCGTCCTCTTCCTCTTCCTCCTCAACACGAATTTTCTTTGATTTTTTCCTAGTCAGTGAATTGCAACAATCATCTAAAACTGAGATGAATGAAATGACGCTGCTCTCCAGACACAGGATTCTAAACAATAGCCCTGGCGGTCTGAGGCCGAGCACGATACCACTCGTTTGTTGAGGCTCTCTACAATATCTAAGACTGATGACACCAAGAAGCTTAGGAAGTAAATTTCATCACTTGCGAGCCTCCTGCAATCTGCCAGCCAATATTTGAGTTGCTTCTGATCTGTGACACTTATGGAGCGACAGTCTTCCACAACAGCATTTGTAGATGAGCGCGACTGGGTCCTTGCCCTTTCCACACGGGAAAGAAAATGTGTCGCACTGTGACAGACCTTGGTATTTCACTCTCAGCGCAATTACAGCATGGTGGTAATATCAAGCACTGATCTTTCCCACTTCTCCATAAGCACATGTGCCTCACCTTTTTCAGAAAATTTCATCGTGTAGCTTACCAAGGTTATTCCACCTCATTGCGATGTACAAGACAGTTTTCTCTGCCCACCATGTTGATGTTGTGTACATGACTGAAACTGCAGAGAAATTGATTCAGCTGGCACTTGTTGGCTGGGTTTTATGGCATCGCGAGGTGGAAGTGGAGAAGTAAGTGTCAGTTGATATATTGCAGCACGCTCACCAGCTCTTCTCTGACGCTCATGATCTTTGGCACTTAATCCTTCATAGGCCTATTGAGCAAATATGATAAAGATAGTTGCACCTTGGTATTTTTCACCACTTCTGAGGCATGCCTTGCAACTCTCCGCAATGTCAGCCACTGATGTTCGCCATACGATGTGATCAACAAGCAACACATTTGGGACACTTTCGCTATCACTTCCCACGTTTCATCAGTACAGACTTGTCTCCCTTTAGCAGATAGCCAAATTCATCGACCAGAGAATGTGGTGCAGAGGAGAGTTTGTACTGAAACACTGAGAGGAGTTGAATGTTTGGCTGGTGCCAAATGATGAGAAAACGTGCAAACAAAGCCTCATACACGATTGAAAAAGTAACTTGTTTTGCGTGCCTGTATCAACTATACATACAGTTACATCACGTGATATCTGACGACCTTGACATATTTTGCTTAAACCTATACATTCGCGTAAAAATTCTGGATTCAATATTACACCTGACTAGATAAACACTCTCATCACCTGTAATTTATACAATATGATTCAAGAAGGTGTGTTAAACACCTTCCATAATAAATCGACGTCACGTCGATTTTAATAATCGTTTACATGACCTACTATCGTCCACCTTTTACCAATCTTATTTATGGATTTACAGGCCTATCAGCAGGACAGATTTATTTATTCTAAGTGGTGTTGATCTAGAATATACTAAAAAAATACTTTTAAAATTTGATGGTGAATGATACTGTATTAGAGTCAGCTAGAGTATCAGATAAAACTAATTTTTGAATATCATGTATTCAAATTATTATTCATGTTTATCTATTTTTCAGGTGTAAAACTTTGTAAATTTAATGTTCTTCACAATCCATCTGACTCCCACGATTATGATAGGTCTCACTATAACTTAAGGTGTATTATTGAATACAATCATTTTAAACGATAATATACCTTTAATCATGACCTGCAACTAAAATAATAAGTTAATCTTGAAGCCCTGAAACACTGGACCGACTGAACCACAATACAGCAGACTCGCATTTGTTGTTTAAATATCAATTTGATAAAATCATATAGCATTGACCTTGACCATTAGTCGTCACCTATTGTCATAAAAATATGTAAAAATTGCCTGTATCTCAACTTGATCGCGATATTCAGCAGATACACCAGTGGTGCAGACTGACACTCAGACTCAAACGGTTCTTTAGAGCGGTGCTTTATATATCGCTAGAAAATAAGGCAAGCGTGACCTTTGACCTGTACGATCTGCAAAAAAAGGTCAAGGTCGCCCATGTTAGAATTTCAACGTGATATTTGCCAGCTACAAATGCAGCTGATACACTGTAGCTGGAACAGTTATTGATATATCGATTAGCCAAGGCTAGTGATGAATGGACGGCACGACGGACGGATGGCTGGATGGACGGAGGAAAACTTTTAATTGCGAGGCAGAGGATAAATATAAGATCAGAAGTGACCTAAACACAAGTTTGATACTGGCCATTCTTCTGCAGCCACTGGTTCGAAAGTAACATTTTACCTTGGATCATAATGCAGATGGAGCCGATTATGCTAATTATTTTAATTATGCTAATAAAAAAAGTTGCCCAAAGTTGCCACTTGGGCAACAAACCTAAATTTGTTCAGTGACATCATAATAATATGAATCAGTCGAAACATCTTACACTTCTCATAATTTCTAGGTCCCCATTGAACATATAATAGCAGCAACTGGACTATAGGCCTATGTGGGTATGGATCTTATCGGCCATTTACAAGGTCATGCCTAAGTTTTTAGATCAATTGACCACTTTATGGGATGGGCAGATGCGTTCCCTATTGGAAATAAACGCAGCACCATCACCAATATTTCCAATATGTTAGATATTTTAGGGAGTACTCCCCCTGATACAGTCCCCTTGAGGTACTGATATCAGACAACGGGACGGAATTGTTCAACTCAGCAGTCTCCGACTATAAGACTTGGGATGTGGGGAGCCTACTTGACGTATTGTCGCTGAGTTAGATGCTGATGTGATGGGCCCTAGCCTAGATGGTGGGTCACACCCGAATACCCATCACGTTATGTCTGGATATTTGAGTGATGTGGTGCACTATCAGTGTGCGCTGGCTAAGACGTTGGACCACGCCATATCCCCGTCAAATGATGTCTGCATATTTCCGTGGTATGGTGCATTACCAGTCGCGTGATGCGACACTAGCCCAATTACCTTGCCATGCAAGATCTCATTGACTGATATACATCCCATACATATGGTGACTAATTACATTTGAGCTCATATGAGCGGCCCGACCCTAACCCTGTATTCTGATCACCCCCGTATATTATATTATAAGTCAACTAAAGCACTCAATTAATTTAACTTCAGATATTCAACGGCTTATTGATCACATAACTCCCCTCTATGTGTATCATGTTCAGCTCCCAGATTGGAACGACTAAATAAGGTTGAGAATTCTCCAGACCTTACTAAAACAAGCATTCACTTAAAATGTAGTGGTAGTGGTAAATATTTACTTTATCTCACTTTTCGGCCCTAATGATCATTTAAGTGACGTTGTAATACAAAAAAACAGTGCAGTCCATTGATGAGACAAATGATGTACAGTTGATGACGTGAGGGTGGGGGGTGATAAGGCATGTTGGGTTATTGAGAGCGTCTTCCTTAGCTCGCCCGATAAGGGGCTCTGGGCATGTCAAGAGACTCGGGGGAACCAGGGTACGCCGCTAGCAATCTGGCTGAAGATTATGATCAGACACATTAGAGGAGCGGCAAATCGCCAAAAGAGAGGGGCTTTTTCAAACAAAAATAAACATTGTCTAGCCTCGATTTTCTGTTAGTGTATAATCTTAGGTTTCACGAACTGCAATCCGTTTTGTGTGCAGCCTTGTGCATAATCTTCAAAATTGAGCATTTGCAAGGGTATGCAATATATAGATAAATGTTGAAAATCACTTAAATTCATGCCAGGGCCTAATATTGGTCAAATGTTACCCATTCACCTACCAAATTGTCTAGAATGACGGCCTAAGTCACGTTATAGGCATTAAAAAGGAACCAAAATGATGCCGTTTATGTACCCCGTGTACGTACGTACGTTTATGTACAGAATATCTTAATTTTGCTCTTGAAATATGTTTCTGTGGAGCAACTAACAACAATTTTGAAGTAAAATTTGGCATGATGGTTCTTAAGAGTATGCTTCAGCTTTCCATATGACAGATAGCCCATGGAAAATCCAAGATGGCGACTGTTTTTCAAGATGGCCGCCAAATGAATTTCTAATAACCAATTTTATAATAAACAGGGAGCTAATTCATGTACTTCATTCATTTTAGTGACAAAACATTAGTTGTCATACATGTCGAGTTTATTTTAATATTCTTAGAATCCAAGATGGCGACCATTTTTAAGATGGCCGCCAAATGTACTACTTCATAAACTGAATTATGTGACTTGTGTGATTTTTGTGTTAAACTATATCTGTTTTGTACGCCGCGTAAGTTTTTCCTAATTTTGAAAACCAAGAAAGTACCATTTTCTCTCACAAATATGGATCTTCTTAGCCGGTTTGAATGATATTGGTGTCAAATTGTATATTCCTCTGTCACCTCAAATTCCCTTTTCTAGTGCCAGATAACCTCGACATAACATTTTTTTCTCACAAATAATATCTATTTCAGTGGTACTGATATCAAATTATACTTTTGTATACAGTATGCATCAAATTATGCTTGTATATATTCTGAATTTGTTTGTTCTAGTTTGAATACACTCCAGTAGGCATTTGATCATACAATTAAGCCTTCAAAATCTTATCCCAGCCTGGAGAGGCTATAAGTGGCTCAGTATGTGAAAGGTGGCGTTATTCCAAGATCATTTAAACGTCGTGTTTATGTGTCAAAGCAGAGAAGGTATGGGGGACCTACAGCCCTTCTTGAAACATTTGTCAATGGTAGCAATTCCGATCCGCTTCGAAATTAAGTAGCTTCACCATGAAGTAAATGATGTTCCTTGACCAGCAGCTATTACTAGAAATTTCACCTGCCGTGACGGCTTTTGATGAGAAGGTTTAAAGAATGCAAGCAGTATCGGAAGAGAAACCTTTTCCGATAGAGTAAGCTGACCTACCGGTAAATGCTCAAAAAGAAAGAAGTGGTGTTTGTTGCCCTAATAACCAGCAGCTATAGGCCAAAAACGTCTGGCCCACTTTTCAGTGTTCTTTTGTCTACAAGCATGACAATGTTACCAGATGTTCAAAGTGCTGAGAAGTGCTGAAAGATTACTACCAGCTCTTCTCTTCTCCTTTTAGATAAGACATTGTGAATTGCGGGACTCCTTCGAGCACAATAATCAAAAAGCTCCTGACTGGCCGAGTGCAGCAGCAAGGTGACTCAACTGACTGTAATTCTTCGAATGCAGAAGTGACTGCACAATATACAGGGAGATGTCATCATATTGATTGGTCAGCGTTGATAATTTCCATACCTCAGCAGTATTCCAACTAATTTCATAACTATAGCAGAAAAGACATTCTGTTGAAGCCTGAGTCTATAGAAAGTCGAATCCAAACTTCTGAAAGCTCAACCTAGATCTAAAAGAAGACAAGGTATCAGTGTCAGAAAGTAAGAACACTTGAAAGACTGCAATATGACAACAACAATAATGCTTAAGGTGTCAGAATAAACACAGTCGTCGTGACAATGAGCACCATCAGCAACACAATGGGCAAACTGGATGTAGTGGCATGAATCAGATGTAGGCATGTATGCCTTAGAAAGTAGCCAATCAGGTAGAGGTGCTTTAGTGGTGATTCCAAATGTCAGTCATGTCCCAGAAACCAGCAGTTCTACTTCGGGTAACTTGGATGGTAAAAAGTGATAGTATATCTCGTTCCCACATGGGGCAGCTCATTGGGAAGTTGCATTACTAGGCTGGAAGAAGCTACAGCCTCCATGACCTGATGACTCTATAATATTTGGGCGGATTCCCACATCGGCTGAATGTAGGCTACTTACTCTCATGAGCTTCCGTACAATTGAATGCTTGCGCTTGAGAGTGACGAAGCCACCAGTTGGCAACCATTCGTCCGGCCAGACCCCTGGTTGAGACTATCCGACCCTTGGATAGTGGAGCTGTTCGAAAGGCCATAGTTTCTTAGCATTAAATTGATCTGAGAAACATTTCAATAATCCACCATACTCCATCATCCCATCCTTATGTCATCATTTGTATACCATTCATTTTTCGTCTGCGGATTGCACTGTTTTAACGTCTTACAAAATAACTTAAAAGACCAATACGGCTGAAAAATGACATAAACCATTCTTTTTTACTACATGTTCTACTACTACTACAAGCCTACTCCAAGGCGGTACCTGCAGATGGAAATACTTTCACACAGTTTTCTCTTTTACCTACTGTTTTGTGTAGCTGTGTATGTGTGCACAGTGGCGAGAACACTTGGATAAATCCACTGTGTGTTATATGTATAGATATTAATATGACTGTAGCGGGACATTATATTTATTATGTTATATTATTATGAGTCAATTTTCAGCAGCAAGATCGTAACCTAAGCAGCTTTCTAAAAAATATTAGTGTGTTAAGTCTATTATTTATTTATTAGTACGGTTGTCTCACTTATTTAGGTAGCTATATATCGAAAACGAAGAGACATTCAATCATCATTAGCGAGATCGTATTCTAACATAGGGGCTCACATTATACGTGGTATGATGTATTAGTGAAATGGGAATGTCTAATTTTTATGTCAATCTGTATATCATAAAGATTTCTTTCCTTTATTTCTCTATGTGAGTGTTTTGTGTATTCTGTTTTGTGTATTAATAAAAGTATTCTTAATTGGATTATTTTGTTCATTAATGTATCTAATTAGTCATGTAGCATTTTTTTGGATGGAGGTTTTATAAACTTATAAAGGCAATTCAGGGTGCAAACTCGGAAGTAAAATATATAGAATATGTCGCAATTGGCTAGAAAATAGCATTAATAGAATGGAAGGGTGAATACAGTGTAACTACTGATGCATAACGAAGGATCATAACCAACAACATTATGTGAGATGACACATTATAAAACTGAGGTAGTTCCAGTCATATAAGTGTAAGGTAGATGGACTATAATTGACAATTGTGGGTGTTTAAAAAGTCTATCTTTTGGCGCGGGTTTAATGTAGCTTAGTTGGGAAAAATACCGCTTTTGGGGGGTATTTAAAACCATAATTTGTACGGGCATGAATCAGTAATAATATGGGAGTTTCATACTATAGTTTATACTTGGAGATGGTTCGATGACGATGTTCGAATGGCTGCAACGATTTACGAGCCAGTGATGGGACCCTAAACTTTTGTAAAAATAGCGGCCATATTGGACTTTTGACAACATCACCTTGTGTATCATAAAAGCTGACCATACTGGAAATTACTCAGCATACAGAAAAACATATATATATGTTTAAATTTTATTGGGCGGTACACTGCAAATGTACAACTCAGTGAGCATCTCAAATATTATGATTATTGGAACAAATTTGAATTCAGGGGGAGAGGGGGGGGGGGCTATTTCAATAGCGCAATATCATTCACAGATATATAGAAATAATCTTATTGTGAAGCCAATAGACAGGGCTACAATAATAATGCATAGTTTAGCCATAGATCATGAAAATCAGTCACAACAATCTGAAAACTAAAACAAAATAGATGGATGAAAAAATAGACCATTTCCCCCATTATCTGATAATTGTGGTAATGAGTATTGCTAATGTAGGCTAATTCTCATGGTTCCAGAACTACTCAGGTTGTTATTCCAGATATTTTGAAACTTCAATCGCTGAATTCGGACCAGTAATTTTTTTTTGTGATATTTATTTATCCTCTAATATAAACTCGCAATTTTGAATGTGATGCACACGGATGCACACAAAACGGTTTGCAGTTCCTGACACCTAAGGACCTGTACTGATAGAAAATATGTTTTTATTTTTTGTTTGAAAAAACACTAAGATGTCAAATGTCTCAGTACGTATAGAAGTTTAATTAGCCTATATTGATTGGAACACTTGAAAATATTGAAATCTATGAGTGTCTACAATTTTATGATAAGTGAGCTGAATTGGGATGTAGAGGGGGTAACGTCACTATTTCACATCTTGAGAACTCAATATATTTCACAGATATACAAATGAGATATTATGGCAAAGCTAATGCATAGGGCTACAATGATACTGCATATTTAACAGCACAATCAGACACTTCAATGTTAAAATAAACATTCTCAAACCTAAAACAAACAAAAAATTGAAAATAATTTCTAATTTATCTACTGTAGTGGTTAAAGAGCATTTTGGTACTTTTCTCAATTTTTTCGATTTTGTGCAAAATCATACACCCCCCATGTATAAAATCGCGTTTTAGAATGCTATGCACAACGCTGCAAACCCAACGTATTGCAGTTCCTGGCACCTAAGAACCTGTACTAATGGAAAATCAAAGTTAAACAATGTTTATTTTTGTTTGAAAAAACACCAAGAAATAGAGCTCTTCTGGAGATTTGCCGCTCCTCTACATGGAGGCTGTCTGACCATAATCTTTTTATGGCCAGACACGTGGAGGCTGCAGCTTCCCTTTGATGATTGCTAGTGCTTCCTCACCATGCAGTACAGCATGCAACATACGGAACAGATCCCAATGACCCTCCCTAGATGGGGGCAAAAAGTACTGCTGCTAGCAATTATCCCAGTGCGCCTAACTTAAAATAATTCCAAATCTATTTAAATAATTCGACCCGCATATAACATCTTGAAGAGAGCCGGCCTTGATGGCTCATTTGGTCCGGTTGTGGCTCGAAGGTAGACCTACTGGGTTCAAATTCCGGCCGGGTCAGATGTTTGTCATCGAGGTTGTGCCTATACAGTGCTCCAAACTGTTCAAAGGCCTGGGGCGTGCCGTGCTGTTTATGGTATTGTGCACAATAAAGAACCCTTGAAGTCATTCGATAAGAGTCGCACATTGCCATGATTATGCCGAAAGCGACGTAAAGCAATATTCACTCACTCAATCTCGTTGATTGCCAAAAAATGCCTTAAAACCCCACTCATTCATGTTTACTTACTCTGATTCTGTCTCCATTCAAGTAGATTTGCGTCAGAGATCCTACTAAAGACACCACAGAAAGTTTTTCAAATACAGTTAATGGATCCACATTTGCCGTTAAAAACAATAAATCAGTCGATAAATCTGCATCAGCGGTAAGGATGGTCATTGCGTCTCCAATCTGGACCCATCCTTGATACATCTCTCCAGCTCTACCTTCATTTCTTGAGCATTGTGCTGCTACACAGGGAGCCGAACAATATATCTACAACACATTTGTGAACATATATTTCATAACAGACGATCACAATAGTTGAAGTAAATAAACTATTTAATTTATCTTCTACACATACTGTATCTCTGTATACATTAATTCTTCATGCAAGAATCCACATGTCATAGTTTTCACGCATTGTCAACAAATCTATAAAAAATATTACCTGCAGCTCTTCTCGCTTCGTCCTTCACTTTTGACTCAATAATTATTCTAGTTGTTATGTTTGTCCATGAGTCTAGCCATTTAGTTGGCATTCAGTTAAACCATACATGTGATTGATGCTTTTACACATAAACGACTTGCTTCCTGATATACATACTTTTGTGGTTAAACGAACGTAGAAGTGAGTTGCTGCTTTTCAGATTAGACATTACATATTTAATTATTCGTAAGTGCAATTGTACGTCTATTGGTTGGTCTTCAGAAATGAGATGTAGCAATTTGTAGTTAGTGTAAACACTTACTCCAAAAAATAATAAAAAACTTATCAATTTAATTTTTATCAAGTTTATTTTTAATCGAATGAGGTGCTAACTTAAATTGCGACATCACTGTATTGGCTCTTCTAATAAAATGATCTGTTGTTGTTTTGATACGTATTGCATTGCTACACTCTCCACAATATTACCTTAGTGGACATCTTTAGAAATTCCTTGCATTTTTTATCGGATTAAATACCCCCGCCCCAGAAATGGGTTGAAAATTTGGAGGTTATTTTGAGGTATGCATTCATTGGTTGATTACCAGACCCTGGCCCGAAGCTGATTGGTTTGCGTGTTCGCTTTCTGGTATGATTATGTTATATTACTTTAAAATGACCAGTCATTATCGATGACTTTTAGATATCCTACAAATAACCACTATATTTAGTGACGTCTAAATAATTTCTAAATAACCATGTTTGCCGACTTCCCAATCACTGCTAAATAAACAGTTTTTGACTGCCGAATTACTTCCAGGTGACCGTTTTAATTTTTCAGATTCCTATAATTACCTCCAACAAACCACATAATTACTGACTTCAAAATAACCTTTAATTAACAACTATTATCCTTTCTGCCGAATTACTTCTGAATTACCTCCAGATCATCATTATATTTTGCTGTTTCCTAATCACCTAGAAATAACCACATAATTACCCACTGTACAATACAGTAGCGCATAACATAAAACAAATATAAAACAGTCCTGTGGACTTTATTTCTAATAAAGTTAGAGAATATTAAAACACTGTTATGATATGAAAGACCTTAAATGAACATTTAGTTCTCCTTATAGGCATGGCAATGCTGTTCAGCTAGGTTTTAGTGTCGTTATTATGCATATTTTAGAATAGCCTAAACAGTTGATTTAGCGCTAAGGTATACTTATACTGGAAGTCACATTAACTTGTAGTACATACATTTTTTCGCAGATTTCTTAATCAATTCTCAACCGATTATGATGAAATTTTGCAAGGATTATTTTCGAATCTCCCGTCAAAGACCGTGAAAATTTCAAAAACAAATATTGTCTAAACCACTTACGACGTTTTCCTGTAAATGCATTAAATTTGTTAAAATTGGAAGTTCGTTTCAAGCCCTAAAGTGCATTACATGCCAGATGTACAATAACACGAAATTTCTGGTGGAAGACTAGAAAATAATTATTGTAAAATTTCATAAAAATCGGTCGAGAATCGACTGAGAAATCTGGGGAAACATGTGCTAATGTTATAGTCCAGTCCAGGGATATTAGTCTAAAAAACATAGAGACCTGGAACAAATTCGTAACAAACTGAAAATGTCAGCATATATTGTTGAGACAACATAGAAAAACATATCAAAAATCCCCTAAAAAATCCCTGGTATTATGCCCAAAATTGGGGTAATAAGGGGTAAATAATAAAGGGTAATAACGATAACTTTAAAACTATTCAAGCCAGATTCATCAAATGTGTCTAAACTATCTAAACATATGTTTTAGCACACAAGGAGTCCATTACAATCATTTGTATTAATTTTCAGCCACCCTTTCATTACCAAAAGGGGTAAATTGGGGTCAAATGTAGGTAATAACCATAGCTTATAAGCTATTTGTCCTACAGTTACAAAATTTGTGTCTAAACGTACGTTTTAATACCTGAGGAGTTCATTAAAATTACTTATAATAATTTTAATAACCCGTTTATTCTCAAACGTGGTGAATAATGGAAAATTAGAAGAACAAGACTACATAAGTCCAGGAGCTCCCGCTCCGAATTAGAATTTGATTTAAGCAATTTTGTGTAGGGTTATTAATGTAGTCCTAGGCTAGGTCAAAAATCAAGACGCAAGACAACTAGGTCTAAGAAGCCCAGTCTAAGAGTAAGATAAGAACTAGCCAGTCTGCCAGAGATTGCAAACCTCCATTGAAATTAATGATCCTAATCAGTATCCCAGTAATGGTCTACCTATTTGGCACGGTTTACCCGATATCAGGCCAATCAAGGTAACTAATAGCTGATTTACGGTCATTTTGAATTCGATATAAACTAGTTAAAAACTTAGGGTGCATCCTCCCCCGAAACCTCAAATTTTGTTTTATGGTAATGGATTAACATCTAAAACAGTTGGGCATGTGAAAGTAAATAATGGCCGATAGGGGGCCATTTTTAAGTTGATCGAGTCAGAATTTTTCAAGATGCATCCTCAGCTGAAATCTCACATTTCATTTTATAGTAATCGTCTAGCTATCTAGCACGGTTTACCAAATATCGGCCATGTGAAAGTGAATAATGGCCTAAAGGCGGCCATTTTGAATTTGATCAAGTTGAAATTTTCCAAGATACATCCTCAGTTGAAATCTCACATTTTATTCTATAGTAATGGTCTAGCCATCTAGCACGGTTTACCAAATATCGCCCATGTGAAAGTGAATAATGGCCGATAGGAGGCCATTTTGAATTTGATCAAGTCAAAATTTTTCAAGATCCATCCTCTCCTGAAATCTCACATTTTATAGTAATGGTCTAGCCATCTAGTACGGTTACCAAATAACGGCTATGTGAAAGTGAATAATGGCCGATAGGCGGCCATTTTGAATTTGGTCGAGTCGATTTTTTTCAAGATGCATCCTCTCTTGTAATCTCACATTTTGTTTTATAGTAATGGACCAGCTATCTAACTCGGGTTACCAAATATCAGCAATGTGAAAGTAAATAGTGGCCGATAGGCGGCCATTTTGAATTCGATTGAATCGAAAGTTTTTAAAAGGCATCCTCTCCCGAAACGTCACATTTTGTTTTATAGTAATGGTCTAGCTATCTAGCTCAGTTTACCTGATATCAGGGCTATCGAGGTAAATAATGCTGATTGTCGGCCATTTTGAATTTGTAAGTTAAAAATTTTCAGGGTGCATCCTCCCCCGAAAACTCACACTTTGTTTTATAGTAATCAGACGGTCTAGCCATCTAGCACGGTTTACTAAATATCAGCCATGTGAAAATGAATAATGACCGAAAAGGCGGCCATTTTGAATTTGATCAAGTCAAATTTTTTCAAGATGCATCCTCATCTGAAATCTCACATTTCGTTTTATAGTAATGGTCTAGCCATCTAGCACGGATGACCAAATATCGGTCATGTGAAAGTGAATAATGGCCGATATGCGGCCATTTTGAATTTTCTCGATACGATTTTTTCAAGATGCATCCTCTCCTGAAATCACACATTTTATTTTATAGTAATAGTCTAGCCATCTAGCACGGTTTACCAAATAACGGCCATGTGAAAGTGAATAATGTCCGATTGCCGGCCATTTTGAACTTGGACGAGTTGATTTTTTTCAAAATGAATCCTCTCCTGAAACCTTACAATTTGTTTTATAGTAATGGTGTAGATATCTTGAGCGGTTTTCATGATATTCCACAATATCAGGCCTGTCGAGGTGAATAATGGCCGATAGGCGGCCATTTTGAATTTTATCAACTCGAATTTTTTCAAGATGCATCCTCTCCTGAAATCTTACAATTTATTCGATATTAATGGTGTAGCTATCTTGAGCGGTTTTCATGATATTCCGCAATATCAGGCCTGTCGAGGTGAATAAAGGCCGATAGGCGGCCATTTTTAATTTTATCGACTTGAAATTTTTCAAGATGCATCCTCTTCTGAAACCTCACAATTTGTTTTTATAGTAATGGTGTAGCTATCTTGAGCGGTTTTCATGATATTCCGCAAAATCTTTCAGTCGGATTTACCGATGTTATAAATTAGGTCAAAGTGCTGGGTCAACTTCAAGGTCAAGGTCCAAAAACCTGAAAAGGCACAACTAGGGACCTTAGAGAACATGTATGTGCAATATGACTGTCATCGGCCCAGTACTTTTCGAGATCTGCTCCGGAAACGGAATGCGCGTCAAAACGTCTAAAAAGGGCATAGTTCTGAACCAGAAGTAGGTCAAAGTTCAAATACCCCCAAAAGGCACAACTAGACCCCCTAGGGGTGATGTGTGTAAAATTTGAAGACAATCGGACAAGTACTTTCAGAGATATGCTCGGGAAACGAATTGTTTACGGACGGCCCAACGCCGTAACATCATCATTTTCTCCTCTGCGACCTTGCGTATTGAATTCAGATTTAAAATATTTTAACCTGTCCATTATCCACCTGGAAGTAACACACATACCAAAAATTGTTATCCTAGCTTATTTTCTTACAAAGTTATAGGCAAAAGAAGAGGCAAAAAAAAACGGAGGCGGAATCCATAGCTCCCTCCGTCTCACCTACGGTGACGGCGGGAGCTAAAAATGCCATTTGAAGGACTTTTGAAGGAAATATATCGGATTGAAATCGGATTGACTGTGTAAAAAAATACTGTGCAAGCACACAAATTTCCCTCGGCTGAGGCAGTTGAAATCGGATTGACTGTGTAAAAAAATACTGTGCAAGCACACAAATTTCCCTCGGCTGAGGCAGTGACTCTATATATCTCAGGTTTCAAGGCAATTAATTGAAAATAAGAACGATTTATTAAAATTGATAAAACCAAAATGGCCGCCGCAGCCTTGTTTTCAGTCTCGCATGAAAACAGACAATACTAATGACTCGCAGACCCCGGAAACCTATATATATACCAGGTTTCGAGGGAATTCTATAAAAAAATTGAAAAAAAAATAGTCGCCAGGTGGCGGCCATTTTGATTATCGGTGGAAAGCTGAGATACTCATCAGGTCATCGCCATACTTATGGGTAACTTCACATAAAAAATTGGAGAGATACAATAATTAATTTTCAAGTTATCGCGTTAACAAGGAATTATTTAATTTAAAAATCAAGATGGCCGCCACAGCCTCGTTTTCAGTCGCAAACGAAAACGAACAATGCCAATAGACTCACAGACCCCGAAAACCTATATATACCAGGTTAAAAGGGAATTTCGAAAAAAAATAAAGGCGGAAAAAAACAATTTAGTCGCTAGGTGGCGGCCATTTTGATTATCGGTGGAAAGCTGAAAATCTAATCAGGTGATCTCCATACCCATGTTATCGCGTTAACAATATTTTTTTTAAATCTTTGACCTTGACCTTTGATCTATGACCTTAACCTTGGGTAAAAAGTGCCGGGAGGGGTTGAATGTTTTTATGAATTCAATCTGTTGCACCATGTTGTTTTAGTAGCCAAAAGAGTGCGTGCGGCGGCGGAGACGGCGGCGGCGCACGAAGGGGACGACAATACACCTTCGGGCGGGAGGGGTAAAAACCTGACAGATATGGACTTGTCAAAGTCTAATAATTCAAACATATAATAGAGGTTGCATTCGTGTAGGAACTGAATAATAATAGCTGGGTGTCCCTAAATAGTTCAAATAGGGAATTAAATGAAAAATAATTCCTTCTGATGTGCGCATATTCTGAACACCTGAGAAGGACATGTCTTACAGTCAGACGAGTATTGCAGCACATATGTCGAAACTCTCCTCTCAATAAATATCCGCTTGTAAAATAGGTGAGGCCAATTCTGGCCCTGCATAAGACAACGTCATCTCTTCTGCGTTCCATTGGTGTAAAAGATCGCTTAATAGTTGGTTGTACCTCGAACAGCTTGCTGGTGACATTGATGTTCCATTCACCTTGCAAGATGTCATCACGGTAGACAGAGATGTTGTACTTGAATCAGTATATGGTATACAGTAAAACTATTTTTGTCTTATCCAGGGCAGCCTTGGCCAAAACATCTGCCCGCTCATTGCCCTGTATTCCAATATGGCTGGGCACCCAGCCTAGACATGCAGTAACGGCACATATGTAAAATATTGGAAACAATTTTGTGAAACGCAGTGACGTCACTCGGTCAAAACAAGGGTATATAACACCCCCTCCCCCATACTTCATTCTGTGAAATGCAGTGACGTCACACGGTGAAAACTAGGTTAAATAATACTTCTCCCCCATACTTCATTGTACTAGCCAGCTCGGTGAAAACAAAGGAGGTCAACATAATTGGGTTTGTTGAGCTTTTAACTCTTAAGAGCCTGCAATGAAGATAGCGAGTCTGTGATGACCATGAATTCCTCGTGACTACTTTCCCAGATGTACTAAATTGCAGCTTCAATAGCTAATAGTTCTGCTGTGCAGATTGAAGCCGCATCGTTGATACAACAGCTAAATTAATTATCATCACAGTCCTATTGTCTTCATCGTATATACGACAGCTAAATTCATGATCATCACAGACAAAGGACATAGCTGACCTCTTGTCTTCATTTGATCCGTCAGTATACACCTTCCGGTGCCTCGGAAACTTACAAAATAACTCCAGCAACATGCTCTGGAAGACAAGGGGACAGGTGTCTCCTTTCCTGAAATATGAGAGGTTAAAAAGTATATCAGGCTGTTGAAGAAGCCAGGGTGGACATTCTGGTGGACGCACAACGCTAATTGCGTCAAGATCCACCTCCATGTCCCCCAGATGGGGTTGAAGTCTCATAGCCAAAGTAGGTATAGTCCCTGACGGCAAGATCCCTCGTGGGCTGACTTGTGGAGGTTATCCGATTTTAATTGTCTTTTCTGCTTACTGTGTCCATCACAAACCAGTATGATTGGGAACTGACAGCGTGTTAAGAATTGTTGGTCGACATGGTTTAGTTTTAATTCTTTCAGATTCACGTCTATTGTGTTTAATCACCATTGGGTAAATTATGATCTCAAGGAATTATAGACGAAACCAGCATATTTCTGTGGTTCAGCTCTATACAGATAACAAAGCAAACACATGACCTCCACCCAAATTTGGGTTAACGCTGGGCCAGCGTCGAAAACGATAGCCCGGCATTAAACCAGCATTCGATTGACGTCTCGTGTTTGCTGTGAAGGTACGACGTACCCAGTAAACAAAAGTTGTGCCGGCGTCATAGGCAATGATTCAACATTGCACTGACATTGGTTTGATCTATCATTTTTTTGCAGAATATGTAGGTGCATTCATAGCCAACAGACACGAAACGCTGGGCCTAGTTAGATTGGCCATAGCTCATCAGATTAAGCATGTTAAGTCCAGAGTAGCAATGTCGAAAGGCACGGGCAGCCCTATTCAGGGTCAGCTATCCCAAACAAACAAACAAACAAACAAACACAAAACATCGCTAAATATATCCAACTTCAGGTTTTTAAAAAAAATATGTTTTCGAGAGGAAGATAGCGGTTTTTTGGTGCCAAAATGACCATTAACATTCCGTCTTTCACCTCAGAGCATTCCGAAAATACTCGAATGTATAGGACAATCACCAAGTGCGATTTTAGGCAGGTGTTCAAAAGGAATTTGTGCAACCTAGTCCGTAATAACAGACTCTGTAATCATTGCCATTCGTGAAGTTGTGCCCCAAGAATATGGTGCGCATCCGATCGATTGCGCAATGGATTACTGCGTCATTGTTTGATCAATTACTTTTATATCATTCCGTAATGACAGATTTACATCTCATTAGAATAATTCCTTAACGTGGAAACTTAAATTCCTGTCTTTATAGGTGAATTTATCATCTAAATAGGGCTACCCTCACATTTTTCATGAATTTTTTGGTCTCAGCGTACACTGACCACCAGCATAGAAAAACACAGCTTTTGCTATGCTGTCAATCTCTGACGTTGAACCATGCTATTCACGTCAAGCTCGGACTAGTGCAACCGTGTCCCAGTCAAACGCATCTTAAAGCTGCATAACTGTTTTGTTTATTTCGACTGAAATAACCTAAAATGTTCAACACAATCATTCATATATTTTTAAAGGCTTTATAAATGGACAAAATCGATGTAAATGTAGCTGGATTAGATCAAGACGCCATACACCATCAAGTTATATGGTGAGGTAAATCGGTCAGTCTGTGTACAATATGTAAGTAATACTAATAGTGGTTAATTGTGGGCCAATATAATGTTACATTAGACCAACATCAAGCCCCTTAATAGCAAACACGAGACGTTGAGCCGCATTGGTATAACGGTGGGCCAGAGCCGTAGACGATGGCCCCGAATTAGTTTGACATCGGACTAATGCCTCGTGTTGGCTGCGATGCCAAGCTCAGACAAACCACAGGTTGGTGTCCGAAGACTAGGTCAGCCCCTATGATAACTCAGCAGGCACGAGTCACTGACCCATTGATGGCTCAATGCTGGCCAAGCTTCTATGACGCTGGTACAACATTGACCCATCAATGGTTGAACGCCTCTTGTTTGCCAGGAGCTCAGCTATCGGTACCGTAAAGGCTGTTTTTTTACAACTATTTTATTTTACCGCATTTCGCTATTTATATAACTGTATGTGATGACTAACGATGAAATAAAATAGTCTGATATTTTCGAATAGCATAGTCACTATAGATCGTGTGTCTCTTGTCATTCAAAATTCACTTTGAATTCACTCATAACGTTGCCACTATATTTTGAAATGCCCGTGAGGTATCAAATAAAAGACTGCGCAAAAAAAGATGATTTACATCACCCTGAATTTGATGTAATTCGGACTGCAATTTCTCACGGTCGGGGAAGAGCGTCTTAATGGCGGGCCAAAGGCTCAGATGCTGGCCCACACTTAAAAGTACCATACTCAAACAGGGTCCTCTTTTTCAAGTGAGTGACATTCTCTATACCGGTACCGAAATTACACATGACAGTATATGCAGATTATGACTCATATCACACAAAGTAATAACTTCTAGATATGTCTAACTGACATGAGACAATACACTTTGTACTGTGAAATGTATCTATAATCACCTAAAAAATAAGAATAATTTTAAAAGTCTTCCACTCTTTTTTTAATGATGACCATTATCTGCCACTTGGTACTTTTAATGTCCTGGTTATACAGACAATGTGTCTTACTCCGCTGTGATCAGGTCTTTGTTTTGGTGGGGAAACAATATCAGAAAACAACAAACTTCAATCCTTAATAACTCAGTAACCGGAGCAGTAAAATAAAAAAATAAAACACCATTCTCCATGGATTGATCTTTTGATTAAAATAAGCAAAACAGTCATGCAGCTTTAAACATTGATTGCACTCTGCCAAATTATTATCAGCACTTAAATGGAATATCATTCTATTACAGTATTGTCACATTAAAGTATAATAATTTCAAGTTAATGCTACGTAGCTTGTGGAAAAGAGAGATACACTGATGCGGGAAAGCATGTGTGTTTGTTTACTTTTTCACTTTGACACGTGATTTCGCTGTACCCTTTAGGTCTTCCAGACGTCTTCTGTCATTCAAATGCCGCGCTGTTCACCAAGTAAACTCTGGTCATGTGATCCAGCGAATGTCACCGCTGCGAGGGTCTCAATGGATAAAATCACTCAGGCTTACGATGTTGTTGTCGTTTTATATGTTGAGTTTTAAAGCGACTCAGTATGATGACATCAATTTTCGTTTTTAATTTTGGGATGAAGTAGTGTATCCCACAGAGCATTATTTAATTTTTTTCAAGAATTTTAGATTTTTAGAAATATTTCTTAACACTATTTATAAGAATTGGACAAAACCCAAACACACAGTGAGTTCTCCTAAAAGATGGTTGAATGCTAGCACAGCATTGGGCCACAGGTTGATCCTGTCGGTCCAGCGTTGAGAAGACCATCAGTGCTTTAAAATGTTTTTTTTTTTCAATGTTGTTGTATTTTATTCAGAATCAGTAGGCTATATAGCTTCATATCAAGTAAATATCAAAATTGACCAAATTGTAAAGTCTCATCCCAAGGAGTTCCTTTAAATTACACATCGGGAGAATAGCCTTTGGCTAATGTCTGTATTCTCACAAAAAAAACTATTTTAAATAAATATGATTTGATTTGAATTTGGCAGATGACTTCACGATCAGCTGATTGAGTACAGGGGGATTGAGTACAACACCGATCCTTCATTGACGTCTTTATGTCATTATGTGATGCCATCATTTCAGGCTCTGGGGATGGCACAGAGTTGAGCAATTTATTGTATTTTGAAGCAAGCAATATATACCTTATAGATGTCACGACAGTCATTGATCTCGACTTCTACAAATTCCCCTCTATTTACAATGACAGTTGACAACAATCCTGGAATCTCTACTTCTGTGGACATTGATGCTGGCACAACTCGTACGACATAGCCATTCTCAGCTGGTCCAAATCCTATTGGCATCGTGGTGTAACTTTTCCCCATTTGTGACGTACTGGGCATCATGTCTGCTATGTACTGGTAGTACGTGTATCCAAGCTATAAGTAAATAAAATAACTATAAGACAGTTTTCTCTAAATCATTAAATTTATAAATTAAGGTTGGATAATTACCCCGGTATTTATAGGTTCTATTTGCCTCACTTTGACAGTCTTGTGGTTATATGTACATTGAAAAGCATTATCCATCAATAACATCCGGTGCCGTGTAAATGTTTCGTATTTTGTCATATTTATTATATAATAAGATGATTTGTTAACGTATTACCGCGACAAATCCATGACCAGCTGATACACTGATAGGTTTATCTGATGTCACAGAGTAGCCAGTGTAGTCTTTGTTGTAGTCTCCATCATTGTTGGCGTCCACAGTGTAAGTTTCGTACCTAGAATAACAGTAAGGCAACACTCTACAATGTAACGTGACAATGCGGACTAGGTAATAACCAGGGTGCAATTACCTAGACAAATCCACGCTTTAGTGATGATTATTTTAGACCAGGTGATATTTTTTATTCGGACAAAAATACCAACATTTCTGGCCGTTATACATGTAGCCTATATAAATTTGTTCGGTATTTTAGTCAAGAAACCAATACGTGAGGTCAAAGCATCATGTCACATTGACCTTAGCAATTGGTTTGTCTCCACATTACTTGTATCATCACCTTGTAAAGTCTATACTTCTGATGAGGTAAGGCCCGCGTAAAGCTTATTGCCCTCAACTTCACAGCCTTTAACCCGGAAGGGCTACTTCAGATCCGACCTACAGCGTAGGGCTCGGATTGGACAAGGCACACACATACAGCAGACCCAATAAATCTCAGAAACACTCATTGTTTTTTTACACCTTCAATACCGTTCACATTAACTACATTCTTATGTCTGCATTCTTGACAATCTCACAGTCAGTGTCAACACAGAACAGCCTTTGATTTTCACGTTTACTTAATTCCGACTACAAACTCGTGGGATTATCAATAGAAAGGATAGGTCAGCCTGCTGTGAGAGCTCGGCACTCTATCCCTTCTGGAGACATAGAAAAATTCTAGAAAAACTATACATGCTAATATTTTACATTCGTCACCTACTTTTAGTTCAAAACATAGTTTTTAACTCTTTTTCTAACTTCCTATAATTATTACCGGTCACCCATATTGACCAAAAGATTATACATATGTCTAACCTCCACCGTTTACAACTTAGTTTTACATACCCAGCCATTACCAACTACATAAACAATTAAATCACTATTGTACTGGTTAAACACAAATTTCTGACAGCAAAGTCATTGCAATTACTATCTTAATAATTTAATCTCCCTTGCTAGTTTAATAATGTAAAGCTATTTCATGGCTTCTCATCAACTATATCTCAAAAAACTCTCTCTATTGAGATTATGTTGCTATACCTACGGAACTTCTTTGTCTAAACCTCTGGTCTAGTCACCTGGGCAGCGCTTAACAGCTGACTGTTCCCTTCTTTGGGTGACGTCGCCGTGGAATATCAGAGCCGGCTGCTTACACATAATTTCAAATACCAAGTTATCGAATGGCGTGCTCATCTCCTGCGTTACGTAGGGTCCCGACACCCCAGCATTGCATTGTGACTGCTCCAACGTCAACGTCAAGCATTTCTATTTTAATTTGAAGAGTGTGGCTCCTTTGACCGATCCTTATGACTGGATCGGCCCTTGGCATAAATACGGTCTGTTTTTCACAGGTGTACACCGTTAGACCAGGTTTACCTAAACCCAAGACAGATGTTGCCAATAAACATGTGAGCTCTGATCAGGAGTGGTCACCTAACCTCGAAACCCTGCCGGTCCACCTCTGTATTGAAGTTGACGGTTCCGGATGTACCACACTTTTTCCGTAGGACTTACTCTGCCTAATCTGTGATAGTCAGTTGGCCAGAGGTGGCCAAGGAGGGTTTCGTCACCACTTGAGCGTGCATACCTAAAGCCTTTTTTAGTATGTCAAGGGGACCTCTGAGCATAACTAGCACCCGGTTGTCGGCTTGCAGGTGTGTGGATGAATTTTTGAGGGGCAAAATAAGATTTATTAAGAAACCGCAAAAAAATTAATTCCGTGAGAATAAAATAATTTATTACAATTAAACAAAACGTTTTAAAAATGACACAGAATGAACCAGATATATGCACAGTATCATTTAAAATGTAGCTTATAATGAAATAAATCATATTTGTTAAGTTATTTGATCACAACAAAAAATTAGTAAACGGTAAACCGTTAAACCGAGTGCTTTCCCTATACAAGTAAAATCTTTGCAATTGATCAAGGATCATCCTATTTTTAGGACCAGTATTTTAGGGTGATGGTTATATGAAATATGCAGGATACTACTTTGTTGTGATATGCCATATACTGTGCAGTCAAAATAATAATATCAAACTCGATAGTACATGTATATAACACATGACACCTGATAGAATGCATATGATTGTATGCAAATACATGTAAAATAGATGCTTAGAAATAAAGTTAGGAAGACCAGATAAGTATACATAATTTTCATAAATATAGATACAGTGGCATCAGCTTTTAAAAACAAATACATTTTTAAAGCCGACTGTGCTTAATATCAAACCAATAAAATATGATAAACTAGTGGCTCATAGTTTGTCACTTCAAGTATGAAACACGATAATGTGCTCTTGACATGTAACATACGCAGTAATAACATATTAGAATGCTGGCAATTCAGTAAAACATCGAGCTTCCATGTTTGAATGAACCATATTATCCAACTAGCAATTAGGAACAACCCATTTGACGTCTAGCACAACTACACCGCGAATTAATACATTTGCTTGCAGTACACATACATATAGACATAGCTCTGGGCATAAAGTAGGCATTAGCTGACACTCATTTGGATGGGCAGTGGTGGATTCAGCGATTGAAGCCAATTTGTTTACTATAATTTATAATACACACCACAACTGGCACAGTCAGCCTCTGATGTGCTTTACAGGGGTCCGGGGTCATGCTCCTCCAGAAAAATATCAAAATCTAAGGCTTGAAATGGTGCTTACTGGAGCATATAAAGCCCAAATAAGTAGGGGTTTTTATTGGGGGGGGGGGGGATACTAAAGGGATGGAGCCGCTCCCTCTGGATCAGCTACTGATTGGTTGAATAATTCGATTGGGCTGATAATCATATTCTTCTAGAGATGATATACCATGGAAGTGAATTGCCTTCTACAGCAGTTGATGATAAAGGGATAGTGTACAGTTTGATCACAAATTGCTCCGGCTCTTTTAATTTAAATCTGAAATTTTCAATTCTTGAATAAATAGTATGGTTGATGACATTACTCTTATCAACAAAGTTAGCTGATGAAGATATAAACATATTTGCTGTGATATGTCCGCTTCATCTTGCCTATAATAAATAGTGAAGTTAACAGATCTGTGCTACGATATGTTATGAATGTATCAGAATGATACATTATGTCCGTAGATCTACATACATATATGGTACAGTAATATTAAAGTGTACACAAAACGATATTATAGAACCATAAAGTTACAATTTACTGTTGAAATATGGCATCACAATGTAGGCACATGGCATTATAATGGCACTATGTGATGCTATAATCTTGTCATAAACCTTGAAATTGCATGTTACGGCATGATAGTGTCGATATATAATAATTATAGTAGGGCCTACCAAAATATAAAATTATACTGGCAATATATGGCAATAAAATGCCGGTGTGCCGAAATCTCAATGTTTTTATACCCCAGTATGACACTCAAATGGTGGAATATCTCACATTATGCCATACAATGATGGGATGGAGCACTACAGTGCCAGGATGAGTTACTTTAATAAAGTAATAATACTATAATGTTGCACTTGCTGTAGTGTAAAAGTATTACATCCACATCATTGTATATGGTAATAAATGTTATCAGTATACTGTCACAATAGGATGCTATATTCTCGGAATATGGAGTTATAGTATTAAGATATGATACTAATTTCTCACAACATGCTATGAGAATGTATATATATGACATTAACTAGTCGATATACGACATTTTGTTTAACTGTATATGACAGTGCGAGTTCTGATAATAAAATTACATGTGGAGATATTGTATTCAACATCAGCATATATTGTCAGAATATGGCTTCATAAAGTGTGAATATAGCAATATAATTGGCAATACAGTAGTGAGTAGAACCTGCTGAGTAGAACCTTCTGTGATTACCCACTCTTAGGAGCAGCCAACCTCCTATGCGAGGTCACTTGGTCATTCCCAAAAATGTGAGATATTAGTAATATAATTGAGGTATGTGTTGTATATTAAAATGTTCTATATCAGGCCTGCTTTAGTGTGGAAATATGGTATTGTAATATCAGGATAAGATGTCACGTAAATATCAGAATGTCACTTTAATGTGACGATATGGCATTATTCATTATATGTTGACATATAATATATATGTATATATATACATATATATATATATATATATATATATATAATCCTCATGGCTTTAATGTAGCATAGATATAAGATGACACCAAGGTCATTTAAAGGTCCTTTCAAGGTCAAATAAACGTATTCTTCTTGGGTGGCTCCCGAGGATTAGCATTGTTACGAGCTTGGGCGATATATTGGTTAGAAAAAGCGTTTTGAAATTTTCTCCGAAAGTAAAGGGTTTCTGCCTTTAAAAAACATGTTCAGGTATGGATTATTAGAGTATTCTAATTATTTTAAGTGGTTATTGGGCTCAGTAGGTGATTTTGAAGACGATGTATAGAAATAAACATATGTTCATTCTAAATAACTTAGGGACAAAAGGCGCTGGATTATACGCATATTTCTCATATTTTCAAATTAAAGAGTTTGATTGGTATGCTTAAATATACTTTTTTTTTATGCAAATGTTTTTTTACTACTCCTCTATTGATCCATGATACAAAATATTGTCTTCAAGTATATTATAATAAAACTATATTACCTCCACATTATTTTTGATTTTTAATTAGTTTTTTTCTGTCTATAATAATGTTCATTGACTGGTAAAATTGACAACGTAAGGGTGAATTTGGCGGCTATTTGAAAATACTCTGTAGCTCTAGATCAAATAATATTGTCCTAAAGTATATTAGAGTAAAGCTATGTTACATCCAGATTGTTTTTGATTTTTAATTGAGTGTTTTTTGATCATTATAATGTTAAAATTGGTATAATTGACAATTTGAGGGTGAATTTGGCGGCCATTTTGAAAATAATCTGTAGCTCTAGTGCACACATATGCAAGTCGACAACTGGTCGGGGTTTCATTAAAAGAGGTCTGAGAATACATCTAGCAAGGTTTTAGGTATGCACAGAAAAGTCGACACGAAAACCTTAAATAAGCTCTTTTCTGATTCCTCGCCAACTGACTATGAGCACTCACCACGAGTAATCACAGTACCCATGAAACCAGTCAGTACGGGCTCGAACCGACCGACCCAGTTCTGTGTTCATCAGAATTAATCAACCCTACAACCACCCGTTAATTTAATCACTTTTCATTCACTGTGAGCGGCGGATCGCCACCTCATTTCAATTCTCCCCTCACAGTGAATGTAGAACACCAAATTTTATAAATGCTCCAATGCAAAACAACAAACGAGAATGCTGCTACCACTTCCCAATTTAATGGGTTGCATCATTTTTAATTAACTGGCGTTTATTAAAAATATAAAAAATATACCGAACACACATATCTGCATCTGCGTCAGTGGTATTGAAAGGGTTAATAACCTATTCAACCATGTAGGTCCAATGTCATGGGGATAGTCGGGGGGCTGTTCCCATACATTATCTATGGTCTATAATTCTAATGTTTTCCCATTTAAACACAACTCACTTAGCCTCTCAGCACCACCATGTCTATATACTGTTCCAAGTTTCAATTTTGTTTGTAAAATCAGTTTAAACGTTTCCTGGTCCATTGTCAAATTACATGGGTTCTTTTTTATTTCTAAGTGGAAAATTGAATTTTGCTTTCACATCTAGGCAGCTTTCTGCTACATTATACTGGACAAATGAAGCCCAGTATACATGTGACCTGTCTTACGAGGGGGGGGGGGGGGTGTGGTTTAACTCAATGGGTTTTAAACACAAAAAAGAAACACTTACTGAGATAATTCTACTCTGCCAAAACATAGCAATGTCCAGTGATAGGAGCGAAGAGGAGGCTCCTGTGCGTACCATCGCACTACAGTGGACACCATCGACTATAGGTCAACCACTCTTTTGTGCGACCCACAGTCTTGGTGGCGCTGCTCTAAGCGCCGACTCCGTAGCCGCTCCTCTGTTGGTCTCCTCGCTCTGGTCATGGGCTGCCTCGTCGCCTTCTGGTTTCTTGCAGTTGCAGACTGTTGCTCCCGAGTGTACGGCTCTTATTAAAGAATGATTCAACTGCAAGACGCGCATGCCTGGGACGGTCAAGTGTAGGCTGACAGTAGCCTATTGAGTACAGATTGATGGCATTAATATAGCCACTGAACTGATTACAAGATACTTAAACGGGACTTGATCCAATGCTGTTTTAATGCTAGGCCAACCTCTGCGACGCTGGCCCAACATTGAACCAACATTGAATAAATGTACAATGTTTGAGAGAAAGTCCGCCTGCCCAGCAAACACAAGACATTTGTATAACATTTATACAACGTCGGCCCAACGTCTTCGACGTTGGTCCAACATTGCATAAAGTCATACAAATATTTTGTGTTTACTGGGCATGTCAATACAAGCTTGGGTCAAGCAGTTTCAACATCCCCGCAGTAATATAGTCAGTTTGTTTGTAAGCAAGGGACCAAGTAGGGGTAAGGGCCAAGATCTTTGAATTATAAACTCATAGATGTCGCTCAAGTATATATGAACTTGCTGTGATTTGAGAACTTGCTCTTAATGAGGCTTTAGGTATGAAACGCATATTTAGTATTATTATGGAATAGGGACTTGGCCTACCCACGGACACTATTGCCTTCTGGGGGACCCTTGTCCCGTGAATTTTAACAGTTGACTACACCTTTAAAACTTGCCAGCTCGACGTCCTTGATCCAAACTCGGACAGCTGCTACGCTCACACCATCACAAGGAGTGGTCTGTCTCAAAATTCTTTAGAATGCTTTGTCAGCTCACCGTTCACTTTGGCGTTGCCTCTCACATTCAGCCAGGCCATCAGTCAGTTCTTTAAAGTCGCTTGAATACATTTCGAATTCCAGTTATTACAGTTCAACTAAAAAAACAAAGAATGTTCCCACCTGTTCCTGTTTGCTTTGAAATCCTGGCAAGCTCGCCAGTGTAAAGTTGGGGGTCTATACTTCTGATAAGGTAAAGGCAGCGTAAAGATTATTGCCCTCAACTTCACAGCCTTTAACCCGGAAGAGTTACTTCAGATCCTACCTACAGCTTGGACAACGCACACACACACAGAACACCCAATAAATCTCAGGAACACTCATTGTTGTTTTTCACCTTTAATACCGTTCACATTAAATACATTCTTATGTCTGCATTCTTGACAATCTCACAGTCAGCATCAACGCAGAACAGCCTTTGATTTTCACGTTTACTTAATTCCGACTACAAACTCAACTTAACTTCTACGAACATATCTCGGCCGCGTTCTGACCCCATCCACCTTTCTTACAAACAACGCTCTGGTTTTATAATAGATCTGTTCTGCTCTGACTCATCTCTGCATACGTCTTTCATCTAGCTTTAATAAATGATTTCTAATTTTGGATAACCATTTCAAAAATAAGAAATGCGGGAATTTCGTCTCTATATCTAGCCTAACTGGTGAATGCGCAGTTCTAGACTATGGACCTGTTTACATCATATGGTCATATTAAGAAGTCAAAATAAAATCACAGCTTTTTAAATGATTTTAGCTACCCGGTATGACTGGGCGGCCTAACTCATTTGATGCACGAGGCCCAGTCACATTGACCGCCATTTTGCTTACACAGCCAGCAATTGAGACGAATATTTCAAGTGCCTATGAAAACTAGGCCATTTTCAGCAGGCGTAAACTTGTAGTCGTATTGGAACTATTACATTTACAAATGGAGGTCACTGTGTCAGAGCCTTGCGATGTCATCAGGGTATATTTTAGTCTGGGCCTGTCCCTTTAACACCACCAACACACACCAAATATTCCTGAATTTTACGGACCTGATATAAGAACACATATGGATGTGGACTAGTATAGATACAGCTTGGGAATATTTGAGGGGTTAGCGTCTCACCGTCCATAACTGCTAGGCTTTTCCCGATCATTGACAAGTGACGGGGATCGCCAAGCCTCGTTCAGACTAGACCACGCCACGACGAGCTTAACTCAAAGCCGCTGAAGCGGACGAACATACATCAAGAGCTCAGGAGCCTAGCCGCATGGCACCAATCGCCGCGCTCCGCTTGGGAACTGTGTGGTATATGAATGTCTAGCCTTCAATAAAGTGTGAAATACCTGAAGAATGATTTAATGAGCATTATTTTATCCCGTCGTCCTGACGGAGGAGTTAATGGAACATGGTTGAACGTAAACCTTCAACACATTCATGTCGGCAAAACGATCGATCCACCACCCACCCATATTGGTGACCTGACGTTGAATTTAATCGCAGTTTTATTCACGCATATTGCTTTCACTGAGCAACAAAAAAACCATCGATTTTGGGCCAGAAAGGATTGTTTTTTAAAAAAATAGGGGATTTTTGAAAAAATGTAACTTCATTTTTTGCAAGGTACGTGGTGATCGTAGGTCAAAAATACTAATATGCCAGTAAGGTTAGCTAGAAAGGTTATCTGAACAAAGGTTTTCGTGCTAAAACAGTGAAAAATTTAATAGATTTTTCCAGAAACCCACGTGGTTTCGACATTTTCAGACTGGTGGATCTCGCAGACATCCAGCCTAGACTTAGACAGATTCATATTAGACGGAATAGTCTACTTTCATAAATTATAACAGATTTCTATGTTATTCTCTCAATTACGCCACTGTCGGCGACTGAGAGGATGATATTTTGAAATTTTAGTATATTAAACCGTTTTTGTCACCTCATTGGGTGACGCGTTTTTTATGAGAACACCCGCCATAATTTTTAATGGTTACGCAATTTTTTTTCTATATGCCGAAATTATGCCTCGATTCAGACAGCTTTTAATTAGGATTAGATCCACTTAAAACTGTTCGCCTGAAATATATGTGAATAAAAGGTCCTATTTGGTCTATAAAACATCATTGTTAGGACTGTAGGTCGATATTTTATGACTGTAATCATAACTTTTATTTCAGTGGTAGCAGTGTTATTTTAATGTGAATCGGTAAGTGGCCGCCATTTTGACAGCCGGTGACCCTCATTTAGCTCCTTTGGCTGCGAGATAGCCTCATGTGTTCCCGCCCACCCGTCATGCATTGCGGTATCACCCCATCTGCTCAGGTCGGCATAATTAGCATAAATTAGGCCGCCATTTTGAATTAGCGACACGAACGGCCAATGGCACTCACATGTCAAAGCCACATAGACCTACACGGCGTCTGGAAATAAAAAAGGACAAGAATAATTTTTTCCAAAATATCTTTCTCAATCAGGAAACAGACTGATTTTATTTTAATTGCATTACTAAATATTGCAAATCAGGTCGCACATTGGGCGATATTTTTGTGAATGACAAATCTGTAGTCTACCTTTTCCAGACAGCCCTGAACTGCTAAATATGTTAATGAGTCCTGAGCCGGTGCGGCGCGCCAATCGACCACAAGCAGTCTTTATAGACATCTGTCAGTCAAAATTTCAATAAGTGATTCTATAAATTAAGACAAACTGTACACGCATAAGACGAGAATGAAATTTTCTCGGGATGGGCATGATTTAATTATTGATTTTTAAATCTAAATTGAGATTTGACAGTTGAACTACAGCGACTACTTTGTACATTGTATGTTTTTCGACTAGTGTTGAATTTTTTTTTTTCAACACTGGTCGAACAACCAAAGATTATACACATATAGTTTAGAAAAGCAATTTAGCATTTATTCTGGCATTTGTTTTGCATGCAATTAACGACCTACAATCACCACGATTAATATGTTTAATGTCATATTGTAAACATTTCCACACGTTCATTTCTGCATAAAGACTTCTCAGTCCTTTTAGCAACCCCTGCACTCTACTATCTGCAAATCTAGATGGACAATCTCCATAAACAGAATTATCTCACATCCAGACTTTTCTCAAGCTAGACAACTTAACACACAGTTTCCCACGTGGAGTGCGGCGATGTAACTAGTTGGTATGTTTTACATGCATACCATTTCAATACCCGTCTGAGATTGCAAAGTAGCCAATAGGCCAGCAACTCAGACGTTTTACTATTTAAACTAATTTCAACAAATAACTTTGCAAAATGGCCGCGAGAGGTGACAGTGAAGGTTTCGTGTCATCACCCCTCGACGGACAAGGGGCACGTCACAAAGATTCGTACTACCCGATGAGTAATGAAAATGCAGCAGAACTTAGAGACACGGATGCTGAGTTTCGCTGATTAAAAGCTGATTTCCTGCGGATCGCACACAATAGACATAGGAGAGGGTTGTCATGGAGTGTTTCATCAAGAAGCCCTTCACCGGTCAGACGTCGACCTCCATGACGTTCAGCTAATCTGCCGAGATTCAAGACAGCAACTTTTTACTCAACGGATGTGGAGTTATGGTTTAATCAAATCGAAACACAATTTGATTCACACCAGATAACAGACGTTGATGAACGTTACAGATTGACATGTGCTGCACTCTCTGGCAAAGAAGCATCCGATGTTAGAGACGTTTTATTACAACCGTTCCTCACTCATAAGTACAAAAATTTGAAAGCGATCCTAATCGAACGACGAGGCTTAACGACACCGGAAAGTGTCAACAAGGTGATTTCAGGCGAAAAACTTGGATCTGACATACCGTCTAGATTTCTTAGGCGGTTGCAGAAGACAGCTGGATTTGGTACAAAAGCGATAGTAGGCAAGGCTGTTAGCCGCCAAGCCTTCATTTACCAAATGCCGCCTTCAGTACGTGTGCACAACCAGATAGTGCGTCGCTAGAGAATTTGGCCATGTTGGCCGACTGCGCTGTCGCCGCTGAGAAGGACGTCGATAAAGCTAAGCCGGGGGTTGCTGAAATAAACGTCAGTGAGAGCGGAAAGCTCGTTGGACTGTTGGAAGACCTGTCTCGCAGGCTCAAGAAACTAGAGACAGCCACAGCCAAGGCTACAAAGAAGAAGACATACAGACACTCACAACCAACCGAGAACCGTGCCGCCAAGACACAGTTCGTCCCGAACTTTCAAGCAAAACCTTTTATGCCCAATAATCAAGCTGTTACTAGGCAAAATGTATCAAATAATAACAACAAAAAAAGTCGTCCTAACGCACCGCCGCCGCAAACGACGCAAAGTAACGTTGCTCAACCGATTGACACAGCCGACGCACCTGTTTGTTTTTATCACCAAACATTCGGTGACAGAGCACGCACGTGCAGAGAACCTTGCGCGTTTTCTTCAAACTAATCGGCCAGAGCAAGACGGCGATTCTTGCATCTGGCGAAATAACCGAGGCGCGACATGGCTCAGCGGGAGCTTTCTTTCCCAGCTTATCCCCCTCTAAGTTATTATACGTTGCAGACAAGCACAACAAGTGTAACTATTTAATTGACACGGGCGCAGGGGTCAGCATGTTACCAAAGTCTTGCGCTAACAGGACTTCAGACGCTGCCTGCCGGCCCCTCGTTGCAGCTAATATTACTACCATAAACACATACGGTAATTGTAGAAGCGTCGTCGATGTTGGTCTTAAACGAGATTACGCGTGGACTTTTATAGTAGCGGACGTCAAACAACCAATCATAGGAGCTGATTTTCTCATACATTATAGCTTACTGGTAGACTTAAAAAATCGTTGTCTGAGAGATATGTGAACCGGTTTAGCCATACCAGCTACCTTATCGTATATCAAACCGTTATCACTTAATAGAGTCGACACTGTTCAGAACCACTTCACGAAGTTATTAGGTCAGTTTCCGGAACTGACTCGTCATACAACGAAGGGCGAACCTGTTAAACACGGTATAACACACAAGTGACAAAAGGCCACCCAGTTTAGCACCTGATAAACTAGTCACTGCGAAACGCGAGTTCGATGACATGATTTAGTTGGGCGTTATCGAACCCAGCGACAGTGAGTGGTCAACAGCGCTTCATATGGTGCAAAAAAAAAACGGAGATTGGAGACCGTGCGGAGACTATAGAAGTTTAAACGCTCAGACAGTATCAGATCGATACCCGATTCTACACATACAAGTCTTTACCCAACGTTTAGCGGGGTCGAAAGTTTTTTTCAAAAATAGCCTTAGTACGGGCATACTAACAGATACCGGTCGAACCGTCCGACGTGCATAAAACAGCGGTTACAACACCTTTCGGTTTGTTCAATTTCACTAGGACACCGTTTGGCTTAGGTAATTCCAGCCAAACTTGTCAGCGTTTTATTGATCACGTTACGTGCGTAATAGATTTCGTGTTCGTATATTTGGACGATCTATTAGTAACAAGCCTCGATCATCGTACGCATAAACAACATATGAAGATTCTTTTTGCACGTTTAGCAGAATACGGGATAATTATAGGACCAGACAAATGCCAGTTCGGTACTACCGAATTAAGTTTTCTAGGACATCATGTTAGTGCAGCAGGCATTTCGCTGTTAGCAAGTGCTGCTGATGAGATGGTAAATTTTGTTAGGCCTGAAAAGCAAAGAGCTTTACGTCGATATTTGGGAATGATAAACTATCAATTGCTCACGGCCGCCAATGAAGGTCATACAAGATTGTCACCTAAGTCAAATATCGATTTAGAGTGGAATGAAAGTGCAAATTCTGCCTTTATCGAGTCTAAACAAATACTTGCTAAAGCTACCCTTTTAGTACACCCAGACCATACTGCACCGTTGAATATCACGTGCGATGCCAGTGATTTCGCCGTAGGCGGCGTTTTACAACAGTACATTAATAATGTCTGGCAGCCACTTTCATTTTTTAGTAAAAAACTAACTCCTGCAGAGACTCGTTACAGTGCGTTCAATCGCGAACTTTTAGCAGTGTACGCTACTATCAGACATTTCAGAAACAACTCAGAAGGCAATAATTTTTTCGTGAACACCGACCATAAGCCTTAAACTTTTGTAATGTCATCAGTTACCGAACGCCCGTCACTGCGGCAAACAAGGCAGTTGGCTTTTACAACAGATATAAGATATGTGAAAGGAGATACAAATTTCGTGGCCGACGCCTTGTCACGACTGACCGTGTCCTTCATTGATAATACATCAACCATAAATTATAAAGATTTAAGTACAGATCAAGCTTCGAATACAGAGTTCACACTGTTGCGACATTCAAAGTCATCTACCATGAATTTTAAATTGCTCAAATCATTTGATAACAATTTGATTTGGTGTGATTCATCAACAGGACACATTCGGCCGTACGTTACAGAAAAATTTCGAAAACAGGTTTTCTCGAGCTTACACGGCCTAGGTCATCCATCGCATAGAGCTACGAAACCGTTGATTAATACAAGATTTGTTTGGCACGAAATTAATATAGACATTGTTAAGTGGTGCCGTTCTTGTAAAGGTTACCAGACCGCTAAAATATCTCGCCAAAATAAGCCAGTTTTCGGACAAATTTGACGAACCCACCGAGAGTTTTGACAACATACATATAGATATAGTCGGTACCTTGCCATATGCCGATGGTTTCAGATATCTACTGACTTGGGTAGATCGTTTCACACGTTGGCTGGAAGCTATACCGCTAGTGGATATAAGAGCCGAAACGGTCGCCGATGCCTTCTTTAGCGAGTGGATAGCATGGTTTGGGACTCCCGCCACCATCACCACAGATAGGGGCGCCCAGTTCGAATCATTATTATGGGATGGTTTATGTAACCAGTTCGGGATAGTACGAAACTGCACAACGAGCTACCACCCCCAATCGAACGGCATGGTCGAACATTTCCACCGTCAACTTAAAGCAGCTATTATGGCACACGAATCACTGAATCCATGGACAATAACACTACCTGCCGTATTTCACATAAATATAACGTTGACGCACATACAGACTTAGATAACTATTCTGATAAGCTCCGCGTGGCCATGTCGCGTCTCCGTCTTTGCCCACTGCGCTACTCAACTCAGAACAACATTTCCCAATTTAAGGAAATCGACATGTATCTTTGTGACGAATCGCATTGCACCTCCTTTGATCGCCCCTTACAACGGCCCGTATAAGGTTATCGTGAGGAGCGGCAGAGTCATAAAAATCCTAGTTAAAGGCAAGGTAGAAACAGTCTCCCTCGATCGAGTTAAACCTGCACATTTAGACAACGAGCCCGCCATAGGTACAGAAAAACAGCGTAAAACGCAAACTAATACGAAGAATTCGAAAAATACTGTGACAGTTCAAAGGGAACCTGCTCTCAAGCAGAATTCCGAAAAGAAAAGAGCTGAACTGAAAGCGAAAACACAGACACGGTCTGTGGCGGTTCAACATGGTACGAATTTGGCTACTACTTCACAGCATAATGCTAATAGAGGAAATTTGCCTAATTCAAACGAAACCACGAAATGTTCAAAACAATTCGAATATCGCCAAAGGCGACCAAATTGTACCAGACGCAACCGTAAAACAAACAAGAGTTGGACGAAAAATCCAGACTCCAGCACGTTTCGTGCAGTTGGTCCATGCTTTAGTAGCGCCTAACGACATCTACTGCGGGACCAGCTGCACGAGCCGTAACAACCATAATTTGTAAATATAAAGTTTGCCAGGCCTGCTGTAATTAAAATAATTATGTCAAATGTTACTTAATTAGGTTACTTATAGAAGTAATTTTATTATCAAGTACTAATGTATTAATTAGATTCATGAAGGTTGGCCGTTACCCGTAGCGCAGCAGCATAAATCGCAAAAAATTAGAAAGGAACATTGGTGTTAAGAGGATTGGAACATTGGTATTAAGAGGATCGGAACATTGGTGTTAAGAGGATTGGAACATTGGTGTTAAGAGGATTGGAACATTGGTGTTAAGAGATATTAACTCGTTATGCTGCGCCTGCGAGGTTACCAACCACCAACGCTGTCTTTTCATAAATGACTGTTTTTACTGTGTTGATTACTGTATATTGCTCAGGGGCCTAGCCACATGGCACCAATCGCCGCGCTCCGCTTGGGAACTGTGTGTTATATGAATGTCTAGACTTCAATAAAGTGAGAAATACCTGAAGAATGATTTAATGAGCATTATTTAATCCCGTCGTCCCGGCGGAGGAGTTAATGGAAGAGGGTGGAACGTAAACCTTCAACATATTCATGTCGGCAACACGATCGATCCACCACCCACCAATATATTAACTGGTAACGTCCTGAGAGCACTACAATTTATTAAATCACACCAACGAAGCATTATCCACTAATGTGACTTCCCTGTTTATCCCAGGCAGATATTATGTTGCGATAGAAATCTACCACCGAATATTATAACTTGTTTATGTCATTCCAGCAACCAATAGTCCAACTAAATGCTGATGATGTCGTCTCATTAGAACATCGAAAAATCAGTCAGAGAAGAGCCGTAGACCACACGTGATGTTGTATATCTTTGTCATTGAGTTCTTCAGTCAAAACGCATTAAATGTGCGCACTGGAACGTTTATTTGACATCCCCATGTAGGCCTACATACCATTTTGTTTACAATAACGTTGTACAACTATATGTTACATTTGCAGTGCGGATCCAGAGGGGGTCACAGTCGTTCAAAAAAACCCACCATATTTTGAGCGAAATATAATCTAAAATGCGTCATTTGAGGCCTTAATTTCAATATTTCCGGGGGGGGGGGGGGCATGTCCCCGGACTCCTCTAAAACATACCAGAGCCTGGCTGTACCAGCTGAGGTGTGTATAAATTCTTGCAAACATCCCCCCCCCCCGTCTGTCAATTCCTGGATCCGACACTGATTTTGCATGGCAAATTTGAAAGTCTCCACCTGCCACAATTAAAAGTTTATTACCAATGCAGTATCGATGCGGCTAATAATAGAAGTGCCTTCTCAGCCATCTTGGATATGCAAATTAGACGATCTTTTAAATTTAACCACTGATTGTAGTATATTAGGTTTTATTTCTGTGAATAGATACAGTTATTAAGTTTCTGACATGTAACGTTATAACAATAATAATGACACATAATCATGATAATAATTATTTATGCCAGTCACGCAAGACACAACACTCATATAAAATATTTCAGCTAGAATATGAATTTACATTTGTTGTACTCAGTATTTTTAACCCTTTATTTGTTTAAAACAACCATCAGATATATTTTGCTAGTGACTTCACCACTGTTATAACTCTAGATGTCATAATTCGTAGAAGCATATCATTTATTGGATGCATATCGATAATTGTGGCTACAGAATTAAGCAGGATTTAGCGTTTATTGTTCATGACATTACAGTGGAGAAGATGTATTTCGTCGTCAATTTCGTTTGATTCACACATTTTGCATATTCGTTAGTTTATTGGAGTAATTAGATTATAGTATCGTCCTCTCTCTATTTTTAAATCATGTGAGCTCATTCAATATCTCGCCATTGCTGTCATGAGGTGGTTCCCCTTTATGTTTAAGATGTATGGTTCCACACACAAAGATTTTCTTACCAATAAATATGTTCGCGGCTTACTTGAACTATCGATATCTTGTCTCTACCGCTGTGTAAATATTCCAACAATTGAATCTTTAAAGGAAAGTATGAATTTATTTGTATTGCAATATGTTGCTTTTCCCAAGCTTGATCTAGCCCAGTTATATCGAGGACAGACTGAATACGTGAGCACCAGTTTGTGAATCCAGTGCCATCTATCTCTAGTAGCATATTGTGGAGTTTCTGACAGGGTGGTTCTGTGATAGGTCTAGAATTATACACCAATATTTTACAGCTTTAATGTGCTGCCTGATAATCAATGGAAACCGTCCTGTGTCACCATATATTGCAGGAGTGGGTGTTTGCTTTCTAACACCCAGAGTTGATTTATTAAATTTTAGATGTAGTTTTTCCAAATCATTAACACTATCACCGGTATACCATATACTGTGGATCTGGTAATTTTCGCGTGTTTCAGTTTTCGCGAATTTGTGATTATGAAACTTTTCGCGAGTTCCAGTATTCACAAATTTTCAATTTAGAAAAAAAATTCTGTCATAATTAGATCTAACGGATAGTCATTGAGCTGTGAAATGTCACGTTTTAACGGCGCTCACTCAGTCATGAAATCAACGACTCTCCTTATCCATCGTTATCACAAGTAGGCGTAGGCCTAATCCATTGTCACCAACCCTCTTACTAGATCAGATGAGCATAAATATTATTAGTGTAGTAGCAATTGCTGATGTACTAAGATGTCTCTCACGAGTTGGTTAAAAACAGGGTTGAGTCGCCCAACTACACCTGGCTTACCTCATCCTAAACAGTGTGTTACTGAAAGAGAAGCTGCCCCACCCACCCCCTCCCCTTGATTATGATTGGTGGATTCCCCTCCTCCCTTGTCCCCCTCCCCTTGGATGACTCATCACGGTCCCCCCCACCCCTTTGGGTGACTCATCACGGCCCCCCACCCCTCTTTGGATGACTCATCACGGTCCCCCCAACCCTCTTTGGGTGACTCATCAAGGCCCCCCACCCCTTCTTGGAAAGGGTGACTCATCACGGTCCCCCTCCCCTTGGGTCCGCAGGGGGTCCCCCTCCCCCTGAAAAGGATGAGTCATCCTCGGATGATGAATTGGCGTCATGATGCCAAGTGCTTTATTTTGATTGGGTGGTTCAAAATATTAATGAGCATCTCTGCATAATGGCAACATTTTTTATATTTAGGGTCATTGGGTTGATGACTCATCCTTGGATAATGAATGAGCGTCATGTTTTGAGGCTGGGAACATCAATGTGCATGATGAATGCACGTCATTGTCATATTATATGAAATTAACTTTTTTTTCAATATTAAACAAACATTAATCAATATATCAATATATCACTATATAACTATATCAATATATCAATATTATCTTATAAAGAAGGGTATTTTTATAGAATTGTTTTATTCCGTCAGTATGCACACATTTGAGTGGCTGGTTCAAAATATTATTGAGTGTCTTTGAATATTGGCACCATATTTTAAATTTAGTGTCATCAGATGACTCATTCTAGGATGATAAATGAGCGTTATGTTTTAGGTCCCCCTCCCCCAGAAAATGATGACTCATCATTGCCCCCCTCTCCATGGGTGATAAATGAGCATCATGTTTTGACACTGGGAGCATCAATGTACATGATTCATGAGCATCAGAATGATGACTCATCCTCAAATGATAAATGGGCGTCATGAGGCAGAACCCCCTCCCCCAGAAAATGATGACTCATCATTGCCCCCTCTCCATGGGTGATAAATGAGTGTCATGTTTTGACACTGGGAGCATCAATGTACATGATTCATGAGGGTCAGAATGATGACTCATCCTCAGATGATGAATGGGCGTCATGTCACAACATCAATTAGTTTATTTTGTATGAATGGTTCAAATTATTAACAAGCATAGGACTATAGATCTGTATAATGTCAATTCTCAGCAAGAGTAAGTGCGTGTTTTACAAAGCATGAGATGTTATTATTTATATATTATTTAGATATTATTTTTACATTATTTATACATTAATTATATGTTATTTAGATATTACTTAGATATTATTTTTACATAAATGGTTGCTGCTGATGCCGCTGCTGCTGATGCAGCTTGAATAATTTTGTGGGCCTATGTGGATTTTAAAATGTTATCATTATGCCTAGATATATATACATTACATGTATTATGATTATGGTGATAAAATATTGTTTTTATTTGTATGTATTCATTTAAAAAAGAGTGCTAGCTTATACAAGAATAAATGGAAATCACATCACGTTTTATAACAACATTCCGTAAATTTCGTGTCGTTTAGCAGAGGTAGAAACACTTAAAAGAATATGCTTATTAGATTCAACCGCATTGAAGGGGTGGCATAATTATTATTGCACAGTTCTGCTGCGAAATGATGAATGTAAATGACAATTGGAGTGGTTGTTTTTTTATAAATGACTGATGAGATTGTAAAAATATATTTTTATTATTACAAATATTCTAAAAACTCATAAGACATATTTTAACGAAGAAGTGTATATTATATCCAGTTAATTGACCATAAGTTACAAAGAGTTAAGCATGGTTGAATGATTCACACCTGTTACATGTACAATATAGGCTTTGGTGTTGTGTGACCTTGGACTCTATATATGCCTGACGGCGATATTTTTGTAATAAAGAGTGGTAACCTGGAAGGTGACAGTAAGTCAGATACGGTGCATTGTAATTTGTGATCAGTTAGCCGTGACAGCTACACGCTACTGGGGTGGATGATTAAACGTCATAATATACATGTAAATTTATTTACTAGTGGAAAAATGGTTTATGAAGGTTTTAAAAAACATCAGATGATGTTATGACTATAATATTTCCGCTAATATTATAAATTGAATTATTTATATCTGTGAATAAGGGTGGGTGTCCCTGTGGGTGAACCAGGTTTAAGTCACAGATTGACCGCGTACAAAATCGTGGGATATTTCTATGGACTTGACTGAATGGGTTTATAAACAAGGTGGATGGGTTAGTATTTTTATGATGAATTTATTATTTTTTTATGATGTACGAATTATATGTAAACAGGCCAATAATTTTTGAAATTATAATAATATGTTTATTTTTTTTCCAGAAAGACTTTGACATAACTTTCGATTGCAACTAGCAGGTATATACACAGTATGTGTTTTCTGAGTGAAGATTGCAATAATCAGCTTGGTGAATTGCTATGTCGAGACTGTTACCCTTCAACTATCTGATATATAATGTAGAATATATTCTATGCATGCTCATTTGATGGTATTGTATCAATAATTATAATAACAATAAAAGATTATATAATACAACGTGTCCTATTTCTTTATTTGTAATATAAACACTTGTATGACAGTGTTGATGCATCGTGATTAAAATATAACTAGATTGGTTGTTAGATATTTCATTACCATATTATATCACACATTACACCACACACTTCACAATACATACACTACATACATAAACACATTGGACTGCACACTTCGTACTACACATGCACATCATACTACACACAATACATAAACTACATACACATACACATTGAATCACATACACAACACTATACACAGCAAACACAATACTACACACATCACATCACACACATAACACACCACACACATTGCACCACACACATTACACTAAATACAACACACTACGCACAACACTTCACATAAAACACATCACATTACACCACACACATCACACTACATGCACCACACCACACACTATACACATCTCATCACATTCATCACAACACATATGCATCACAATACACACATCACACCACACACCACACACAATCCATTACATACAATACATCACACACATTGCACTTCACACTATACACCACACAGCATGAACACACCACTACGCACATCATACTGCACACATCATACTCCAAACACCATGCTACATACATCACATCACATATAGCATAGCACTACACACATCACACACATGTACATCATACGGCACGCATCACATACAGCACATCAGACTGTACACACCATGCACAACACATCACATACCTCACACCACACACATTACACCACACACATCATACAACACTCTACACACCACACACAACCCACCACAAACACATCACACTACGTATACTACATACATACACACACACATGCACATCATACTACACACAACAGGTAAAATACATAGACATGCACATAGAACCACATACACAACACCATACACAACACCATACACAGCACACATGATACACAGCACACACCACAACACACTATACACAACACACATACAACACATCACACACATCACAACACATACGTATCCCACTGCACAACACACACCACACACAACCCATTACATACTACACACTACACACAGTGCACTTCACACTACACACCAAACAGCATAAACACACCACTACACACTGCACACATCATACTACACACACCATACTACACACATCACACTGCATACAGCACAGCACTACACACATCACATACCCGTACATCATACGGCACACATCACATACAACACATCACACTACACACATCAAACTACACACATCATGCACAACACATCACACCTCAAGCATTACACTACATACATCATACAACACTCTACACACCACACACAACCCGTCACACACATTGTAACACATACAGCACACTAATCACATTACACCACATACACAACACCACACACAACACACAGCATACTACATACATCAATCTACACAGATCACACTACACACATCACACACAACACATGTTCCACCACACACATCCCATTACAAACAACACATGGCACACATTGCACTTCACACAACACACCACACAGCATAAAACAGCACTATGCACATTATAATACACACATATCATATTTCACACATCACAATACACACATCATATACTACAAACATCACAGCACAAGAAAACTTACAAAATAAAATTTGCAATAAATAAAAACTTACAAAATAAAAGTTGTAAAAACTAAAACTGATAAAAATAAAAACTTACAAAATATAATTTAGCAAAATCAAAATTTAAAAAAATTAAAATTACATAAAATTAAAAATATAAAACTTGTAAAAATATAAACGTACAAAATAACATTTGCAAAAAAAAAAATATTACAAAAATAAAAACTTACAAAATAAAATATGCAACAAATAAAAACTTACAAAATTAAAATGCGCAAAACACTTCACATACAACACATCACACACATTGAAACACAAACACTTCACACTACACACCAAACAACATAAACACACCACTACACACATCATACTGCACACATCAAACTGCACACACCATACTACACACATCACACCCCATACAGCACAGCACTACACACATCACACACATGTACATCATACGGCACACATCACATACAACACATCACACTACACACATCAAACTATACACATCATGCACAACACATCACACCACACACATTACACTACATACATCATACAACACTCTACACACCACACACAACCCATCACACACATTGTAACACATACAGCACACCACATACATTACACCACATACACAAAATCACACACAACACACAGCATACTACATACATCAATCCACACACATCACACTACACACATCACACACTACACACCGCACATGTTCCACCACACACACACACACATCCCATTGCATACAACACATCACACACATTGAACTTCACATTACACACCATACAGCATAAACACAGCACTATGCATATCATAATACACATACACAATATCATACTTCACACATCACAATATGCCCACCATATACTACAAACATCGCATCACAAACAACATATCACATGCATTGCAGTACACACTTCGCACTAAACATACCATACATAAATGGTGAAGTTTTACTGAAACGTTTCACAGTTTTAATATTACTCTGAAGAAATCAAATAATAATGCTGATGAGACTTCACAAAATAATTTGACAAAATCGAAATTAAAAAAAAAAAAAAAATTACATGAAATTAAAAATAAAAAAATAAAACCTGCAAAAATATAAACTTACAAGATAAAATTTGCAAAATAAAAATATTAAAAAAATAAAAACTACAAAAATAAAAATCACGAAAATGAAACTTGTAAAAATAAAAACTTACAAAATAAAATTTGCAATAAATAAAAATTTACAAAATAAAAGTTATAAAAACTAAAACTGATAAAAATAAAAACTTACAAAATATAATTTGCAAAATTGAAAAAAAAAAAAAAAAAAAACTTAAAATTTGTAAAATATAAAAATAAAAAATTGCAAAAATAAAAATTGCAAAAAAACCTTACAAAATAGTCCTAGGTCAGACAACACCAAAGCCTATATTGTACAAGCAACATGTGTGAGTCATTCAACCGTGTTGGAACCCTTTGTAACTTATGGTCAATTAACTGGATATAATATACACTTCCTCTCTTAAATATGTCTTACGATAAGTTTTTAGAATATTTGTAATAATAAAAATATATTTTTACAATCTCATCAGTCATTTTTAGAAACAACCACTCCAATTGTCATTTACATTCATCATTTCGCAACAGAACTGTGCAATAATAATTATGCCACCCTTTCAATGCGGTTGATTCTATTAAGCATATTCTTTTAACTGTTTCTACCACTGCTAAACAACGCGAAATTTACGGGATGTTGTTATAAAACGTGATGTAATTTCCATTCATTCTGGTATAAGCTGGCACTCTTTTTTAAATAAATAAATACAAATAAAAACAATATTTTATTACCATAATCATAATACATGTAATGTATATATATCTAGGCATAATGATAACATTTTAAAATCCACATAGGCCCACAAAATTATTCAAGGTGCAGCAGCATCAGCAGCAGCGACATTAGCAGCAACCATTTATGTAAAAATAATATCTGAATAATATCTAAATAACATATAATTGATGTATAAATAATGTAAAAATAATATCTAAATAATATCTAAATAATATATAAATAATAACATCTCATGCTTTGTAAAACACGCACTTACTCTTGCTGAGAATTGACATTATACAGATCTATAGTCCTATGCTTGTTAATAATTTGAACCATCCATACAAAATAAACTAATTGATGTCGTGACATGACGCCCATTCATCATCTGAAGATGAGTCATCATTCTGACCCTCATGAATCATTGATGCTCCCAGTGTCAAAACATGACACTCATTTATCACCCATGGAGAGGGGGCAATGATAAGTCATCATTTTCTGGGGGAGGGGGACCTGCGTCATGACGCCCATTCATCATCTGAGGATGAGTCATCATTCTGATGCTTATGAATCATGTACATTGATGCTCCCAGTGTCAAAACATGATGCTCATTTATCACCCATGGAGAGGGGGGCAATGATGAGTCATCATTTTCTGGGGGAGGGGGACCTCAAACATGACGCTCATTTATCACCCTAGAATGAGTCATCATCCTGATAACACTAAATTTAAAATATGGTGCCAATATTCAAAGACACTCAATAATATTTTGAACCAGCCACTCAAATGTGTGCATACTGAAGGAATAAAACAATTCTATAAAAATATCCTTGTTTATTGCATAAGATAATATTGATATATTGATATATTGATATATTGATTAATGTTTGTTTAATATTGAAAATAAGGTTAATTTCATATAATAAGACAATGACGTGCATTCATCATGCACATTGATGTTCCAAGCCTCAAAACATGACGATCATTCATCATTCAGGGATGAGTCATCAACCCAATGACCCTAAATATAAAAAATGTTGCCATTATGCAGAGATGCTCATTAATATTTTGAGCCACCCAATCAAATAAAGCACTTGGCGTCATGACGCCAATTCATCATCCGAGGATGAGTCATCCTTTTCAGGGGGAGGGGGACCCCTGCGGACTCAAGGGGAGGGGGGACCGTGATGAGTCACCCTTTCCAAAAAGGGGTGGGGGCCGTGATGAGTCACCCAAAGAGGGGTGGGGGGGACCGTGATGAGTCATCCAAAGAGGGGTGGGAGGGCCGTAATGAGTCACTCAAAGAGGTGGGGGAACCGTGATGAGTCATCCAAAGGGGGGGCAAGGGAGGAGGGGGGCTCCATCAATCATAATCAAGGGGAGGGGGTGGGGGGCAGATTATGTTAATGTGGCCCTTCAAAACACAGTATCTCCTCGGACGGTTTTTCAAAATGGGTACACTTCTACTAGTAGATGCTCAGTCTTGATCATCCACACACACAGCAACATTTAACCACAGCGTAAAGAAAAGAAAATCGTTCACCAATTGTACATCATGATCAATAAATATGTATATTGATGAGATATTCCATTCCAGAATTATTTTCATTCACGCTCACACATTATCCGTTAAGATATACATTGTTCTTGAGTCTTCATAAAGGCTGTAGTTAAAGCTCACTGTAGTATTGGTCATTTTCGATGCGAGGTAACGCTATTATAATAATAATTTTTGCGTGCTTCTTGAATTTGCCCTCCTCGCGAAACTCGGGAAAACTAGAACTTCGGGAATACTACCAGATCTACAGTATCACTTGCATACTCTAACATGAGCAGTATTTGACAATCAAAAACCTTGAACACAATAACAGGTGACAATTTATCGACTACAGGACGAGAGAAAAAAACTGCTTCACCAGCTTGGGAGGCGAGATGAAGGAACGTTTCTTTCAATATACATTCTTAGGTTATTTAGTGTTATATACAAACCCAAGGTATTTATATGTTTCAGCTTTTTCTAAATACATTATCACCATAGTAGGCCTAGAACTTGTCACATTCTGACGTATGACGTTTGTTAAATATCAGAACTTTTGTTTTAGAAATGCTGACTATTACATGCCACAGAGAAGCATACTTATATGTTATAAATTCCATCATGTGAGTATAAAAATGCGCATACTTATTTCAAATAAATATGTAAATTTACCTATGATAGACTATTTGGTATGGTTGACATTAGCTACAAACTGTGGTCAGAAAAAAAATGGCTGTGCCTATATACCACTGGAAAAATCATCATATGTCGGTGTAAGAAATGATTATTTTACCATGCCAGAAGAGAAAGTCGATAGATATATATATAGAAATGCATCACATCCTACCATTACAACAAGTCCACCCACCCCACGTGGATTATTTTGATTTTGAACACAGGAATAATATTATAAAGCAAGTTACGTCATTCCAACATATTGTAGCGCACGATCAATCCAATATGACACAGTTCCTAAACAGTTCCATAACTGCAGAAGAAATTTAAAAGGCGATTCAAAAGTTGACATTCAAGAAAGCCGCGGGTGTAGATGCTATTTCTGCCGAATTTTACAAATATGGATGTAATGAACTCTTGCCAGCATTAAAATTTCTGTTCAATACCATTACTACCAATGGAGAAGTCCTGACAGCAAGATAATGTGGGACCCCACTCCAGGAGGACACACATACCTCGCCCGCGACACCCCCCCCCCCTCCCAAGATTATAGACAGCGAAGTTAACAGCTATTTGCCGGCAATCACACGGCTATGTAAGCTGTGATATAATTGAACTAAAAATGTTTGGATCACATATTTTATTGCAATAAAAACTATATGTGGTATACATGTATTGGCTTCACAACTTTGCCCAGAGTTTGAAATTATAGGGGGGCAGCCAACAGTTTAGAGGCTCATGGAGAGGGGTGCCCTAATAGGTTGAAACAGCGTCATGGCATTCAGGGGTTGAGTGAGAACTAATACTTCTGAATACTGCAGAATGACTGTGACGGAATCGGACCAGTTTCAGGTCAGTCGCATAATACTCCCAGATTGGTTGCCGCTTAAATCGTTATCACAACCCTTCTCATAATAGTCGCGACAGTGCTGTGATGGGCTGTGAGCTGTCGCTGGGTGTCAGATTGTATGGGGACAAAAATCGGCACTGCACCTATATATTGTCACTGTCCAGATAATGTTGCCATAAGAACCATGGGTCTTATTCATCGGCCAGTTGATGTAAAACATAGGCTTGTTTGGATAATAATAATTTTGCAAATTTGGTAACACAAACATGTGGATTTACTAAACAATTGCCACATGCGCAGTATATTACTTGTCTAAAAACTACACATACACAATATTCCATGTAATAATATTGTATAATATATAATTAATTCTATAGCGCCAGTATCTCTCAACAATATTGAGACTCAAGGGCGCTGTGGGCTAAAATCAGTATTCAGTGGTGAGGTCCATTGTCGGAAAAGGAGTTCATCATATGACGGTCGGTGGATGCTCAGATTAAGGGGGTAGTTCTAATATAAAAAGGGATGGTATAATTTTTGCTAGTGACTGAGTTTGCTTCACGTATTTTCGGAGACAATTTATTCCACAAACGCGGTGCAGCAACCACGAACGATGAATGGCTGTAATTTCTTTTTGACCGCAGTCCAGGATGTAATAACTTCATAGTTTCGGATCTCAGTGTTTGCTGGCGATTCTCGAAATGCAATAAATCACCGAGATATGAGGGATTGCCCATGGATAGTGCTTTGATTGTCAGAAGGTTAAGTTTAAATTTAATACGTGATATATTAACAAACAATGCATTGCTTTGAGCATGGGCCTAGTACATGCTGCAAACTTGCTTTATATTTTCGAAACAACCGAACAGCAAATAATTACAATAGTCAAGGTGACTGCTCACTAGTAATTGATGTAGTTTTATTCAGATGAATTCGAATGCGTCTAAGATCGCAAATATGGTATAAATCTGATTTACACTGAGTAGACAGTACACCATTAACTTTAACAAGTTGAGAACGACCAGTCAGGTAGAATAGGCCAATTATATAGTACAACGTTATATAATTAAGATTTTAATTGAGGTTTTTTGTCAATTTAACATACTACATTATCGGGAATTCAAGAAATGCAATTATAATTATAAGAGTTCAGTGCAGTTTTTATTTGCCGAGAAAGCACAAAATTTTGGCCCGGCAAGGAAAACTGAGCAGGTAAGCCTTTCGGAAATTTCCGTCGTCATTCGTCATCATTCGTCAATGTACGTAAGCATACACGACGGAGGCGACATCGCACTACAGCGCCACCTGGTGGTGAATTGGCCGAGCGCCACCTGGTGGTGTATATCAAACAACCCATGATGACGCTTGCTACGTAGCCTTTTACCTCAGTTTGCGAGACACCCCATCAGCCTGCAATAGTCGCACAGTATCGAGTAGCACAGAAATTTTCAAGTCCATGGCTTTTAATTATTCATCCACAGGCTGTAGGCGCATGCCTACATATTATATGTTATAAATGAGCTTATGCTGGCCGAAACCATGTAATGAGTCGTAATGTGCAGATTTAATTCCTTTTCATTATATTAACAAAATGTACATTTTTTTCTTAGAATTGTCTTGCATTTTGGGGCAAGGTGATGTTAGAAATACACTTGTTATGCTCATTCAACGAAAAGAAGTTCGACTACCCAGTACTGAATTAGTATGTTTTAACATCAGCTAGTTGGATGAAGGTCAATTAAATAGACAATTTCACACAAATTTGTTTTTTAACTTAGGAAATGCCATATTTCTGTGAATGTGACCGCAATCATTTTATTTTTGTACCTTATTGATCAGAAATGTTCATATGATGACTCGAGTAGGGCCTACACTAGTATAATTTAGTATAAATACATGCATTACGATTAATTTTGTCATAGAGGGTCACATATGTTTAGGCTTGATCTTCTGATTAATATTTTATTTTGTGTGCGAGTAATTAATTTATGTTGCATGGAAAATTTAACATGTTTATCAACTGTACATGTGGGGAGAATGTGACATATCTTACATTGGTTTAAACGTGCACACTGCATTAATCTATCCGGCTTGGCTGTGATACTGCGCCAGACCCTAAACGGTAGCTCTCCACCCAGCAAACACCGGACATTGACCTAGCGTTTTCAAATGTTAGACCACACGGGGAGCAATCATTGGGGTGGTGTTGAGTGCTTTTCGGTGGTGTCGAGTGAAAGATGCGGTGCGTTGAGTGTAAACACCATATTATCGCCACAAAAAAAACAGTCAAAGCACCCAGTTTAACGTAAGTACATACCCAAACAAACATGACCACGGTACACAAGAATATAGTTACGTTCTTCACAGAGCTTCTGAAGATGTGCTGATAAATAGATAGTGGAGAGCTAAGCAGTACCATTTCATAGCACTCATCTCCTAGTCGTGCATTTTCGCAAATTTGTCGTCAACAGCACTGTTTGGTGCTCAGAATGTTGCTCAGAAAACACTGGTAACACTGGTAACACTATAAAAATATCATACCTTGCCCTGTGGATAGTATCAAGTCGTTCTGAAGCATCTAAGTATTTCAAATTAAATTTGGCAGCGCTGCATACACATTAATTTTTGGTGCGGCTGTTGTGGAGTGATCTGGAGTTGAGTGAAATAGCCTACACATTTATGTGCAGGTCAAAAGAATCACAATATTTTTTCATCTCATCTAATGATGGTTGTAGGACTTTGCTAGTATTACTGTGTCGTCAGCGTACAAAAGTATACAAAGTTTGAATTGATGTTACAATTTCTTCATTAAGCTGCTTTCTTTGCATGTTTTCTATGTCTTTTAGTCCGCTGCATTTACGGGATATGAACGACTTTAGGTCGTGTAGATATATGGAGAACAGAAGTAGAGACAGATTTTCTCCCTATCGTACATCGATGTTACAGGTGCGCTTCTGCTGTTAATGCTACGCTAGATTTAGCTTTTTCATACATGTTTCCTCTGACATCAAATAATTTTCCTGAAATCTCAGATGCTAGCATCTTTGACCACAAGTTGATCTATTGATAGTGACAAACGCTTTTTTTTAAATTAACAAAACAGCAGTATAATCGCTTACGCTTACTAAGGTACAAATCAGCTAGTGATTTCTAAACAAATAGGTGTTCAATTGTTGAAAAATCCTATTTAAAACCTGCTGGTTCGGCTTGTACAATATTGTTATTATCAATAAAAATGATTGATCTTCTTTTCAAACAACTTGTGAAAAGTCTACCAAAACAACTCAGTAGTTAAATTCCTCTGTAGTGGTTGGCGTGATTAGGGTCATTTTTGTTTTTGTGAATAGGCCGAATTGCGAAATTATAAGTTAAATATTCTTGTATAGTATGGGGAAAATTCGTGGCGTGAATGTTTCGGAAATTCGTTTATTATTTGATCTGAGCCCTCCCCCCGCCCCCCCCCCGACTTATTGGTTTTTTAGTTTTGCTAAAGCTTCCATTTTACCTGGGGTGTAAAGGTTCTGTTTAGTATTTCATTATGGGGTATGTTGTTAAGTTTACGGTTCGTGTCACTCACATCAACACTTTCATTCTCAAGCGCGAGTTTCTCAAAATGTTCTTCAAATATATATATATAGAGATGTTAGAATTAGTTTCCGACGTTTTCTTACCTTTAACAATTTCACAATACTTTTTTGGGGTTTTCCGATTGCAGTAGGCGTAATTTGCGAATTAATTTTGTTTATATTCCAAAGAAGTTTTATGCACTATTTATACGTTGTGCTGGATCTTGTTGCCAAATTCAGGTTTTCAACAATTTGTTGTCATCTATAGTTATTTCTGCGATATGTAGAGCATGTTAATGTGCACAACAAAATCAAGCTTACAAGACATTTAGGCACACAAAATATTTGGCTGCCCACATGGCCGTACACAAATCGGCTGAGATGTGCCATTAATGTACTAAATGTGGAAATCAATTAAGCCGCAGATGATCTCTGAGAAGGCACTAAAAGCAGAAACATACTACATCTATAAAACTCAGTTCGTATTTCTACAACGACGGACAATTATCTGAAAATTGTATCGATTACTAGACCATGGGCTGAAAGTCGAAACCCTCCCCCCCCCCTCCCCTGGGTATTTATGTAGAGCATATATTTTTTTAACCATAATTATGTACCAACTTAGTTTCAGTTGGTCTGCAGATTTTCTATGAATGGGCAAGGTCACCAGGGGTCATCGAAGTATAGTACCCTTGAGCCTTAGGGTTGTATAAGAATGTGTCATATAAATAGGTCGAAACCCTGTCCAATTACACATGGTGACATGAGTTGGTGATGGGTTTCACAGGTGATTTATTCCAAGGTCTTGGTAAGGTCATTTCAAGGTCAGAGCAAGGTTAATTCAGCTCAAAACGGTTGAAAATATATTATTGAACCAGCACTTCCAATAACTTGGTCGGAACCCAGCCCAAGTACACAGTCATGGTGATATCGGTTGGTGTCTGGTTGCATGAGAGAGTTATCCCAAGGTCATCGTGAGGTCATCTCAAGGTCACATCAAGGTCAAATCAGCTCAAAATGGTTGAAAATAGCTTATTTCTGTTGTTTTTGCTAACATTATGTTCACTTGAAATGAATATGATGGCTTGAAACATACATAGATCTCAACACAAACCTACACCAAAACACCCCCGAGAGGCCACAGGGATAACTTAAGGGTTGGAGGGGTTTTTCACATACCCCCCTTCAAATCACCCTTAAAGCAAAAAACAATATATTTCCAGCTGTTTTGAGCTGATTTTACCTGGCCGTGACCTTGAGATCACCTTGTCATGACCTTGGGGTAACAAGAATGTGAAATACAACCCCATTTCGCCATGTTTACTTAGGTTGGGCTTTATCAGATGTAATCAATGTATATTGGCCATTGGTCAAAATATAACATCAGTGTGTTATTTGGACCATTTCTGCCATATCAGACAGTATTGACACAAGGACTTTTTGAGGGGGAGGGGGTGAAAAAAACCTCAAACCCTTGTGTTATCCCTGTACCCCCTCGGGGGTGTTTTGGTAAGGTACTAGTGTACATGTTATATACAGCTATTTTTATAGTATGTGCATTTAATATACACCATTCCCCGAAACTATAATACTTCAAGTTGACCATAAAATATTGCAACCTATTTAATGGACTGATTTCATAATTCAAGTCATTTCAGCTTTTTAATGGATTCTAGGCATAATTCGACGTGTGTTTGACATTTTTTTATCTAGTTGACAGGGCCGTTATGGACATCCCATTGATAGAGTGTCATGCAGTATGAGCCGCTTACAATAATTGGCGAATACATACCCCTAAACGGTGAAAACTTGGGTTTATACTATAATAGCATATTATAAAACGAACTCAGATTTAGAGTAGACCTACTGTGTTTGAAGTTCAATGACTGTATAGGCATATGGACTGAAACCATAAAATGTCATTCTCGTTGTTGTTATTTTTTTAAGTTACAAAACATTATATAATGCAGCAAAACAACAGTTTTAATTTATTGTGTATGACTACTGTGGGAAACAATATTATGCTTGATACATGATTTTCTTCTGTCGGTGTAGAATCAACCCTGATCAAAACCCCTTCACATTAACAAACAATTGGGACCAGTATGGACGAAGAGCTTTACTTCACACAGCCCCAGACTATCCGTCACTCTACACCAGCCACACCATTACAAAATTGGTATGCAGCCGCTGGGAAATAAAATGTAAAATAATTAGGGATTTTGGAAACACTTGATAATTTCGGCAGGGCAAGGTAAGATATTTTCCTAGTGTTCAGAGTAGTTACCAGTGGTTACTCAGTTACTGCACAAAATTGTGAGCACCAAGCAGTGCTGGTCACGACAAAATTGTAAACATGCACGACCAGGAAATGGGTAGTGTGAAATGGTACTTCTTAGTTCTCATCGATCTATTTATCAGTACACCATCAACAGCTTCTGAATATAGGTACCACTGGTATTTCACCAGATTCACGGCTGATTGGGCAGCTGCATTAAGTAGGCGAATAGTATTAGGTTTTAAAGGGGAAAAAATATGCCCAAGCTGAATTTTTGCAGGAAACCTTCCAAATACCATTAGAAATAACATAATAAAATTCCCCGTGATTTCCGCTGGAGCCTTTTCCAATATTAAAAATGGCGTTCAAGATGGCCGCCAAAATGTTAACACAGCTATATATACCACCTCATCCCCCCAAAAAAAAGACAAAAGGTTTATAACGGTTTTATATCTTACCGGACATATAGTGAATAACAGTCAATCAAAATATGACCCCTAAAACTGGATGAAAACTCCAAGATAGCCGCCATGTGTAATACCTATTTTTCGTGTGAAAAGAGGTAACCGACCTTATCTAACTTACTGTAAGATCCATTTCTGGTATTATTTTCCCAGCAGACACAAGACGTTGACCCAAATGTTGATTCAACGTTGGGCTAACGTCGCAGACGGTGGGCCAACGTTGAATCAACATTTGGTCAACGTATTGTGTTTGCTGGGTTGGTGATCAATTCAACTTCATCTCCAAAATCGACATGTCAATTTTTAGCTCAAATGAGCGAAAACATGATTCTAACAAATTAACATAGCACAATGTAATACCTTAAATTTCAATTTGATTTTGAGTAGAAAATCCTTTTCTGGTCGTAGTTTGATCCAAGCCTGAATAAAGTGTTCCTCAACACCAGTCTCCTCACCGTTTTTTACCGTTTTCCCGCTACCATTTAATGCCACAATATGCTCTCCAACTCCCTCTAATCGCCCATCAACACATTCCAATCGCCATTTAACGACTCTCTGTCACCCTTTAACACTTACTCATCCCCTTTTGTTTCCCCTCCATCGCATTTTAGGCCATATCATTACCATTTTTACACCTTTCCGTCACCTATTAATGCCTCGTTGTCGTGTTTTAGCACTGCCTCGTCGTTCTTTAACGCCTCCCCATTGCCCTTTAACGTCTCCCTGTCTCCCTTTATTGCTTCTCGATCGCCTTTAATGTCTCTGTGATGTCCTTTGACGCTTTTCCGTTGCCCTTTAATGCCTTCTCGTTACCTTTTAACGCACCCCGTCACACTTGAACGTATGTTACTCGCCCTTTTATGCCTCCCCATTGCCTTTTAGCGCCTCTTCAGCGCCCTTTAACGCCTTCTTGCCTTCCTTAAACACCTCCCCATCACACTTTAATGCTTCCCCATTGCTCTTTAAAGCTTTCCCATTGCCATTTAACGCTTCCTCATCGTCCTACACTGCCTTCCATACCACCTTTTAACAAACCCAGTCACACCTTAAGGCCTCTTTGTTGTCCTTCAACGCCTTTACATTGCCCTTCAATGCTTCTTCGTCGCCTTTTAGTGCTTTACGTCACGTTTTGGCACTAATGGTCTTTTATGTGACATTGTAATGCGATAAAAAACAGTAGAGACAATATTGATGAGATGAATGATGTACAGATGATGACGTGAGTTTGGGGTGATAGGGCATAGTGGGTTGTTGAGAGCGTTTTCCTTCACTCGCCCGATAACATAGGAATTCTGGGCATGTCTGGGGGATTTACCCCAGGCATGTCCATAAGTTCAGAGACTCTGGTCGGATAGTCCCCAGAGTAACAAAAGCTGAAGGTAGCTATATTGCCGGTTGTTTGAGGCTACCACGGCCAACATCAGTGCCTGCACTGACATTGACACCAATTAGTCATAGCAATTTCTTTTTTCTAGAGTCATTGGCGGCCATCTTGGATTTGACACTTTTCTGGTAGTCAGATTTTGAAAGACTTTCCCCTACAATTGAATACATCTGATTGGTTACAAAACCTCTGGAAAACATCTTTGGTATAATTTTTTCCGGGGTGTTTGACCGGATGTTTGCATAAATCGACCACCTAATATCTCCGCTTGTAATCAACATAACTTTATGATGTTTATATCAAAATGTTCTTTTTTACATAAGGATTACAATGAAACAGGCTTGGAGTCACGAAAAAGTCACATACAGCCTTTATTTTCAATTTTATGATATGCTAATGATTGCAATAGTATTTAAAAAGTCATACATATCAAAATTTTGTAATTTCGCTAATCAATATACCTTAAATTGCAATTAAAATGTAGGCGTGACTATTTAGTGACTCAGAAACGGTTTCAATGGAATCCTTATGGCAATAAATACACATGTAGCCATTTAAATCATAAAGTTATGTTGATTACAAGCTGAGACATAGCAGTTTCAAGATTTTTGCGGCCATCTTGGACGCCATCTTGAATAATGGAAAAGGCTCCAGCGGGAATCACGGGGAGTCTTAGTATGTTGTTTCTTATGGTATTTGGAAGGTATCCTGAAAAAATCAGCTTGGGCATATTTTTCCCCTTCAGCCTGATTACAAGTCTAATACTATTCGCCTAAAGGCCCTTTCTGCCACACCAAGCTGACCATTGTCTCCAGACGGCAGCGTATTGTTTTCTAGTGGATGGTTTTCAGGCATTTTCAGAAAATCCGGCCACTTCAGGTTCAATCCCTCCGTCGCGTAGGGTTGAGCTGAGAAAAGTCATACCATCATGTGTAACTTGTGTTAATCTGTCAACGACTTGTTGTTTGTCAGGCTCAATATCGTGTCCTATGTCCTATGTGGTAACCGGAAAGGTAATCGGACCGATAATTTGATTGGCTCTGGTAACCATAGTGCTCTCGGCCACCATGGTGTCACTTGAATTATCCGAGAGCTGATATTGTAAATCCGCCCCAGTATCAGAGGAATCAGGCTGGGGGGAGGGAAGGCATAAAGCAACTGATCCCCAAGGCATGGGGATCACGCCTGTTTGTTGAGAAGTAGCGAGGAAGCTGCTTGCTCCTCTCCGATAAGAACAGATCTATAGTCGGAAGACTGTAGGTTGAGAATATCCTTCTGGCCACTATGGGAGCCAGCATCCATTCGTCGGGCTCCTTCAAGCGCGACAGTGCATCGGCCTGCGTGTTCATCAGTCCCAGTAGGTAGCTTGGTCGTAGCACAATCTTGTGTTGGTTGGCCAAGATCAAAATCTCCGCTGCTAGGTAGTGTAGAGATTTTACTGTGTGCCCCCTTCCTTCAATAGGTAGGCGACAACCGTTGTATTGTCCAGCTGAAGTGACACACACCAGTGTCTCAGCTGTGGTATCCAATGCTGAAGAGCAAACGAAACAGTCTTCAGCTCCAGGTAATTCATATGATTCAATTTGTCCCTGTCCGTCCAGAACCCTTGAATGGACATCTGGTTCATTTGTGTACCCCACCCTGTCAGGGATGCGTTTGTTGATATCATGTGCGTGGGAAGATTCATTATTTGTAAACTTCGCCCATTCTTTAGAGGAGAGTTCCACCAACGCAGTGAGGCTCGAGCTTCATTTTATAATGTCGAATGGGAATGACAGAATCAGTATCAGCTAGAACAGTCGAATCGGTGATGGCTCGACCCTGCGAAACGGCAGGGGCGGTTATCGCGGCAGGCAAGGCCTCAGATTCTATGATCTGATCCTTCCGGTGGTGGAATCGAGTCCAGAGCCAGCCACTGTCTTGGATCATGTGCCGGCAATCACCACTGGAGATTTAGCAGCCGTTGTAGTAGCAGCAGACACTGGAGCCTTGCGGCTCGGTGTAAGAGCTCTGTCAGCAGAGCCCTGCTTAGGCTCTGTGTTTTTCAGACACAGCTGCAGTTCTCATAAGTTGTTTTTGTGAGCTGTTTGTTTGTTGTTTGTTTGGGATAGCTAGCCCTCAAGTGGGGCTGCCCGGGCCTTCCGACTTTGTCTATCGCTCTCTAACTCCCGGCAAGAATCAATGTATCTCTGTGTATCAGACAATTGCGAGAAAATGAATGACACCGTTCAGGTGTCGTCATCGAGTTTTTATCAATTTGAAAGGTACTCGGCTGTGAACCAATCACAGCCGAAAGTACTCGAACAAGCGCCTATCACAGTGCCCAGGGGGAACACGGTGTCACTACTTTTTCGTTCCACATGCAATATTGTTCCACATGTGCGCATGCGCATCTGTGTGGAACAATAAAGCAGTGGCCCCCACTGCAATATCGTTCCACATGCCATATCGTTCTACATGTGCGCATGCGCATGCCCAGCCTCCGAGTGGAAAAATACTGGGCACATGACATGTGGAACGAAAATGCAGCTGGAAAGATAATGTAGGAGTCACTGTAATATTGTACCACATACTGTCATACATTTTCGTTCCACATGTGCTCATGCCCAGCTTCTGCCCATAGGCATAGGTCTACCCAGCTTTTTAGTGGAAAGATACATACAGTACTGATTTCACAAAATGGGACAGTTTTTTCATCAGTGGCTGGCCTGCGTTAACGCAGGCCAGCCCGTCATTAGCCCGGGCGCAAGCCCGGCGAGACAGGCGCAGAATTGGTTGCGCCCAGCGTATGAAATGGGCTCAAGCCCCCACACGGTTCGGGCCAGGAAAATATACCCGCCCAAATCCTACTTGGGCTTGCACCCAGTATACTGTGTGGCGGCTAACATGGATGCTGTGAACCATGTGTCATCTCGCAGGGCTGGCCAGGCTCGCTCTGGGCAAGACAGGGCGCGCTCAGCTTGACCACATCCAGCATCATCCAAACAGCTCTGAGTTGATCTAAACGTGCAATAATTGAGTGTCCGTACGCGTATACATCTAGACCTGTTGCAGTCCTCATTTATTTCTGCTTAGCCATTTAGCATTTAGCCTTTAGACATTATCTTTAGTATCGGAAAAGTAGTTCAGTTTATAAATACAGAAAATGGGTGGTTTTATGAAGCTACGGTCACTGGAATAGACCTAACTGAAGATGAAAAAGCAGGCACCTGGAAAGTCAGGCTCGCCCGGCGCACCGGTCGAGCTTGAAACTGGACCAGACGAGAAGCGCGCCTGACTAACACATACAGGCGTTGACTCAATTCGCCGAGGCTCTAGATTGGCTTGAGCCCCGGCGATATGAGCGCGGCTCCAGTTATATGAACTTATACCAAAACGCACATTGCGGCCCGGCTAAAGGATTGTATAACTTTGGGCGCATACATGCGAGCCCCAAATGGGGTGGGGAGAGAACATGGGGCTAGCCCAGGGCTAGCCTGCGTTAGCCGGGGCTAGCCCCACTGAAAAAGCTTGTCCCATTTTGCTAAATCAGTACTGTAGGATAGTCTATTTGTGGAAGGAAAATGCATGTGGAACAATAATGCAGGGGTCACTGTATTATTGTTCCACATGCATTTTCTTCCACATGTGCTATACCTATATATACTTATAATAGCCTATACATTCTAGTCTAGTCTATATGTCTATTGAATTGGCACAATAGGCAGATAGGCCTAGTATATAGGCTTAAAATGAATCAATGTTGAATCAATCAATTTCACTGTCTTCAACTTTGTTCAAACGTTAAGCCAAGCTAAGGACATGAAGGAGGGTCCAAGCCTAAATGCAGTAGGCCTACAAGGTATCTGCTTACTCCTAAAGTTAGCAGATACATGTAGTGACTAAATCCCTTCAGTTGAGCACCTTCCAACTCCAAGGCATGCAAAGGGCTCTAACGTTATAAAATGTAAAAGGTAGGCTCCGCATAACTTGCAAAATTAAATGGAGTTTAAAGAAAATGAGAGCAGTTATGGTGAGGAAATAATTTTTGATATAGGCCTATAACATGGGGACCTAGGCGATATATATATAGACCCCAAGTCACTTTTTTTATAGTCTACTTAGGCTTAGCTTAGCAGTGGACCAGCTAGGGGACTTGCTACACCCATCAGCCCCTAGCCTATAGGCCTAGTCAGCTTAGACCTTCCAGATCTATGTCATGATAAAAAAACGTTGAATGAATGTCGGTTTAAAGTTGGCCCAACGTCTACAACGTTGAGTTATGTTAAGCCAACATTACGTTTTGCAAAATATTGTGTTTGAACACAAAACGTCATGTGAGAGAATGGGCAGACATACTCATAGTCATAGGCATAAGGCTACTGGCAGATCAGGTGGGGACCAATAATGCTGTTTGCGTTGCCCTTAGCAACGCGATTTCGCTGAGCTATGAGCAGAATGATCACGCATGCGCAGAATGGATCGCGCATGCGCAGAATGGATCGTGCATGCGTACAACGGCCCATGTGGAACAAAAATGCATGTGGAACGAAAAAGTAATGACACCGGGCTGACTGAAGATCGCGCCGACGTCATAGTAAGCCGGAAATGCTTACCTGCTGAGTTTTCCTTGCCGAGCTAAAATCTTGTGCTTTCTCGGCAAGCAAAAACCACACAGAACTCGGATTATAATTGCATTTCATGAATTCCCACTAATCATGCTAATGTAGTATGGTAAATTGACAAAAACAAACCTTATTTAAAATCACACCCACCATGCCCACTGTAACACCACAGCATCAATGCCAAATCGAGCAAGAGGTCATGATCGATTGTGTCAAAAATCGCAGACAAATCCAAGAGCAAAAAAGCAGTAAGTTCACCACGGTCTTGAGCTGACACAATGTAGGGGCCTAATTCTGAATACACAAAAGGGCCGTTTTGGTGAAATGCTCAGATTTATGTGCTGATTGAAGGTTATTCGAAATACCTGAATTATTTAATTTATTAATTTGTAAACAAAGTTTAATGCAAATACAGGTCTAAAATTGCTTAATTTATTTCGATCTCGTGAAGGCTTTTTAGTAGTAGTGTAACATGAGCAATTTTGCAGGCATCTGGGAACTTCCCTTTTGCCGAAGAGAGATTTATGATCGTTGTGATCGACCCGCCAGAATATCAGCGCTGTCTTTGACGATTTGAGTTGGACATGGGTCTACGTCACATGATTTGCTGGGTGATGAATAAGCTTTAACATGTTACTTTCCGAGAATTGTGAGAAAGTGAGTAAAGGATTTTGGGCAGCTGGAGGAGTGATTTTGATGACAGCAGAGTGTCCCTGATTTAAAGGGACTGGCCCACGCTAAAATCATCAAAAAATCGGTGATTTTATTCCGGGTTCTTAATATGACCATATGATGTAAACATGTACATAGACTAGAACTGCAATTTTTTTTAATTTTTGTGCTGCGCATTCACCAGTTAGGCTAGATATAGAGACGAAATTCCTGATTTCTAATTATTGACAACCATGTCAAAAATAGGAAATGCGGGAATTTCGTCTCTATATCTAGTCTAACTGATGAATGCGCAGCACAAAAATTGTAAAAATTTGCAGTTCTAGTCTATGTACATGTTTACATCATATGGTCATATTAAGAACCCGAAATAAAATCACCGATTTTTTGATGATTTTAGCCTGGGCCAGTCCCTTTAAGCAATCTTACGATAAAAACATCATTGAAAGAGCTAGCAGGTTTGGTATTGCATGAACTATCCGGAAGTATATATATTTGTTTATCCAAAATGTACTTCATTTTATCTCATAATTGTCTAGGGATAGTGATGTTCTCTGAAACCAAATTTGTATAATAGTTTTTTTTTACTTTGACATTAGTCTATTACACAGGTGAACATATTCATCTCCATATCTCTTCGGTTATCCACTTATTTACTTGTCTAGCATTTAGCATTACGTTACAGTTTTTTAAAGGTACATGTTTATCTAACAATGTCGAATTTTGAATTAGGTCGGAATTGGTTGGATCATTTTTTAAATTACCAAATTTATTTCTTCCTTCGGCTAAAATAGTTTAGCAGTCTCGTTCAGAGTAGCAATAAATAAAGAGTGGTCACCCATCTGATCTGTTGATCTTGTTTTGATAATTAAATTACATTCACCTTTTGTAATCAATCCAGGGTATTTCAAAATTTATGGGTGGGGAATTTTAAGTGTTGTTTCGAATTTAACATATCAGGAATATTATTCATAGCCAGAGGCGGATCTAGCTTTTCAGTGAGGGGGGGGGGGGGTAGGGGGGAGGATTTGAAATTAAAAAAAAAAAAGACTGTTTAGGAGTCGAGGGCCCAAAGGTTTTCTCATGCAATCTAAGGCATATTGGGCAGTGTTTATCACTCAATATATCACCAAATCATATGAAACCCTCTAAATAAGGTGATGATTTTTTTCTGAGGGGGGGGGGGTTAAACCCACCCCCACCCCCTCTTGGATCTGCCACTGCATAGCCACTGGCCACTGCATCAGAAGAGGCGTTTCCATACGGAATATTAAAGTCACCGGCAATTATAAAATTTAATGGCAGCAGTGGTTGGTAGATGATATAATACAGATACTGTGGATTATCTATATGCTGCTTATATATAATATACCCCACAACAGTCTGGAACAGTTTTAATGTATTCCTACAAGTGGGTATATCACACAGCGCATGTTGCGTATTATATAATATATATGTCTTATACACCACCAGAAAGAGAGTGGTCTGGTTATCCTGAATATTAGCAATTTGTTGTTGACACATGTTGAGGGTAATATATATTTCCTCTATATACCCCATAATGGGCAGATGTATTACCCCACATTTAGTTTACAAATGTTATGAAATTTGTAGGTGGTTGGTAGATAATAAACGAGGTACATATAAGCTAATATTAGCAATTTGTTGTTGACACATGTTGAGGGTAATATATATTTCCTCTATATACCCCATAATGGGCAGATGTATTACCCCACATTTAGTTTACAAATGTTATGAAATTTGTAGGTGGTTGGTAGATAATAAACGAGGTACATATAAGCTCATGCCTTTAATATTGACCTTTTGACCTTGAGGATCGCTAAAATAATACAAGCACTCGATTTTCTAGACAAAATCACACGAGAAAGAGGTATGACACTCACACTTGTTCCTAGCTTTATTCAATGTTAAACAACACCGCTTACTTGACTTTGGAATTGACACCTTTTCCATGAAGATAACCTTTGACTAATCATCAAAATAATTTCAGAAATGAATTATTCAGTCACAATTACGTCCACAAGACGTATTACACGTGTTTGATGGCTGAATAATAATATTTTAAATTTTACACTTGTTCCTATATTTATTCAATGTTAAAAATCAAATTTTCGCCTACTGGACTATTGTATTGACCTTTGGACCTGGAAGATTAACTTGAATAATACCGTAAATAATTGTCTGGTCAAAATTCCATGAAAAAAGATATTCCAAATGTTCCTAGCTTTATTTGTTAAAAAAATAATATTTTTGTTCACTTGACATTAAGATTGACCTTTTGACCTTGAAGATGACCTTGAATAAAAAAAAGCATAGATATATTGCATGAAAAAGAGGTATAACACAAGTGGCATATTTTAAATTGAAATCGACCTTTAATTTTGGCCCTAATTCATACATAATTAACACGCCAACACTCTCAAGACTTCCCGATATATATTACATATGAAACATTACTTCATACCAAATCTTTGAAATCGACCAATTTAATGAGATTCTGTGGTAAATTATTTATTTTCACAGCCACCTGGTTAGTGCCAATAAAACAATTTCCCCAAGCATGCCAGCTTGGTATGTAGCTGTTTTGTGACCATGTGAATATCTACCAGAATAACCTTGTAATAACATTGTATATGTTTCAAAACAATGTTGAGTCATAATAGGTTGTGTTTCCAACGGACTATGAGAAATGTTGTCGTAACAGACAAAACATCAGATAGCACAGTTACTGACCACAGTAAGAGTGGAATGTTTAGTCCCGGAAATAGAGCAAAATATAATAAAACTCACTTGTTCAATATCTGGGTTGTATAGCTGTCTCTATTATTGTCATATATGTCTATTGTCGTGTCGTCTTCTGAGGCCGTAATGGAGAAAAATGACTGAGGATAAGCGTCTGGCGATGTATTTGATCCTATAAAACTTGTGATGACGAAGTCTGTATCCTCGGCAGATAAAGGTCTCAGTAGCATGGCGTCAGATGCTAATTGATCTTCGTAATCAGTGCATCCGATGGTGACAGATACAGGTACGTCAGATGTCAGCTCGAACCCCTTCTCTTCCAGACCGTATGTCACCCTTTGTGAATAATCACCCATATAAGTTGCGTTTCCAGGCACTATGATCACTTCGTCGGAGGTGGAGTTACTTAATGTGACTGTAGCTTCTTCACGGGATGTAATCCTTATCTCAGTCTCAAGTGATTTAATCTCTTGGGCACGAGGAAAGGAAAATACAAAATGTTTACCCTCGCTTCCAGCTGAAAAGCAAGTATATATTCTTCGTTAGAAAATCAATCTGTAAACAGGTAAATCATCATGACTCTAATATTAATAAACTTAATTAGCGCTTGTTTGTCTCAAATAAAATATTATTCATAATACGATATAGACGTCCATATGTAGATCATGAAATGTATGTTTCGAAGTGTTTGCATCGCACTTCATGCTTTACGTTGAAATCACTAAGAAGAGCTCTAGAGCTGGTTTGCTATTTACATATAAATATAGGCAGGTGATCCTTAGATAAAAAAAATGATTCTAATGCAATGTGACGCGTACGGTAACTTTGTATAACTTCTTTCTCAATTATGATGCTTAGTTTTTTGTGGCAACGTTCGAATCCGGAATCCATTTGTCTGGTCTATCTCACCATCCTAAATAGGTGCTCCTGACACATTTTATCTTTAATTAATTAATTAATTAATCAATTAATTAATACATTAATCGATTAATTAATCAATTTATTTATCACTCAACCAATCGATCATCAGTCAGTCAGTCAATCAGTCAAGCAATCAATTATAGAAATTAATTAATTAGCTGGCTAGTTAGTCAGTCAGTTAGTTAGTTAGTTAGTTAGTTAGTTAGTTAGTTAGTTAGTTAGTTAGTTAGTTAGTTAGTTAGTTAGTTAGTTATTTTAGCTAGTTAGTTAGTTATGGGCTAACTAACCAAGGGGCGGGAACTAGGGTTTTCAGGTTGGATGTGAACCCGTGCTCCCTAAGCACTGTCCAGAAAGTACCACTGAGGGTTATACTCATTCGTGAAGTTTTTTGCCACCCACATCATAATCCTTAAGGCCGAATGCAATCGTACCTGCTTGAGTGTACCAAGCACAAACCACTCTGCTCAATCAACCAAGTTATGCAACCAGCTTAGGCCTCATCCTAATTTTTGGGGGGTGACCGTCCTGGGTTCGAACCCTTGACATGCCCTCATTTTTTTATGTCATATATGACTTTATAGTGCCCTGCTATACTTTTTTAGGTGCACACTCTAGATTAATTAACCAGAGTCTCCTAATAACCTTTGAGGCTCACTTCCGACAAGGTGGACTGTTGAAGGACATATTTCTATGACATATCACTACTCTTGTGGTGTCTGAAAAATGCCCCAAGCCAAGGTGGACTCGAACCACCGACCTTCCCCCTAAGTACTAAGTTAGTTAGTTAGTTGGTTGGTTGGCTGGCTGGCTGGCTGGTTGGTTGGTTGGTTGGTTGTTTGGTTGTTTGGCTGGTTGGTTGGTTGGTTGGTTGGTTGGTTTGTTGGTTGGTTGGTTGGTTGGTTGGTTGGTTGGTTGGTTGGTTGGTTGGTTGGTTGGTTGGTTGGTTGGTTGGTTGGTTGGTTGGTTGGTTGGTTGGTTGGTTGGATTTGTGGTTAGGGTGAGAGTCAGGGTCCATGGTTAGGGTCGGGTAAGGGTTCCTGTACCTGGTTCCCATTAAAAACCCGGTATCGATGTGTCAACCGTGCTCTTCTCATACCCTCAAGGGTCTGACTTTCGTCACCCCTTGAAGGGCATGCCTTTCCATGTTTCCAACCTATTGCTCTGACCGAGGAGAAGTATAGTATATTTATACTAATTTGATATAAATTATACCTCATCTAATGCATTTATTAATGTAGTCAGATTCTGCATGACTTGAGTCGGATCCGGTAACCGTTGGGTTGTCCGGTGGGGCTTTCCCCAATCTACTTCTCACCAAGAGATCACGTAGATTTTGTCCCCTTTTAAATGCCGTTACGCACCGTTTATAAAGGATGTTCGGATGTTTCGCTTTAAGTTTATTGAAGGAAGTCTTCACTAATTTATCTGCCTCCGCCGCAGTTGCAGAGTAGGTAATAACAAAGGGAGTGACGCCACCATCCTTAGGCCACTATGTTTTTTTTCTGTTTTAGATGAGCGGCGCATTAAATTTAGGCAGCGCATTACCAAAAAAACCATGTTTTTTTTCTGCCCAGCGCGCGCATTGGATTGTTGCCGATTTTAGTTGATTTCGAGAGAATAAAACATCTCGAAAAAAAACAAGTTTATTTCGGGAGATGAACAAATATTTTTCCAGGTTTTTTTTATTTTGCTTGTTTTTCTCGTCGCACTCATTAACTTTTTTCAGATAGATCAAAAGTTTTTTTTATTTCGTCGCCCTCATTAATTTTTCTAGAAATTTGAACAATATTTTTTTATTTCGTCGCCTTCATTACCATTTCCAAAAATAGGTTTAATTTTTTTTCTTAAATGTTTTTTTTACCGCGCTCCCTCATTAGATTTTGGATTTTTTCTGATCTAAAACGGATAAATTAAACATAGTGGCCTTAGGGGAAGGTACCGTATTTAAGCCGAATGGAGAATACGTTTTCAGGGCTAATCGCCACTTCCTTTCCGCTGCAAGTCGCCCAATCATATATAGAGTTATGTCTCCCGTATTCTTCAATCCTTCAAGATACAATACTCTCAGATGGGTCGCCAGCATTCCACGACGCTGGCACAACATTAAAACAACATTGGTTCAATGTATTGTGTTCACTTTGCGACATTCATGGCAAAAAAGCGTCATAGTGCTCAAGACTTGTTCAACCCCGTGGTAGAATTTTTTAATAAACATGACCTAATGAAACTGCCGTGTAGAAAGCTATGCCAATGTCTCAGCAATAACTGATGAATACAACGGTCTACAAGCAAAAGCGAGGGAGAAGAACAGTCAGTCGTGAATCATGGATTTCTTGTGCACCACATAGCCTGAACTTATAGGTAAAAATGCTGAAGAATGCTTCAGAATGCTGCTCGAATGTTATATATATTTTTTTGACTTCCTTGAAAAACTGTCCGTCTTCTTCAAAATTTCTTTAGCTCAAAATAATTGAAAACTGATTACGGACATAAACGAATTAACAAAGACATGTAAATGAAATGGGGTTTTAAGCCCCCTTTGTGCACATGCAGGCTAAACTGAGCCAGGAAAACCTCATGAGGCTGATGAGATGAAGGCAAAGTCGTGTAAATCTGACGATCATCAGCATTGGATCAGATATTATACTGCGTGAGTTAGATTTCAGTGACATAGTCATGATAATCAGTGACATTGCCGCCCTGAATAACATGGTGATCCCATTTATATAGTCCTCAGTAAGGCGCCCTGGTTATGCAAATTCTTAATAATTGATACTGTTTCAATATGAAATTATGTGTAAATGACATCACTAAACTATTTAATATTGATTCCGGCCCAATATTTTTATTGCGCGGTTTAAGTTATCGCGGACTGTGGCCACACCGATTCGGTCTTTAGTTACTTGTATCACAACACCTTGAAAATGCAAAACAGGTTTTTTTTTATTTGTAAAGTGATTGGCTCTCACAAATTATCATCATGCACCAATCCCGTCAAATTGGAATTGTTTTTTTGCTCATGTTTTGCTCACTTATTACCTCAGAATTTCAAGCTACTATAAATATACAGATGTATCGGAATACCCTAATTTCAACTTTCAGAAAAAAAAAGTGTTTGATCAAGAAATCCATTTAACATGTTTAACACATATTTTAGGCTTTAGATAATTATCTTGCATGTTTTTTTAAATCGAAATTAGTGTGATTTATAACCACGATTTATACTGTGTATGAAAACAGACACAATTATTTTCAAATATGTCTACATTTTAAATGTGTCTTTTTAATGTCTAAACTACAGTGATGTGTGTGGATCTGAAAAAAAAAGAAAAAAGTACTGGCTCACTTACCATCAATTCTGTCAATGAAAAGCAGACACATGAGCCAAACTGTAACATAAAAAACATCATTGTGACTAACTGTGAAATACAATCAATATTCAATTTAATTGAATAAAAATGATTTATATATAGCAGGGGTGCAACACTTCATATCAGTTTCCAAAGATATGTCCATGTCAAGGCATAACTGACTAGAATACAGTTGATTACTTTCAGTGACCATTGTGACCAGTGCGCATTTTTGCAATCCGGTTTCGCAAATTCATTTTTCAATGCTTTTTTTTTTAATTCAAAGGTTAATTAGCGCCAGAAGAGCACAAATTTTAAAGTATTTTGTTATTAAACATATGGGTATTTTGATTCATTTGAAGTGGATAATTGCGACATCAAATCCAACCTTTATAGAGGTCTACCCTCTACAAATAAAGTTCATTATTATTATTATTATTATTATTATTATTATTATTATTATTATTATTATTATTATTATTATTACAAGTTAATGCCTATGGATTATCCACGCTAGTGTGAATCAACCATATACATTATGTTAAAGAATAAAATAAGTATGTGGCCATATGTCTATGTTCAGAAGTGTCTATGTTCTGAAGGGTATATGTTGGGAATGTTAGGCCTATATGGTTGTATATTATAAATATTACTCTTATTATTGTTACAATTATCTTATTATAACTATGTTTATAAAAGAAGTTCAAGGTCATCCTTGTTAGATTCTGATATATATGGTCTCCTGAGGTTTGTCGGACCAATGGTGTGTCGGACCAATGGGTTGTCGGACCATTGGTGTGTCAGACCAATGGTGTGTCGGACCAAGAAATCTATAGATTCCTTGGGATTCCTTGGTCGGACCAATGGCATGTTTTTGAATATGCAGTGTAATATAGGCCTACATATCATATAGGCCTACGACTAAATACACCGCTACCCCCTTCTCTCCCAACTGGGCGCATGACAGGGATGATCGTAGCCTACCGCCACGTGTGCTAACACCCTGCAGAGCTGGAGCATAAATAACTAGATGAATTGTGACTTTTCAAGTAACAATAATATTTGGGCTAGGTTTTATGAGTTTTTGTGGTGGCCATTTTGAATTTGGTTTAGTTATTTTTATTATTACAGATTGATTGGAATTTCGCGTATGAGTTTTTTGGCAGCCATTCTGAACTGTATTTTTAGACTTCGGATTTCAGGCACAAATTTCAGAAGTCCCTCCTGAGCTTTTGCAGTTTCAAATAGATATATATTTGTTTGTCAAATGAAATCGCATTCAGGAAGCACAGTACACACATTCACTTGTCTCTCTGTTGATTTAATGTTGTATCACTATCCGCGACGCTAGCCCAGCATTAAAACAACATTGATTCAACTTTTTGTGTTTGAATAGAATTGTAACTGTTATTTTAATTGTAGCACCAAACCAAATTCAAAAGGGCCACCAAAAAAAACACTAAAACCTAGCCCAAATATTATCGTTACTTGAAAAGTCACAATTCATCTAGTTAATATTCATTCAACGAATAACCTTAATATGTTGTACCTAATTATCGTGATAAAAACAATTTTATACATGGCACATTGTTATCCATAAACTAGTGAAAAAACAGTGTTATCTTACTGTTATTAATAAAGTTATAGTATAGACCTATATTATACGCACAACTCTCAGATTTGTAAATAGTGATCAGGGGGTCTCGCCAGCTACTGAATGCATGTACGAAACTTCTGCATGGTGTGTGTTTCAGAATCATACACATTGAACCAATCATGAATGAACGTTGGGCCAGCGCTGACTGCTATATCTCGGCCAGGGCTACACCTCTTGCCACAGAGTCTCAATTACAGCTTAGAGATCGACTTCTGACGATCCCCGCAATGAAGGAAGTAAAATAAGTATAGGCCTATTTATAATGGCCGTGAACCTATAACATAAGTATTCAAATGAAGGGGAAAAAGCTAACTAAGACATATGTATAAAGATTTCAAATTGAAAAAAAACTTTGGCTTTAGGCCTGGGGCTGATTTGCGAAAGCCTGCTAAAAACACGATTGCGCTGCACCCCCCCTGCGACATAAGTTTCTTCGTTTCTTATTGTAGGAAAATATATCAACTTTAATATTCGAAACAGTAAGCAAAAATTCCGGTGTCCAAAAACCATAATTAAGACACTTTAATCACCATACCCTAAGAAAAGTCATAAAATTAAAAATAATATTATTCAGTCATCATTTTTTATCTAAATTATACTGTTTCATTAAACATTCAGCTAAAATACGCTAAAAAATGTATACATGCTCAACCATAAATAAAATAAAATAAAACATTTGTAAAAGCTGTAAAAACTTCATCTTGATCAATTTTTTGGTTTGTTTTTTTAATTTTATTTTTTTTGTAAGTTTTATTTCGCTGAATTCCCGCTAATGGTACAGTTTTATACGAATATGTATTAAACATATATGATTACTTAGTAAAATTGATTGCATTAACACAAAAAAAATCCTGAAATGTGTCATATTAAGTGTTTTGTGACCATACCCGAATGGATATTTATTAGTTACTTAGCATCATTTTTTAGCATTATATTTATCGGGCGGACAAAAGCACCACATTTGTTACACAGTTTCTCTGGGGACAAATAATGGAATTTAGTCGTTAAGCCTTCTAATTTTGGCTATGCTTTTCCAGAAAATCCAAAATGGCCGCCAAAATGAAAATAATTTTCGTCGCATATCCCTGTAAATGAATATTATTTTCTTCATAATATACCTTAATATAAACCTAAGAAACCTTCCTAAGACATATCATTTACTGCTGTTAGTTATTTGAAAGAAAAAGACCACATAAAACGTAAAAAAACACTTTTTATTTAATTGATGTGAGCTCAAAATTGGCTGCCGTTCATTTTAGCACGTCCTATCCACTTTCTGACAATATAATTGCAATTACATTTGTCATAACGTGAGCCGTGAAGCATCTTACATATATTTTTTTGTAATAATAAGGACCTAATAATATTAAAAAAGAATAATAAAGTTATTAAAATTTAGATATGAAAATGAAATAAAATTTTATCAAAAACTCTGAAATATATTGAAGTATGATGATGCCTTCGGATTGGACTCTTTGCTATAATACCATAAACACTGACATGAACACTTCTTTGGACACTGATAGGGATTACCGCACCTCCGATCTCGTTCCTCCGAGGCGTTGGGCCCTATATAATTAATTTAATTGAAAGGATATTGAATTTAATTCGTACCGTTATGTGCAATAAAGTTTAAAAAAAAAAAAATGTTATTATACAAACCAAGCTTGCATCACAGCAGGAATGTTAATTATTATGTTTGACACAAGGAAGACAGCTGTTTTTTTACTCGTTTGAGAAAAGGCAAAAAGTCAAACATCATGAGTTTCATCAACTCTGACTCATGAACGACTGAAAGTTCAATAAACTTATTCAACAATTCTACGATTTAGGCATTGCCGTACCTTTATTATTATACTTCTAGAAGTAGAAGTGCCTCTGGCTAATTATAGGTCTACTTATTGGTGATGTAAAGATGATGTTGTAGCATCAGCATGTCTTAGGTATATTCACTATGGATGGCAATTCATGTTCAACCATCCCCAGCCATTATTTTTAAAGCACAGCAATAAGCTATATCCATTCATAATTAGTACTTACTAAGTACACATAATGTTATTATTTGGTGAAACAAGATTTGTTTTGAGCAAACTGTCACCAAAGACATTTACCTGATAGTTGTGGTACTGTTAACTGAAGACGAGAAGTAGATAAACAAAATGAAGATAAACAAAATGAAGCAATGCCACACATGGATTACAAGAATTTTGAGTATTCCCCAAATACAGTCTTGCATTGCAGTATCAATGATGGTAGTACCTTTTTTTATTCACCTTGAATCATATAAATTATTAACATATAGGCATGAATTTCCGTCCCAGCTTCTAGCAATATTATGTATGCATGAGAATAACTACAATACACCCTTAGCAATTTCATTTGAAACATAAGTACATGAAGAGCAGTCATAGTTCTGCATCCTAATTGTATTCAAGTTAACCATATTATCAAGTTAGATGAAAGCTGCTGGGGTTGTATTAGATATCAACAAAAAACTAGGGCCAAAGGCCTCGTGTGTTTAGGGCTGAGGGATTGGCGGCCTATGTAACCATTTCAATACAAAGACGCGGAGCTGAGCCAATGTTGGTTCAATGACGGGCCAGTGCTGTACACAGTGGATCAATATTGAAATTAGCCGAATAGTAGGCCCTACTGTTAGGGTAGGGTTTACACCATAGGGCTCATCCCGAATTGCAAAACAGACACCCGAAACATCATGAAAATATAATATCACGAATTTGATTGGCCTTGGGGACAATACATGTGGCTTTACTTTACTTTACATTACTTTTCTTTCTGTGTAGCTGATCAAAAAGTGAGTGAGTTTATAAGCAGAGGAGAGTTTTTTATGAACATTGTGTGCAGAAATTAGCTGACAAAAACCATTAATGAAATCGAATCATTACAATATGATTGTTATCTACAGTTTGGATTATAAATATTCATGGTTATATCCTTTGTGGTAAGATCTAGTTTTATTTTCATGATGTTTTGAGTGTTTAACAGTAGAGCATAATATTAGTCTATATTGAAATTACATTGGATCAACAGCCTCATTCGCGACCGGTCGTTTTTTCGTAGGTTGCGCAGTGAGGTATAGTTTTATAAAACGTCGGCGACGAGAAGGGACCAGTCAAATGAGTTTTTCGATCCCCCCCAAGTCATCAAAATCAGGCATCCGACCAATCATGTTGGTTCAGCCAATGTTGGGTCAACGTTACAGACAATATATAAACTATACCATTATGTGAATTCTGGCTATTTTTGGTATCTGGGTGATAATCTGGGGTGATAAAGTGGGGTGATAAAAAAGCAGGCCTAGTAGCCAAAGTTTAAGCCAGATGAAAAAACTTGCAGCTAAACTAAATGGAAAATAGCCAAGGAAATATTGGTCAAAAACGCAATTTTGATAGTAGGCCTACCTACCGGACAACTGTACAATTATCGGTATATATTGAATGACAAAAGAACGCATATTTTCTCAAAATGTTCACTATTATGACGATAATGTTGATGATGTCTCGAGAATTACTAAGGTCAATTACCAAGGCCATTGTTGATTGAATCTTATATTGGCGGATTTTTGTCAAAGCCATTTAAAGCGACTCAATCAGGCTAAAATCGTTAAAAATCGGTGATTTAGTTTTGGCTTCTTAATATAAACATAATTATGTTGTAAACATGTCTATATACTAGAACTGCAAAAGTTTAAATTTTTGCGCTGTGCATTTACCAGTTGAGCGAGATACATGTACAGAGACGAAATTCCTGTATACTATTTCTTATTTTGGACATGCATGTCCGAAATAAGAAATCTGGAATTTTGTCTTTATATCTAGTTCTAGTCTATGGACATGTTTACATCATAATGGCCATATTAGGAAGCCAAAATAAAATCAGCGATTTCTTAATGATTTTATGGTCTGCTCCACGATTCTGCCAAATATATTAAGCCGGTAGGCCCCTAATGGGTTAAATAAAGTCGACAACATTTTGCCTACATTACACGCATTCCCCAGTACGTCGGTAAAATGATGATCATGTTGGCATTTAAGGTTTAAGGTTGGGTCAGCGTGGCAGTCATTAAACCAACCATAACCCGTCATTAGGTCGACATCTCGTGTTTTTGGGTATATTGAAGTCTATTTGCCTAAGACTAAGATATCAGTGGCGTATCCAGAAATAAATTAAGGGGGGTGCTCAGATTTCCAAGAAATCATTCAACAGCGGAGACCTATAGGGGACATGCCTCCGCAAAATTTTGAAACAAATAAACAGCAAATAGTGCGATTTCGTGGTAAAACGAAATATGAGATACTGGCTGAAATGTCAGGTTTAACTTATTGACAGATTAACCTAGCCTATACTAGTCCAACTATTTAAGCTAACACAACCACACAATGGAAAAAACCCCATAAACATGATCATTAGCTCATTTAATAGCGAGTGCGAACTACTAGGCATATTAAATGAGCTAGATAAAAATAAACAGTTGTCGATCCAATGTTGTTTTAATGTTTGGCCAGCGTAGCAGACAGTGGAGCAACAATAATATTAATCAAACGTTGGGTCACCCTCATTGTGATGATATTTTTGCAACCTTGTTTGTGGAATGCCGATTATGCAATTATGTAGGGCCTAATTATGCAACAATCATCTATTAAAAGTGATAACATGTCATTGAAAAAAGTTGTGAACCATTAAAATGCTTACAATGTTCACTGATGATCACTTAAAATTCCTGAGATATTTGTTTTTATTTCACCCTTATTAATTTGCCACCTGCCCATATGGCAGAATATTTTTTCATGCAAATGTTATATTCCAGTTCATCATCAGTTAGGCCTATATCACATATTTTTGTTAGTATTGGTTGTAGTTCCACATTTTTAAAAACAACTTTACTGCCAAATTTTAATTATTATCATTGATTTAGTCTCTGGTAAAAAAGAAACTGTTGAGTCCCAGCTGTATCTGAATTATTTCGTGTCAGTGGTTATACTGGAGGTCTATATATTGCACTGTGAAAATACGACGATTTCAAATAGGCCTTAAAACAATTAAATTTTTGAAATTGAAAAAGCGACCCAGTTTTTTATCCACTTGTTCTCAAGACTGAGTCTCGGAGATGATATATCTTGAGAAATTAATTCGCCATCACCCAGGTTAAAGATTCATGGTAATTGAGGAATAATCTTTATCCCGTGGTCCTTATTATTTTATTTTATGCAGCGTCAATTGCTTGGGAGAGCAGCACGCCCAACTCTAAGTCGTTGTCCGTTTCAAGCGATCCCCGTAGCCTACTGTGTATTGTGCTTGTGGTGTGTTATAATTATCATAGGGTAGGTTATAGTCTATGATAATTACTATCAATCTTAGCATATCTACTTTGGAACAACGTTGTTTCAAGGTATTCTATGATAATTATCATCAATCTTAGCATATTTATTTTCCATAACTTTGTTTCAAGTCTCGCTCAACGTTTCAATTATTGGCCAAGACTAACACAAAAGTGATATATTTTATTCTGTTTCTTTAAAAAAAAAAAAATCTCACACTAGTAATAGCGATAGCTGTCTGACGTAGCCACATTTTCATCGTATTCCATTGTGATTGGGTTGAAAATCCACGATAACCACTGATAACCAGATAGTCCTAGTGGCCAAAGGCTATTATTATCACCTCTTATAGGCCCCACATGATGTAGGCAACCCTGTTATGTGAAGGTTCAATACATGATAATTGTGTCATCCCACAAGTGACTTTCTCTTGTGATATTATCAGATTATCACCTCTGTCGCTTGAACCAAGCAATTGTCTTGATACTGGCTTAAAGTTGGTCCAACGTCTGCGACGCTGGCCCAGTAATAGGCCTAGATCAACATTGAGTCTGCTATTACAAAGCAAACACAGCACATTATCCCTGTGTTAATGTGTGAACGCTGGCCCAGCGTCTACAACGCTGGCACAACATTAAACATGGGATGCACAGCAGTCTGGCAGTAGAGACTGCTTGGAGCATGTGGTGTGCATGGCCTATAATAATGTAGTCTACGTCCCAGCTGACAGAGAAATTGAATGCTGGCTTAAAGTTGCCCCAGCGTCGCATGCAGAAGGCCAACATTAAACCAGCATTGCATCAATGTCCCATGCTTGCTAAGACGTATCGAACAGTCTCGCAACGTGATTTAATGTTGGCCCATTGTCTGTGACATTGGCCTAACATTGTATCAGCATCGGGTCAACGCATCGTAGTTGCTGGGTATGTAATCAGTGACTGGTGAGCTCCTTAACAAGAGGATGTGTTGACAAGAAATTGACCCAATGCTGTTTAAATGTTGGCACAGCATCTTCAGCAGCGGCCATTATTGGATCAACGCCTCGTGTCTGCTGGGATTGTGGGCTAATGGAGGGGTAGTCAGAGCTTGGTCAGACTGTAGAGGTGCTGACCTCATTCTCCAAGGCTAATTAATATGCATGATCACCCAGCCTCTCACAAATAACCAAATATGGCAAGGGTCTAGGCTACTATGGATAATAAGGGACCATTGCAAAAGTCCATACAGTAAGATGTGAAACCGTGTGAAGTTGCTCTGTATTGTATCAGGAATATTTGACGCGACCCCCGGAAAGGCTCAAATAATGAATGAAATGCTCCTGTATGCTGGTTTTATAAATGGAGTCCCAAATCTTTGTTCTGAACAAGACAATAAGGTGAGTGGGGCTCTCGCCCCACCCACAAAAAACAATGCATGTGGATATATACGGGATCTCCCACAAATACAGGCCTACTGGTTGGGCGAATTTGTAATATTCACAAGTCAATCAAAACATGCTCCTTAGATATACAACAGGTTTTAAAAGACTACGTCTCTGGAAAAAATCAATAAATTTGCACATTTTACTTTGATCGGCAGCTTGATTATATTACTAGAATAAACATCTTTGAATCTTTGAATTGGTACTCCAGCAGCACCGCTTTTGGAGTATCAGGCTGTAAGGGGAAAAGGGCTGGTGGACTTAGTCAACCAGCTGACTCTTGAACGCTGCCACAGTTTCTGATTCTATGACAGCTGCCGGAAGAGAATTCCAATCAGGGATAGTTCGATGCCAAAAAGAATTTTGTCCCAGTTTTTTTGTCCCATCAGGTGGGACAATTTTTTTGTCCCATCAGGCGTGACAATTTTGTCCCGTCAGGTGGGATATCTACATAGCAAAGCCTACAAGATACGGGCCAGGAAAAAATGGATCAGGGTTCAAGATCTGCTAAATAATTGATCAACCATTTGAAATGTGTTTATCCATGGTTCTGAGAACAAAAAGTCGATTTATACAGCTCTTCTTAAATTCAATAAGTAATAATACCATATCTCATTCAAACTAACCTGCAATATTTTTTCATTTTGAAAAACACCGCAGCAGCTTGGCGCAACATTCAACATTTCAAACGAACTGCTAAGAGAAGCTACAGGTGCCATATATGGGCATAAACAACAGCATAATGTCAATTAATTGAGATATTATCCATTTGGATCGCTCACAACCGATCCATTACGTCTGCCCTCATGTCATGATGCTACATATAAACATAATTATTATGCGTTCTAACTATCAAGCTGCAATATGGCGAGTTTACTTGACCCCACATGGACATGGTTGGAGGGTGAATGTAAACAGCATTTCCATACACTAGATAAATAACACCTGCCCTCAAACTTGTTTTGGAGTGTCTTAGCTGTAAGTGCAAAAGTTGCAAGATAAAAGATGTACATGCTGTCGTAATAGCCTGAACTGTATCAGTATCTGTGGATGTAAATCTCTATGTGATAAGGCGATAGAAGTTGATGCAACAAATGTGATCCAGGATTCTGATAACTATTCAGACTTTGAATAGAAGCCAGTTGGCTCACAAGTATAATATGTCATATTACTACGAAAAAAGTGTTATAAATGTTTATTTTTGTTTTTTAATTCGCTATCTGGGTATAAATACTTATAATTGTTATTTATCTTTCATTCAAATATAAAACTACTCTATTAAAATATGATATGACGAAGAAAATAAAAAAAGACAAAAAAATCATTCCAGTACTGCATAAAAATACTGTAAATTCAGTACATTATATAACCCAATGTTTGGTTTATCGTTTTAAAAAAAAAATGTATATATTTGCGAACAATAAAAAAATAAATACGATCTACATAACTCCTTCTAAAGTTCAATATAACTAAAGGAAATCAAAGTTTAAAATTTGTCATTTTTTCTAATAAAATTTCAATAAAATGCTTTATTTGTAAATTTCAAATTTTCTGTTTATTTTTGTTTCGATTCTGCATCATCTACACAGCTGTCGTAGATATATTGGTCGTTTATTAATAGTCACAAGTTATTTTTGATGCTCTGGTGTTAAGAGGATTAAAAAGACATATTTTGAACACTTTAATTTTTGGTTAATGTGCTTAAATTTAAAGGTTAGATGTTCAGGAATAAGAAAAAACCAAGAAACCTGTGTTTGGGGGGGTGCAGCGAATTTCTATTTTTTGGGAAACAGCCCCAAGCCTACTTCATGGTTCATACAAACATATTCTAGAGCTCTAAAGGTAAAGACCGTGCCCATCATTCTCAAAGCATAGAGTGAACAAAGATTTCTCAGCGAACACGAGACATTGAGTCAGTGTTGTTTCAATGTTTGGCCAACCATAATAAGTTACCGGGAAGATCTTTTAAAAGGTTGTGAGTGGTCACGTATACTAGACATAGTTACCGTTTTCATTCATAATTTTGTGCCAAGATATTCAAAACCTTAGCAAAAAACAAAATATTAAATGATTTTTTCAGTGCTCTCAGATAGGAGTGAAAATGAAAACATTACTCTTATTATCGTCATAGTTATGATTATTATGATATTAAGGGGAAATTATTATTATTATTATTATTATTATTATTATTATCTCTAGTGTGTTAGACAAAATGTCTTCATTATGAGCTTATCAACGTATAATTAGGTTGGACAAAGTAGGCGAAACTCTTACATCAACATGCTTTTTAAAGGGAATCATTCTATTTAATATTTTCTTAAATCAAATAGCTCGATTGTCACGGAAAATCAGTCATAATAAATTAATTATTTTTCATATCACTATATCTTGATTATTGTCACACGGATTCAATCAAGACACGATATATAAATGCACTGTGTAAATGTGAGAAGCAACACAAAATAGTGTGTCGATCGCATAAATAAAGATTCTGTTTTTAACGCCATCAAAGGCCCGTACCCAGGCAAATGTTTTTGTTTTAACTGTGTTATATATTTTTGTGTGTTTGAATTAGTGAAGGCAACATTCCGATAGATTACAACTTTGAGAAACATCTGTTCGCAGCGTAATCAGGTTTCGAAAAAGACAAATTATGACAAAATGTCTGTCATTACATTTTTTTCTTCTAGATCCGCCCATTTTTTTAAGACCGTCGCCATGTTCCAATTGTTTGACAGGAAAGTGTCATCTAGTCAACGATTTAATTATTTCCTTCTGAAGATGATTTTTTTTTAAATTTACTAGCCATAATCTATGACAAAAGTTTCTTAACTCGTATTAGGATAAGTGTGTAAGGTTTCAGATGTATCACATCGTCAAAAACATTGCTAGTTTAATTACAATGTCATCGGGAAACCACAGTTTAACGGCGCTTTCCCTACAGGTCTCACATTTACAAACACAGAGGCTCGACACTCCTAAACTCGGCAAATTGACATGTTTTACATCTCTGTGGGACATCATGAACATCGTCAAAATACACAGGTAATATTCATGGGAAGTTCATGGCTGGTGTAGCGACAAAAAGGAAGGGATTTTCCACAGTGTTGATCCTTTCAAAAAAAAAAATCAACATCGGACCCTTCATCTAGATCACCAGCGGCTTGGTGAAAGCCCTTATAATAAAGAGATGGTTGTTACTAATTGCATGAACATTCTGAAATGCACGCTTACCGGGTACATATCTCTTTCAAATTGAGGGTGGAGAAAGATAATATAGATTTACGATGATATAAGCCTATACTAGGCTATATAACACAATTTTAAACTTTGGAACTTTTAACCTGGTCATGGGCCGTTATTGGGTAGTGTTATATAATGACGGACGGTCGACGGGTAACTTTGATCGGTTTTAGTAACTTAGGACGAGTCAAGTAGTTTGGGACGGTAATCTGAGACAGTGTTAGTGTAATTAAAAATGTCATTGGATCGTAACTATATATTTCAATTGGTAATTTCGGATGGAAACTTCGAATGGGTCTGAGCTTCGGAACCTAACTGATATGATTTGCACTGAATTAATACAGAATGTGCAGCTTACTCATTTATATTGCTGCAAAAATATGTATGCGTACATTTACATTTTTGTCATATTAAAATTAAATTTGTACAGCAAAATTAATAAAAATAATAATATAATAATAATATTAATAAAAATAATATTGATAATAATAATAATAATAACTAGAGGTACCTGTAGCAAAAGCGACAGGGAATTTGGGCGAATAATTTGGTGGTGACAAAGCTGTATGCTTTCCTTATAATTATTTTATCTTTCCTGATTAATGCTGTAAATATGTTTGTCATAATACATCATCACTATTCCCAGCTGTTTTTAAATCAAACATTGTGGGTAATATTCACGGACAGTCGTAATCACAATAACCTTTCACAACATTCGATCTCAATTGATAAATACTTTTTGAAAAGGCAAGATTGATATGTGAAATTTTTTAAACAGTGGGTCGTAGCTGCAAGTAGTTTGCCACCCGTGGACTTGATTGCATGTATTTTCATCTACAGCTGATAGGATTGCAATACATTCACAAATATGTATCACGTCATGTTCAAGTCAAGAGCAATGCAGTCTCTATTACGCTTTGATAGCCTACATGTTAAATTATATGGAGTCACTTTCCATGGAGGATTGTCAGAAGGCCCAGGCAGTCTGGTTACAGGGCTAGCTTACCAAGCTAGTCTTTGGCCTTAGTACCAAGTTTAATAGGCATTTTAATGTCGGCCTATTTGTCATACTAGACTGTTTATGGTCTCAACAAACTAAATAAGCCAATAGGCCGCTGAAATTTCCGTAGAACAAGAATAACAAGTAGACAGTCTACTGAGCTGGAGGAATATAATTTGAGCCTTCGCCCAAATTAATAAGAAGACAGTCTTCTGAGTTAGAGTAATAATTTGGGCCTTCGCCTAAATTAATAACAATAACTCAAAAACGACTGACGCTAGATATGGATTGACCTCTGCTGCCTTACTTAATTTTTCACGAGCTTTCCAAAAATGGTGACGTCATCTCTGTAGCTTTAATATTTTAGATTTTATGACGTCATCATCACGCTTGTCAGCAGATACAGCGTCCCAAGTCTGTAATAGTTGAATATGAACACATTTGAACTATTTTATTACGTATGACTGTTGTCCTGCTTCCCATTACAATTGCCAAATTGAAGATTGATGTGATAGTTTCTGTAGTATGACGTCATAGTGATAAAAGAATTTGTGTAATATCTTGGCAACGGTAAAAATAACCAAAATATATGGTTAATCTATGGACTAACGATATTTCTGTTATCAAAGGTTACCAGACACTTTTATCAAGAATTTCAGTAAACTACATGGAATTTAGATGTATGAAGTCAATTTCTTAACGGTTGGAGATACAGTGTTTTTCGTGATCATAGTTTAACTACTACTTTTTGACACTGGGTCCGCAGAAGTCATCAGATTTGCCATATGTCAAGTAGTTTTTGAGATATAAGATATTTTAAATTTTTGCGAAAATCGTCTTTTTCGATTGTTTTATGTTCGTAAACGGTGATCACAAAAAGTCATAACAACCCAAGTGGCAATATAACCAACATTCCTATAAATTTTCAGGGCCATAAATGCTTAACTGTAGGAGAAATAGGCCCGCAAAAAATCCGTGAAAAAATAATAATAACTAGAGGGAATGGTGACCTTTCAAGTAACGATAATGCTCGGACTAAGTTTTATACGTTTTTTTGCGGCCATTTTGAATTTCGTTGGATTATTTTCATTATGACAGATTGATTGGAATTTTGATTCTGGATTTTTTGGAAGCCATTTTGAATTGGAATTTTAGATTTCTGAATTCTGACTTCTTTGTTGGTTTAATGCTGTATCACTGTCTGCGACGCTGGCCAAACATTTAAACACCATTGCATGAGCGTTTCGTGTTTGATGCAATTACAACTGTTAGTTCAATGTTAAAATGTAGCATTTGAAAGGTTATACCATTGGTTATACTGTTCATATCAAACACCCAATGTTGGTTCAATGCTGAGTAAGTCTCAGCGACGCTGGCTCCACATTGAAACATTATTGGATATAGGCCGCTGTATTTTAATTGATGAAATATAGAGGGTGCTCAAAGGGTGCAAGTAGGCTTGTATCCTCTGACAAAGGGCCCCTATATTGAGTGGTCAAATTCATTCATGGGGCTCTCCCGACATCTACAACATTGAAGCGACATTGATCCACAAAGTGATCCAGAAAATGCTGGATAATCCGGAAGAATATGATGTATAGAGAAGTCATAGCACACCTCCCCAAAATCTAAGGATCAGTGTGCCAAGATTTGTAGTTGATTGGATAAAAACTGAGGGAGTAATAGCCCTCGACATAGAATAATAAAAGTGTCGAGATCCAAACAAAACTCCAAAAAGGTCCAAACATAAAAAGAAGACAGTCTTCTGAGTTAGAGTAATAATTTGGGCCTTCACCAAATTAATAGCCCCACGGCCCCTGGGGCTGTATTTATTACCTTATGGCAACATGGGCACGGGTCAAAGGTCAAGTTTCCCACACAGTGTTTAGTTGGAAAAAAGTGTGTCAGATTTTGCTTCCTGTCACTTTGGTGCTCACCGCCCATGCGCAACAGTCCCTGGTTTAGTGTAGGCTCATATGTCACATATAACACTTTCGTGCATTTTGGCTGTTAGAATTGATTTTTCACTTGATTCTGACTCAAACTATCATGAAAATCAATAAAAAAAAGGGATTGCATTTTTTCATAGGTCGAGAAAATGTCCAAAATGGCGAAATCCAAGATAGCCGCAAACGTATATAAAAATAAGCATATTTACGAATAATTTTGCAACTACATACGCTAGAGACACAAAAAATATGTCTATTCTTATGTTGTCAGGTATGAGAAAGCCAATTCTTTTATTTGTTTTTAGAAAAAAATATTGTCAAGTCTATATTTTTGCAAATATGAGCAAAAACAACTGGCTAACATGGTTTTGACTGATAGTTTTTGTTCTGTTTTGATTATGCTTGGCTGGTTCCCCTATGGTGATATCTGGGCGGATGTGGAGCTCTCATTCTTGTGGATTTTTTGTAAAACATGAAATTGAAAATGGCTGCCATGAAATCACTGAAGTTATATTTTGAGCAACAAACCATAATATTTTTATCAGGAACTACAATAAAACAAATCCTACCATCGTTCAACATCATTATAATACCGTACCTAAAATGCTACGATAAGCTTTATTATATATATTCCCAAGTAAATTACATACCGGCACATCTATTTATTATACGTGTGTAGTAGGCCTAAGCCTACACATCACCCATAAACATAAGCAACTGCATGATAGGTTAGAATATGAACTGATCGATCAAGAGGGTGTAATTATTCAGGTAGACTGAGGGTCCCCTTCAGATGGGTTCTTAATAATGTCATTTCAATGTCAAATTAAAGAAAATCTTAATAAATTAATTCCAATCTGGTATATTCTGCGCATAATTCTGAATTGCAAGACGTCAACTGCGCAACTAACACATATGGAGGCCAAAAATACTAAATGATGTCATGTTACATACTAAATTAGAAGAGTGGAAGGATAACTGAACTATTTTTTCATATTTAGATATTTACACAGGTCAACAGATGCTTATATGTATTATTAACTCGGTGCTACAGTATATATAGATTATTTGGCGAAAGGTCAACACCAAGGTCATACCATACTGTTTTTAGTTTCACACCCGTCCTCAAGCACTTGCACAATTTGACGCACACAAAGTAATGTTTTACACATTAATGGAAAGGGGTACTAAAGAAAATAAAGATTTATATTAGTTCGGGTTGCAGGGTTGGCCTTCATAGTAACAAACAAATATCATACCAAGGACAACAAAAGGTCATTGCAAAGTCCGAAAAAAAATTATTACGTAATTCTGGCCTTTAGTTGTCATACAAGTCTAAACTATCCTCCGCGAACGATATTTATTCATTTGTAGCATTCAATTCATTCTTGTGGCTAGGCCTATATTTCTCTTCCAATTTGGTAGGGTTGAAAATAACATTGGTCATATGGTGATGGCAAAAGGCGGCAGTACCATCTGGATCTTGCATTGCTGTTGTGAAATTCCTGGAATGTAAGTTAGGAGCAGGCCTAATGTATCCTTGTGGCACGCATGTCTGAAAAAATTACTCAACATTTTAGTGTGTTTGCAGTTAAGATGACCTTAACCGTGTATAGGTCTGGCCTTGAGTTACTTAGCGTTAGAGTTATTGCCCTACTATGATAAATCATATTAATTTATTGCAGAATAATATTCATAACAAATAAATGAACGGTACATTATACAATTTGAATGAGAATTAAATAAGTTAATCTGAAATTAAAGAAAATTGATCTGAAATAAAAGAAAATTATTATCTAATCGTTCGTTTTTAAAGAGCTGTTATAGCTATGATCATGATTGTGTAAAGTCATTATCCTTAAATATATATTTTATCATATGATTATGTGATATACGTTATGTCAATAACCTTATGGAAACTGTTATCGGTACATTTAATTAAATGATACCTCAATAAAATTCTAACAAATAATACAAATAGATATAGAGATGTAGTTATAATATGTAATGGCAACACATGTGCGAAACGTGAATCCAAAATACAAAGCCTTTTCTTTAAGAGTTGAACCAGAGAACCACTCTCAGAAAACACTGTTTTGTTTTAACTATCTTCTTATTCGATATATATTTAGAGAAAGGATAGTTCCGGTAATATAATCAGCTATACCTATATTAAAATTTCTGACTGGTATTGTTATATCAGATAAATGAAGTAGGTGAATCAGGCAGATGAGATTATAATTATTATAATCACTGATTTTTCAATCATTGCATGAATCTATGCACATATAATATGGTGCTAGTAACATAAAGTAAATCAAGTTACATGTTTTCCGGGTGGTAAGCATAACAGTGTAATGAGTTTTGCCATATTACATTCTTTGACTGCTAGAATTAAAAAAAAATGTAAACTTTAGGTGTTTTTTTAGACAGCCTTCTTAATAATATAATTATATAACTTCATGTTCGACATGTTTGAGGTCACGACTCGAGTGGAGGTTCAAAAATGTAATATTGACGTTTGAATCATAGATTGCTTAAACTTCTACACTATCGTTATATATTGCCATTAAAAACACATTTATTTATGCAAACTGAAGTTTACTTTGTGCCAGAATGTAATTTTAGTAATTGCCTTTGATATTTCCTTGCATTGAAAACAATGTTTATGTAATATTTTAAAAATGGTAATTAATTGAATACAATTTCAGAATTTTTTCGATAATATATATCATGCGGGGATGTGAAAATAAATGGGTGAATAAGTGAACGAATGACTGGGGTATACGGATACTTTTGTGCACATATAAATTATGACTAAACCATGTAAACTGGACCATGATAACTTCCCGCCGTGTGCATGGTACATTAGAGCCGTACCGATTTCTGTATTTTCAAGAGGTGACAATGTTGATATATCTAAAGTATGAAAATCACATGTACTGCATATTCAAGGGTCAATAAAATAACCCAGATGTATCATGTGTTTATTCAAAGGCTGCTTTGTGTCTCGAACATTAGGCCTAGATGAGTGTGCTGTGCAAAAAGCAGGGCTTTCATGTTTTTAGACAGTGGCAGATAGTTTGTTAAAACTTTTGGGCTATCCCGAGCATTGTGTCTATTCAGAAAGGGTGTGTTAGTGTCCAAATCTGTATAGGCTTGTTAAATGGTATGTTTTCGCCCGAAACTGTATAGGGCCTATTTATTTCGGCAAAATTTGTATATATTCAAAGGTATATTTTTGGCCACAAATGTATGTGCAAGACTAAGGGTTTGACTATTGACTATCCTGTCTGCACACCCCACCCAAATCTTCACCAAATACCCCACTCCCTATAGGGGGATAACCTCCTGAGCATGGTGAGATGTATCAGATGGCACAGCCTTCCACAAAGTATTCTAAATTCCGTTCAAGGCCTAGCACACAACCTCTGGGACACGTAGCAGATAGGCCTATCTTATGCTATGTGTTTATATTTTGCTGGTTAAAATCGAGAACAATTGAGTTTAAACTGTTTATTTCTAAAATATAGTGGTGCTATCAGTTTTCTCGCCTGAAAAACTATACAAATCGATATATTATACATGCTTTTGTGTTTATTATTTCAAAAGTTATGATGAAATAGATAATATCTTTAAAACATGGCGGCCATTTTGGATTTAGTCAATTTTCATATATTTAAGAGTTAGAAAAAATGCAATCCCTTTTTCTCTCATCACTAGATTTACTATGTTCCAAATAGGAATAAACAAAAAAATCACTTTTAACAAACATTTTGCACGAAAATACATAATAGGACATATATATACTAGTTGCTAAGGTTAACAAGTGACAGGAGTATTCAACAGAGGGCAGGTGGCGAACATTCAAGTTCTCAGACACACATTATTTGTCTTGTCTCACTTGAAACTGAGAAAGGCAAAGTTAAAACGAGTAGCCTGAGTGGGCTTAGGCTAGAATGATTTTCTGTAGGCCTAGCCCTTGATAGTTCTAGCCTCTAGGCTAGTCTACTGATAGGCCTACCCACTACTGTGATAGGCTAAACTTCAAGTTAAAAAATATTGTAGTGAACACTGATTCTGGCCTACCTTTGTCACTGAACTGAGCTCTGAAGTCAATGAAGCAGTGAAGGGTCACTGACACAGTGACACTGACTGTGACACTGTGTGTGAGTGTTCATTTTAGTCAGTGATAAAGTTTCAGTTCATAATCAGTAATGCAAATAGCATGATGCTTCAAAAAGCAAGTCTAGGCCTATGCCTAGACTATATGCTGTATGTTATCTCGGTTATGGCCTACAAAAATAGGGTGGGTGTAGAAACTTTCTTTTTTCAATTTCACTTAAAAAACATGGGCAAATTGGCTCAAAAGGGTTGTTCACACAAAATGCAGAAATGCGGAATTTGCTGTCTTATATTTTTTTTTAGCAATTGCCTTTCAACTTTAGGGTCAAATAATTATGGTTGGTGGGGTAGGCTAATTGGAAACAAAGGGATTTTTGCATAATCATTGATATGACCTATTATGTGCCACAGAGAGATGTATTATATGCTTTTAGGCTAGCCCTAGGCCTGTGATTTATTTATGTAGCCTATATAGCATTCAGGCCTAGCCAGCATTATGACTTATTGATGTAGCTTATAGCCTATACTCAGCTAGCCTATAGGCCTAGCCTACCCCGAAAATGTAAATCGTAAAGTTAGGCACTGCAGGCTACATAACGTGTAGTAAGTAAGTAAGTAAAATATTTACTTCACTTTTCGGCCAGTATGGCCATTTAAGTGAAAATTCCAGGTATTACAATATCCCATATTGTATAGTTAAAGTAGTAAAGGAAAGACAAAGCCAATAAAACTTAAAAGCATGATCGTACTAAAATATTCAGTTTAAAGTGTTTGATATGATAAGATGACGATGCTCCTGGCACCTATATGTAACGAGTCTGATGACATGTTGTAGCGCCTGCACTACAACACAGTTTAATGAGTATAAAAATATCAGTATAAATAATGTAAAATATGAAGTTATTATAAAATGAACGACTTATCAAGTCACTATATATCTCCATGAAATTGGAGTGATTGTGTAAAAACTACAAGTCTAAGTCTAATAATTAAAACATAGAATATAGGTTACATTCCCGAAGGAACTGAATAATAAAACCAGCAGGGGTGTCCCTGAATAGCTCAAATAAGGAATTAAATGCAAAATACTTCCTTCTGATGTGCGCATATTTCGCACAACTGAGAAGGACATGTCTTACAGTGAGACGAGTATTGCAGCACATAGGTCGCAATTCTCCTCTCAATAAATAGCCGTTTGTGATTCTGGCCCTGCATAAGACAACGTCATCTCTTCGGCGTCCCATTGGTGTAAAAGATCGCTTAATGATTGGTTGTACCTCGAACAATTTGCTGGTGACATTGATGTTCCATTCACCTTGCAAAATGTCATCAAGGTAGACCGAGATGTTATACTTGAAATCAGTATATGGTATATAATAAAACTGTTTTGTCTTATCCAGGGCAGCCTTGGCCAAAACATCAGCCCGTTCATTACCCTGTATTCCAATATGGCTGGGTACCCAGCAGAAAACAATGTCCTTGTGCCCAAACAAGTAGTGACACATATGCAAAATATTGGAAACAATTGGGTTGTTGAGTTTTTGACTCTTAAGAGCCTGCAATGAAGATAGCGAGTCTGTGATGATCATGAACTCCTCGTCACTACTATCCCAGATGTATTCGATGGCAGCTTCAATAGCTAATAGCTCTGCTGTGCAAATTTAAGCCTCATCGCAACTAAATTCATGATCATCACAGACAAAGGACATAGCTGTCCTCTTGTCTTCCTTTGATCCGTCAGTATACACCTTCCGGTGCCTCGGAAATCTACAAAATAGCTCTAGCAACATGCTCTGGAAGTGGTAGTAGTAAATCTTTGCTTTACGTCACTTTTCAGCACAAAAGGTCTTTAAAGTGACATTATAATACGAGAAAAACTTTGTAGTCAATTAATGAGATGAATGATGTACAGATGATGATGTGAGGGTGGGGGTGATAGGGCATGGTGGGTTATTGAGAGCGTTTTACTTCGCTCGCCCGATAGGGGGTTCTGGGCATGTCTAGGGGATATACCCCCAGACATGCCCAGACGGCCGGAGACTTGAGTTTCGCTGTACAATTTAATGATGAAACTCTGTGGCATTTTGCGCAGCTCCGCTATCCTCGGGTCGGATAGTCCCCAGAGTAACAATAGGAAGGATCACTCCCTCTGGGTAACTCCATTCATCCCACGTGAGAGACCTAATGTCAAACACGCTATTGCCGGTTATTTAAGGCTACCACGGCCTACATCAGCGCCAGCACTGATGCGGGTGCTGCATTGGCTCCGCTGTTGAGCGGATGAACCAGGGTACGCCACTGGCAATCCGCCCGAAGATTATAGCCAGATACGAGGAGGCTGCAGCTGCACTTGGATGATTGCTGTAGACTAGTGCTTCCATACAATGCCGTACACAGCATCCAACAGACGGAGCAGATCCCTAATGACCCTCCCCAGATGGGGGCAAAAAGTACTACTACTAGCAATCATCCCAGTACCCCTGCTTTGGAAGACAAGGGGACAGTTGTCTCCCTTCCTGAGATCCGAGAGGTTAAAAAGTATATTAGGCTGTTGAAGAAGCCAAGGTGGACATTCTGGTGAGCGTACAACGCTAATTGCGTCGAGCTCCACCTCCATGTCCTCCAGATGGGGTTGGAGTCTTATACCCAAAAGAGGTATAGTCCCTGGCTTGTTATTAAACAATCTCTTGTATTCAGGGTTGACAACACACGAGTATGCCGGGTTCTCAGGATTTGCTTTCATTTTCATATAGTATTGCAGGCTCAGCTTCAACCGGCGAATCTCTAAAGAGGGCTCACCGGTCTCCACCTGAAGACTTTCGATGGGTGATGTTTGAAATGCCCCTGAGCATAATCTCAAACCTAGGTTCGCGATTGGATCAAGTACTGCTAAGTACGATCGTCTCGCTGAACCATAAACAATACAACCATAATCCAGTTTGGATCTGATGTGAGACCGGTAAATCCTCAGTAAGGTTGTCCGGTCACCACCCCAATCCTTGCTGGATATAACTCGTAGCAATTGTAATGCTTTCCTACACTTATCTTTCATATATTTGATGTGTGGAGTAAAACTGAGCTTCTTGTCGAAAAAAAGACCAAGAAATTTGACCTGCTCTTCAACAGGAAGCTGTTGTCCATATAGTTTGAGATCGGGCTCAGGCTGTAAGCCATTTTTTTACAAAAATGTACACATAAAGTTTTTGTGGGAGAAAATTTAAAGCCATTCTCATCCGCACAAGTCACCAACTTATCGAGGCAACCTTGCAGGCGCCGCTCAATTATTGCCATATTGCTTGACTGGCAGTAAACAGCCAGATCATCAACATATAACGATTTTTCTATATCGTCTGGTAATGCATCAATAATACTGTTTATTTTAATGGTAAATAGGGTTGGTGAAAGGATACTACCTTGTGGGACACCCTCCTCCTGTGGATTTAGTGAAGAGTGGGTGTTGTCCAAGCGGACTTTAAATTTTCTCCCCTTCAAAAAATTGTCAATGAATAAGGGTAATCTACCCTTCAGGCCCATTTCATGGAGATCTTTCATGATACTACCACCCTTCCATGTGGTATCATAGGCCTTTTCTAAAGCAAAAAATATTCCAACTGTATGATGGTTTTTAGCAAAACCTTGACGGATATAAGTCTCCAGTCTGACCAAATGGTCTGTGGTGCTTTTTCCTTTTTGAAAACCACATTGATATTTAGTTATTATGTTATTGTCTTGTAAAAACCATGTGAGACGATGATTGATCATGCGCTCCATGATTTTGCAAAGACAACTTGTCAATGCTATTGGCCTATAATTATTAGGATCTGTTCGATCTTTTCCAGGTTTAGGGATCGGGATCACTGTTGCTTCTCTCCATCCATCTGGGAAATCCTGAGATTGCCACAGATCATTCAAGAGTAGAAGCAACAGATCAAGTTATACATCAGGCAAATGTTTCAGAAACTGGTAGTGAATCTCATCAGGGCCAGTTGCCGGATCAGTTGCCTGAGCGATAGATTTAATTAGTTCTCGTTTAGAGAAATTAACATTGTACTTTTCGTCATTATCTGACTCAAAGTCCAATGTGTTCTCTTTCTCCTTGTCCCTAATCTTTCGAAATTTTTCCTGATAATGATCTGGATTTAGCAGCGAAGGATGTCGCCAGCGTTTCTGCGATATCCGTTTTATTGGTTATTGTGTCAGAATCAGTGACAAGGTACTTGATGGTTTTATGTATGTTTTGCCGATGTATTATTATTTAGTGTGGAGACATATGCTCTCCAAGATTGCCGCTTGGCTTCACTGATTGTGCGGCGAGCTTTAGCGTAATCTTTCTTATATCCGTCAAGGTTTTGTCTAGTTGGATGTTTTTTAAATTTTTGCAAGGATTTTTTCCTTTTGTCTATTGCCTTTCGGCAACCTTCATCAAACCAGGGTTTGTCGAGTTTTTTGGGAACTGTCGAGGTTTTGGGTATGCTTTTATCTGCTATATTGTGTAACTTGGCTGTAAAAAAGGCTATAGGGTCATCAACCCCTCTTCATTCTCAAATTGAGAGATTGTGAGGCTCTCCCCACAAGACTGTTGGAAGGCCTCCCAATCTGCTCTGTGCAGCCTCCAATGCTGCACTCTTTCTTCAACAATAGAGTTGTTGCTCTCTATAAATATAGGATAATGATCACTGCTACAGAGATCCTCGTTGACCCTCCAAGTGTAATCCAAATATAAATCGGGAGCACACAAGGATAGGTCAATGGCTGTTGCAGATCCTGAAGCAGGGTGCAAATAGGTGGTATCATCATTAAAAAAACATAAGTTTTCCTCTGCGAGGAAGTCTTCAATTATCTTGCCTCGTGGGTTGATGTCCCTACAGCCCCACATTGTGTGGTGCCCGTTAAAATCGCCCAGTAGCATGAAGGGTTTGGGCAATTGTTTTACCAGCTCCCTCAATTCCACAACATCTACTCAGCGGCTCGGCGGTAAATAAACAGAGCATATCGTCATTGGCCTGTGACAGTTTATGTTAACCGCCACAGCCTGTAAATTTGTATTCAATGCAATCTGTTGATGTGGTGTTCCATCCTTTACAAGGATGGAAACCCCCCAGCAGGCCCTTTCATTATTGGCAGGGCCAAAACAATTGTTTATCGAATAGTTTTTAAACTTATGTTAGTATTAGGTTTTAAGTTAGTCTCCTGCAGGCACACAGCTGTTGGGCTGTGCTCCTGCAGACGAATAGCCAGGTCATTGTAATGTGACCTTAAACCTCGACAGTTCCATTGTATGATTTTGTGGGCCATTATGAACTTTTATGCCTCCCTGGTTTTATCTGTGCCTGGAGTGCAGCGACGGTGTCGGGAGATACAAATACCTCGTTATCGCTGCTATCTGCCTCGTGTGAACAGTCCATGGATTCAAACCTATTATGTACAGATATGGGATCATCCATGCCTTTTTGCAGCCGACCGATCCCACTGTTATTTGTTCTTGGTTTAACTGTTGCGTGCTTGCGTGCTTTTCTTTTATTGGTTTTTCTGCTATTGATGGTTTATTTGTTGTTTCCTTTTTCTTATCTTTGTTATTTTGTGGCTGAGTTGTGTTATTCTTTGCTTGTTTGGCATCTTGTGTGGCATCATTTGCTAGTATCTTTGAGGCAGTGGGGGTAGCTTTATTATTTGTATTAGGTTTTGCTGAAGGGGCCGCAGCTGTTTTGGTAACATTTGTTGCACCAGCTGCAGACGTGACCTCCGGTAGGTCAGTCTAGCAACCAACCGACACAACCTGTTTAGCCAAAACGCTGGCATACGATGGTTTTCCAGTTACTCCTTCAACGATTTTACGAGCTTCTGCGAAAGAAATCTTCCGTTCCGTTCGGATACGTTGGATTTCTTTCTCCGTTTTCCATCGGGGGCAATCTCTGGAATAGGCTGTGTGGTTCCCACCACAGTTGGCACATTTTATTGGATAGGTGCAAGAGGAGTCAGGATGTTCCGTCGATTGACCACAGCGTCCACAGACACGCTCTCTCTTGCAACCTTCCTGATGGTGTCCAAATTGTTGGCACTTGAAACACCTCAAAGGGTGTGGTATATACAATTGTACAGGGCATAGCTCAAATCCAACCTTGATATCAGCCGGTGGCTTTGGAAAGTTGAATGTGAGCACTGCTGTGTTCAATTTAATTATATCTCCATTCTTTCTTTTTGTGATAATTTTAGCATCGGAAACTCCTTGTCTTTTTAATTGTGTTTTTAGTTCTTCATTGGTAGTGTTTTTAATTTCTTGGGTTTGAATGACACCCTTTGAGGTGTTTAAAGTCCTGTGAGGAGAAACCTTCACAGGAATTCCAGTTATATGTTTGATTGCCAAGATCTTGGTGGAGAAGGTTTCTCTGTCGACCTCAATTAAGAGTTCGCCAGACCTAAGCCTTTTGATGTTCTTAGGCTCTCCAACCAAGCCCTCCATGCCTTTTTGTATGGCAAATGTTGAGAGTCTGGAGAGGGATTTGTCCTCATCTCCAGACATCATCAACAAAAAGCGCGGGAAAGTTAGTTTTGCATTTTGAAAACAATTTTTTGGTACCTTGCAGTATACTCGGCCTCTTCATCTGATGGACTGTTATTTTCTCCCTTTTTTCTTTTCTTTTGATTGCTAGTGTTGGGCGGGGGTGGATTGTCATCAGCCATATTGAATTGGTATTGTTTTTCATCACCCTAGCGCTCCACCCGCCTCGGAGCCCTACCAGGGGACAATTTGCCTGCGGTACCCTGCGTTAGAATTGTCAGAGCTACCAGGGTGATATACTCATAGCAAAAGAACAGCAGTTGCAATAACCGCAGTACACATCCTTTCACTTGATTAGCCCATGAGCAACGTGATTTGGTGTTCAGATTCGTGTATATAATAATGAGAAAGTGCTACCTGTAGAATACGTCTTTGATGATAAGATGAGGCGAAACGATGAATAATAAACAAGTATGAACACCAAATCAACGAGACCAGCCGATTGATCTGGCCGGGCCCACCAGACCACCCGTCTCAATGAGATAAGGGCCAAAGTGGTGTGTTGGGAGTATGGAGTCCGCAGGCTCCTACGCCCTCAACCACCAGGATCCCTTCTCCCACCTATACGGGGTGCAACCCACGGCAAACAGGTTGAGGGTGTGTTTAGCCTTCTAAAAGAAGTTACCAGGAGGACCACGTGGAGGTAACACCCTCCCCCCCCCCCCACATAACGTGTAGGCCTACACTTATGGCTATATGCCTACTATAACTATAAGCTATAGATAGCCACAGTAACCAATCAGTATTGATAGTGTGGCCTAGCCCTAGCCAATAAACCTATCGGTTATGCAGCTAACGTTATACAAGACGTCCCAGGCTACTAGTATACGTTGAACCACTTTTGGGCTTGGCCCTGGAGTGCTGTCTACAACTCAACAGAATGATATGGGTCACCCTGATCGAAGATTCTGAGTTTAAAATAGGCCCACACAGTCAGGGGCCGTATTCTCGTACATTGCTAAGATAAGAACAATTCTTTTCTTATTTAAGATAAGAAGTGCCGGAACTAAGAAGTTGCGTAAGTTGCTATTCTCGAAAAAAATGGAACATTCTTAGCTACTCAAATTCCTTTACTTTGTTGCAAAAAATAAATAAGGGTTAAATGATAAAAATATGTATATAGGACTATGATGAAAGCACAATATGTATTATTTTGCTAAGTGTATGTTATATAAAATATAAATACGTAGGCCTACTACAGCTGACATAATGTAAATCACATAATAATAAATATTTTTATGAGTATAATATACTGTAGTGGGTGACAGTCAACTCGTACCCATGTCAACTCGTACCCATGTCAACTCGTACCCATGTCAACTCGTACCACCATTAAATGTCAACTCGTACCACAAGTGATGTCAACTCGTACCAAAAGTGATGTCAACTCGTACCCAACAAGGCAGGTATCAGATGAGGGTACGAGTTGACATCTCTTATCACACAACATACCATTTAATTTATTGACATATGTAGTCTAGTAAATTTAAATTACAACACCCCTAAACCCATTAAAATAACTCTAGAATTGTATTACCGGTATCGGTAGGCTAGAAAAATGGCCACAGATAAATCTGGGAAAATCAAGCGATCCTGGTTGATTATTTTTAATGTGTCTTTGTGTTAAATATATCTAATCAATGCATATAATATTATAGTCAATACTTGTTGAGATTAAAGTTTATTAAATAGGTATAGAGCCAAGACTCTCGATCTATGTGACAATATGTTGTTCTCAAAAAATAGTTTGTTTGATTTAAAAAAAAAATTGAAATTCCATAGACTTATATTATATAATTTGGTTTATATTGAAATTTTAGTCAAGCCTACCATGAACTATATTAGGCCTACATGTATTATAAATTAGCTTAATTTAAGGTATTATTTCAAGTCATATCAGGCTACTAGTAAGTCAATGCCTATAGCCTAGGCTAGCCTGTGTTCCTATAATTAATAAGACACCACACAACAAAGATGTCAGGATGTGAAATTGCATTCATATAACGAAATTAATGAGCGTTTTTTAATGTTTGTCACACGTAGGATGTTAAAATGAGAATATTTATCGAAAATTAACACTAAATGACCATTATTTGTTCCATGTAGTCCTCAATTCTAGAGATAGATAGGAAAAAGTATATATCCCGTTGAAGCTCTCGCTAAACTACTTCCGATGGAAACATTTTTATCAGTTTGACCTGTGTTTTTATAATGTAACATTTTAAAAGTAGCAGATATTGCGCCTTCGACAAAACTATGATACTTAAAATTTGAAGTATTTATATCAGTACTCAGTATTACGTAACACAATCCACTTGCTTTATGTGTATGTTTAAATATAGAAGTGCAACTGAAGTGACAACATTATGGTAACACAATTGTCATTTTACGCTGAATAGTGAAAATATTATATTATTGATCTGAACAATTGTAGTGGTATGTATCCTACAACTCGGTACGTTCATTTTCTTTACTATTTAATAGTTTTGTCACAAAATAATTGAAGACGATAATTATGAAAGTAAGGTATTTTTTTTCAAATAAAGGTGCTACTGCGAAGTCACCATATTTTAAATACCATAATATATCATCTACCTACAAATGCATATCTGTATATTAGGCAGGCGTTTATATAAGCCTTGTATAACTACTGAAAATACAATTGAAAGGGGTAACTGAAGTGACTAGGTGCATAATACAAGTTCATTTAGTGTAACGGTGAAGATGGTGGTGGTGATGGTTGTAGTATTGGTGGTGATAATGATGGTGTTGGTGGTGACGATTATGGTGGTGATGATGGTGGTGGTGGTATTGATGGTGGTTGTGATGATGGTGTTGGTGGTGGTGAGGATGATGATAGTGGTGATGACGATGCTGGTGGTGGTGGTGGTATGATGACATTGCGATGGGTTAAAACAATAGTGTGCTAAGTGACATTTCTGGCCTTTAGAATAATAACCAGCTAAGTCATCTATAATATGTTTAAAGTTTGAATTTATTGCAAATTCAGGTTAAAACAACAGATCAAGTCGACTTAGCACATTGCTATTCTCGTAAAAAGGAGCACATATCAGCATAATATCTGTTCAACACAGGACCAATTCGACTTGACACATTGTTATTCTGGTGTTATATGCTTATGGGCTCTGTTTCTGGGACAAAAACGGTGCAAGTGCACTTAGCGCATTCTTATTCTGAGACTTGCGGAGACAACACAGGAGAAATGCCTGGACTTAGTTTATTGTTGATCTGGGAACAATCTCTGTATATTCTGTGTTCCTGGTGAAACAAAGCGCTAAGTCAACTTGGTGTCTTGTTGATCCCATTTTTGCTTCTGTAAATCACTTTTGCAGGTAAAAATATACTCTGATAACTTCACTTGATCTACTGTCAAATTCCAATCGATGTGTGTGTCATCATTATAAGTCCAGGTCTACATGCTGATAAGTGGATTTAGCAGACTGTAGCAAAAAGATAAACACAATTTCGCTGTCAAGTCGACTTGACCCACTATTGTTTTAGACCATCGATTGATGGTTGGTGATGGTGCCATTGATGGTGATGGTGGTGGTGATGATGCCTTTGATGGTTGATGATGATGCCATTAATGGTGATGTGTTGGGGATGATGATGGTGGTGGTGGTGGTGATGATGGCTTTGATGGTTGGTGATGATGCCCTTAATAGTGATGTTGTTGGTGATGATGATGGTGGTGGTCGGGGCGCCCTACTGGGGCACTTGCAGGTGTCTGGCAGTGTGGGTGCACGTCACGTTATTTCTGCCAAATTTGCCAAAATATATATTTTTAATACTGATTCAGTCCCCGTCTGGATATTGTGTCAGATTATCTGCAATAGGCTTGCAGCAAGAATAGCACTTCAGCCACGGTACGGCGCAGCATAGTGGCGCGACACAACATGACGACGCGGCGCAGCGTTGTGGCGCAACGCAACGTCACGACGTGGCGCAGCGTCGTTGTGCGACGCAACGCCATGACGCAACGAGCAAAGGTACAGTGCAAATGACGAAGCGTACATTAACAAAGTAAACTGAACCACCGAATGACACATCACGGAGCAACGTGACGCAACATGGAGGGGGAGGCGCGAACGGTACAGCGGCACTGTGTCGTGCAAGCAGCAGGACCATGAACAACCCGATAGGATGGAGCGCGATGAAAAAACATGACAAAACGCTGCACAGATGTAGGAAGCGCAACGAAACATGACAAACGCAAAATGACACAGCAGAGCACACAAAGCTTTACTTCGATTCCAACATGACGCAATGAACCGCCCATCGGAATTACGCAGCACCGCGCACCATAAACCAGCATAACGCAGCGCAAAACGGCGCAGAAAGAAGGAGCAGCAGTCTCAAAAGACGTTGACCTGATGTTGGGTGTTTGTTGTTCCAACGTAATCGACGTTGGGCCAACATTAAGCCAGCATCGGTTCGTCGTCTTCTGTTTGTGGAGCTGTTCTGTAATGAAGTGCAACAAAACACTGCACGGCCTGAAGAATTAGCGGGTTTTACAATGATGACCGAAAGGGAGACAGGCCCTTTTTGTCATCAAAATTTCTAAAAAAAAATAATTTCTTATGAATAAATGTTGCCATATTCTGTATGACTCTCTTTTCGTGTCATTATCCATTGTATTATACATGCGATTTCAATATATAGAATGCATCAGAAATTTCAACACTCTCCTACTTCGCCCCCCCTGTAAAAAAATTGGGTGAATGTCTGTTGTTCTCTGGCAGCTGAAAACACGTGAGATGCAGCTCCACAGTGACAGTCCATGGCGCAGCGCAACGACATATATCTCTCACTGTTTTTATCTTTGCTTCATCGAGCTGCACATGACATTGCTATCGAAGGGTTTGTTCCAACTTACTGTTACTAGCTTGTAAAGTAAATGTCAATATTATATATAGTTATAATAATCAAACTCGGCAACATAAACTATGTACACACTTACCACATATCTGGATCGTCGTCATTTTAGAGCTAAAGTTGACAGCTCTCAGTCTTAAGCGACAGGCTACTAATTATTTGCTACTTTGAGAAAACACTATTTTCAAGACTTTCCAACAAGCTACTGCGCTCCTTTGTATAGCACGCGGCCTTATAAAGCTTTTATTCACCTCAGAAAAATGACAAGGAATTAAAACAGATGTTGAATTCACACATATTATATATATCTACGTCTTTCGCAATAATACTCATCTATATATAATTATTATCGGCGGCCCTTCTTATCTCACAGGTGATATAGTCTCACATAAATTAATCCTTTCATCGCTATAAGCACGAATATAATCACTTTAATCTGTTTTATTGGACGATTAAATCACTGTTATTGCGAATAAACATCAAGATTTTCAAATGTTCAGCCTAAATTAAACACATATGAGTAATTTTTGCCCACTTGATATTGTGGATCGCGGTAGCGGTGAACATTTTAATAAGATAATTAGCGGGTAAAGACTCAGACTATTTATTTAACATCAAAAAAATATATCTTGTACAAAATTTTCAGCAATGAATGTAACAGTAACACTTACTATGGCTTACGTGTACCGCTAGCGTAAGGGCCACCTTTGATATAGAGTGCACTCATCTCAACAGTTTGGGGGGAAAAACAAAATATAATGACGTACATAAATAACAGTAATTAGGCGGTATTGATAATGACAAACGTATAGTAGAAGAGGAGCGGTAGAAAATAATAACTTTAACATTGCAATGAATAAACATTTACAAAAGTTAAACAATGAATACAAAAGTAAAAACAGATTGTAGACAACCAGTTAAATCAATTACATGTATAACAATTGTTAACTTACGAAAGTACTCCCGCATCATTACATGTCCATGCCATATGGGCCAAACCTTTTGAATAAATTTGCCGTACCTTACGTATGCCTTTACCATGTTTATGTACCAGCTGTACACAGTTGCCTGACTGAATTATACAATATTCATGGTGATACGCACGCTACGATCAAAGTTACTGTACAATCCGAACACGAGCCGTATCAATCGAATGGCGATACGAACTACATTACGCACCATCCAGTACCATCCATAATGTTAGGGACCCTGAACAATCCGAGAAATTGCCATTCGGGTATAAAAAACGCTGAATCACCATTCCTGATTACAATGCAAAATGGCATACAAATCATATACATATGTTCCGGATTGCAATTCGGCTGGTCCGGCACATGCGTAAACGTTATTCGTATGGTTTGGATGTCATACACACATTGCATTAACCCTTTCACCGCAGGATTATGGCATCATAAATTGCCTGAGCGCTGAATTAATTAATTTTTTAACTAAAAAACTAATTAATGATGTCGCCGCGGTCTGCCAGGCCTTTTGGCGACATCCGCGGTGAAAGGGTTAATATGTATGTCATCCGTACAATACAAATTAAGATTCATACAGCTTTGAAATGCGCATGTGTGGGACGGCTAAGTCTGGGCCTACATTAGCCTATAGAATACACTTTGACAGCATTAATATCAGCGACTGAACTGATTACAAGATACTACTCCAACGAGAATTTGGCCCAATGCTGTTTTAATGTTAAACCAACATCTGCGACGTTGGCCGACATTAAACCAACATTTGGTGAGTGTACCGTGTTGGCTGGGAAAGGTCAACTGTTTCCAGTCCCCCATGGTAACACAACCTTTTGTGTCATAACACAAAGCCCACATGAGAGAAAAGGTGAATTATTTCCTCATAGATGTCGCTCAAGTGTATAGAGTTTATATGACTTGGGAACTTGCTCTTAATGCGGTGATGGGTATAAAACGCATATAGTATTATTATCTTGGCTGATAACTGTGGATGTGGGGCGATATGTCATTGTAGAACGTCCAGGGGCCACTGTTGCATTCTGGGGACCACATTGTCCCTCATATTTTGACAGTTGACTACACCTTTAAGATATGCACCGTACGAATCCCAAGCCGGATGAGTGATTCGAAGGGTTCGGCAAAATTTTCTAACATGTCAAAAAATGTCCCGAATTGATTCTGGAAGGCGATTACTAGAGCTTCGTCTCCTGCTACCTGTTTTATGATTCACCAGGTTTTCTTTCTGCAGTGATTAGTCAATTAGGCCAACCCAACGCACAGGAGACGCTGGACCAATGTCGCTTTATTAATGGACCATCAAATTCAACGCTGGTACATCATTATTCATTCACAAACTCATGGTTGCTGGGAAAACATGAATGGACCCACATAATCTGGCCTCAGGTGTGCGATTTAATATCACCACCGTGGTATGGACTACTTTATAAAGTGGTAGATACGACCAAGGGACAATATTATGAGATGTTAAACAATCTGAAATCCCCTACATATAGACAGATGTTTTATTGACACAATTATAAGTCATTAATGACTTATTTGTCATAGATTTGTTCTTATTAGGCCCGGCTGTAGGCCGGTAGCCTATTAAGTTTATCTTGCCTGAGCTTGTGTCCTATTTAGGGGAAAGAGGGGTGCTGTGTGTGGAAACGGTTTACATTTCTGTACACCATTCCTTAGGAACATGTCCAAGATAACGTTTGAGGTCCCTAGGTTAAGTACTTTTGTCTTTAAAAGGTATTCAGAGAAAATATACCTTCATTAAAAACGACAAAATGTAAACTATTGTTTAAGTGAAATTTCACTCATTCACTCACTCACAAAATATTTATCCATAACTCAAATATAATGTTCAATTACATTCGCAATGTAATACAATTGATAATAGATATTTGTAATCTACTTATCACCCTATGCTCCAACCATGCGGCAATATTTGCGAAATTATAGCAGTTGCGTCGTCGTCATTATTCTGCGGATGCCTTATTGTGGGATCACCTTTATGTGAAAAAAATCTCAATGAAGGCGTCCTACAAATTACAATATGTCACTTTTTAATATACTATCTTTTTAAAACAACACTGCCTTTGGTAAAGTGCCGGGTATAACTTCCATGGACCCCAATCACTGCGATCGTTCATTCAAATGCCCCATATTTCATCCGCACCCAAGTTTGGAACTCCGTATATCTCATCCGCATAGTCATAAGCCTGGAACCTACAATTGTAACCATTTTCATTCGATTAGACATAAACATTTTGATAAACACATTTTGTTAAAAAATTATCATAAGCATCCGTTTTAAAACATAATTTTACTTAACTACCTCTACTACATGTATAATGTCATAAAGGTAATCTATTTCACTGTTTCAACTCACCTTAAATCGGTAACCTAGCGACTATTGTGATGTCACAATATAGTAGGTGTGATGTGTCGTGGGATTTGGGATGGACTTCATTTACACAGAAGAAACAACAACAAGAAGAAGTAGCAGGTTGATGGAATGTATTCATAAAACAATTATTCATAAAACAATACTGGTTCTGTGATGCCGAGTTTCCTTGATTTTGCTGATTGATGCTGATTTATGCTGGTGAATCTATGAATATATACAGAAGGAGCTTAAACGATTAAGCCTGTTTTTCACCAATGATAATTCTAACATGTTCAGAGCTGACATAAAAGGCTTAAGCTATTAAGACTGATATGCTTGCAACAAATTATCTACTCCGCCTCTGTGCATATATAGCCTAATTGTTTTAGACACCTCTGATACTAAGTGCGATATTTTGCTGAGTCATCCTACTTTAGCTGGTTCTGATTCTAAGGGGACGATACATACCTATATAAAATTATTACGATTAGTCTAAAAAACATCGGCTGGCGTCAGCTCGTAAAGCTGTCGCGCTACCGAAACACAATGTATACATACCAATAAAAGTCGGACACGGTGTTCGTTCGTCAACTGCCAACACCTACGTTAGCATCAGAAACATCCATCGACCTCGCTGTCGAGTCTTTGGAAAAAGTCGGACACGGTGGTTCGTCTACTGCCAACACCTAAGTATGGACATCAGAACCATCCGCCAACCTCACTGTCGAGTTTTTGGAAGCGTAGCGAAAAGCTTTCCCCCATCAACTCAGACAGTAAAGGTTGCGGTAATATCAATGTAAAGCATATGTTTCTCAGACTAAGTATTATCGTACATCACACCCAGAGCAGCAGCAGATTATACCCCATGTACAGCGATTGTTGATATCGAAATCAATTAAATGTGACTGATACAAAACACCCAACTGTCTTTTAAATGAGCCTAAACCATCTGACATGCGAATATGTTGTGGAAGTTTGTTCCATAGACGAGCTAATCTGGTAAAGTTCATATATTGCGCTTTTACAGTTTTTGTCATGTTTAAAAAAAAAATGTTCCTTTGTTGGCAGACAGTCTGCTGGTATTTGATTGTACAAATTGTAGGTATGTATTAATGTTAATATCAATTTCACCATGTAGACATTTTAATAGGAAATACAGATCGAGAATTTCTCTGCGGTAACACAGTGGCAGTATACCTAAAGTTAAACATCTATCTCTGTATGAGACATCAGATGAATATTCATTTAAAATAAATTTTGTAACATGACGTTGAACCCTTTCAATGCGCCTAATTTCATTTACCTGGTACGGAGACAGACCACAAAGGTGTACAATATTCAAGTAAGCTTCAACATGAGAAAGATACAAATGCAATTTTATTGCCACAGGGGCATTAAATCCTAAAGTACGTTAGACCAAACCTGACATACATTGAGCCTTTGAGACCATTTTTAAAATGTGATTTTTACAAGTCATACTGGTAGTCAATGTGACTCCTAAGTCAATCATAGAATCAACCCTTATTAGTGGCTGACCGTCTACATAATACTTAAATTTCATATGACAATGTGCTTTAGAAATTGACATAACATTACATTTTTTTACATTAAAATACATTTTCCAACGTTTTGCCCATATAGTTATTTGCTCCCATTTTTAAAAATTGGTGTGATATGTGCATGCTTCCATTCAGATGGAAATGAGCCTGTCGATAGACTGAGGTTATACAAAGCATTTAGTGATGGTGCTAATTCCACGGCACACTCAGACAAAACCCTAAGTGGAATATTGGCAGGACTCAAAGATTTATTCACGTCTAAATTCACTAAAACATGTATGACATCTTCAACTGTAAAAGATAGAGTAGAAAGACGTGTGTCTAGGATTTTGGAAATGGTGGGTAAATCCGCGTTTTCGTTAAAACTGAATTGAAAAATGAATTAAAGAGATTTGCCCTGCTTGCTGAACCTTCAGATGTGCTACCACTGCCTTCTAATTTTACAGGGAGTTGTTTTGGTTTCTGTTTTAAGCAATATAATGACCAAAAACGCTTAGAATTCAAGAAGAGCGATTGCTCCACATCGGACATAAAATTGGCTCTTTTCTTTTTTAGTAAATCTGATATTTTATTTCTGCACTCTCTGAATGTTTTCCAGCTACTTTCTGTGTTTGATTTCAAATTTCATATGACAATGTGCTTTAGAAATTGACATAACTTTACATTTGTTTACATTAAAATACATTTTCCAACGTTTTTCCCAAATCTCTAACAAGTTAAGATCATTCTGCAAAACATTAGAATCAGAAGTGGATTTTATTTTTCTAAATATTTTAACATCATCTGCAAATGATGATACAGTAGAAGAACATTCATCAGATATGTCGTTTACATACAGTATAAATAGAAGTGGTCCCAAGATAGAACCCTGTGGTACACCAGATGTTACGGGCAAGTTTTCAGACTGTTTGCCTTCAACAAAAACTGTTTGGCTTCTTTCTGACAGGTAGTCAGTAAACCAGTTTAAAAGTTTGTTGTTGAAGCCAAACGTCTTAAGCTTATGCAATAGGAGATTATGTGGTACTTTGTCGAATGCTTTAGAAAAATCTAAAAATATGATATCATTCTGTACACCCTTGTCAAGATCATTGCCAATTATGTCATAATTACTTATTAGCTGAGACTGTACTGATCGTTTTCTCATGAAACCATGTTGATTTGGTGAAATTAGAGGATTCACAATTGGATATACCTTATCAAAAACTAATCGCTCTAATATTTTGCTACCACTGTTCAATAGTGATATCGGACTATAGTTATTTACCATGTTTTTGCTCCCATTTTTAAAAATTGGTGTGATATGTGCATGCTTCCATTTAGATGGAAATGAGCCTGTCGATAGACTGAGGGTATACAAAGCATTTAGTGATGGTGCTAATTCCACGGCACACTCAGACAAAACACTAAGTGGAATACTGTCAGGACTCACATATTTATTCACGTCTAAATTCACTAAAACATGTATGTAATCTTCAACTGACATAACTTTACATTTTTTTACATTAAAATACATTTTCCAACGTTTTGCCCAAATCTCTAACAAGTTTATATCATTCTGCAATACATCAGAATCAGAATGGATTTTATTTTTCTAAATATTTTAACATCATCTGCAAATGATGATACAGTAGAAGAACATCCATCAGATATGTCGTTTACATACAGTATAAATAGAAGTGGTCCCAAGATAGAACCCTGTGGTACACCAGATGTTACGGGCAAGTTTTCAGACTGTTTGCCTTCAACAAAAACTGTTTGGCTTCTTTCTGACAGGTAGTCAGTAAACCAGTTTAAAAGTTTGTTGTTGAAGCCAAACGTCTTAAGCTTATGCAATAGGAGATTATGTGGTACTTTGTCGAATGCTTTAGAAAAATCTAAAAATATGATATCATTCTGTACACCCTTGTCAAGATCATTGCCAATTATGTCATAATTACTTATTAGCTGAGACTGTACTGATCGTTTTCTCATGAAACCATGTTGATTTGGTGAAATTAGAGGATTCACAATTGGATATACCTTATCAAAAACTAATCGCTCTAATATTTTGCTACCACTGTTCAATAGTGATATCGGACTATAGTTATTTACCAAGTTTTTGCTCCTATTTTTAAAAATTGGTGTGATATGTGCATGCTTCCATTTAGATGGAAATGAGCCTGTCGATAGACTGAGGGTATACAAACCATTTAGTGATGGTGCTAATTCCACGGAACACTCAGACAAAACCCTAAGTGGAATACTGTCAGGACTCACATATTTATTCACGTCTAAATTCACTAAAACATGTATGTAATCTTCAACTGACATAACTTTACATTTTTTTACATTAAAATACATTTTCCAACGTTTTTCCCAAATCTCTAACAAGTTTATATCATTCTGCAATACATCAGAATCAGAATGGATTTTATTTTTCTAAATATTTTAACATCATCTGCAAATGATGATACATAGAAGAACATTCATCAGATATGTCGTTTACATACAGTATAAATAGAAGTGGTCCCAAGATAGAACCTTGTGGTACACCACATGTTACGGGCAAGTTTTCAGAATGTTTGCCTTCAACAATAACTGTTTGGCTTCTTTCTGACAGGTAGTCAGTAAACCAGTTTAAAAGTTTGTTGTTGAAGCCAAACGTCTTAAGCTTATGCAATAGGAGATTATGTGGTACTTTGTCGAATGCTTTAGAAAAATCTAAAAATATGATATCATTCTGTACACCCTTGTCAAGATCATTGCCAATTATGTCATAATTACTTATTAGCTGAGACTGCACTGATCGTTTTCTCATGAAACCATGTTGATTTGGTGAAATTAGAGGACTCACAATTGGATATGCCTTATCAAAAACTAATTGCTCTAATATTTTGCTACCACTGTTCAATAGTGATATCGGTCTATAGTTATTTACCAAGTTTTTGCTCCCATTTAACATTTAGTGATGGTGCTAATTCCACGGCACACTCAGACAAAACCCTAAGTGGAATACTGTCAGGACTCACAGATTTATTCACGTCTAAATTCACTAAAACATGTATGACATCTTCAACTGTAAAGGATAAAGTAGAAAGACGTGTGTCTAGGATTTCGGAAATGGTGGGTAAATCCGCGTTTTCGTCCATTTTCGGAGAGAAAACTGAATTGAAAAATGAATTAAAGAGATTTTCCTTGCTTGCTGAACCTTCAGATGTGCTACCACTGCCTTCTAATTTTACAGGGAGTTGTTTTGGTTTCTGTTTTAAGCGATATAATGACCAAAAACGCTTAGAATTCAAGAAGAGCGATTGCTCCATATCGGACATAAAATTGGCTCTTTTCTTTTTTAGTACTCTCTGAATTTTTTCCAGCTACTTTCTGTGTTTGATGTCATAGCACGCCGCCATGTCGTTTCCTTACATTTCTGTACATGGCGTATTTCACTGTCAATCCAAGGAGGGGTTGCAGTATCTTTTACAATGGTTTTGGGAATACATGTATCAATTATATGTTTTAGATTTGAATTCCACTCACCCCAAGATATGTTAATATCGCTTGAATTGACAACTGACTGTAATAAGTTAGAATTTGCTATCACAGTACGTAGTAAATTAACATCAACATTCTTAAAATTGTAGACAGTTCTATGTATAGTGTTCTTAGAATTTGTAGATGTGTGTAAGCTAAAACCAATAACAGTGTGATCAGTATCGAAATCTACAGATAGCTCTTCTGGATCTGAAATAAATTCACGAGACTTAGTCAGTGGCAAATCCAAAATATTTCCATGCGAATTTGATGGAATTTTGTTGCATTGTGAAAAGGAACATTCGTTAATTAAATCACAGAAGAGATTGTTATTTCTAACATTTGAAGAACATGTAGACCAATTGATATCAGGCATATTAAAATCGCCGACTATACATAATAAATGAAAATGTCTGTCAGCATATCTGAAAAGGGGAGTAATATTGTTTACGAATTGTTCTACATTACCAGATGGAGGCCGATACACAATGACAAGTAATATCTTTTTACATTTATCAGTTTTCAGCTCACAGACAAGGACCTCTTCATTAGGTTCTAAGTCTGTACGCCGTAGACTAGGTATATTCTTTTTAATTAACACAGCTACCCCGCCACCAGTGACATCACCACGAACGTCTTGTCTGTCACGTCTGAAAACAGTATATGAAGAAGAAGGGAGTAGCTCTCTGTCATTTACTTTATCGTTTAGCCAAGTCTCTGTTATCGCAACACTATCTCTATTACTTAGATTAATAATGTCATGTAGTTGATGCAGCTTATTTTTTGTGCGAGATACAGTTTTGACACTTCGCGCATTTAAATACATAACTGAAAGATTGTGAGTCTTACTTTCCTTTAAATGGTTCGCAGGTTTGTTTTGGGGTTCACTATCATCTACTGCTGCAGGTATGTGTGCACTGCCAGCATTTTCTTCTTTGCCAGCTCTCTAGTCCTTCTGGCAGCGATTAGCCTTGTGACCTCGAATTCCACACTTGTAGCAGGTTACAGGTCCTGTGAATTGGCAACGGTTGGCAAGGTGACCTGTTACCCCGCAGTAGTCACAGACAGGCTGCTCGCGCTGATAGCGTGGAGGAGGGCGCTGACTCTGATTTTGGCGACGCTGATTATTGGCAGGTCTACGCTGCTGTATATTTGTCCACTTTGAATGGCGAGACTTCTCAGGTATATGTCTTGGCGTTTTTTGGCTTGACTGATTTAAGACCGATGTTAGAAATCAGTCTGTCAACACCTTTGGAATTAAGGTGTACTCCATCTGAAGCAAGCAGAAGATCATTGGTCGTATTATCAGCAAGACGAAAGTTTTTGTCATGGCTGATGAATGAGGCTTTAGTGGTGTCACACAGTTCTTCTAAGCTGCAGTTCACCATGTCAGCTGTCTCCTGACGCTTGCGGTCATACACTACTTGCGGGATACTACTGATAGTGACACTCTCAGCAGCATCACAGGCGACATCAAGCAGTTGTTGGTAATCGGATATTACCTTCTCAGCATCACCATCACAGTTTGAACAGTCATTTGTACCGACCACTATAGACAGCTTATTAGCGCTGATCTTTTTCTTCACCAAGAAATCCTCTACCCGCAGGATGGTTGCTCCTCGAATACACTCGACTCTTGTATTTTCAATACCACAAGATTTAACATCCCGCAGTAGAGAATCACCTATGATAATATTTTGTTTCGCTTTCTTCACTAAGGCGGGTGCATTAGGCTTAGTAAGCTTGGGCTGTTGACCCGTTTGGCGTGCCTCCGACTTGGCAAGACGCTCTCTAAGTCTAGCGTTTTTATTGCACAAGTCGTCACATTGAGTTGTTTTTGCTGCCAGTAAGGTCACTAGATCCATGTTATTGCTCTGCATGTCTGCGAAGGCTGATCTAAGACCTTTGGCTCCTGATATGTCTTCTCGCAGCTTTTTCAATTCAGAAACAAGAGTTGAGACCTGATTTGGTAGTTTGCAGCACTGAGAACACAGCCAGGCGCCCTGATGCACAGTATCATTATCACTGTCACCTACACATGTCGGGTGAAGCCATAACATGCACATGCCACAACGCAACATGTCTGAAGATTACGTCACCTTACCACTGTAACGACAAGTGGGGACACATTATTTCCTGTTTGATGTCTTTGGCAAGGCAGACGGCGCCTTACTCATGTCTGCTGCTGCCTTTGAGCGTACACGGTTTTTTTTGTGTTCTCAGCAGCCTGGGTTTCTGTTGAAGGATGTTTATCTGATGAGATCGAGACATCCACGGGTAGGGTGACATTGGATTGTTTGATAGCAACCTTACAGAGTCCGGTGCTAGGCCTACGTCTTAGGCCTCGTCTCCTGGCATTAGCTGTCAGCTGTGAAGCAGTTTTCCTTCTGGATGCAGGGAGTGAAAGCAGTTTACATCAGGTGATTCTACTGTTTCCTCCTCTTCCTCCATCAAATCGGGTTGCTGTGGTGGTTGAGATGGCAAGGTGCCCAGTACCGAATCACTGATGTTCCTATCCCATGTAACTGTGGTATTGTTCAGCTGAGTTCTGGTGAACAATTCACCAAATGATTCAACACTGTCACTCTTTTTCACTTGCTGTTCACTGATTCTATCTTGTGACGACAAGACCAATCTGCGCATAATCGCGTTGATGGGGGTAGCCAGTAGAGATCCAATACGACTTGCGAACCCATGTGTCTGTTGACTCAGTGTGAAGCTTGAACTCAGCGCCTCTGCCATATTTTGCACTCCAGTGGTGAGCCGGTAACAACAGGTCGGGTGCCTTGATCAGTGTTGGCCTGTTGACGCTGTTTAGCGTGTTCACGTCGTGTCACTTGTGTATCACACCTTGCTCAAGCGCTTGTCAGGGTTTGTAAGATGGTGTCCAACAATCCCTCCTAGTAGCTCTGTCGGCCCTGTCAACAAAACTGGCGGCCGAAACTATGTCTAGAGACCAAAGATTATATATATACATATATAATATACGCCCTATTATATAAAGATAATTGTGGAGGAATGTTTATTTGATAAAATCAAAATTGAATCATTTACGTGGATTTCAACACTGAGTACATGTACACCAGATCGCTGTCTGTACAAGCAGGCTTGAGAACTGGCCGCTACATGCACCTGTACACGTATTATCGCCCACCAAATTTTGCAATCAGTCACTGCCTAAATTTCCCAATTTAGGCGTTTGTTTATGGAAATCTATATATCTATACAGTGCCCATAGGCATCCAAATTATGAATCAGTACTCATCTCAATGATCCTGTGTGAAAAACTGTAGAAATTGTCAATATTTCCAGGAGCTGAAAAATGTACGTCTTCACTCTTGCCGTTGTACAATATATATCAGTTAGAGTTTACTGCCACACATGATATCGTGTGAGAGCTTGATTCTCAGAGTCAAGTGGTCTACTGTCAACCAGAAGCACAACCTCGTGATAACCTATGAAATAAACACACATGTATCTCTATTTGCCTCACAAGCCGTATACGACTAAATTGTTTATTATAAAAAATAACAAAACAATAAACTATTATTCAATTAACTTGAAATATATCTTAAAATAATACAAGCATAAAGAATCAAATATATATTAATACAATCAATACTAGTGATAAGTAATTATATGTAATAGAAAATATCCATTTTGACCTTGTGACCTTAAGCAGGTTGAAAATGACCTTCAAAATCAAGATTTATCCACCCACATGTCTTGTGCCACTACGTAACCAATCCGGAATGGGTGCCTGCTATTACATCTCCATGCCGTTAAAAACAATCTAGACGTCTTTTGGAGGTTTGGCTGGTCTACTACAAGCATGTTGAGACCAATACTATTATATGCATTCTCCACACATAAATGTCGCTCATAGGTAAACCCCGCCCTCTCTGTAACCGCACGCCAAGTTTGGACAGAAACTGCTCATTTTGAGCAGTTTTGTTGATATAACAACTGTAGGCTTATAAACACGCTTTAGTGCCCTGACTATATATGGCAAATATAAAACACCACTACTCCGCCACATATGAGTTTCTATTCACAGAGAAAAAGAAAACATTCAATGGATTACTTTTTCGGCCTACGCGCTGCTGTGAGAAGGTCCATGTTTATGTTTTTTTGACAAAATTTACAATCGGCTTTAAAACTGGCAAAATATAAATTACTGAATGGCATGCGAATTGTGCTGGTTCAATTTATCCATTACTAAACAGAATAAATAGCCTTTAACTGTAGCAAACTCCATGATCAAATTTAATATTAAAAAAAAGATAAATAATAAGTGGAAGTGAAAACCAAAATAGTTCTGTGGTTATAGGAATGGTTATAAACTCGCGTGGTAACGCTCACTAACGCCTGATAAATCTGGTCGATCGCCATGCGTGCATACGGCGATATGAGCGTATGGTATCAGAGATATAATCTCTGAGGTCAGAATGTATTATATGTAGAGCCTGGTATGGGGGAAGGTCCGACGGGAAGGACTAGGTGTAGGCATATTGACAAGCCCATGTCAACCGAAGTGAATATTTGAAATGTCTGTTTCCTTATCATTCCGAGTTACCCGCTTGTGGACACGCCAAAGGGTTATGTTGGTTATATATTCGCTATATTTAACGATGTTTTTTTTCATTTTTACTGGTGCTGAACGGTGCATACCGGCAAAGTTGTCACAGCTGTGCATACTTTGTCTAGCAAGCCCGGCCAATTTCATTTATATTACTTTATTTATGCTTTCTGATTACACAAGACGATAAAAATGCTTCGAAACCAGACTGAGGCGCAGTGACGTTGACGTAAGTGTTATTACCAGTAATATAATGCATGTGCAGTAACAGCGAAGACGCTTGATCCTTTCTGCGATTTTACCGGAGGAATACAAAGTAATTTGGTGCCAGTGGAACAAAGCTGCCTAGTATACGTAGCCACCGGCAGTAAGAGATCACTAAGGCGCGAGGGTTTATGAACTATACATGGTCTCAATTCAGTGGTATGTAACTCCCAACTTTATTTATTTTAATTCAGTATGATACCGGAAGCCAGTGCATTGATACTAGAAGAGGTATGGATCTACTAAATCTAGGGTTGTTATTTTCTGCACTAACTGAACAAGTATCACGTTTCTTCGGCTGTAATTTTATAGAAGGGAAAACTACAATAATTAGGTCCATCACCCAGACTCTTGATCAACCTTTTTACCGCTAATCAGGACTATAGTAGTTTTTGATATGTTTTACTATCCGATTAAATCCATAATATTGGGAACCAATATTTCAGTATTTCATGCCAGGGGTGCACAAATTCTCACGTTTTAAATAAATACCAATCAGTCTGCTTTTGAGTATTTAACGGAGATTTAGAACAAAAGGTAAACACATTTTTTAGAACACCTTTACTTATAACGATTGTGAAGCGTTTAAATTTCCTAATCTAATAACTGTAAATATATTGCCAATTATGTTCCAACTTTATTACACTGTGATTAAGAAGCCATCCAAATTAAAGCTTACACGTTACAACCTATATGCAGTTCAGTGGCGGATCCAGCATAGGGCGTACCCGGCGTACGCCCCCCCCCCCATTATTGGTGAAAATATTGAATTTTCATGCATTTTTTTTTGAATAAAATGAAGCTAACACCCCTTTTTTCAGCCAAAATGTGGCTTACGCCCCCTCCTCTTGCACATTCTGGATCCGCCACTGCAGTTTGCTTACTAATATCAATATCTAAATATTGAGAAAATTTTAATATCGAGTATTGGTCAATTTTATGCTGAGCAAAATTAAGTCTTCTATACTTTACAATCCTTAGTCGATTTCAAACTTCATTAAAGGTGTGGTCAACTGTCAAAATTCGCGGGACAAAGGTCCCCCAGAAGGCAATAGTGCCCGTGGGTAGGCCAAGGCCCTATTCCATAATAATACTAAATGCGTTTCATACGCAAAGCCTCATTAAAAGCAAGTTCTCAAATCACAGCAAGTTCATATATACTTGAGCGGCATCTATGAGTTAATAATTCAAAGCACTTTGCCCTTGCCCCTACTTGGTTGCTGGCTTGCAAACAAACTGACTGTATTACTGCGGGGATTTGGAAACTGCTTGACCCCAAAAGCTTGTATTGACACTCAGTAAACACAAAACATTTGTATGACTTCATGCAATGTTGGACCGACGACGAAAACGTTGGGCCAACGTTGTATAAATGTTATACAAATGTCTTGGGTTTGCTGGGCTGCAGGAGGACTTTCTCTCAAACATTGTACATTTATTCAATGATGGTTCAATGTTGGGCCAGCGTCGTAGACGTTGGCCTAGCATTAAAACAGCATTGGATCAATGTCTCGTTTAAGTAGTATCTTGTAATCAGTTCAGTGGCTATATTAATGCTGTCAATCTGTACTCAATAGGCAACTGTTGGCCTACACTTGACCGTCCCAGGCATGCGCATTTTGCAGTTGAACACTAGTTAAACTCGTTGATTTAACATAAACTCGAGTCATTTCAATAACATGTATTGTTTCTACCAAAATCACATTTACGCTGTTGTAAGCTTTTTACATGATATTATGTTGCATACTTATTTTGTCAATAAATACATATCAGGATAGGATGTGGAATATTATAGTTTTTATCCTAGTCACTAACAAACATGTTAACAATATTAAGCGCCATTTGAAGTATTGCCACACTCTTCTTGGCACTATCTAGTATAACAATGCTAGACACCGTTTCAGGTACTCTAATATAGGCCTGGGTGAGTTTTATTTTATTCGCGTATCAGTAATGTGACAGTCACTCATCACATATACCATTTTTCCAGCACGGTTCGTTTGTGCACGGGGAATCAAAATTACAAAAAATACAGCTCAAAGCCAAGCAACATAATTATATTACTTGAATGACATTACACAAGAACATATTATTTTTTTTATCTGAAGATGTCACTAAGCACAATACTTTTCACAATATATTTTAAAAATACAACACAAACAAATATATATAGTTATGACGTATAATAATCTGATACCATCTGAATAGAATAGAATAGAATACCACACTAGATATATTACTATGTATAACACAAGATTAAAACGATATCTATAAGTAGCACAGTGTATTACAGCAAGGCTCTATTCATGTACGTTGTTACTTTTGTGTTGTTGCTTCTGGAATATCACAATGGTGACTGTATTATAACTATGGTTATATACTTACATGGTTTAATGTAAACGAAAGGCCTTTCCAATTGGTAATAATCAAATTGATGTGGGGCTAACTTCTACAGTCTCTATAATAAACTTCAATAAGCTCATTTAAAATGTTGTTTTTTTCGCAAAATCTTATTCATTCGATTTTTATAAACATTCCGTTGTACTGGTTTAATAAAAAAAAATGTATTTTTCAATAAAAACATCTCAAAATGGAACAAACAATATTATAAGCAATATAGTAAGTAAACAACAATATTAGCAATAATAACAATATTATAATAGGCAACAACAAATCATTATATTATTATTCAACACATTCATCACTCACTTGCAATTGTAATGAAATATTACAAAAAAACTATAACGGGAAACTCAACACCTTATGTAATGCAATAATTTATCATCTCATGATTTCACTACTATATCTATTGGCCAATTTACTTCAAACAACAATACAAAAATAATGACACAATCATAACTATCTAATACTTAAATTAACAGCGAACGTATACCATTCAAGTGAAGGCGTTTTGAATTGGTGGTATTCAAATTGCTGTAGGGCTAACGTATTTAAATAGAATATATAGAATATAATTACATCAATTATCATAATTGATTTGAATGTTATCTTGTAAGATATTGTAGTTTGAAAACATAGTACAATAAGGACAAAAACATGACTGAATATAATAATGTAATGTATGATATATTGTTGAACTAAAATATTTGTATTACAATGTATTTTATTCATGCATTGCATGTATAATAGAAGGGTGTATATACAAATACTATTATAATGATAGTAAAGCAGTCTCCACATCTCTCACCTACCAAACATTAATAACAGCCCGCATCAATGGCTAACATAGTCAATGGACTGTTAAGCATTGATGAAGGGTTGCTAAAATAGCTCAACGCTCCACTTATATCATGTTATTACTATTATCACACATGACTTGTTTTATACATCTAAATACATGAAATGTGTGACTCAACGTTCATCCAGACCACCGAATATATGTGGATATTAATCGGGTTATTATTCATTGATTGCTGACACCCCTCTGGCGGGTAGCCTAGTAGTAGTGGTGAATTGTTGTATGTCATTTTACGTCACTCTCGGTTGTGATCTAGCTGTGTAGGACATCTCCGTCATAATAGCTTGTTTACCCCTCCCTTGGAAAGCCACCCACAGACAGCGGCCACCAGGGTCTAGATGTTGGAAAGACAATAAAACAACTTAAAATTATGTTAAAGTGAGGTTGAAATAAAGTTGAAGTTACGTTAACAACACACGTTAATGAGTTTGACAACTGGTTGAACGTTGGTCGAAAATGTGGTTGAAATGACATATATAAAAGACGTTGAAATGAATGGATATTGAATAAGGTGTCTAAAAATTATCGTTTCCAAATACCTCGCCCCGGAGGATTGGGGTAGAGGCGGTTTTCATATAAGATTTTTATGTAAACGTAGCAAGCAATATGTGGAATTTGGGATATAAAGGGTTATTACATATATTAATAAACCCAACATTATTTTACTTTTTTCATTTTCCTCTCACATAGCATCTCCTTGTAACATAACTAGTGTTTTATTATTAGAATAAATACCTGTAGTTGAAAAAATATATACAACATGCTTTTCAGTAAATTTTATAAGCTCTAACTGAGGTATTGTCATTGCTATGATATCTGTGAACAAAAATGAATACGGATAATAGCGTACACAAGACTACACTGACCGATGTGGTACCTAATATTAACCATCACAACGCTGAAATTTTTTTTTGTTAACCATGGACACCAGAAGGGTTTTTTACATTTGAAATCCTCATAAATGTCTTAGTCCGGGTCATTTGAATACCTATGTTATGGGTATACAGCTACTATAAATGTTTTAATTCTTTCAGTGCTGGGACCGTCTTTATACATCAGAATATGGCGGTCCACAAACGCTAAAAAATATATTGCGTTCAAAACAGTAAATGCGAGAGTAGATGACCTACACTCAAAAATCTGCAACATAAATATTTTTGTTAACATCCAAATCATGACAGTCCTTATAATAGCTATTCAAATAATGATAATTCAAATGATGACCGGTCACATGTAATACAATACAGAAAATGATATATGAACAGGCATGAACAGATATATTATCCTAAATGAATACAAGTGAGTTACTATATCTTTAATACAATATCAAGACGACACATATAACAATATACTACAGTAGGCCTATATCAAACTCTTTTGGTTTTACTTGCAATAGATGTATGTACAATTGAGCTATACTACACTTATATTGACAACAAACTTATACTACTGAAATAAATATATTTTGAATCGGTAGTAATAAACTTGATATAGGGCTAACTTATTTGAATATAATCGAATTCAATCACATAGATTATTAAAATTGATCTTGAAGTCGTCTTACAAGATATTATGGTAAAAAAACAATAGTACACATGCGTACAAAGAGACTGAATATTATTTTTATAAAATATATTGCATTAGACATTGGTGCATTAGACATTGGAGAAAAATATATATTTTTCTTACCTTAACAAATATGTTATTCATTTATATACATGTATCATAGAAACCTGCATGTAGAAATATGATCACTAGTATAATGATAATAAACTACTCTTCACATCTGTCATGTGCCAAATATTTCTATGGACTATTTTTGTCATAACTATTTTATAATTTGTTAGTTTTGATTAATTTCAAATGTAATTCCATAAACCCATTTTCCATTTCCATTAGGTCAGGGCTATCATGGTGAAATACCCATTGTTATTTTCTGGTATTTTCAGTTAGTAAATTTTGGTAAATAGAAATGGGCGTATAGACTAAGTTAGTTACATCTGGTGTTACATTTCATGAGACAGGTGATGCATGGTGTCGCTTAGGGATCTTGTGAAGTTAAAAAAATCCAAAAATTCGAGAAAAACTCGAATAGGCCAGACACCAAACAATCACCCACCATCCATTTTTTTGTATAAAAAAACAACATAAAAACACACACAAAAAAGGTTGGGGCTTGGCCCACCCGCCTATTTCCTAGTTTTTTTACAAGAGCCCTTAATAGCAGGAACATTGTAACTCCAAGACATAAGTAACGTGTGATCCCTGACATCTCACACTCAAAATACTTTCCACGAAGAGATGTATTCACTATATTGTAATTCACGTCTGTCAGTTTAAAATCACATTGAGCTCTTCGAGAGCTAATTAACGCAGCGAATTGATAATTACAAATTCCATTTTCATTCCAACACTGAATGGTACGAGAGGAAACATGTGAAATGACAGCTAGTTGGTATAAACATATTTATAAAGATTTCCAAGTAGCACACGTGCTAATACATAGGATGTACGGACAGCTAGCTAGATCACAGGTTGTGGTCTAGCTGTGTATGACATCTCCAGCACATTGACTTTTTTACCCTTCCCTTTATAGGCCACCCACAGACGGCGGCCACCAGGATCCAGACAGACACGTGTAGGATCTACCCCAGTGATCAGGTAACCGTCATGTCTGCCTTCGTTCGTTACTATATGAATACAGTGATTATCAGGGTCAGACAGAAGATAATCTGTCCCATCGTCTATGATGTGAGAAGGACGCACAGCAGGTTGGTCGTTGTAATGACGTGTCACATTACCATGTTTGTCCACCCACACTAACTGTTGATTTATCACCACATAACCACCAGAATGGTCACTTAGAGCCTGCCATGGAGGTATGCCACTTCCACGTTTTTTACAACTTAGGTAGAAAATCTTTTTTGCGTCAGATAGACGTTGGTTTTTTTTTAACTTTAGTCTGTAATCCATGTAATAGAAGTAAATATGTTTTCCATCACGATGGGCCACCGCTGCAGATAGTGCATCCGGTGTATTAACGCTACTCACTCCCCATGGCTGATATCCCAGCATTTTTTGGTGAGGATTGCCAATATTAACATCATTTTTCACTTTTTTTATACTCATCCACCACAAACAGCCCCCACTATGATCACTAATGAGGAGATAGTAATCACAATCATCCCGAATGAGACAAATACCCCAAGGTGATATCATCCCACATGTGTGTTTGCTAGAGGAAATCTTAACCGATCTCCTGAATCTTCTTCCCTGGTCATAAACATACAGCTTGTCATCATTAGAATGAACAATAAACAGGTGATTGAGATGATAGACCATCCCCATGACATCATTACTACACTTAGTTGTGAACGTGTTTAGCTTCCTGGCTCCACGGTCACCACCTCTAATAGATGGACCAGTCTCTGTCGTATGCCCAACAGTCTCTGTGCTACTACTTGCTCCCACAGTCACATCAAGACCACCGTCATGTACAATCTCCATCAAATTTGCAACATATCTGTTATTGGGCAGCATTAGAATATCTACAGTAGTGAGGTGGTAGTCAGCGCGGCATTCAGGGCAGGAGAAACGATTGGTTCCGATCTGATGCTGTACCATTCTAAGCAGACACTCCATACAAAATGTATGCTGACACGGCAGCATTCTGGGGTCTGTAAACACCTCCTGACAAACAGCGCACTCCACCATCCTCCTAGCATTAGTATTCACTGTAGATCGCCGACTGGTGAGACCGGCACTAGCTCCTGTACAGTCAGAATACTCTAGACAGGTCTGGTCGTCCTTTGTGCAACAAGATCCCATCTTTAAATTACATCTACCTATTTGTCGATCAGATATGTTTTATGTATCGTTGCCTTTTGTCGTTGTGACCTGTATCTGTAAAAACAGCAACAACAACATTATGATTAAATAATAATTCTGACATATTTTGTAATACTGACAAAATGTCTTGTAATTGTAACCACTGTTAAAAAGATTGATATGCCGATAAAAAGGCGCACTGACAATGTTTTCAATAATCTAAAATATTACATACTGCTCAACAGGCAATGAAGATGCCATAATGTGACAGAATGACTATTTACAAAATTGCTTTCTACACGCAAAGTCAATCCAATTTTACAAAAAAAAATATTTTGTAATTATATTTTATTTACATTATCATAATGTGAATCAGTAAAATGTCACAATTGATGTTATATATCAATTTTTGTTATTTATTGCCAATATTATTGTTTATAAATATTTTTTAATTGTGGACATGACAACGTATAGTATACAGCGGAGCAAGAGTTATTACTGAGGCCGAAATATGTGATGAACAAGTTGAATTTTTTTTTTTTTAAGAAAAAAAAGTTGGAAATTATACAAAATAACATTGAACTTTTATTTTATTAATTTACGCAGTTGTCGACTTCAGAATAAAGAAAATAATTGTGTTTCACAAATAATTTAATCGCGTCAATTTGCATTGAATAAATGATAATCATGATAATGATGTGGATTTTAGTAAAAAAATATAAAATATGTAGAAACTAAGTTTCCTGATGGTAAACGAATTATAAATTAGCATTTTATTCTTGCTATTATATGTGAAATATATATCGACGCTTATGGGTCAAGACGTTGCGATAAAAAAAATATACCAATTATTTATTAAAGTACCGCACGTTAGCATACAGGTTAAACTGGGCCAGGAGAACCTCCTGCCAGCTGTGAGATGAGTCAGATGACACCTTTCTCTAGACACACATTCTAGCTTTGGCGTTTGAAGCTGAGCACACTACACACCTTAGAGTTACCGTAATTGTAATCGCGAGATGGCCAATGACAAACATACGACATATTTTGTTTATCTTAAATGTCATTGGTTTAGACCACTTCCAGAAGGGGAGTGTAATATATAATAAACATCGTGGTTTCTGTGATCGACAATATATAACTGGTTTATATGGATGTCTAATTTATATTGAAATAGTGGCAAAGGTTTTGAACCGAGAATCGATAACTACAAATGTCATTTCGTGTCAGAATGCAGTAACTCTTTGCTGAGGACACGGTAACTCGATACTGCTATGATAAAATGGTTGTCTGTTTGATCAAAAATGGCACATAAATATGCAAAAATTGATAGTTGTAGTATTCATAAATACTATTAGGTTATGGTTTAATTGGTCATTATAGCTTGGTAGATCGCATGTGTACATAAAGGAGTACGGTAACTCATTCTGATGACAGTAACTCTTACTCTTGGAAGACGCTATCTCTCACATCTTGATGTGATTAAAATAGGCCTAATATGAGAGGCATGTTCGTTATTAGAGACACCTTATGGATAGCTGAGCAATACATTTTTAGTGTTTAAAGAACAGTTTTGTGTTGTTTTCTTGTATGTCTATTTTAACCTGAGGCCTATAGCCTATCCCAGCTTACAAAATACATTGGCCCAAGGTTGATATCATGTTGAATCAGCGAAGCAAACGGTGGACTAAGCATGCTCTGATAAAAAGGGTCTACTGGTATAAACTCACGATTTTCTACACACCGATTTTCTGCAGTAACTGGGCCAAGCAGATTATAACTGAGCTGTGAAATCTAAATGCCCCTCATCCATCGCTATCACAAGTTGTCGTAGGCCACTGTCACCACACCCTCTTACGTAATACCAATTACGGCATGTTATGTATATATTATGGGTCTACAGTGAATATAATTTATTTTATTTCTTTCGGTGCGGGGACCGTCTTTATTAGATATTTATTAGAATCTGACGTCTTTAGACGTTAGACGTCAGATTTTGACCTTTAAAGACGGTCCCCGTTTTGAAAGAGTTCTAATTGGGCCACAGTCGCATAGCATTAATTAAACCAGCATAATTTCCCTCGGATTTCCGAGTGCGTTTGGCCGATATCCAGCCAGCCTGGCCTGCCATCTAGTGATTTAGCATACTAGATAACACATCTTCAAGAGGATGTGAGGAGCGCGCAGCGCGGAGCCCTGCGCGAAATTAACGTCGATACACTGGTCTCAACCTTAATTCGATGAAGCCGCAATTAACGTGATCGTCTTGTCACATTGAGAAGGGAGAAACAATTATGTTTCTCTGAAAACCCCACACGGGAACAGCGGGGTTCGAAACTGGGACGCATGCATGGCTGGCGAGGCAGTCAGGCGCTCTATTCATTGCGTCACGTCCCCTTCTCTTCAAGAGGATGTTATCGATCTGACTATCTTTTTTATTTTACAACCAGCCTATATATGGTGTCCAAGGGTATGTACTTTCCCCGGGTACTTAAAAAAAGTCATTCGTATTTGCTGGATATATATATAGTAGGACATATAAATTTATTCGATTCCACTTTAAACATTCTTCATTCACTGATTGAGAATTGCGACAATAGTTCGAGGCTTGCAGGGATTAAGATTTTAATTGTAAATTCAGCTTTCAAATGTTTAACAGATAAGAGAGTGGCATTATTAGGTAGGCCCATATTATATACCGAGCGTAGTGTTATCTGCCACTCAATGTATGGGTTTCTTATCTTGTATCCATATAATTAACAAATTCGAGTAACGTTCACCTACCTGAAGTTGTGGGCCGCGGTAAACAAGACTTCAGTGAGGAAAAATATAAATAACAACAAAGGGAGCTTTTGTTAATTATTTTTAGTGCTACTCGTGCAAATACTACTTGGAGTGGACAACCCACACTTTGTAAAATGCGATATCAGGGTATTGGCCACAAATTGACCAGTGACGACGATCATGGCATCAAAATGTCACTTTCTATACTCTCTACTATAGACTTCAAAATTATTCAACTGTGCTGATGGGCAGCGTGTCAAGATACTGAGCGAGGTCTCCCAGATACACAAACTATTACAAGTTGTTTTTACACTGTCATCACCTCAAATACCAGCTTTCGCATCGATTATTATTTCAATCACTGTCAAGACACAAATATTATTTGTTTAAGCTATTCCTTCCGCAATTATCTACTCGAATAAAAAGTATTTATTTATTTATTTATTATTTATCTATTTAAAAAAAAAAATATATATTTATTGATTTATCTATTTATTTATTTTACTCCATTTATTTATTTATTTATATTTATTTATTTATATTCATTTTTACTTCATTTTTTATATTTATATATATATGTATATATATTGTAGTCATTAATTTAATTATTATTTATTTATTCATTTATTGCATTTTACAACACTACTCACAAAAGCAACACTGTTTACTATGGCGTTTACAATACCAAGAAAACCAAGAGAAAAGTATAAAATACATAAAAACATAGTTATGTTAAAAGGTAAACATAGTAATGAATAAATATTGCTATTAGGTATAGTAAAACAAACGTGTTTTAAGTCCTCTTTGCTCAGATTGTTTGTCTTGATACCACGTGGATGTCTAGTCCCAAGGATGAATTAAAGCTACTTCTGTAGCTGAATTCTGTGTCACATGCACTTAAGCAATACATTTCCAGGTTTATTGTGCATAAGTCAGTAGTAATAATTGTGTTTGAGTTGGTATTCTAACGTTAATAACTATAGTCTGTCCGGCGGTGGAAGCTGGTCCAAAATGTTAGTGAACAAATATTGTATAGTTCAAAAGTTCAAAGCGAAATTTTCAGGGTTGTTGCCAAATGACTATATAAAAATGGTTACAAAATATCGTGACAATCGACTCAGTGGATTTGAGTAGATACGGAATAGCTAACTTTCATTTCGCACCATCTTCCATCGTCGGACGTCTTGAAAATTTACCTGTTAAAGCCCATGACTAGGCCTACGTATACTGCCTTATATGGCGATTGTTTATTTGTTAAGAGTCTTCATTTCAGAATCTTTAATTAATTGCAGAGCAAAAACTGTATGTTTCAGCACACGTAGAATAATGACCAGGCAACATTTTAGAATATTATGCATGTGCCTACCGTCGTCTCGCACAGTAATTATTCACCTCCGAGCTCTGCTCTCAGGCACATATAGGCTGGGTATCTGATGTATATGGTGCTTACTTCGAGTACTTTCACAATATCGTCAGGCTCGAATGAATGGATTCTGTGAAACGCAGTGACGTCACCGGAAACCGTTTGAATGGGAACTAGGTGAAATAAAGTTATATAAGACCCCCTCCCCCTTATTTTATTATATTAGCCAGCTCGGTGACAACTAAGGGGGTCAAGGCCATTAAGTTTCACTGAATACGTAAAGGTGTGATATCAATCTACATGAATCATTCATAACCTATGTATATTTATATATATATGTAGCATACCTGACAAAACTGTGACACAGTATTGTACTGCTATGATAAATCCTTTATGTTCACATATCACATAATAAGCAGCTCGATTGTCTTCACTGATCAGACATTTCTGTTGTATAGCACAGAATGTTGACATGTGAGAACTAGGGTTACGTTATCAGCTTATTCACGACTCACGTGCTATCTTGTTGTCATATACGTGTGTGCATTGATTTACATGTATCATATTATCTTGCGTATGTGAACTAGTATCTGTATTTAATCTATATATGTATATCTATATATTATAATATGACGTCTCAGCCGCACACACTCTCTTACAAACAGACTTTACCACTAACAGCTAAATATGTATATCTATATATTACAAGTACGATAGGTGATGCCTTGTGGCAATAGTCGCGCCCAAAATATTTTTTAAGTGCTGAAGGATTTTTTTAAGAGGCAATATTGTTTATTGAAGAAATATTTCATGTGAAATTCAAGTTATAATGTCGAGTTCTGAGCAGTTAATATGAAAGGAAAAAATGATCATAGGTTTATTCCGTTGGAAGAAAAATTATCAAATTGATTGTACTGTTCAAAAAATGCAGAACACAATTCGCAATCTAATTTTGTTAGTAAGCGACTACTGTTGAGACGATTACAAAAAATGTGTAAAATAAAATAGCTTGGAATGTGCACGAGTGGCCTCATATAATTTCGGGAACGGACATGAAAGGGTGGGAAACGAATGGGTCAAGTCATAATTTCGGCTATCTGTCAGTAATTGTGTCAATACTTATCCATTCCAAGTTTGTGTAATTATGATACGACTTGGAGAGCGGATGACTATCAAATTGAGAAAAAATATTATGTTTCGTGGTTTACAAAGATAGGATGGATGCGACAGATTTACATAGGGGGTATACTTTTTTGACCGAAAACACAATATTCCCGAAAATATTTTTTTTATCTGCTGTTAATTTATAGATATGTTGAGGTATCTAATTATGACAAATTATGCACTTGCTAATAATTTGAAGAAAAGAAAATTATCGACAAAATTCAAAATGCTATAAATTTTGTGTTTTGTACAGTCTTGTTACTCCTGGATCACATTTTTTTCTACGGTCATTTCTTAAAATTCAAGTATTTTTTATCCAGAAAAACAACCAAATTATACATGTATATAATTGGCTAGATTACATATCACTACTGCATAGTTAGTATAGTTTTTTCATTAAGGTTGTGGTATGCCTCTTAGTTTCTACAAGATGCAATGAGGATCCTTTTTATTTCTATTTCTAGAAGAAAAGTAAAATTTAATGACTTTTGTAGGTTTTCCATGAGCATTCGAACACTATATGTAGGCCCTATCCAATCACATAGCAGTCCATAAACTTGAATGTGCAGGTATCACAGGTAATATCAATAATTGGTTCTCCAGCTATTTGTCAAACAGTCTACAACGTGTCGTTGTCAAAGGTGAATACTCGTCTTGGGGTACCGTTACTGCAGGTGTACCTCAAGGCTCGGTGCTCAGCCCAATTCTTTTTTTAATATACATAAACGATATAACGAAAAATCTAACATCTCGAATCAGTCTCTTTGCAGACGATAATATGATTTACATTTCAAGCAATAATTCGGCCAAAAACGACGAAATATTATCGGCAGATCTAAAAATAATGGAGGAGTGGGCAAACCAGTGGCTAGTAACATTTAGTCCGTCTAAATCATGTGATATGACTCTTGCTTTACGAAGAAGCCCAGAATCCCAAAACTTGTTTTTCTTTGACGAGACAATATCCCAGGTCAAGCACCATACACATCTCGGCATTGTAATACAGCAAAATTTAAAATGGGGAACCCATATTGATAATATTTGTGCTACAGCAAACACCAAAATTAACATACTTAACCACATCTCAAGGAATGTCAATCGGAATACGCTTGAAATTTTATATAAATTATTTATTAGACCTGGCTTAGAGTACTCTGATATAGTTTTCGAAAACTGTACAAAAGAAGAACAAGCACACATAGAATCTGTACATAAAATAGCTGGGAGAATCATCTCTGGTGCCATACGCGGTACGTCTAGTAATGCCATTTTTACTGAACTCGATTGGGAGAACATGCAACACCGCCGACAGCAGCATAAATGTTTGTTTTACCATGATATTATAAATGGTAATGCACCCCAGTATTTAATTGACGATCTACCTGGTCATGTTCGCGATCGAACAAGATATAATTTACGCAACAAAGATGACTCTAATTTATACAACTGCAAAACAGAAACATTTAAGAGTTCTTTTTTCCCAAGTACTACTAAGTTCTGGAACAATTTGGATGAGTCCATACGTTCAATTGAATCCAAATCAGGTTTGAAAGCAAAATTATCAAAAGTTATCGCACCTGTCCCTACTTATTATTACAGTGGTCGCAGAAAAATAAACATAACACGAGAATCTGCATGCACTGCAGTGAATTATATCAGCATTTGGCTGACCTGCATATTATCGAAAATAACTTGTGTGCATGCGGACAATCAGAAAAAACAGAACATTTTTTCTTTACTTTTCCACTTTATCAAGATGCCAGACACGATATGCAGAGGTCTTTCATTGACATACAGGTTGATTTAAATCTACAAACTATTTCACAAGGCCATTCAACTGAAAATGAGAATATCGTTCAGATTGTTGATACTTTCCTAACCCGTAGCAAACGTTTTTTTAATATCGAAAATACCTTCGCCGTCTGGATAGTAGTTCTGTCCTGCGCTCGATTCATTTGCAACTCGAAATGGAGCCTACCAGTGCAGCCGCAGAGCCGCCACCACAGCAACATTATAATGTCCTCTATTTTTTTCCAACCGAGAGGAACCTGTATTACATTTTGTATTGTTCCAATTGGTAAATAAAAATATGTTTATACCATAGCAGTGAATAAATGACAGAAAATAATTGAAAATCATTAAAAGTTGTGGGCTTATTACAGGCTATTATGGGTTATTTAGGTCATTTTCTTTTGATAATCGAATTTTTTGTAAAAAACTCAATTTAACTCAAATTTGAACGGCAGATGATTTTGGATCAATTATACCTACTACAGGATTTGAACGTATTTTGAAGACTTTTGGGGCAAAAATTTAAGGGTGGAAAAGAAGAGGCGGGAGCAAAAATAATGTATGAAAAGAATGTTGTTGCATTGTATAGGTTGGCTGGAATGAAATGAAATATTGTCAGTATAAAACTAATAACAGATTTTATATGGCAAAAAGATTTATTCAATATAAAATAGTGAAATAAAATATAAGTTACATATAAATATATTTATTTCACTAACTACCTACTTTAAGGTTTAAAACAAAATGTATTTATAAAAATGACAAAAAAGAAATAAAATTTTCTTTGCAAAGCTGAAAAGCAGTATCTGCTCACTTGTAAATCAATCAGATACTGCCTTTTGGCTTTGCATGGTAGAAATGTAATGTTTATGCAGGGATGAGAACTGAGAACAAAAGAAACAAAAGTGCAATCATGGCTAATTTCTTTAAAGGGACTGGCTCGGACCGTTTACAGGGCTAGCTAGCCAAACAAATAAACAATAAATAATTACGAGTATTTTAATGTTTCTTTTTGTTTCTAGTGGAGTCTACCTCTTATTTTTGTATCTTCATTATTACTATCATTTTTAAAAATTCTAAAAACATTGGTTGATTTATCATTATTAGATCTATTAGAATCTTTTTGTAAACTACATCATCGCTAACCTTAACTGAATGACAGGCAGTTTACCCTGGTCATGTAGATTTTTTACTACATATGTATCACTGAAAGGTGGAGTTGGCTGTGCCTGTGGTGCGAGTTGACCGGATCCCAGGTACGTCTCAGTCTCAGGCCAATGTCTTAGGCTGTCAGTGTCACTTTCGGGAATAGACCTGTGGTTGGTGATTGTAGTCTAAAAATCTAAACTGAGACTAGCTACTACTAGTAGTAGGCCTACTACTACTATATAGGCCTAGCCTTACGGGATTTATTTACCAATGTTTTCACAATTCTTGAATAATTTATAATAAGGTCTCACGCAATTAATTAGTCTACTTAAAATCTAAGCGAGATCGGAAATACCATGATAGCCCCATGAATCATGATGTTTCAGAGCATTCGACAATCATTGGAAGGCCCGGGCAGCCCGTTTACAGGGCTAGCTTTTTTTGTAAACTCTACCACAGTCTGGCCCAGAATGCACTGCGCACCACTTCCTCTCAACATAATGGGCCACACAGAGATAGCGAATACAGTTTCGTCGCGCCCCTCCCTCACAAACTGACTTTGCCACTAACAACTAAATTTTAAATTGCAATAATAATGAGTACTGATACAGGGATGTTATAATAGGTTGAAATTATAACAATACCGGTAGCTAAGTGGATTATTAGTTGGATAGCAGAGATCACCACTTTGAAGTGGAATGATATGAATATAGCAGGAATTATTATTAAATTAGGTTAGAAATATAATGCTAGGGCTGATCATTAGGCCTCAACCCTTTAACCGCCAAATGATTCAATCAGAATTTTCACCCACTTGAAATTGTGTCTCGCTAACGCGATCCACAACTTCAAGTGAGTGAAAATTATTCAGATTTGACAAAATGGAGGTTAACTTTTTTGAAATATTGCTGATTGATGTCATATTTTATCTTTAACGTTATGTTTAAAGGTGGTACTTAATGTGCTAATAAAAAATGAAAACCCGATTATATGCGACACCGGCGGTTAAAGGGCTAAGATTAGGAAAGTAATACTATAGTGATTTTAGCTGGTATGAAGGATATTGAGTGAGTGAGTGAGTGAGTGAGTGAGTGAGTGAGTGAGTGAGTGAGTGAGTGGGTGAGTGAGTGAGTGAGTGAGTGAGTGAGTGAGTGAGTGAGTGAGTGAGTGAGTGAGTGAGTGAGTGAGTGAGTGAGTGAGTGAGTGAGTGAGTGAGTGAGTGAGTGAGTGAGTGAGTGAGTGAGTGAGTGAGTGAGTGAGTGAGTGAGTGAGTGAGTGAGTGAGTGAGTGAGTGAGTGAGTGAGTGAGTGAGTGAGTGAGTGAGTGAGTGAGTGAGTGAGTGAGTGAGTGAGTGAGTGAGTGAGTGAGTGAGTGAGTGAGTGAGAATTAAGCCGCAGGACAAATATATTTCATAATGAATGTGAGTGAAGAGTGTGGAAAGCTGGCAACTGAATTCTGTTCAACATATTTATATCTTGCCAATTCATAAATTGTGTGACAGCAGCACTGCTTAGTTGCTCCAAATGTAACACACACCTATCTTCTCAAAACATATATCGCTACATTCTCATACTCGAATCACTTGAGTTGTACTCATTATCCTGACAAAACTAGAGACGTCATGGCCATCGAGCCAGCAAAAAATATGATGATCCTTCACTCGGGTCACCATGATAACTCGGGTTACCCCGTGACGACACCATCTTGAAAAACCCGTGTCGGGCTGTGATACATGTAGCTTGTCTCGTGACAAATCACAGTTTTAACAAGAGTTTATTGTTGTTTACTGATAGGATAATTTTAGAATCAGGTAAGCAGAATATATCTTGCATTTCGGTATATTGTGTGAAATTTGCTATTTTGGGGATTGATTTTTCCGTGATTTAAAACATTTACCTCTGTAACCCGGGTCACAATATCTGAAAAAATAATGGCCGCCAGTACCGCGGTCGGCACGTGATGGATCATATATAAGAGGCTGAGAAAATGGAAAGTCCAGCAAGATGGTTCGAGACCACCACAGAGAGAAGGAGCAAAACAACAAGAATGCAATGTGAGAGAACAACGCAATTTAACATACACTATATTGAAATATGCTGGAAAACACATAAATTTACAGTATTAAGATTCATATATATTCATAGATTGGCTGTACTATGTTCTACGTGTTACTAAATATGAAATATAAGGGAGGACTTTGAATTATTTGTCATTTCTACGGATTTAATAAAATATTTACAATTTCGCAAACAATTGTGACAAATAAATTTACTATTGATAATAAATATGCTGTGTTTAGGTATACAATTTTAAATTATACCAATAACAGAATACAAATATCTCTATGTTTTACATATGGCGTAATTGTTGTATTTAGTTTTACCATTGACATTGTAGGGCCTACATGTCACGTAAATCATGATTACAATCCAGAAGAGATCAGCAAAGCAAGGTGAGAAAAGTAAATAACACATTTATTTTGCTTATGATTTACTTTCAGCTTTAAACATCACAATCGAGGCATTCACAGTAATAAATATAACATTATCGAGAAATAATATAAAGCCTATCTAATATACAAAACTACCCTACTATTGGGTCTTTCTTTTGTTTACACTATTGGGTCCTTTTCAAACACCACAATTCAGTCACACTTAAAAAGGACTGCTAAGATAAAATCTTCAGGGTGGGTGGACGGGGATTGAGGTGGTGCCACCAATCTGTAGTTTCCCGTCATCTAGTTACTTTTTATCTGAACTAAGTGACGGGAATTGTTGGGTCATTGAAAAAGACCCAATAGTAAAGTAAAAGACCTGATAATATGGTATATATATATATATATATATATATATATATATATATATATATATATATGGTTCTTACTTTATACCTAACTATTAGGTATTTTTCAAAAACCACAATTTAGTCACATTTAAAAAGCACTTCTAGTCATTAAGTTTTCTATGTTAACTTTATTTTTTGAACTACTGTATTAGTGGGTCTTTATAAATCAATAATCCAATAATACCCGCTATTTCGTTCAGATAGAAAACGACGCAAAACTATAGATTGGGGGTGCCACCTCCATCACCGACCCTAAAGATTCTGTTATAGAAGTCCTTCCTAAATGTGACTAATTGCTTGAAAAAAAACAATAGTTATACAAAAACAAAAGTAAAACCCAATAATAAGGTAGTTTTATATATATTGTATTATTTTGAAAAATGTAATGAAGTTGGTGTAAACATATTTTATTAACAACTGAAGCTGTACAAATGTAATCGAGGCTTCTCTTGCTATGATAAAAAGTAAAAATATTTGTTGCCTGACATGTAAACAAAGTGGTAAGGTATTGCTGCACAAAAATCATTCACATTAAATCATTGATATACGGAATCAAGAATAGTTATGGCAATTCTTGTAATATTCATGACAAATTATTCAGCATGTTAAATCGGTTGCTGGCGATAACATATTCTTGGGTAGCCTGATTTAATATAGAGTTGTTAATATCATTACTGATGCCATACAAAAGAACATGAACAGTACATTCAAAATTATTACGCAGAGAACATGGCAAGATAAATAATAGTGTTATTTAATATAATGTCATACATATTTTCATGATGATTCATATTATATAATGGTTTAGTACAAACTAATACAGAAGAAACATATTAATTTAAAATGTACTGTTTCAAAGTTGGATCACTAATTCTAAACACATGTAATTATATTGTTGCTAACAATAGGCCTATATCACTTTATATGTGTGAGTTGGCCTGGGTTTGTTTAACGCTTAGATATATTGAAAGCTTATGTTATTTTAAAACGTTACGATATTTTCAAATTGTATCTCCTTTATACACGTGTCACTAATAACTTAGTTTTTTTAAAGATGACCCGTACTGATACACTTATTACATGTGACATACAGCTTTATTTATTTACTGAAATTGTAATATGTAGGTTAATGTCAACTGATTATCATTGACTTAACTCATACATTAAAATAAAGATCACAATGTAGTGCAATTATATGCAATAATTGTCACTAAAATAATATATCTATCTAGATTACCCCGTCAGAATTACACTACCTAGATAAATTCCCTCATAAATCTTTTAACAAATTATATTGTGTCCATGACACATCATCATTATGTCACTTTGAATAATATATGTGTACGCCAAGTGAAACATTAAAAATAGTGTCATTCATATAATGACTTACATATGTTTATTCATAATATAAACAGCACGGCTTGCATTTCCTCTGAATATATAGGACCTATATATTGTTATTAAAGTCGGAAAGTTTATCCATATCGGTGCCAACAAATGTTTACGATATCATTTTGCAATTTATTCGTGCATCTAGATGACCTCACCATGCATCATTCACATGTAATAGCTACATAATACACCTCGGCATTTTTTAAGCAAAGTTTCAATAACATAAGAGAGGATAGTACAATAATAAAAATAAACAATTTTAATATAAATTGATCAACACAACTCATATATGCATATTTGCCTTTTTTGGCCGACTGATTTTCTCTAAATTTTAATCAGGTCACCGCCATATGGTATTACATTTTTTTCAAACGCTGCCACAAATCAATTGCAAAGCTCTCACAAGGAAAGGATGATCATCATCTTGAAAAATAATGAGCCGAGTTGCCACAGTGCAAACAGTTTTGTGGTGGAGCACAACCACATCATAGTATGTCTGGTATATAATAATTAATTTTAAATGAAAAAATGCTCCCAAAACGTTTCGAAAAATTGGCCAAGACTACATCAATAATGTTATGTGAAATTTTGACATTGACATCAGCTTGGCGTTCCAAGCTGGAAAGTGCTCACAAAAAAAGTTAGGTGTCATCTTGGAAATTGGCGCACGACCACAGGAAGTCCTTTTGATTATTAAATTATTTGTTCTTCCCTGGCAAGGGGAGAGTTTGGGGTCTGGGTGTGTATGACATTTCCATTACATGTACTTTTTTACCCTTCCCTTTATAAGCCAACCACATACGTTGGCCACCAAGATCCAGACAGACACATGTAGGATCTATGTCAGTGATCAGATAACCGTCATGCCTGCCCTGGCTCGTCACTATATGAATACAGTGATTGCCAGTGTCAGAAACCAGTAAATCTGTGCCATCTTCTATAATGTCAGAAGGGCGTAGCACAGCTGGCTGGTCAGTGTAACAATGTGTCACCTGGCAGGACTTGTTCACCCACACTAACTGCTGATTCATAACCACAAAACCATCAGAATGGCCACTCAGAACCTGCCATGGACGTATGTCGCTTCCCAGCTTTAACTTGTAACTTAATTTTAAACCCGTTTTTGGTTTCTTTTTGTGTATGTTTTCTTCATTCAGGCAATAAAAACAAATGCAGTTTTTATCGGGATGAGCCACCATTACGCTATCTGAATTATTGTCAGCACTTACTCCCCATGGCTTATAATCCAGCCTGTATTGCTCAGGCTTACCAATGCTTATGTCTTTCTTAAGTTTGTGTACAGGCATCCACCACAAACAGCTACCACTATAATCACTGATCATCAGAATGTGACTGCAACCATACCGAATGAGGCACATTCCCCATGGTGATATCATCCGACACTTGTCTTTCTCAGAGTAAATCGTAACTGATCTCTTAAAACTTCTACCCTCGGCATAAACATAGAGCTTGTCATCGTTAGAATGAACTATAAACAGGTGATTCAAGTGAAAGACCATCCCCTTGACATTCGTGCTGCATTTAGTGGTGAATACGTCGAGCTTTTTGACACCACGATCAAATCCTGTACCACGATCAATGCTTGCAGCAGGTCCTGCACTCGTATCTATGGCAATATCACCTGTATCATGTGGGTGTACACTCTCAATCCATTCCATGGCAATTATGTTTCTCGGCAGATTGCTTACATCACTAGGAGAAAGTTTCCATCCGGCGCGGCAGACCGGGCAGCTGAAAGTGTCATTTCCCGGCTGGTGCCATAGCAAATTCTGCAGACAATGCATGCAGAACGTGTGCTGGCACGGTAATACTCTGGGATCTGTGAACTGGTCGTGACAAACCGGACATTCCAGACTCCTCGGAGCAGGTTCCTGACCTTCCCTGTAGGGAGCTACATTAATCATTGTAGGCCCACTCACCTCACCAGAAGCGATGCTGGAACAGGTTCCCATCTCTACAGCAAACACTCATGTATCCACAATGTCAATCAAGCAGCTGATTTGTTTTATTGGCAGATTGTTTATACCCGCAAGGGAGAGAAGACAGGCATGCGGCAGATTGGGCTGGAGTGTGTGTCATCTGATATCTGAGAGCAAAACAACAACATATATTATTATCATTTGCATACATGTCTTGGGGGGGGGGGGGGGGTTATTAGTTGGTGGTGGTCCTGTCCGGGCACAGGTCATTCAGTGGCGATCCCCTATTTCGGGCCAAATTATTTAAAAAGTCCCCTAATTGGAACAAAATCCCCCCCTTCCTTCAGATCCTGGATCCACCACTGTCATTCTGCAATAAACGTATACCATGTTGTTTTGGTCATACTCATACTGTTATTGGATGACATTTTATTAGGTGTTGACGTTATTATTATTATTATTGACGTTCAGACATAGTTTATTGGAGTGGCATGGCATCTTCATTCTTAGTATGCTACTGTTTGTCAATGTGCATTTATAACACTCCAAATAAATGTGATTTCCCCAAAAAATTATCAAGTAAAATCAAAATTGCTCATGCAGAGTTTCTATGGAATGACATGATATTTAAAATCTCTGTACCGGTAATGTGTAGTGCCTGGGAAAAAAAAAAACCTGAATAAATTACCGACTAGGCATAATAACATGGATTTAAAACGACTATATAGTGGTCATTATAGTGGTTTAAGGCTTAAAACAGCATTAATTATAACCCATATTATGCAGCCTACCTGACTGGAGTGTGATTGTACACTAGTCATGAAGTTTTATCCTTTAATATTCACTCATTGCATAATACATGTTTCATCGCATAGTGGGCCTATAACGCGTTGTCTTCACTAATCATTTAACTATGTTGGTCGTAGCATATTTTGTGTTTATAAAGTCCTAAAATGGGATAAGTGTTATTTTTTAAAATAAAACATTCTAAATAGGCCTAATTTAACTCTATTAAGGTTTTTTTTTGGGGGGGGGGGGGTGTCTTTTCACGTCTGTATGCATCTCTTTTATAGAAAATAATTTGGTCTGAACCAGTACTAAATGCCAAATGTTTTTTTTTTTTAATATGATGACTTTTCAGACGGTCCCTCGTATACATGTATCGTCTTATCTTGCGCGTGACGAACTAGACATGATAAACGTTTGAATGGCTGGACTTTCCTATTAATCGATGAATGGCTCTACTTCACATTGTGATAAAATGTTTGTAATCAGTGCTGATGCGTTATTGATTGATTATCTAACAAAGTACTTCCTCTCCTCCAATGTATCTTCACATACATCAGACGCTATGATTAGCCCTTACAACGCTAAATTAACTAATTTAAATTTTCGCTCACTTGAAGTTGTGTCTCGCTACCGCGACCCACAACTTCAAGCGGGTGAAAAATACCAATATGAGCTTAATTTGAGACAAACCATACACAAATCTTGATGTTTAAGCACACATTTTGTTCCCAATAACTGCGATTTAATTGGCCAATACAACGGATTAAAATCTACTATTTTCGCGCTTAGCGTGTTAAGGGTTAGGTGCCTGTCTGGGGCTTTACGTCTTTATCTGGTTTTTGTGCAAAACGAGGAAGTTCGAAGAATGTACTATGCCCTACTCCTAGACTTCAAGGGTTTTATAGTGCGTAGTACCATAACCAGCAATGTCAAATCCACACCTTGACAAAATGTGACCCGCAATGTGAGAAGGTTCATTCCGGCGACTTCGTTACAATTATTTATGACGTCATTAAAAATTTAATCTTAATGATTTAATGATTAAGAAATTAAATTCTCATGAGTCAAAAAATAATGACGATTTTTCAAAAAATTATTTCAGTTTTTGAAAAAGGAAGGGCACGGCTATCAAATTAACCAAAACTTCAATTACGAAAATGTTGACCTCACTGTAAGCCCTTTTTGCGACGGCGTTGCGGGGCATTGTAGGACCTACAGGCAAAAACGCGGGAACATTCCGACTGGAATCAAATCCAATAAATCCAGGTTGTGAGTCCACAGGCAAACATGCTGAACGGCGGAACACATAACCATAATTCTATGTTTTTGTTCAATCAGTCAATAAATCAATCAATTAAGGTATATGTGTGTCGTCATGATTCGCTCAGTAATCATTGTGAGCTCGCTTGCATGTGCAACATTGTCAACGTTTACAGGAGTGGGGTCGGCCACAATATAAATATTATGGTTGAGTGGAGCAAAACGACCCAACTGCTTTAATTAAATTTTATCAATAAAGAAATCAAACTTTAACCAACGGATTCATAGGTTGATAATTATTGGTCATACAAAATACCAAAAATTTTAATAAATTAATTAAAGACTATATAGGCATGCATACTCTCATGAAGAGAGACCGCAATAACACAGAAAGACTCGATCTAAAATTATGTGATTGCTACACATAATGCTATGGGCACAATGGGCTTTAGCGATGCTAAATGTATATTAGCGATGCTTTTTAGGCAAGTTCGTAGCATAATCGCATTAAAGATTCATACAACTGTGAGATGCGCATGTGTGGGACGGTCAAGTGTAGGCCTACATTAGCCTATAGTGTACACTTTGGTGGCATTAATATCAGCGACTGAACTGATTACAAGATACTACTTCAACGAGAAATCCTTATTTTTATACAGTAAAATCAATATTATTATCGCAGCCCCAAAAATAATGTATTACATTACATGCTATCATCGCCGACCACTGGTGTTGGCCCATACTTGTCACATTGGTCTTTGACATGTATTTAAAGCACACCACTACATTATTTTCTTTGTCCAACCACTACATTCTAAGCCGAGAATTGAGAGTTATTGTTGATCAAATACAGACCAATTATCATGGTAGGCCTATGGTTCTATAATCAGTCAGGTGTGACCAAGCTGTTGATTTTGAGGGATCCTCGCTGAATGATTATGGTCGGATGTGTTTTAAGTCAGTTAAAAACATCGGAGCTCTACATTCTTAGCTGTGGAAAAGGCCTCGGCCTTTGGCCTCGGGCTTTTCCACAGCTAAGAATGTAGAGCTCCTCGGGCTTTATCCCATACATAATTGTATACCATAGTGGCAGGTACAACACTACAAAAATTTTATTAGCTTCTTATACCAATTGTTCAACCATGCTTCTTCTTTTTAACATATAGTGTTATTTCTGTGGGTTTTTTTAGTTGGGGCTAACCCTTAAAGGTGTGGTAAACTGTCAAAATTCGCGGGACAAGGGTCCCCCATAAGGCAGTAGTGCCCGTGGGTAGGCCAAGTCCCTATTTCATAATAATACTAAATATGCATTTCATACCCAAAGCCTCATTAAGAGCAAGTTCTCAAATCACAGCAAGTTCATATATACTTGAGCGACATCTATGAGTTTATAATTCAAAGCTCTTGGCCCTGACCCCTACTTGGTTGCTGGCTTGCAAACAAACTGACTGTATTACTGGGGAAGTTGAAACTGCTTGACCCAAGCTTGTATTGACATGCACTTTCTCTCAAACATTGTACATTTATTCAATGTTGGTTCAATGTTGGGCCAGCGTCGCAGACGTTGGCCTAACATTAAAACAGCATTGGATCAATGTTCCGTTTAAGTAGTATCTTGTAATCGGTTCAGTGGCTATATTAATGCCGTCAATCTGTACTCAATAGGCTACTGTTGGCCTACACTTGACCGTCGCAGGCATGCGCGTTTTGCAGTTGAATCATTCTTTAAAGTTTAACCACCGCTCGTATTATATTCGTTTTTTTATTAACACATTACATACATGCATTAGCTTGTTAACATTGCAAAGGTAAAACGGGACATCAGACAGTAACATTTAAAAATCATTGACCTCCATTTTGTCAAATCTGAATAATTTTCACTTTTTTTAAGTTGTGAATCGCGTCAGCGGGACACAATTTCAAGTGAGTGAAAATTCAAAATAAATAAAGGGATAACCAGTTTCTAGAAGTGAAACATGCTCAAATCTGTGAAACTCATATAGAATAATTTTACAAATGGCACTAATTTGCAGTGATTTGAAGCTGTGAATCGCGATAGCGAGACAAAACTTAAGTGACTAAATATTTAATTTTAATTGCTCAGAGATTGTTAACAATGACTTATTTGTCTGTGTGGGTGAACAATAAAAATAAACATCATGTGTAAGCATGCATAACCAGCTCACATGACTAGCAAACAGATCATTAAATAACTAAATATGTCTCTGTAAGGGTCATAAAGTCATGATTTACAACTATTTAAATTAAAGGGACTGACCCAGGCTAAAATCATCAAAAAATCTGTGATTTTATTTCGGGTTCTTAATATGTTCATATTATGTAAACATGTACATAGACTAGAACTGCCAATTTTTATAATTTTTGTGCTGCGCATTCACCAGTTAGGCTAGATATAGAGACAAAATTCCCGCATTTCCTATTTTTGCCATGGTTGTCAATAATCACACCAGAATTGGCCCAATGTCTAGTGATTGCTGGATGATGATGTATCAGCGTTAGGTAAAAAAAATGAAATGAATAGGGGTTTAGGCCACCATTGTTCACATGCAGGCCAAACTGGACCAGGAGAACCTCATGAGGATGGTGAAATGAATGAGATGACCTGTCCTCCAGACACAAAATTCGGGCCCTGGCAGTCTGAGACCGAGCACGCTACCTTTCGGCCACGGAGGCTCCCCACAATATTAAATATTTACGAGTGAGCGGATAATAATCATTTTTGTTTTTTTGAAACTTAAAGGCCAGAGTGGGAATCGAACCCGCGATATCCGATTTTCCAAACAGGCAGCTTGCAACAGGGCCTTCAGCGCTCGGCAACTATTAGAATGATGCGTTCCGAGCAACGCGCGATACACTAACCTAATGTGGGTTTAATGCTGGGCCAGTGTCACAGAGGGTGTGCCAACATTAGGCCGGCATTGGGCCAGCGTATCGTGCTGGTCGTATTACTACTTACCTGATATTTATATGTTTATATAAATTATACAAAACCAGTTTCGAAGCAGAAGGACACATTGCCGTGTGGTCCTCTTTCGAGGCCATGGATTGATATATTTGCTTTACCCGTAAAATTCAACATGGCGGTGACTGAGCGCGATTGCGACCTGAAGGTCCGAAAAATGTCCATAACTTTTTAATGACTGCGACCTCTGAGCTGAGGAGGCGGGCATGGAACTGAAATGTTACTGATTCTAAAAAAAACTATTTTCGACCTGAATATGACCCCGATATGACAATCCAATGAAATGTCCCACGATTTTTTACGCGGTCAATCTGTGACAGAAACCTGTTTCAGCCACAGGGGCTAAAGGACACACACACACTATCCATAACGTTACATTTTAAAACCATTTAAAGCTTGTGCGCAGTGAGTCAAACTTGAAATGGGTGTTGTTTGCGGCCCGGAAACAACATCTCATTGCAATAATGCCTTAACGTGGGGATACAAACCCCTGTCTTTATAGGTGAATTTGTCATTTAAATATTGTTACCCTTACATTTTTCATGAAACTGTTGGGCTAAGCGTACACTGACAACCAGCATATAAAACCACAGCTTTTGCTATGCTGTGCAGCTCTGACGTTGAACCATGCTGTTCACGTCAAGCTCGGACTAGGATTCAGTCAACTTCATATGTTTGCATGGCAAACGACACACTGCATTACAACAAATATGGGAGCTGGGTTTATGTTGGGCCGGAGTCGCGGACGGCAGCTATAGCTAGGCCACCTTTAAGCGAACATTTGGTCAACATCTCTTGATTGGGATCTAGTTATTAACGTCATGTATAAACTATGTGTGTATACGGGTGCATGTAATACGTTCGATATAAATACTTTGCATATTATCACAGCACAGGTATGTGGGTGTATATGATTAGTAAGGTGGTAATGACATATGCCCAGGGTAAGAAATAGTGAGTGTGTAGAGTATCAGGGTTGGTCACGGAAACATGTGATGGCATGGCGTGCGCATAGCTACAGGAAAATTATCCTTGCTGCAGGTCACACGAAACCTCGACATCAGTTACAGAAATCCTATACAC